>LR738712.1:710138785-710294045 GCA_902687465.1 Secale cereale
GGTGGGATATTTTCCCCACCAGTGGGGTGGGGGGTGTTGTAGGTTGTTAGTGGGCCGAGGCCCAATAGGCTAGTCTAGGTTAGATTTCATTTTATTTTTTGTTGTTTGGTTTTTCCCTTTTCTTTTATTTAATTATTCCTTTTCTATTTTATTTTATTTAAAATACTTAGGCAATTTTAGAAATTGTAATAACTACTCCATAATTGATCTTGCAATATTTAGCATCGCCCGAACATGTTTATTTATCATTTTGAAAACTTATTTTGTTTATTTCTTTTTCGGGTTCTTATTTCGAATGGGGTTTTCGATTAGCGTGATGCTATCAACAGTAACACGATGACGTGGCATCATTAGCAGGGGATTACTGTAGCGTGATTACCCGGGCGTTACAGGAACCATCCAAGAAAAAGGATGATGAGGATTTGAGCGCTTCGCTGAAATGATTAGACCTATCTTTTTGCGTATGCGTTTGACTGATGTGCTTAAAACAAATCCTTATGCTAAGTATATGAAAGATATTATTACCAACAAAAGAAAGATACCTGAAGTAGGAATCTCCAACATGCTTGCCAATTACACTTTTAAGGGTGGAATGCCTAAGAAATTAGGAGATCCAGGAGTACCTACTATACCTTGCTCCATTAAGAAAAACTATGTTAAAACTACTTTGTGTGATCTTGGAGCCGGTGTTAGTGTTATGCCCCTCTCTTTGTATCGTAGACTTGACTTGAGTAAGTTGACACCTACTGAAATATCTTTGCAAATGGCTGGTAAATCAACTGCTATCCCTGTCAGTATTTGTGAGGATGTGCCTGTCATAGTTGCAAATATTACTATTCTAACGGACTTTGTTATCCTTGATATTCCCGAGGACGATAGTATGTCTATTATTCTTGGAAGACCCTTTTTGAATACTCAGGGGCTATTATTGATTGCAACAAAGGCAATGTCACTTTTCATGTCAATGGTAATGAGCATACGGTACACTTTCCGAGGAAACAACCTTAGGTCCACAGTATCAATTATATTAGAAAAGCTTCGACTATTACTATTGGAGGTTTTGAGTTTCCTCTTCCTACTATCAAGAAGACATATGCCATCCTTATTGTTGAGGAGATACATATCCCCATTGAGGTAACCTAGTGTTATTCGAAAATTCTCCGATTTCATGTTACTCGAAAATAGTTTATTAACAAGACCTGATCAACCTTGTTAATGGATTCCTTTTGATGAGCATGGGAGAGGTGAATCTAGATAGAACAACCTTCTGTACCCTCTTCTTACATTTTGTTAATTAGGATAAATAAAGCAAAAATATTATTCTCTATCTGTTTCCAGACTTATCTGTGCAATAGAAAATATCCCGAAAATAAAATTTCTCCAAATGCCATGAAAATGAAATATGATTTTTTCTAGAATATTTGAGGAAATATGGCACTGAACACACAGCGAGGGGAGCCAGCACGTGGCCACGAGGGTCCAGGGCGCCCCCCCCCTGCCCAGGGCGTGCCCCCCTACCTCGTGGGCCCCACATGGCCCCCTCTACTTATTCCTGCACCCATGCTCTTCTTCTTCCTCCCAAAAAAATCCCCAACCAGCTCAAACCCGAGTTCTAGCTCATCTTGCTGCCATTTTCGATCTCCTTGCTCAAAGCACCATTCACCAAACTGTTTGGGGAGATTGTTCCTTGGTATGTGACTCCTCCATTGGTCCAATTAGTTTTTGTTCTAGTTCTTTATTTGTTGCAAATTTATGCTGCTATGGTGACCTTGTTCTTGAGCTTGCATGTCAAATTTTCTTGGTCCCAGGTAGTTCTAATGCATGATATAGTCTCTAGGCACTAGTAGGAGTTGTTGCTAGCAATCTTATTGAGTTGGTTAACTTTTATTTTGAGGTTACTAAAAATTTCAGAAAATTTCAGAAAAATGTCTAGGAGAAACTCCCAAGGTCGTCCTTCAAGGAAGAAAGAATCGAGGCTCGCGTTCCGTGAGCCGGACGATGAACCACCGAGGGATGCTGATGTGCGGCCTTGTGAATGGCTGTCAGATGAATTCATGGGTCAAGCTGGCATCAAAGATGAATTTTAAGCATACGTGCGCAACGCTGACCTCGATGACTTCATACAAGATAAGTATCCTCAATACCGTGGCTTAACTGATAGCTTTGTGAGAAGGTTTAAATTTTCATCTTCACGTAATTCTCACACTGTACTGTTTGACCTATATGGTAAATCTTATACTATGGATTTAGAGGATTGTAATGTTGCTTGCAAACTCCCAAAGTGGGGCAGTATGAGTGATCCTCGCAAATCTGAATGTAGAGAATTCCTAGCTAGTATTACAGTGCGGGAATCCAGGGAAATCAAACAGTCTACCATGGGGAGCATACATTTTCCTGCTATTCATTACTTTGCTCTCTTTATCAGTAGATGCATAAACGGTAAGGATGAGGCTTGTCACATGTGTGTCCCTGATCTTAGTGTTCTCAGGAGTGCTGTACTAGATGATAGGCAATATAACTTGGGAGCAATTGTTGCACGTAGGCTACACCATTATGGCTTGCGTGGAGATTTATTTGGTGGGATCTATGCTACCCGCACTGCCCGCTTTCTTGATGTGTCTGTGCACGTGAATGATGAACCTTTACCTCCTGCTTATTTAGACTGCCATGCTATGACTAGTCACCGGTTTATAGAGTGGGATGATCAAACCCTCAAATATCGATTAATCTTTAATAGGCAGCATGCCATCCCTATTGTTCTTCCTGACCTTACTTTGTTTAACTTTCAAGAAAAAGGGAGATACACTATAACTATGGAGGAGGCAAATTCTAATTATAACATGACGGAGGCAGCCCACCTTCGAGCTGCAACTTAGCATGCATCATCTGTTGCGTCTCAGTACGACCCCAACTACAACTCTGGATATTCGTCGGGCCAATACTGGCCATAGACCAATTTAGGCCAAAAGCCTAAGCTTGGGGAATACGTGTTTCTCACCGACCTTTCATTCATGTTCACACTTATTCTAGTTGTTGGTGGTCTCACCCTTTCACTGTACCATCCATGCTTAGTTTCAATTTCTTTTTCTTAGCCTTTTTCTTGTGTGCTAGAAGAACCCAGAAAAACAAAAAAATATTAGTTGTAGCTTCTAAGCTAGTTTACTTTTCCTGCTTGTAGTAGCAATTAAAAGAAAACCAAAAAGATTTCCCATTCTTATTTTGCTTGTTGGGAGCTTTCTCGTGTAAATAGTTTCTTTTCTTTTCTTTGGGGGATATGAGTAGAAGACCATGATTGAAAATCCTTAGTGCCTCTCATATGCTCTATTGTTGATTTAACCTTAAGCCATATTACCTTGTCTTCTCTCTTGTATTAAATGTCTGCAGATTTCAGCTTAGTCCAATGCACGTGCACTATTATTATTATACACCCCATTTGGTCGTGCGAGTGAAAGGCAATAAGGATGATATATGATGAACTAATTGAGATGAGAAAAGCTGGTATGAACTCGACCTCTCTTGTTTTTGTAAATATGATAGCTCATCGTTCCTAATTCAGCTTGTTATGAATGAAACATGTTTGCAATGACAACTAGAGATCATAGCTTCTTATGCCATGCTTAATTAGCTGAGAGTTTATAATGGTCTATCTTGCGTGCCAACATGATATTAAAATGGTTGTGATGTGGTATGATGGGTGGTATCCTCCTTTGAATGATTTAAGTGATCTGACTTGGCACATGTTCACGCATGTAAGTTGAAACAAATCAACATAGCCTTCATGATATTTATGTTCATGGTGATTTATATCCTACTCATGCTTGCATTCATTATTGATTAAGTTTAATGCATGTTCATGACCGTTGTTGCTCTCTAGCTGGTCGCTTCCCAGTCTCTTTCTAGCCTTCACCTGTACTAAGCGGGAATACTCCTTGTGCATCCACTTCCATAAACCCCAAAGTCATTCCATATGAGTCCACCATACCTTCATATATGCGGTATTTACCTGTCGTTCCAAGTAAATTTGTATGTACCGAACTCTAAACCTTCAAATGAAATTCTGCTTTGTATGCTCGAATAGCTCATGTATCTACTAGGGATGTCTATATCTTCCATGCTAGGTGGGTTATTCTCACGATGAGTGGACTCCGCTCATCATTCATGAGAAAATGGCTGGTAATCAGGATGCCCAGTTCCATGCTCAAAATCATAATAATTAAACAAAACTTCCCCAGGGCTGTTGCTGGTTTGGACGGTACCCGTTGTTTCGGGCTAGCCGTGGAGTGTGCTTGTTGGTGGTTGGGGGAGTGTATACTTTACCATTTTGTTTGGGAACCGCCTATAATGTGCGTAGCATGGGAGATATCGAGATTCTTGGTTGTTATGTTGACAATGAAAGTATACCGGTCAAAATGTTATTCATCTCTATTTAAAAATCGAGCTCTGGCACCTCTACAAATCCATGCTTCCCTCTGCGAAGGGCCTATCTATTTACATTTATGCAGAGTCATCATCCTCTTATCAAAGAGCATTAGTAGGAGAGCACCTCCGTCGTTGCATGTATTACTATTAATTTGCATTGAGTATGATCATGACTGGATCTCTTTTGCCATGAATTACAATGTCTAGTCAGTCCTTGATCTTTAAAGGTGCTCTGCATTTATGTTTTGTGGTCTCAGAAAGGGCTAGCGAGATACCTGTTATATCATATCATGATTGTATTGAAAAAGTGCTGTCATCCGAGGTTTATTATTATTGCTCGCTAGTTGATTATGCCATTGATGTGAGTAGTCTTGAGACCTGAATGTTATTATGAAAGTGGTTAGTTCATGATCTTGTTGAAAACCTGAATGCTAGCTTACATATTTACAACAACAAGAGCAAACAGAGTTTGACAAAGTTTTTCTTTATCACTTTCAGTTTATCAACTGAATTGCTTGAGGAGAAGCAAAGGGTTAAGCTTGGGGGAGTTGATACGTATCCAACGTATCTACTTTTCCAAACCCTTTTGCCCTTGTTTTGGACTCTAACTTGCATGATTTGAATGGAACTAACCCAGACTGACGCTGTTTTCAGCAAAACTGCCATGGTGTTGTTTTTGTGCAGAATAAAAATTTCTCGGAATCGCCTGAAAATCAACGGAGAATTATTTCGGAAAATATAAAAAATACCTACAAGAAGATCCACATCAGGGGGCCTTGGGCCTGTCCACGAGCGTGGGGGCGTGCCCCCCTTCCTCTTGGGCCCCCTGGTGACTTACTGACGTACCCCTAGATCCTATATCTTCCGTTTCGGGGAGAAAAAATGAAGGAGAAAGAATTATCGCGTTTCACGAGACGGAGCCACCGCCAAGCCCAAACTCTCTCGGGAGGGCTGATCTGGAGTCCGTTCGGGGCTCCGGAGAGTGGAGATCGTCGCCATCATCATCATCAACCTTCCTCCATCACCAATTCCATGATGCTCACCGCCGTGCTTGAGTAATTCCATCGTAGGCTTTCTTGACGGTGATGGGTTGGATGGGATCTATCATGTAATTGAGTTAGTTTTGTTAGGGTTTGATCCCTAGTATCCACTATGTTCTGAGATTGATGTTACTATGACTTTGCTATGCTTAATGCTTGTCACTAGGGCCCGAGTGCCATGATTTCAGTTCTGAACCTATTATGATTTCATGAATATATGTGTGTTCTTGATCCTATCTTGCAAGTCTATAGTCACCTACTATGTGTTATGATCCGGCAACCCCGAAGTGACAATAATCGGGACCACTCCCGGTGATGACCATAGTTTGAGGAGTTCATGTATTCACTATGTGTTAATGCTTTGGCCCGGTACTCTATTAAAAGGAGGCCTTAATATCCCTTAGTTTCCAATAGGACCCCGCTGCCATGGAAGGGTAGGACAAAAGATGTCATGCAAGTTCTTTTCCATAAGCACGTATGACTATATTCGGAATACATGCCTACATTGCATTGATGAACTGGAGCTAGTTCTGTGTCACCCCGGGTTATAACTTCTACATGATGAATTGCATCTGACATAATTTCCCATCACCGATCCAATGCCTACGAGCTTTACCTATATTGCTAGTTGCTTATTTACTTTTCCGTTGCTATTATCACAAAAACTACAAAAACACTATCATTACTTTTATTGCCTCTACCGCCACTATCATATTACTTTGCAACTAAACTATCTTGCTGCAGATACTAAGTTTCCAGGTGTGGTTGAATTGACAACTCAGCTGCTAATACTTAAGAGTATTCTTTGGCTCCCCTTGTGTCGAATCAATAAATTTGGGTTGAATACTTTACCCTCGAAAACTGTTGCGATCCCCTACACTTGTGGGTTATCACGCACACAAAGGGAACAACAATGGAGTTTCTAGTGGAGATCTTAGCACTTCGAAGCCACCATGATGACATATAAGGACATGGGTAAACTATACAAGATGACCTGTTATAAATTCAGTCCATAGCTTATTATTGGTGTTGTGCTACCTTATTTTTGCACCAAGCCCATGTAATTTTGAATTACTAATCCATAGGTTTTTCTTAGAGTCCTTATTGTAGGGCAAATGACATAGGATGGATATTAGTCCCACCTTGTCAAAGGTGGATGAAACTACCTCTCTTTTATCCTATAAATACAACCCTCGGGGGCGTAGTTTAGACTTGGATTTTGTTCAGATTAAAGTTTGCCATGGCTGCAAATCACAAACTTCCTTTTTGTCCAACTACCAGGCTAAGACATCACAGAACCCCACACGTTGATCATTGAAGCTTTCCTCTTAAATTCGCAATATCCTGATTGTAATCTCACTTTCTTGCTTGTTCTTTGTTTCCTTGCAGGAAATAGACCCTCATGGTTAGGTTGATTATGCTCTGATGTGCTTGATAACCTCTTAGAGTTAGCTCAGCAATTACTAAGGTGTGATGTCTTTGCATATTTGTAGTGATCGTCAAAGTCTAGTCCATTGGAAATGATAGTTATCATGTCATTGAAACACGGGACCAATTTTCCACTATCCAAGGGTCTGAGATTTCCAAGTAGCTCAATGAGATTTCTTCCTACTTAATGTCCCCGAAAAAGCCAAAAATAGGATTAGATCATCATCTTGGAACCAATCTTAGACTATTGCAATTTTCTTCTCAATGTTTTGCGTTATTGAATTTGCGGTTGCATCCTCATGTCGAGTCGATGGTCTTAGTGTCTGGTCCCATAGAGTTTTGAACTCTGGTCATGGGTTGTCACTCCACCGCCGCATAGTTGTTACCTCCAATTCCATACACCTCCACATCCGTCACAGTTCCATAAGGCCACCACATATCCGCATCCATCACATCAATCCGAGTCCACCTCCAACACATACCTGCCACCAGTCTGTGTTCCACCGCTCATAAGTACATTACTAGGGATGCGTCTAGTAGTGGTGCGGGGTAAACGATTAGTGGTAGTGTGGGTGGGCGTGCTAAAACTAACTGGGTAATAGTAGCGTGGGTTACACGCCCGCGGTACTACTACTTATCTTAGTACTAGCGGGAGTCTAGGACCCATGCATTTGGTACCTATGTGTAGTAGTAGCGCGCCACCCGCACTGCTATTTACATATTTATTTATTTTTTCTTCTACGTATACACGCAATGTCTATACAATAGAAACGTATCCACACATCATTGAAACTATATGATATAACAATGTCTCAGCATCGTCATCATCATCATCATAGTGATACAACATAGAATCATCATCATCATCGAAATAGTGGTTCAAGTGATTACATGTCTCGAATACAAATAGATGGTCACATACACATGTTTCATCATCGATCTAAAATATGATCACATACAACAGAAAAGAGATCACGATGAGCAAGATAGCGATTATGAATTAGTTCTTAAGCCAGTTCTTGTTCATCTCTCCCGGTAATGTGAACTTCAAGTAACTAGCTTCCTCTTCACTTTTACTTTGAAACTCTTTGTGGTTGCTGCCTGAGAAGTGGTCGACTTGGGTCTGACACTTTGACCACTCGTTTTACACTCCTTCAACCCTCCCTCTATACAAGGCATACCATTCCTCAATCCAGCAAGAGAAGGTTGAGAAGTAGATGTGATCAAAACCAGCACGACGGCGTTGAAAGATCATTGTAGCGACCACGATCCGAATGGACCAAAGTCTCTGTGTTCTGTGTCATCCCTGGATCGTTAATGCTGACACACACAGTACTTGAAGGATTTATAACAGAGTGGAAATCACACACTTGTTAGATCTGAATAAAGGTCAGCACATGGAATATGCTTGCAACATATCACCCGAAATAGGTCTGCACATGGAATATGCTGGCAAGATAACACAATAGAGCAAGTAACTGAATAAAGGCTAACACTACATGCATATATAGCTGGTGGAGGCTCTAAGGTTTTTTTTTGCATAAAGCCAATTTTTCCCTACAACAAAGGAATAATTTTATTTTAACTATCATGGTAGTTGAAAGATCATAGAGAAGGTTCCTCCAACTCAATCCCAATTAAAGCCATCTTAATTAATCCAACAAATTAGTTTTAGAGTGATGAGATCAATCCAATAATTCAATTACCAGATACTCAAGATGTCCATAACCGGGGACACGGCTAATCATGATTAGTTTGTACACTCTGCAGAGGTTTGCACACTTTTCCCCACAAGCCTCGATCTCCTCCGTTGGATTTCTCACACCGCATGGTGTTTGGGAAACGGATGACCCAGACACAGTCTTTCAGAAGCATTTACTCTTTACCCCGGGTGGACCCGTACACCTACTTTCCCCGACATCTGCTAGTCCACCACTGAAAGAGCTCACACAACATACTCAACTATGCCAGAGCCCATAATCGCATTGTGGCTGCACACGGAAGTTTCTAGCATGAATAGTCTTATGATCCCTTTGAGCCTGGGTGGCATTCCATAGGATAATCACATGGTACCCCCGTGATTTCCTAGGACAACACTTGATTCTCCAGGTGCCCTGCAACCAGTCCACCCAGATGTGTATTAAAGTAGCCACCTTAAGTCGAACCATTAATTAACAATCTCACATCTGTCATGGATACTCTCAAACCCAAACCACATCTACGAGCATAGCATGGCAACCTAAGCATAACATAGAAGTAACTCCCAGGGTTTGATAATAAAGCAGGTAATAGGTTCTACCTGAATCTACTTCCCAGACTCACATGTTAAGAGATCGTACTCATGTAATGTGTGAGGGTTGAACTAATGCATAAAAACTGGGTAATAAAGGGTATGATCAATGTGTTACTTGCCTTGCTGATTATTCGCAAAACTTAGGGACTCGTAGTAGCACTCTTCACACTCCGGGAATTCTATCGCAAGTAAACAATAGCATACATAAGCAACCAAGCAAAGATGCATGGTTAAAACTCAAATAATAAGATCTAGCCAGAAAGTTCAATTGATGAACTCCGGTTTGCAAAAAGAATCCAATCAGACGGAGCAACGAAACTCATACTACGAAAAAAACAAGATCCG
Source organism: Secale cereale (assembly GCA_902687465.1). Taxonomy (NCBI): domain Eukaryota; kingdom Viridiplantae; phylum Streptophyta; class Magnoliopsida; order Poales; family Poaceae; genus Secale; species Secale cereale. The sequence goes on from LR738712.1 coordinate 710,148,311, forward strand.
TTTACTAGATTGTACTAAAGTCAAATTTTACAGTACCAAAACCTTGTTCAAGTTGGTTAAACGGAAAGAGGGCTTTGAGACGAAGATCTAGGCGCTTGAATCGCCTGATTCTGACTAATGAGCGAAAAGATAAACTAAAACGAAAATCAGGGCAGTAATCACGATCGGAAATAATCGCGGAAAACCCTGGAAAAAGAAAAACTGACGAACAGGCTAACGAACGAACGTTCGCTGTCTGCGGCTAATGGATGAATGTCGTTCGTTAAAACGAATGTACGGACGAACGTCCGCAAAATAAATAAACCGACGGAAAACCGAACCGATCTAATCTAAAAAAAGGAATCTGATTTTTGAAATAAAACCGATCAGTTTTTTGGCGGCTACCTCGGCGTTCGTAACGACGGCGGCGGCTACTCCGGCGGCGGTGGCGACTCCGGCGGCGGCGGGGCTCTGGCGGGTGGCAGCGGGGCGAGGGCGGCAAGCGGCAGCGGTGACGCCGCGGCGGCGGGGCGCGGATCAAGGCGGGCGAGACGGGCTACAGGGGGGTCGCGGGGGCGGCTTATAAGGCCGGCCAGGTCGAGGTCCAGGTCCAACATGGCCCGCTAAGGCGGTAACTTTCTTTTAAATAGTCTTGACGCAGCAAAACCGACAAAAGAAATACTAAACGGACTCGAAAAATTCCGAAATAAATTTTCACCGTCCTCTAATAATATTTAGGACAAAGTGAACATTTTTCCCGGACCCAAATGCAATTTTGGAAAACGCGCATTTTTCCTATGCAAATAAAATTGCCAATAAATCCAAATAAAATACAATAATTGATTTTAATAATTTTCCTCCAATATTTCTTTTGTTTTGGAGAAGTCATATTATCTCCACTCATTTGTTTTATTATGAAATATTTTCGGAGAGAAAAACAATTAAAACCAACTTGATCCTCGTACCGATATTTGAGAAAACTCAAATATGAAAACGGTAAAATTCCCAACTCTCTCTGTGGGTCCTTGAGTTGCGTAGAATTTCGAGGATCATAACACACAATTGCAAATAAAATATGATATACAAGATGACCTATGCATAACATTCCAAATTGAAAATTTGGGATGTTACAAACCTACGTACCCCCCTTAAGAGGAATCTCGCCCTCGAGATTCGGGTTGGCTAGAAAATAGATGTGGGTGGTCCTTGCGTAGATCATCCTCTCGTTCCCAGGTGGCTTCATCTTCGGTATGGTGGCTCCACTGAACTTTGCAAAACTTGATAACCTTGTTACGGGTGACTCTGCTTGCAACCTCAAGGATCTTGACTGGTTTCTCCTCGTATGTTAGATCACTATCCAGCAGAATTGCTTCCAGGGGCACTGTATCTCTGAGAGGAATATCAACCATCTCAGCATGGCACTTCTTAAACTGAGAAACGTGAAACACGTCATGAACTCCTGACAATCCTTTGGGTAACTCTAACTTGTAGGCGACCTCTCCCATGCGTTCCAAAACATGGTATGTCCCTACAAATCTCAGGGCTAACTTTCCCTTAACACCGAAATGTTTAACACCTCGCAGAGGTGACACTCTCAGGTACGCTCTGTCTCCGATTTCATAGACTACTTCCTTGCGCTTCTAGTCTGCATTACTCTTCTGCCTGGACTGAGCTACCTTAAATCGATCTCAAATCAGCTTAACCTTCTCTTCTGACTCTTTGATCAGGTCTGGTCCAAATAACTGACGGTCTTCGACTTCATCCCACATCAATGGCGTTCAGCATCTCGTCCCATACAATCCTTCAAATGGTGCCATCTTCAAGCTGGCCTGGTAACTGTTATTGTACGAAAACTCTGCGTTGGGCAAGTTGTCATCCCAACTAGATCCATAATCTAGCGCGCAAGCTCTCAACATGTCCTTCAGGATCTGATTGACTCTCTCGGTCTGTCCATCAGTCTGCGGGTGAAAGGCCGTACTGAACTCTAGCCTGGTACCCAAAGTCTGGTGTAGCTGATGCCAAAACTTTGAAGTAAAATGTGTTCCTTTATCTGATACGATGGTCCTCGAGACTCCATGCAGACATGCGATCCTGGTCATGTATATCTTGGCCAACTTCGCACTGGTATAGGTGGTTTTCACGGGGATAAAGTGGGCTACTTTGGTCAAGCGATCCACTACTACCCAGATTGAGTCATATCCCGATCGGGTCCTGGGTAATCCGGGGATAAAGTCCATGCCAAGCTTATCCCACTTCCATTCGGGTATCCGCATAGGCTGCAGTAATCCTGCTGGCTTCTGATGTTCTGCCTTCACTCTCTGACATACATCACATACGGCTACATACTCGACAATGTCCTTATTCATTCCCGTCCACCAGAAACGTTCCTTCAAATCCAAATACATCTTAGTATTTCCGGGGTGTATCGAGTATGGCAAATCATGTGCTTCCTGTAGAATCTACTTTCTGATCTTGGCGTTGTGGGCACATAGACTCTGTCCTCAAACCACAAGGTGTCGTGTTTGTCCTCACGAAAACCCTTGGCTTTTCCTTCACGCATATTCTCCTTTATTTCTGCAATTTCTTTGTCATCCTTCTGAGCTTCTTGTATCTTTCCCAATAATGTTGACTGAACCTCCAAGGCTGCAACAAAACCTCTAGGAACTATTTCCAAGCGAAGCTCCCTAAGATCTTCTGCTAACTCCTTTGGCAATCCTCCGTTTACTAGGGTATTGACATAACCTTTCCGGCTCAAAGTGGCTGCAATGACATTGGCCTTGCCTGGATGATAGTGCAGCTTCATATCATAATCCTTTATGAGCTCCAACCATCTCCTCTATCTGAGGTTCAGTTCCTTCTGGGTGAAAATGTACTTCAGACTCTTGGGATCCGTGTACACATCACAATGATTTCCAATAAGGAAATGTCTCCAGGTTTTAAGCGCATGCACTACTGCTGCTAGCTCCAAATCATGTGTAGCATAATTCAACTCGGTCCAATGGAACTTTGTGTCCTTCTTCAACAATGCCGTCATAGGCTTCGCAATCTTGGAGAAATTCTCTATGAATCTCCGGTAATATCCTGCGAGTCCAAGAAAACTACGGATTGCTCCAACTGAGGTTGGTGCCAACCACTCCGTGACAACCTGCACCTTCATAGGATCCACTGCTATACCTTCTCATGATATAACGTGTCCTAAGAATCCAACTTCCTTCAACCAAAAATCACATTTGCTGAACTTGGCATATAACTGGTGTTCTCTGAGATTCTCAAGAACCAAACGCAAATGTTCATCGTGTCCCTCTTTGTTCTTCGAATATACAAAAATATCATCGATGAATACCACGACAAATTTATCCAAGAACTCCATGAATACCTTATTCATCATACTCATGAAATATGCAGGGGCGTTAGTCAGTCCAATTGACATAACCATATACTCATATAGTCCATACCTTGTGGCCAAGGTTGTCTTAGGTATATCTTTTTCTCGGATCTTCAACTAGTGGTATCCTCATCGTAGATCGATCTTGGAGAATACATTAGCTCCTTGAAGTTGGTCGAACAAATCATTGATCATCGGTAGTGAGTACTTTTCTTAATCGTCACTTCGTTCTGTGCCCGATAATTAACGACCATCCTTAAAGATCCATCCTTCTTCTCGACCAAGAGCACTGGGGCTCCCCACGGTGATGAACTTCGTCGAATGAATCCTTTATCTAATAACTTCTTAATGTGTTTCTTGATCTCCTCTAGATCATTCGCTGGTATCAGGTATGGTCTCTTTGATATTGGTCCGGTGCCTGGTAATAGCTCCATCAAAAACTCAATGTCCCGATCTGGCGGCATGCCTGGTAGCTCCTCTGGAAATACATTCGGGTAATCCTTTACTATAGGCACTTCCTCTTGAACAACTCCCGAGAGAGAATTTACTTGTGTCCTCCTAGGCGCATGCCTAGATACATACTTGATCTTTTTCCCTCCGGGGTGGTAAGTAAAATCGACTTACTGGCACAATCGATGTTCCCTCCATACATCGATAGCCAATCCATAGCTAGTATCACATCCAATCCGTGTGACTCCAAAACTATCAGGTCTGTGGGGAAAACATGGCGTACAACGGTCAATGGCATCTGAAAACATCCTTGATTTGCCATGTATTCAGCTCCTGGTCAGCATACTAACATAGGGGTCATAAGTACTTTGGTGGGCAACTTATATCTATCCACGAATCCCCTTGAAATGTATGAATGCAATGCACCAGTATAAAAAAGAACTATTGCAGTAAATGACTTAACCAAAAACTTACCGACAACAACATTAGGATGCTCTTCAACCTCCTCCACGTTCACGTGGTTCACTTGTCCCCTGTTGAAAGGGTTGGGCTTCTACCCAGTGCTTCCATTGTCGTTCCCATTCTTCGCATCCGGGCACTCCGTGGCATAGTGTCCATTCTTCCCGCACTTGAAACAGGGGAAAACATGGTAGTTCTTGAATGTTGCCACCAACAACTGTATGCTCATCTCATCATTCAACCCTTCCATAAACTTCTCCTGCTTTGCGGCATCTGTGGCCACATCATCAGGGGCATAGCAAGATAGATTACTAAACTCGTCTATGTACTGAGCCACAGTACGATTCCCCTGGCACAAGTTGCGAAAGTCATGCTTCTTCATGCTCATAGCTCCCATTGAGACATGGGCGATGCGAAAAGCTTGCTGAAACTGATCCCAAGTGATATTGGCTATAGGAAAAGTGGTGGTGTAATTCTCCCACCATGAGGCTGCTGGTCCATACAATTGATGTGCGGCAAAACACACCTTCTCAGCATCTGTGCAACCTGTGGTGGACAACTCGCTTCCAGTCTTGCGTAGCCAGTCATCAGCAACTATTGGCTCGACACTACTAGAAAACACCAGCAGCTGCAACCTTAGAAAACGGGCTAGGTTGTCCACTGGTGGTGGTGGTGGAGAGTTGTTGTTGTTGTTGTTGTTGTTGTTCTGATTGTTCTGGTTCTGGACAAGAAGTTGCATCAATGTGTTCTGCTGCTGGATCAACTGAGTGAGCTCAGGGGGAAACTGGAATCCGGGCTTACGTCTCGGAGGCATCTGATGGGTTTAGCGGGAAGAGATTAGAATAGAAATGAGGTCTAGGGGGAAATTCACTACCTTTATGCACATGAGACGACACAATCATATCACACCAATCAATTTCAGGAAAGGGCATACAAAAGATCTAAACTAATGTTACAAAAGTGCTCGGACATCTACTATATGTGGGAAAACTACTATTCATATGGTGGTCATCTAGAAATTTTGATCGGTGGAAGATTCCATGATATCTGCTCCAGATTCATCTTCATAGTCATCATCACTATCATCAGGATCTGAGTCGGTGTCATCGATGATGATGTAGTCCTCAAAACGAATCTCCTTGGGTTCGTCTTCTTCTCCTCCTAGCACGGGGTCTCCCATGAATACTCCTAGCTTCCTTGTTAGGTCGTCATTCTTCTACACAAGTATTGCGATTTCCTCCTCATATCCGTCACGTGAAAACTTGAGTTCCTCTTCTAGCTCCGTGTTCCTGGTTAACTCCTTCTTCAAGTCTATCTTGCCCGCGCACATCTGGTGCTCCTGTCGTCAAATGTGCTGGTTTAACTCCTGGATAAAAGATGCAATGGACCTGTCCTTCATGGTACTAATCATGTCCCATCGCTCATCTCAGCACCCGCATATCTGGTAGATAGTGTCCTTCAGCTCCTATTTATAGACTTCTCCAATTCGTCCCATAGCAATGTGGGCGGCCATACTCTTACCTAGGCTCTAGGTTGGTGCATCAAAGGAAATCTCTATGGGCTCAGTGACTGGCACAAATGTCCTCTCGGGAATTTGAACTTGAATATTCCATCGCTCCTCTTCTGGTAAAGTGGCGATGTAGGTCCCGGTTGTTAGGACCGGTTTTTCCAATAAAATACTTACTGAGAAACCGACCTTTTTATCGGACCAGTGTAGAAGAATCCTTCTTACTGGTAGACAAATCCTTGATACAGAATTCCAGAGTACTGAATATTATACAAGGTTCAGCTGAGGCTGCTCAACAATTTATTACAAGCACGCCGATATTATACATAAAGGAGGATATGACACAAGGGTAGGGTGGCATAACTACTGACTCGTAATAAAAGTGGTGGTGGGTATGTCACAGTGAAGTGGGTGACACGACTCCAATATCTTACAGCTCATCGAGTGTCGGAGTGAGACTCGATGAATTTATTTGGGTAGCGGAAGCGTATATAATACAGTGATCAACTCCAGGATCGCAAGAGACTGACTGGGACTCCTCTAGGCGTCGGACTCGCTATCGAACTCTTCATCCATGAGATCGACTTCATTAACATCTGGCCAAATCAACAAGCCAGGCGAGTACTTTGAATGTACTCGCAAGACAGTTCGGACATAAGATATAACAAATGCAAACATGATGCATATGAGCAGACTAACAATATGTACTCAGAGAATAAATTGCGCTGCATGTTAAATAAAAGGTAGTCAGGCGGTAGTCCTCCCGAAATCCCGAGGAAATAAAAGAATACCGATCAAGTATCTGAAGCGACACCTCGAAAGGAAAAATGAATAAACATGCCACAGTCGGACGTCTGAGCGACATCAAATAAAGGGCTTATATCAAAAAATAAATAACGAGAATGCCATAGTCGGACTTCTGAGCGACATCACATAAAGGGCTTATATCCAAGGTAAATAACAACGATGCCAAATTCGGACGTCTGAGCGACATCACATAAAGGGCTTATATGAAAAGTAAATGACGAGAATGCCACCGTCGGACGTCTGAGCGACATCACATAAAGGGCTTATATCAAAAGTAAATGACGAGAATGCCAAAGTCGGATGTTTGAGCGACATCACATAAAGGGCTTATATCCAAAGTAAATAACAACGATGACACAGTTGGACGTCTGAGCGACATCACATAAAGGGTTTATATCAAAGTAAAATAACGAGAATGCCATAGTCGGATGTCTGAACGACATCACATAAAGGGCTTATATGATCATTCGAAACTAAGTAGTGTCTTGAAGGTAAATCATCTCAAAGAAACATTTAGTACAGAATAACTGGTTAGTTCGTTTACCAGAATAACATTCGGCCGGTCTACCACTCATAAAGCTATATTAAATCACTAGTGTCTGTCATAGAGACTGACACGGAGACTGACGCTAGGCCATAGAAATGGTTACTCGAATGGGCTTTTACTCTGCAGAGTTTGTACTCTTTAACCACAGCCAACACATTTCAGTAGTCACAAAGGACTAGTTCCGTTTACGGCATTTTAGCAGAAACACAACTAACCAGTACACAACCATTCCACATCCCGCTGCCCGGAATCACCCTAGGCAACGTTCATGAAAAACTTTAAGACGGGGAGGCAACAACCTCGAATAGCATGGAATCGAATTTCTATCGCGCGCTCTAAGGGGTGCCCCCTCTCGGTACCAACCAGAAACACCCATGCCCCCTGACCAGATGACAAGCTTTAATCCAGGGCAATGGAACCCTCATCCCGGCCCCTCTATTTGGTGTGTACTAGGAAAGAGGTTTGCAACTGACTAAACCGTATTCTTTGCAGAAGACATGTGACAGTACCAAAAAAAGGAACGAACGGGATCATGACTTGATCCACGTTAACACTGGAGTTAAATGGATGACTGGCATGCTTCGACAATACCAGCTTACAACCTATCATGTCACCACATGATCAGGTTGGCTCACCATCAACTTTCGAAGCCCACACGGAGCTTGTCTTGCATGAAATATAACATCCACAAAATGCTTATTTGAACATGCCATGAGGAAAAATCTACTCAAGCAAACATGCAAAGCACTCATCATATCAAAGGTCCAAACATGCTTGCCTGGTTCGGAGTAGTCGGAGTCCAGCTCGGTGAAGTTCCCGGCTCCGTCACCTCATTCGGTATCTACGGATAATATAAATCGGATACTAACATAAATACCGTGCACGCATAAAAGTTGTCCCAAATATTTGTCAAATAATATGAAAAAAACTAGACAGAAAAATAAAGAGGACAGAAAAAGAATCAACTCAAAATCATCTTTTGTTTAAAAGTTATTAAGGTTTTTGTCCAGGGACTTGTCTGTAATGAAACAAAAAGTTTCCAGGGGCTTGATTATAAAAATAGAAAATGTTTCAGTAAAAAATAAGCCGGCTGAAATGGGAAGCGTATTTTGCCCGAAGGCGTTTTCCAGAAAAACAGTTCGAATAAAACAGGGAGGCTGACGAGGGGGTCCCACCCGTCAGGTTCAAATATTCGAACGGAAAAACAGAGTGCTCCGGCGCCCGAGAGTCGCGGTGGTCGCCTGCGCCGATCCACGGCGAGGTAGGGGGAGGGAAAGGTACCTACGGACTCACGGTGCTCTTCCGAGTCTGTGGGTGGTGGAGTTGGACGTCGGCGAGCACCACCTCGACGGCGGCCTTCTCTCTGGCGGACGGTGGTTCGGGCGGCGGTGGATCTCTCCGGGGAGAGCTGCGGAGGTCAAATTGAAGTGGGGGTTAGGCGTCTAGGTGCGTCAGGAGGCTACTGGCACGACTAGGGAGGTGGAGGCGCTCTCACTAGAGAGAGAGTTGCCGGAGCCCGAAGCGGATCGGGGCGGCCGGAGTTGGGCAAGAAGGACTCCTCGAGGTCCTCCCAGTGGATGGGCGAGGTCTGGTGAGATGGTGGAGAGGTGCCGGGTCAAATGCGAGCTCGGGGCTGCTATTTATAGCCGGCCCGAGGCGGTTGCCGCAAACGGGATAATTCCGGCGAGGGATTACGGCGAGGCCGTGGCCGAACAGGTGGCTTAAGTGCTTGGGCATCGACATGATGGTCCACTGGTTCCATCCTGATGCTGAGCTTAGCAAGACTTCGGCGTTTACTGCACTCTCTCAACGGAATGGCTGTGTGTGCACGTCAGCGGCAGAGAGCGCGCTCTGCGCCTCTCAGGCCATGACGATGGTGCTGCAGCGTGCACAGGGGAGGGGACGGCCACGCGGAGCTCTCTGGTGGCTTGGGCGGTGCCGAACGGCACCGTTTTTTGCAGGGTGGCCCATGTTGGCCGCCACGGGTGGCTCTGCCGCCGCGGAAGACGCCGGCGCAGGCAGGCCACGATGCCACCGACGCTCGCAACCGGCCAAGTAAGCGTGCGGGGCTCTGGATAAGGGAGAGGATCAGTGAGCAAGGCGCCAATGCAGACAATGGCGAGATTGACATGGCGGTCTAACGGGAACAACACTGTCGACTGAATCCTAACTGAACTTTTCTGAATTTTGACAGAAACAGTGCACACCAACTGTAGGATGAAATGATTCGGGCACTTGCAAATTTTTTCTTGAGCTGATCTTTGGTGAGGTGGTCTCTTGATGCATCTAGAGGCTGCCTAAATTTCCACAGATTTTTAGGAAGAGAGAAAGAATGAATTTCGCCAAAAATGGCAAATCTGGTCCAAACTTGCAGCAAGCAAAATTTGAAAATTTTGAACTATGGACCAGCAGATCATGATGGATCTAGGCTGAGGGTGCTAAGGACTAGTCATGGGAGTTTGTTTGGAAACAAAACTCAAAGGGAAACTAGTAGTTCCTTTGTAAATCACCAAGGCTCAAAGTAAAAGACAGAAAATGTTTTTGGGGTAAAATATTCAGAAGAAAAATCTAAAGGAGGTTGAAACCTACTGGAATTGATGTTAGACTTGTCCAAGGTGGGAATGAAGGTCTTGGAAGAAAGAACTTCATTAGGTGACATGGCAAAAGAATAGTTTGAATGAGAGAGGATAAGCCCAAGGCTTTATAGGAAGGCTTTCTAGTAAAAAGAAATTTTCAAAACCATCCAAAATTATTTGGGTTGAGCCAACACAAGGTGAAAACTCTCAAGACAGAAGGGAACACAAATCATTTGTCATAAAAGATTTGAGAAGGAGGGTTTTTTTAAGAGAAAATCAAATAACCTTCTTCCAAGAGAATAAAAAATTTGATGAAAACAAATTCCAAATTTTTTGGAGTGTTACAACACCTACCCCCTTAGGAAAAATCTCGTCCCCGAGATTTCAGCGGATTCTCAAATAGGTGTGGGTTCTTTGTTCGAAGGAAATCCTCCCTTTCCCATGTTGCCTCATCCTTGGTGTGATTGCTCCACTGAACCTTCAGAAACTTAATTGTCTTCTGACGGGTCCTTGTTTCTGATTTCTCCAATATTTTTATTGGACGTTCCTTGTATGCGAGGTCTAGTTGCACATCAATGTTTTCATGTGATACATGATTCTCCGGGTTGCTTACACATTTCCTCAACTGTGAGACATGGAACATGTCGTGGATGTCTGATAGCTCCTTGGGTAGGTCTAGTTGGTAGGCTATTGTGCCTCTCCGTGCAACTACACGAAATGGTCCAATAAACCGCGGTGCTAGCTTTCCTTTGACTTTGAATCGTTGCAGGCCCCTCATAGGAGATACACGTAGATACACATTTTCACCGGGTCCAAAGCTGACTTCACGATGTTTTTGATCGTAATAACTCTTTTGTCGGCTCTGTGCTGTCTTGAGTCGGTCCCTGATTAGTTGAACCTTCTCCTCAGCTTCCCTGAGCATGTCTGGGCCGAAGATACGACTATCTCATGTTTCTGACCAATTTAATGGGGTACGACATCTTCGCCCGTACAAAGCTTCAAAAGGTGCCATTTGTAGACGGGCTTGGTAACTGTTGTTGTATGCGAACTCGGCATACGACAAGCTTTCCTCCCAACTAGTTCCATAGGTGAGAACACATGCCCTCAGCATGTCTTCTAGAATTTGGTTTACACGTTCAGTTTTTCCTCCAGTCTGGGGGTGGTATGCTGTACTGAACACTAGTTGCGTTCCCAGAGCCTGTTGTAAATGGTCCAAAAATTTAGAGACGAATTGAGTGCCTTTGTCGGATATTATAGTCTTCAGAACTCCATGCAGGCAAACTATACGGGAGAGGTAAAGTTTGGCAAGCTTCTGTGTGGTGTGGGTTGTCTTGACTGGGATGAAGTGTGCCACCTTAGTTAATCTATCTGTGATGACCCATATGGCATCATTTCCGTGCTGTGACCGAGGTAGTTCGACAATAAAGTCCATCCCAATATCCTCCCATTGCCACTCACGTATCTTGTTTGGCTGTAATAGTCCTGCTGGTTTTTGGTGCTTGGCTTTAATGCCTTGACATGAATCACAACATGCAAAGAATGTGGCTATATCCCTCTTCATACTGTGCCACCAAAATCTTTCCTGAATGTCCTTGTACATTTTGGTCCCTCCAGGGTGAATTTAATATGGAGCGGTATGGCCTTCTGCTAGAATTTGTTGTTTGAGGTCTTTTATATTGGGTACGCAAAGCCTGTCTCCGAACCATAATATTCCCTCACCGTCTATGATGAATTCTGAGGCCTTGCCCAGACTCACTTTTCTTTTTATGCCTTCGATACTGGGGTGTCCATGCTTAGCCTTCTTAATCTGTTCCCTTAGGGTAGGCTCTATTTCCAAATTTGACACATCGCCTTTGGTGACCATCATCAAGTTGAGTTTGGCGAACTCCTGTTGAAACTCAGGCCTCAAGTTTTGTAGACTGCTGTTGTCCGAGCTGGGGTTACGACTGAGAGCATCTGTCACTACATTCGCCTTTCCTTGATGATAGTGAATGCCAACATCGTAATCTTTCACTAATTCCAACTAGCGTCGTTGTCGTAAATTGAGTTCTGGTTGCATGAAAATATATTTGAGGCTTGTATGGTCCGTATATATTTCACGACGATTCCCAAGCAAAAAGTGCCTCCACTCCTTGAGTGCATGAATGACTGCTGCCAATTCTAAGTCGGGAGTAGGATAATTTTCTTCATGCTTTCGTAGTTGCCTGGAAGCGAATGTGACTACCTTGCCTTCTTGCATCAGTACGCATCCGAGGCCCTTTCGGGAAGCGTCACAATACACTTCAAAACTTTTGTGTATGTCTGGTACAGCCAATACTGGGGCTGTTGTTAATTTCCTTTTAAGTTCTTGGAAGCTTTTGTCACAAGCTTCAGTCCACACAAATTTCTTATCCTTCTTGAGTAACTGTGTCATTGGTTTTGCTATGGTGGAAAATCCCTCAATAAACCTTCGGTAGTATCCAGCCATTCCTAGGAAACTTCGTACATCAGTTACGTTGGCCGGTGGTTTCCAGCCAAGTACGGCCTTGACTTTTTCTGGATCCACAGCAACTCCTTCTTGTGTCAATACGTGGCCTAGAAAACCAACCTATCTTAACCAAAATTCACATTTGCTGAATTTGGCGTATAGTTGATGTTTCCTTAATTCTCCCAGTAAATTCGGAGATGTTCAGCATGTTCTTCTGGTGCCTTAGAATATACCAGGATATCATCGATAAACACCACAACAAATTTGTCCATAAATTTCATAAACACTTTATTAATGAGGTGGACAAAATATGCGGGGGCGTTTGTCAGTCCAAACGGCATTACTGTAAATTCGTATAATTCGTATCTGGAGGTGAATGCTGTCTGAGGGATATATTGTGTCCGTACTTTTAATTGATGGTATCCCGACCTTAAGTCAATTTTTGAGAAAACCTTGGCTTGTGCGAGCTGGTCAATTAAATCATTTATCAGTGGCATCGGATATTTGTTTTTGATGGTGACGATGTTGAGTGCTCGATAGTCTATACACAATCTCAGTGTCCCATCCTTTTTCTTGGCAATTAATACTGGTGAACCCCAAGATGAGGAGCTGGCCCGTATAAATCCTTTGTCTAGTAATTCTTTTATTTGCTTCTTTAATTCTACCAATTTGGAGGGTGCCATTCTGAATGGTTTCTTGTAAATGGGGGTGGTTCTAGGTGCTAGCTCAATAATGAATTCTATTTCCCTGTCTGGTGGCATGCCTGGCAGTTCTTCGGGAAATACGTCCGGGAACTCACATACTACTGGAACTTTGCTTAACTCTGAGGTGTCTACATTGTTCAATCTTGGTTGCCGTGATGCTGGTCTATCTTGGGCTGCAACTCTTATCGTCTTCCCATGATGATGAGTAAGTACTACAATCCGATTGAAGTAGTCGATAAATCCTTTGTTGGTGGCTAACCAGTCCATACCTAGGATAATATCCAGTCCCTTATTTTCCAATACGATGAGGTTTGCCTGAAACTTTAGTCCTTCAATCTCAATAATCACACCTTGGCAGTAACTTTGAGTGATTTGCTTACTTCCGGGGGACTTGATGGTCATTGATTTTCCCAAGGGAGCATCGAAAAATCAGGTTGCAAAGCAAAGTTCTTTGAAATGAACGAATGAGAAGCTCCAGAATCAAACAAAACCGTGGCAGGTATTGTGTTGACAGGGAACATACCGAGTATGATATCCGGGGCATCCTGTGCTTCCTCCTTGGTCACATGGTTCAGGTGACCTTTCTTGTGGTTGTTATTGGGGTTGAAGTTGTTACGCTTGGGTGTTGAATTGTTTCCACTGTTGTTCGGTTTTGGGGCCAAGTTTCTTGGTTTTGGACACTGTTTGGCATAGTGTCGCTCTTCCCCACAAGCGTAGCAAGTAACGCCTGGGCGATACGTAAAATCCTGGTCCCTTGCATGAAATTTTTTGTGCGGGCGTGGGTTATTGGTCATGGATTTGTTCGCCCCATTTTTCTGAAAATCTGTCTTGTTCCGGTTGTTGCGACTATGAGTAGTCTTATCCCTTTTGCGCTTGCGAATATCCTCCAAGCTGTGGCGCTCATTCTCCAAGGTAATAGCTTTGTCCACAAGTGTCTTGAAATCAGGAAAAGTGTGCACGACCAGCTGGCATTTAAGTGCTGGTGCCAGACCGTCCAGAAATTTTTCCATCTTTTTATTTTCAGTCATACGCTCTTCGTTGGCATAACGAGATAATTGAGTAAACTGGCTATTGTACTAAGTCACTGTCATGCCTCTCTGCTTGAGGTCATCAAACTCCCTTTTCTTGATCTTCATAAGGCTTCTAGGGATGTGCGCCCCAGAAAACCTTCTTTAAATTCCTCCCATGTGATATCATTTTCATTGGGGTGCATGTGTAAAAAATTTTCCCACCATGATGCAGCTGCTCCAGTGAGGTAGTGTGGTGCATAACCTACCTTTTCACGGTCCGAACATTGTGCAATAATTAATTTCCTTTTAATGTCTCGAAGCCAATCATCGGCCTCAAGAGGTGTATCAGTGTGAGAGAATGTTGGCGGACGTGTCTTCTGTAGTTCAGACAATTTTGAATGTTGCTGATATGGTTCACGATGATTTCCCATATTGATAACATGGTTCATCATTTCTTTGTGCTGCTGCTGGCTTTGCTCATAAAGGAGGCATACTTGAGAAAATGGTGTCTCACTGCCCTGTTGACTTGACTGTCCTTGCGTGAAATTGTTACTTGTCTGGGTACCATAATTCTCCTCCGGCGGACTTGGCATGGAACGAGTCCAGGGACGAGTCATTTTCCACTCTGGGGTATTTTTGCAGCACTCATGAGAAAAACTGAGTGGCGAAAATAAACAAATAGTTTTGCAAATGTAGAAAATTTACGAACTCCAAGATTTTTTTATAAAATATTTGATTGCGCATGGAGAAGGACCGCTCAGTACATATCTTACACGCGAGTCGTAATTATACAACACATCACTTAGGATGCGTGTTCACATTCCTGACATGTTATTTAGGCTAGTGCGCTTCTCCGAGTTCCTACATGATGCGCACACAAACTACTTCTCACCAAACTATTTTACGTATAAACATATCATACAAGCGGACACATCGCGCGGTGGACTAGCGTACTTAGTTGGAGATGCTGAAGTAAGGCCCAATGGAGATGGAGACTCAACCTCCTCCTCACTAATAGTTTCCAGGCGCGAAACGCTAGGTCGAGGAGTTGGTGTGGGTGCGGCAGGTGGTGCAGCTCTGATTGGAGTAGGAGCAATGACATGGTCAAACTCCTCAGTAGTAGGTAGGCGGCGAGCGGTGGCTAAGATGGCAGGTGCATTGGATGCCGAGGACGAGACGTATGGCAGGTGCAGCTCCCTCCTATTTGAGCAGCCACCAAGTCGTCCACAAAGTTATCAAAAGCTTCCTCAAGAGCCTTGAGGTACTCAACCAACATTTCGATAGCCTCATCTCATTCTCCCCTTGCGCAAGAAAACGCATAGTGACACGTGTAAGGCACGTGGCATGGAAGGTAGCGGTAGCGACGAGTCTTCTTGGAAGGAAGAGCATCCCGGAGATGAGCTATCGCCTCACGGGCAGCCATCTGCATGGCATGCCTCTCCATAGTCATGGCCCTTCCCACAAATCAAAAGTGGCATGACTTAGAACGCCCTCCCTTGAATTGCACCGCGGCCTGGTGCATCGACATGCTATCGCTGATCTTGTGCTGGTAGAGTGTGAACTCCGGACGAGTCGATGGCCCGATCGCGACCTTGGTGATGGAGACGAGGAGCTTGATAAACCCCTCAGGTATATTGACGAACACCTGTGACTCACAGTCGCTGCTGGCCATCTACAAAAGTAGACAAAAATTCCGAAGAGTCAAATCATAAATTTATGATGACCAACAGAAAATTGCTACAAATGTAAAAATGCTGAATTAGCACTCAATACACTAATAAACGATTAGCGATCGCACCTAGTGGCTTCCTACAGTCAGCCTGGCTCTGATACCAAGGTTGTTAGGACTGGTTTTTCCAATAAAATACTTACTGAGAAACCCACCTTTTTATCGGTCCAGTGTAGAAGAATCCTTCTTACTGGTAGACAAATCCTTGATACAGAATTCCAGAGTATTGAATATTATACAAGGTTGAACTGAGGCTGCTCAACAATTTATTACAAGCACGCCGATATTATACATAAAGGCGGATATGACACAATGGTAGGGTGGCATAACTACTGAATCGTAATAAAAGTGGTTGTGGGTAAGTCACAGTGTAGTGGGTGACACGACTCCAATATCTTACAGCTCATCGAGTGTCGGAGGGAGACTCGATGAATTTATTTGGGTAGCGAAAGGGTATATAATATAGTGATCAACTCTAGGATCGCAAGAGACTGACTGGGACTCCTCTAGGCGTCGGACTCGCTATCGAACTCTTCATCCATGAGATCGCCTTCGTCAACATCTGGCCAAATCAACAAGCCAGGTGAGTACTTTGAATGTACTCGCAAGACAGTTCGGACATAAGATATAACAAATGCAAACATGATGCATATGAGCAGACTAGCAATATGTACTCAGAGAATAAATTTGCGCTGCATGTTAAATAAAAGGTAGTCAGGCGGTAGTCCTCCCGAAATCCCGAGGAAATAAAAGAATACCGATCGAGTGTCTGAAGCGACGCCTCGAAAGGAGAAATGAATAAACATGCCACAGTCGGACGTTTGAGCGACATCACATAAATGGCTTATCTCAAAAAATAAAATTAACAAGAATGCCACAGTCGGACGTCTGAGCGACATCACATAAAGGGCTTATATCCAAGGTAAATAACAACGATGCCACAGTCGGACGTCTGAGCGACATCACATAAAGGGCTTATATCAAAAGTAAATGACGAGAATGCCACAGTAGGACGTCTGAGCGACATCACATAAAGGGCTTATATCAAAAGTAAATGACTAGAATGCCACAGTCGGACGTCTGAGCAACGTCACATAAATGGCTTATATCCAAAGTAAATAACAACGAAGCCACAGTCGGACGTCTGAGCGACATCCAATAAAGGCTTATATCAAAGTAAAATAATGAGAATGCCACAGTCGGACATCTGAGCGACATCACATAAAGGGCTTATATGATCATTCAAAACCAAGTAGTGTCTTGAAGGTAAATCATCTCAAGGAAACATTTAGTACAAAATAACTGGTTAGTTCGTTTACCAGAATAACATTCGGCCGGTCTACCACTCATAAAGCTATATTAAATCACTAGTGTCTGTCATGGAGACTAACACGGAGACTGACGCTAGGCCATAGACATGGCTACTCGAATGGGATTTTACTCTGTAGAGTTTGTACACTTTAACGACAGCCAACGGATTTCAGTAGTCACAAAGGACTAGTTCCGTTTACGGTATTTTAGCAGAAACACAACTAACTAGTACAAACCCATTCCACATCCCGCTGCCCGAATCACCCTAGGCAACGTTCACGAAAAACTTTAAGACGGGGAGGTGTCGGTGTACTAAAGTAGGGGTACCTTAGTATCCCGAACTTGTGCACGGGCAGTTGCAGCACCCCGTGGCAGGGTTTGCCGTGCGACCGCCAAGGTCCTCCGTGGTTCTTTTGGAGCCATTCAAGAACAAAGTATTCAAGATTAAAGAGACAAGGCCCCGGCAAGAGGAGCTTGCCGGGAAGGCCAATCAAGGCTCAAGACCATTTCTTTGGCACAAGACCCTGGCAAGAGGAGCTTGCCGGGAAGGCCAAACATGGCATTTCAAGAGACTTGTCGCGACGCGCCACGCGTCCCGACAAGGCCCGGAGAGCGACAAGCTCCCAGGCGCGACAAGATAGCGACCGCGGCAAGGTACTTGCCGCGGCAAACTTCCACTAAGTGCCCGCGCTCCAGCTCATCCGCCCACGCGACGCCCTGGGACCCTTCCAGGCACACGTGGCGGAAGGCTGTGCAGCCTGGGGGACACGGTGGCAAGATGCAATGACAAGGCCACTGTCGTGGCGGACGATGGCGCCCTGACGGATGCTTTTTGCACTGTTTGGGGCGACGGCGACGGGCATTCAATGCCCTTGTCCGCTGCCGTCAGAGTTAGGTATAGAGCACTATGCAAACACTGTTCCAACTACCACCCATTTTACGTTTTTACCCTCATCTGCGTTGCCACCTGTTGGTGACCCCTTTGACCTATAAAAGGAGGCCCATGCGCAACGTAGAAGGGGTTCGGAACATAGATCATTCTCGCGCTCGGTCTAGCTAGCGGTTAGAGCATCCTATCGCTCTCCTCGCTCCCGAGCCCAGAACGCAATACAAACAAAAAGCAGGAGTAGGGTTTTACGCATCCGTGTGGCCCGAACCTGGGTAAACTGCTCGCGTGCTCGCCTCGATCCGCTCTTGGTGCATCCTCCGCCCCCTTGCCGTTCCGAAAAGGGGCTCCGGTCCCATAGGTGTTCGTGGGCGATCAGTTTCCCCGACATCTTTGGCGCGCCAGGTAGGGGGATCGCGTCGAGGTTGTGCAAACCCGATCCGGTCTGCAGGCGGGCTACATCTTCGCAAACTTCATCAATTTCGTCAACTTCATCGACTCCATCAGCATGCCGCCGAAGAAGAAGGCTTTGGAGGCAGCAGGCCCGTCTGCGTCGATCCCGCCACCACCGGAGCCAACGGTTGGTGGGGTAGACGACGGCGGAAGGACGGACGTCGGCGAGGAAACTCACGGCGCCGCCAAGCCCAAGGACAAGACGGACGACCGTGCTCACTCCAAGGCCTCGGCGTCCGTACACGCACCGCGCCCGTCTCAGGAGGCGCGGGACCAGCAGCGGCGTGGTACTCAAGGTACCATACGCTTGCTGGGACAAGGTCAAACTGGCGGGTCCCGGGACGCTCAAGGCCAACATACACATCAACACGCTGGCACGAGCAAGGCGCGGTCGCTGGGGCGGGAAACTGCTCCTTCTAACGTAGTTAGAAGTCCGAGCATATCCCGCTCCTCGCACCGCTCACCACCGTTACCCTCCACTCCAGCAGAAGCTCTAGCTCGAGCTCAACCTCTCCTCGACTTCACTCCAGCGGCAGACAAGGCCGACGACTGGAGGGCCACTATCCAAAGCCTCATCGCCATCGCCAACGGCGACACCCCGCAGCAGCCGAGCACATCACGGCCGCGGCAAGTCAGCCAGGCACGGGCCGATGGCGACAAGACCGCCGGGGGTGCAACCACCGTGCACTCCCTGCCCCGAAGGCCGAAATCGCCGACTCGCCGGATCAACATCGACGATGACTCCACCGCGTCGTCGGATCCGAGAGCTCGCCGCGATCAGCGCCAAGTCCTCGACGATCGACGACAAGAAGATGCTCGAACTCGCATCGAGCGCCGGAGAGAAGCGCGGCGTCAATCCGACCAGCGCGCTGGACCTGTTGTTGACATGCAAGCGCCAGGGGGACCCGACGACCTGCCGTACGCGGCAGGTTGCACTGCGTTCACTCGTGAGCTGCGGCAAGTCCAGTGGCCCAGCATGAAGAACTTCAAGCCCGACGTACCTGAGAAGTACGACGGCAAGACTCATCTGTCGGAGTTCCTCAGCATCTACACCATCGCGGTGCAGGCTGCTGGGGGACGAGACGAGAAGATACTCGCCAATTACTTCCCACTTGTGCTCAAGCCTAACGTCAGATCTTGGCTCATGCTATTGCCGGAGAACTCCATTTCTTCTTGGGCCGACCTGTGCCATCAGTTTGTCGGCGCCTTCACGGGTGGCCACAAGCCCCATGGCCAGGAGAGTGACCTGCATATACTTGCCCAGAAGGAAGGAGAGTCCCTGCGAAAATATATCCAAAGGTTCAGCCGCATGCAGCACAACATCCGGGACGTCCACCCTGCCGCGGTTATTAGCGCGTTCCATCAGAACGTGCGTAACCGTCGGATGAGGGAGGAGATGGCGATGTGCAAAATAAGGGGCGTCAGCGAGCTGTACGCCCTGACCGACAAGTGCGCACGCGCTGAGGAAGGGAGGAGACAACCCGGGGAGGATACAGGAGCAGGGGGATCAGATAGCGAGGATGCCGCCCCGGCAAAGAAGAACCGGCGGCAGAACAATAGAAAGAAGAAGAACAAAGAAGTGCTAGTCGTTGAGCAGTCCGGCAAGGACGCCGGCGCCAAGAAGGCCCAGGCTGGTAGCTCCGGCAAGGAGGCTGCAGCGTGCACCAACTGCGAGACTGTGGCAGCCGCCGACAAGCAGGACGGCTCCGACAAGCAATACTGCAAGATCCACCGCACCAAGGGTCACGACCTCCAGAACTGCAAAAGGGTCGAGTACCTCGTCGAGCAGCAAAAAGCTGAGTACGAGCGACGCGACAAGGAGAAGGCCCAAGGAGGTGATGGAGGGTCCGGCAAGAAGCGGCCATTCAACGGCCGGGGAGGACGCCGCGGCAAGGCCAAGCAGCGACAAGGAGACAGACCTCCCGGCGGCCGCGACAAGGACGAAGCTGAAGACGACGACGAAGACATGGATGACGGAGATAACAGCGAGCAGGAGTTCCAGAAGGCCACGGAGGTTCTGTGCGTTGACGGTGGTGCTTCTCTGCATACTTCCCACCGCCAACTCAAGCAATGGGTGCGGGAAGTTAATACGGCAGAACCGCCCGTCGAGACGCGCCTATTTCGGAAGTGGTCCAGCACGCCCATCATCTTTGACATTGAGGATCACCCTGATCGCACAACTGCGGTCGGGTGCTTGCCGATGTTGGTTTCACCAACTATCCGCAACCTCAAGGTCACGAAGATGCTGGTTGACGGTGGGGCCGGCCTGAACCTGATCTCCTCCGCTGTGGTCCGGAAACTCCAGATCCCCGACAGCAAGCTCGAAGAAACCGGCATGTTCCAAGGGATCAACCCGGAAAGGAGCAAGCCGAAGGGGAAGATCACGCTGCCAGTGACATTTGGCGGAGAGCTGAACTTCAGGACTGAGAGGATCACCTTTGACGTTGCCGATATCCCATTACCTTACAATGGGATACTTGGCCGTCCAGTGCTCGCCAAGTTCATGGCAGCCTCTCACTATGCCTACAACATGCTCAAGATGCCAGGCCCGATAAGCGTTATCTCTGTACCCAGCGACAAGAAAGATGCCCTTATTTGTGCCGACAAGATTTACCGGGATGCAGCAGCCGCAACAGATAGCAAGACACTTGCCGCTGAAGCTCCCGGGGGGAAGAACAAGACCAAGTCCGGCAAAAGCTCTGGGGCCCACTCCGGCAAACGCACCTCTTCGGAGTGCTGCACTGCCGTCAAGGACGCACCATCGAGCTCCACCGGCAAGTGCAAGAAGGCAATGGCAGCTCCACCAGAGAAAAAGAAGGTGTCCGCCAAGGAGGACGGCACTGGTGGTACTTTCACCATCAGTGCCACGCTTGATCCTAAATAGGAAAGCGCGCTCATTGCTTTCCTGCGGGCGAATGTCGATGTGTTTGCATGGCAACCGTCTGACATCCCCAGTGTTCCCAGGAAAGTGATTGAGCACAAGCTTGCCGTTTGTCCTCGCGCGCGGCCCGTCAAGCAGAAAGTTAGAAAACAAGCAGTGGAGCGCCAAGAGTTCATAGCAGAAGAAATCAAGAAGCTGGAAGCGGCAGGCCTTGTCAGAGGTGTGCTCCATCTCACGTGGTTGGCCAATCCTATCGTCGTGCGTAAAGCAAATGGGAAGTGGAGGCTTTGTATAGACTTCACCGATTTGAATAAAGCTTGTCACAAAGATCCATTTCCCTTGCCGCGCATTGATCAGATTGTTGACTCCATGGCTGGATGTGAGTTGCTTTCATTTCTTGATGCATATTCAGGGTACCACCAGATCTTTATGGCCGAAGAAGATGAGGAGAAGACCGCATTCATTACTCCATGTGGCACTTATTGCTTCATACGCATGCCCTTTGGATTGAAGAATGCCGGTTCAACTTTCGCAAGGGTAGTCCATACAGCTTTTGAGCCACAGATACACAGAAATGTAGAAGCTTACATGGATGATATAGTGGTCAAGAGCAAGGACAGGGCTACCCTGATACAAGACCTAGATGAAACCTTTGCGAATCTGCGCAAGATACAACTCAAGCTCAACCCCGAGAAGTGCGTGTTTAGAGTTCCTTACGGCAAGCTTCTCGGATTCTTCGTGTCTCAAAGGGGGATTGAAGCCAACCCCAACAAGATCAAAGCCATCGAGCAGATCGAAGCTCCGAAGCGCGTCAAGGATGTACGAAGGCTTGCCGGCTGCGTGGCTGCTCTCAGCAGGTTTATCTCTAAGTCTGCGGAACGCGCCTTGCCGTTTTTCAAAATTTAGAAAAAGGCAGGTCCAATGACATGGACTCCGGAGGCGGAGGCAGCGTTGCAAGACTTGAAGAGGTACCTGTCCTCCACTCCAATACTTGTCGCACCTAGGCCACAAGAGAAGTTGCTGCTGTACCTAGCAGCAACCAATCAAGTGGTTAGTGCTGTGTTAGTAGCGGAAAGGGAGGCAGATGATGAGCCAACAGCCCCGGCAAGCACATCCAGCGAGAAGCAGGGGGCTTCCCCGACAAGCTGTGGTCCCGACAAGGATGGAACTGCGCAGATGCAAGAGGACGTACGGACGAAGATGGTGCAGCGCCTAGTCTACTTTGTGAGCTCCCTTCTCCAGGGGGCTTGGTCAAGGTACTCTGGGGTGCAGAAGCTGCTTTTCGGCCTTCTCATGGCCTCGAGAAAGTTGCGCCACTACTTCCAAGCACATGAGATAACAGTGGTCACTCGCTTTCCGCTGAAGAGGATACTGCAAAATCCAGAAGCGACAGGCAGGATTGTCGAGTGGGCACTGGAGCTGTCAAGCTTTGGCCCCAAGTTTGAAAGCACTTCAACTATCCAGAGCAGAGCATTGGCAGAGTTCATAGCAGAATGGACGCCAACGCCAGACGAAGAGATTCCAGAGACGAGCATTCCCGTCAAAGAAGCAAGCAAAGAATGGATAATGTACTTTGATGGTGCCTTCTCGCTGCAAGGCGCCGATGCCGGCGTGCTGCTTGTCGCGCCCACCGGAGAGCACCTCAAGTACGTGGTCCAGATGCACTTTCCCAAGGAGCAAGCGACAAAAAATACTGCAGAGTATGAGGGTTTGCTTGCCGGTCTCAGAATCGCGGCAGACCTTGGGATTAAGAAGCTGATTGTAAGGGCTGACTCACAGTTGGTTGTCCGCCAAGTAAACAAGAACTACCAGAGTCCATTGATGGAAGCATACGTTGACGAAGTGAGAAAGCTTGAAGAGCACTTTGACGGCCTACAGATGGAGCATGTTCCAAGAGCTCAGAATGACGTCGCAGACGGCCTGTCAAAGTGCACCGCACTTAAGTTACCTGTGGAACCAGGGATCTTCGTGCTCAAGCTGACGCAGCCATCCGTAACACCATCAGCTGGGCAGAACAAGAAGATAAAGTTGGTTTCTGGTGACTACTTGCCGGCAGAGCTTCCTCAAGCCGTCGCCAACAAGGTCCCCAAGATCAATGACAAGGTTGCTGAGGAGCAGTCTGCTCGTGCAAACCCTAGGGTTTGTACAGTTGAAGCAGGCGTTCCCGACATGTTTTGCTCCGGCAAGCTTGCCGGGGAACGTCAAGCTCCGGCCGAGCCGCAGGTTCTTGCCGTAGAAGCTGACGTTCCCGCAGCAGCACAGATGCCTTTAGTCCTTGTTGTTGAGCCACAGGCCCCAGCATGGGTGCAGCAGATTGTCCGTTTCCTTCAAACAGGAGAACTTCCCGAAGAGCCAGAAGAAGCAGAAAGAATAACCCGGCAGTCAAGTATGTATCAGTTTGTCGACAACGAACTATACAGAAGAAGACTCAACGGTGTGAAATTGAAGTGTATTCCCCGGGAAGATGGACAAAAGCTGTTGGCAGAGATACATGGAGGCATATGTGGCCACCACATTGGCGCCAGGGCACTTGCCGGCAAGGCGTTCCAGCAAGGTTTCTTTTGGCCAGAAGCCCTCCAGGATGCAACTGCGCAAGTAACCAAGTGTGAAGCATGCCAGTTCCATTCCAAGCAGATACATCAACCAGCTCAAGCTCTCTAGACAATCCCTTTATCCTGGCCATTTTTGGTCTGGGGGCTCGACATCCTCGGCCCCTTTCCCCACGCAGCCGGGGGCTTTGAATACTTGTACGTCGCCATCGACAAGTTCACAAAGTGGCTGGAAGTGGAACCAGTGAGAAAGGTGACCGCACAGTCAGCAGTCAAGTTCTTCAGGTCGATTGTTTGCCGTTTCAGAATCCCTAACAGGATCATCACCGACAACGACACACAATTCACAAGTCGCACCTTCATGCAGTACGTCCAAGACCTTGGCGCCAAAGTCTGCTTCGCTTCTGTTGCTCACCCGAGGAGTAACGGTCAAGCGGAGAGGGCAAACGCTGAAGTGCTGCGCGGACTCAAGACGAGAACTTTCGACAGGCTGCACAAGTGCGGAAGAAACTGGATCGAGGAGTTGCCAGCGGCTCTTTGGTCGATCAGGACGACGCCAAATCGAGCCACTGGACAGACACCCTTTGTTCTTTTCTATGGAGCAGAGGCAGTTCTCCCCACGGAACTCGTATACGGGTCGCCTCGAGTGCTCGCTTACGATGAGCTCGAGCAAGAGCAGCTGCGACAAGATGACGCGCTGCTCCTTGAGGAAGACCGTCTTCAGGCTGCTATACGAGCTGCTCGATACCAACAAGCTTTGCGCCGCTACCATAGCCGCAAGGTTAAAGCCAGAAGTCTCGAGGAAGGCGACCTTGTTCTTCAGCGCTTTCAGTCCGCCAAGAATTCCAACAAATTGACCGCCTTGAGACCGAAGAAGGCTTACCGGTGAGCAACTCCTGGAACATTGAGCATCTTCGCAAGTTTTACCCATAAGGCGCGGTTGCCGTGATCCGCTCCGGCAACCACCTTTTGTACAAGTCTTGCCGCTGTTGCATGTAATCCTTTGTACAAAGCCGGGCGCAGACCGCGTGCATCTGTAAAGCTTATGTGCATCGCACAACTTGTCATTTAATGCCTTTTCATTTCCTTGCATGTACTATCTGACACTTTGTGCAGCACCTACCCCCGGTAAGCAATAACGAGCCCGAGAGCTCCATATCTATATTCTCTCTTCTGCCTTCTTTCTCTAGCAGAGGAAGGTTTCCTCGCGCACAAGTTTGCCGGGGGGGAAGGAAGATAGTGGTATGTACCAGGCGACGTTCAAGAAAACCCTGCCTTGCCGGGAAGCAAACAACACAAAAGCTAAGTTGCCAAAGTTTGAGCCATCAAATTTTTAAATTTTTGAGTTATCTTCCTTGAACGACCGCACTTTGTATGGAAAACCTGTGCGTGGAGGAACCAACTCGTGGCTAGCCGCGCCCTTACTTTGTTTCGAGCACGCTCAACGGCTTAAGTGTGCTGCGACAAGTGTCGCGCCCTTACTTCGTTTTCGAGTTCGCTCAACAGTTTAAGTGTGCTGCGACTAGTTGCGACAAGGTTTGTTGTCGGCAACGGCACCGCCAGCAGGCTGCTGAAGTTCCCCACACAGCGCTCGTGGCAAAGGTGCCTTCGCTGGCAAGTTCCCTGACAGCGTAGGGTGAAAACATACAAAGCAAAGAAATCAAGTAGAGGAAATAACATTGCATTAAGTGCCTAAGATAAAGTTATATTACAAAGTGGCTTGTCGCAGTTCTAATAGAGTATTGCTCATAACATGGTTGGCAGCGACAAGGAGAGAAGAAAGTAAACAAGGCTAATCCACGCGGTCGCCCTCGACCCTCTTGATGCCGCCCACCTTGTTCACGATGGGTGCAACGAGAGCCTTAAGCGCCTCCTGGTCAGCGTCCGGCGGCAAGGACCTCAGGACGTTGGTGAGGTTGATGCCTGGGTTGCGGTGCGCTATCTTCATCAACACCTTCTCGAGGGCCCCCGCGCAGAGCCTGCGCGACTCGTCGGCCAGCTGCTTTGGGATCCCCTACCGGAGCTGCTGAAGGGCCGTCGCCACTCCCGAGAGGAACAGAGTCAGCTTGGCGCTGGGGTGGAGGCTCTTGTCGGTGGAGTACCCGAGATGCTCCGCCCCCAGCTCCGCCAGCTCCTTGTCGATGTCCATGGCGGCGTTGACAAGGCCTTCCATCCACAGCTTGACGGTCTCCCTAAAGTTGTTCTGGGAGATGGTGGCGCTGTCCAACAGCGCCTTCTCGGCCCTGAGCTCCTCCTTCCGGGTCGCCTCCCGCTCTCTGGCGCCGTCAAGCGTCGTGGTGAGGGTGGACAGCTTCAACTCCAGATCGGCGATGGAGTCCTTGGCGACGGCGAGCTCCTTGCCCTTGTCGGAGAGGCGGACCTGCAGCTCGGAGTGGCTGTGGGTGTCCTTCTCCCTCTCGACCTTTAGTGCGGCAACCTCCTCGCCGCTCGTCTTGAGGTTGGCCTCCAGTTGCGCCACCCTCGCCTCCAAGTCCCTCTTGGCGGTCTCGGCAGCCGCAGCAGCATCCTTCGCTTCCTGTAGAGCTCCGCCAAGAGACTGTTCACACGCGGCAAGCTCGTCCTCGTGGCTGTCGAGGTCGACCTTCCGCTGCGTCAGTTCGCCTTCTCGCCGGGACAACTCCTCGGCGGCAAGCCGTTGCTGCTCCTCTACTTCAGCCTTCTCAAGAATGAAGGCCTGATGCGCCTCGACATGCTGCTCCCGCTCCTCCGCCAAGGATAAGAGAGCTGCTTGGTTGTTGGCTCGGAGCTCTTCGGCGCGCTTCTCCAAGTCGGCGCCCGCCTTGGAGGCCAGAGCCTCTCGGGACTCCAGCTTGGCCTGCCGTGCGTGGTACAGAGCCAGAAGCTTGCGCAGCAGCCGCTCCTCCTCGGGCTCGCTACTGCTGCTTGGCGCGTCGACGAGCTTCAATCCGGCGGAGGCAAGGATCTCCCCGTCGAAGACCTCTTCCTCGGCAGGCGCCCTAGACGTGGACGCCCATGGGAGCTGGATGAAGACTCCATTGCCGGCCTCCAGATAGGAGCCTGGCTCGGCCGCGGCAGCAGAGGGATCGACAGCCGGCGCAGCGTCTAACGCTCCTGCGGCCTCAGGGCCGTCAGTGCGACTGCCGGATCCCTCCTCAGCTGCCTTGGCGGCCTCGTAGGCGGCGGGCTCGTCAGCACCAGCCCCATCTTCGGTAGCGGCAGCGTCGCCAGTGTTGCCGCGCGTGTCCTCCTTGACGGCGACCTCCATCTCCATCGGCTCTGCGGCGGACGGGTCTGACAGAAGAAAAGAAGAAGAAAGAAGAATAGTCAAGCAAATATCCAAAAAAAGAAGAATCTAAAGGAGAAAAGTCCAAGGTTTTACCTGCGCGGGCCTCCTCCTCGGTGGGGTTCCTTGCCGGGGAGTTCTCCCTCGGCGGCGTGGTGGTAGCTCCCGCCGGCAGAGGGCCGCTGGCGCCGTCCCTTGGCGGCGTACTCGCCCTTGGCGGAGTGTCCTCCCTTGCCGGGGAGCTTCCCCTTGGCGGTGCGGTCGAGACGTGCAGCGCGTCGGGGGTGGTCTCTTGGCGCTCCGAATGCTGCTGCTCTGCTTCTGCACAAGTCCACAAACAAAACATCAACAAGGATAGAAGACCCACGCGCGCCCGACAAGCGGAAAAAATGAACTACACTTACGTTGTGGGCTGCGCTGGGGGCTGCTGTGGAAAACAGCTGCCGGGTCCGGCAAGCTTGTCGCAGGCGCACCCCCTGCGATTGCAGCGGGCTCGTCCTCGATGACGATCACTGGGACTTTGGCCCTCTTCGCCACCCTCTGGGCCAGAGTTCTGGAAGAAAGACAGGATCAGAGTCAGGCAAAAGAGATACAAGACAAGAATCAACAGAAAATCAGAGAGAAAGAAGAATCGCGAAGACTTACTCTTCTTCCTCCTCGTCGGAGCTGAGCGCGGAGAAGTCAAAATCCGGCACGCGCACCCCAGCGCGAGGAGGCGGAGGAGTGGCCTCTCTCGGCCGCTTGGCGGGAGCAGGGACCTGTGGTCTGAGAAGACCCCGCTCCAGTTGCCACTGAAGCACGAGGGGCGGCAGGAGCAGAGGCGCCAGTCCGGGAAGATCCCCCTCCCGTTGCCGTTGAAGCACGAGGCGCTCCCTTGGCGGCCTTGCTCGTCGCGGCTGTGCGTATCGGGTGGCGCTGCGGCTGCTGGCCCGCTTGCCGCCCCGCCACGTCGGCGGCCTTGCGGAGGCACCTCCTTGTCTTAGTTGGAGGACATGCTGGTGGTGGCGAGCTTCCCGACGAGGAAGATGAGGAGCCGAGGTTCAGCGAGCCGCCTGAGTCCTCGGCAGGATCGCTTGACCCGACGCTCTGCTCGACGGGCCCGCTCGACTCGGCACCTTGCTCGGTGGGCTCGCTTGTCCCGGCGAGTCGCCGGCAAGCTTTCCCGCTTTGCGAAGCTCTTCCTCCTGCGGCTAACAACAATGCGGAAGAAGATGCAGTTTGGCGCCGGGAAGTGAATGGCTGCGGGTCATCCTCCATGATCCAACACCAGTTGGCTCTCCACTCATCCCACTTGGCGCGGAGCTCCCCCGTCAAGTACGCCTCCTTCTTATGGGTCCTAGAGATCCAAGAGATCCCGCCAGATAGAGGCGACCGTGCCTCGACTCTAGGTATGAAGTAATGGTGGAAAAGAGCTACATTGGGGTAGACTCCGACAAAATTTTCGCACAGATGTGCGAAAATGGCCATGGTCAAGACAGCGTTCGGGGTGAAGTCAAGAAGATGAAACCCGTAGGTATTCATCATGTCGCAGAAAAACTCCGAAAAGGGCGGGCAGAGCCCGCAGTAGAAGAACAGAGCAAAAAAGGCATAGCCACCCGGGAACATCTCGCAGGCCACGGCGGGGAGTACCTTGGTGCGCGGATGCGCCTTTTTCTCCCTCGACCAGAAGAGGTAGAAGGTTTCCTTCAGCTCCTCCGCGTCTAGCTTTGGCGGGAAGACCGCCATCTTCTTCCACACTGCTGTTAGCCGCAGCGCCTCGGCGGACTTCGCGGCCTTCACCTTCTCGCCCTTCGGAGCCATGGCGGGGACGGCGGGGGAGGTCGTCGGCGCTGGTGATGCTGGTTGCGGCGGAGGGAGCGGAGCGCTGCTCTCTTTCGACCTTCGGGGAGGAGGGGAGCGGTGGGGGTTTCTAAAGATTGAGGAAGCAACGGGCGAATGGAAGGAACTGCCCCTATTTCCCCTGCTTTTAAGGGGGGAGAGGGGGACGTTCCGCATTTCCCCATTAAAGAAACAAGCCACAAACTCTCCCACGACACCGCGATCGACGCGTGCCGTTAGGGAGGGGCGCGGTGTATACGGAGTGGGATACGGCGTGCCGCAGGCCGCGCGTGCCCGTGCATTGTCTTGGGCCTGGCCCGACAGCGCTCGGCACCGTGTATGGCCCAGGCCCGGGGGCTCTTGTCGGTGTATGAAAGTAGGGGTACCTTAATATCCCGAACTTGTGCACGGGCAGTTGCAGCGCCCCGTGGCAGGGTTTGCCGTGCGACCGCCAAGGTCCTCTGTGGTTCTTTTAGAGCCATTCAAGAACAAAGTATTCAAGATTAAAGAGACAAGGCCCCGGCAAGAGGAGCTTGCCGGGAAGGCCACTCAAGGCTCAAGACCATTTCTTTGGCACAAGACCCTAGCAAGAGGAGCTTGCCGGGAAGGCCAAACATGGCATTTCAAGAGACTTGCCGCGACGCGCCACCCGTCCCGGCAAGGCCAGGAGAGCGACAAGCTCCCAGGCGCGACAAGATAGCGACCGCGACAAGGTACTTGCCGCGGTAAACTTCCACTAAGTGCCCGCGCTCCAGCTCATTCGCCCATGCGTCGCCCTGGGACCCTTCCAGGCACACGTGGTGTAAGGCTGTGCAGCCTGGGGGACACGGTGGCAAGATGCGATGACAAGGCCACCGTCGTGGCGGACGATGGCGCCCTGACGGACGCTTTTTGCACTGTTTGGGGCGACGGCAACGGGCATTCAATGCCCTTGTCCCCTGCCGTCAGAGTTAGGTATAGAGCACTATGCAAACACTGTTCCAACTACCACCCATTTTACGTTTTTATCCCCATCTTCGTTGCCACCTATCGGTGACCCCTTTGACCTATAAAAGGAGGCCCATGCGCAACGTAGAAGGGGTTCGGAACATCGATCATTCTCGCGCCCGGTCTAGCTAGGGGTTAGAGCATCCTGTCGCTCTCCTCGCTCCCGAGCCCAGAACGCAATACAAACCAAAAGCAGGAGTAGGGTTTTACGCATCCGTGCGGCCCGAAACTGGGTAAACTGCTCGCGTGCTCGCCTCGATCCGCTCATGGTGCATCCTCCGCCCCCTTGCCGTACCGAAAAGGGGCTCCGGTCCCATAGGTGTTCGTGGGCGATCAGTTTCCCCGACAGGAGGCTACAACCTCGAATAGCATGGGATCGAATTTATATCGCGCGCTCTAAGGGGTGCCCCCCACTCGGTACCAACCGGAAAGACCCATGCCCCCTGACCGGATGACGAGGTTTAATCCAGGGCCATGGAACCCTCATCTCGGCCCCTCTATTTGGTGTGTACAAGGAAAGAGGTTTGCAACTGACTAAACCATATTCTTTGCAGAAGACATGTGACAGTACCAAAAAAAAGGAACGAACGGGATCATGACTTGATCCACGTTAACACTGGAGTTAAACGGATGACTGGCATGCTTCGACAATACCAGCTTACAACATATCATGTCACCACATGATCAGGTTGGCACACCATCAACTTTCGAAGCTCACACGGAGCTTGTCTTGCATGAAATATAACATCCACAAAATGCTTATTTGAACATGCCATGAGGAAAAAAAATACTCAAACAAACATGCAAAGCACTCATCATATCAAAGGTTCAAACATGCTTGCCTGGTTCGGAGTAGTCGGAGTTAAAAGTTATTAAGGTTTTTGTCCAGGGACTTGTTTGTAATGAAATAGAAAGTTTCCAGGGGCTTGATTATAAAAACAGAAAACATTTAAGTAAGAAATACGCCGGCTGAAAAGGGAAGCGTATTTTTCCCGAAGCCATTTTCCAGAAAAACGGTTCGAATAAAACAGGGAGGCTGACGAGGGGGTCCCACCTGTCGGGTTCAAATATTCGAATGGAAAAACAGAGTGCGCCGGCGCCCGAGAGCCGCGGTGGTCGCCAGCGCCGATCCACGGCAAGGTAGGGGGAGGGAAAGGTACCTACGGCCTCACAGTGCCCTTCCGCGTCTGTGGGTGGTGGAGTTGGACGTCGGCGAGCACCACGTCGCCTGCGGCCTTCTCTCCGGCGGACGGTGGTTTGGGCGGTGGTGGATCTCGCCGGGGAGAGCTGCGGAGGTCAAATTGAAGTGGGGGTTAGGCGTGTAGGTGCGTCAGGAGGCTACTGGCACGACTAGGGAGGTGGAGGCGCTCTAACCAGAGAGAGAGAGAGTTGCCGGAGCCCGAAGCGGATCGGGGCGGCCGGAGTTGGGTAAGAAGGACTCCTCGAGGTCTTCCCAGTGGCTGGGCGAGGTCTGGGAGATGGTGGAGAGGTGCCGGGTCGAATGCGAGCTCGGGGCCGCTATTTATAGCCGGCTCGAGGCGGTTGCCGCAAACGGGAAAAGTCCGTCGAGGGATTACGGCGAGGTCGTGGCCGAACAGGTGGCTTAAGTGCCTGGGCATCGACGTGATGGTCCACTGGTTCCATCCTGATGCTGAGCTTAACAAGACTTGGGCGTTTACTGCACTCTCTCAACGGAACAGCTGTGCGGGCACGTCGGCGGCAGACAGCGCGCTCTGCGCCTCTCAGGCCACGGCGACAGTGCTGCAGCATTCACAGGGGAGGGGACGGCCATGCGGAGCTCTCTGGTGGCTTGGGCGGTGCCGAACGGCACCGTTTTGCAGGGTGGTCCCTGTTGGCCGCCACGGGTGGCTCTACCGCCGCGAAAGACGCCGGCGCAGGCAGGCCACGACGCCACCGACGCTCGCAACTGGCCAAACAAGCGTGCGGCGCTCTGGATAAGGGAGAGGAGCAGTGAGCAAGGCGCCAATGCAGACACTGGCGAGATTGACGCGGCGGTCTGACGGGAACAACACCGTCGACTGAATCCTAACTGAACTTTTCTGAATTTTGACAGAAACAGTGCACACCAACTGTTTGATGAAATGATTCGGGCACTCGCAGAATTTTTCTTGAGATGATCTTTGGTGAGGTGGTCTCTTGATGCATCTAGAGGCTGCCTGAATTTCCACAGATTTTTAGGAAGAGAG
The DNA here is from genome assembly GCA_902687465.1 of Secale cereale. Lineage (NCBI taxonomy): Eukaryota > Viridiplantae > Streptophyta > Magnoliopsida > Poales > Poaceae > Secale > Secale cereale. The sequence continues at coordinate 710,180,288 of LR738712.1, forward strand.
AAAGTATGAATTTCTCCAAAAATGGGAAATCTGGTCCAAACTTCCAGCAAGCAAAATTTGAAAAATTTGAACTATGGACCAGCAGATCATGATGGATCTAGGTTGAGGGTGCTAAGGACTAGTCAGGGGAGTTTTTTGGAAACAAAACTCAAAGGGAAACTAGTAGTTCGTTTGTAAATCACCAAGGCTCAAATTAAAAGACAGAAAATGTTTTTGGGGTAAAATATTTAGAAGAAACCTACTGGAATTGATGTTAGAGTTGTCCAAGGTGGGAATGAAGGTCTTGGAAGAAAGAACTTCATTAGGTGACATGGCAAAAGAATAGTTTGAATGAGAGAGGATAAGCCCAAGGCTTTATAGGAAGGCTTTCTAGTAAAAAGAAATTTTCAAAACCATCCAAAATTATTTGGGTTGAGCCAACACAAGGTGAAAACTCTCAAGATAGAAGGGCACAAAAATTTTTTTTCATAAAAGATTTGAGAAGGAGGGTTTTTTTAAAGAGAAAATCAAATAACCTTCTTCCAAGAGAATAAATAATTTGGAGTGTTACACCGGTGAAGCTTGGTATTCCGATGTTCAAGTACCTAGTGACTTCCTTCACGTGTCTTCCAAAAGGTGTGTCTTCATCTGGTTGGGTGAACTTGTTCCTTGGGTCCACCATCCTAAAGAGTAGATATTGGAGAGGAGTCAGAAATGAGTAGAGAAGAGTGACCTAAGGTTTTTTCTTAGTGGTCATGTCCTACACTCAACGTGTGCTCTAATACCATCTTGTAGCGACCACGATCCGAATGGACCGAAGTCTCTGTGTTCTGTGTCATCCCTGGATCGGTAATGCTGATACACACAGTACTTGAAGGATTTATGAGCTCCAACCATCTCCTCTGTCTGTGGTTCAGTTCCTTCTGGGTGAAAATGTACTTCAGACTCTTGTGATCCATGTACAAATCACAATGATTTCCAATAAGGAAATGTCTCCAGGTTTTGAGCGGATGCACTACCGCTGCTAGCTCCAAATCATGTGTAGCATAATTCAACTCGTGCGGTCGAAGTTGATGGGATGCATAACAAACAACTCTTCCGTCCTGCATGAGTACTGTGCCAAGTCCTAGGCGTGAAGCATCACAAAGCACTGGGGCTGTCGTCAAACATTTCTTTAAGTCATGGAAACTTTCTTCGCATTCCTCAGTCGAATGGAACTTTGCGTCCTTCTTCAACAATGTCGTCATAGGATTCGCAATCTTGGAGAAATTCTCTATGAATCTCCGGTAATATCCCGCGAGTCCAAGAAAACTACGGATTTCTACAACTAAGGTGGGTGCCAACCACTCTGCGACTGCCTACGACTTGATAGGATCCACTGCTATACCTTCTCCTGATATAACGTGTCCTAAGAATCCAATTTCCTTCAACCAAAACTCACATTTGCTGAACTTGGCATATAACTGGTGTTCTCTGAGCTTCTCAAGAACCAAACGCAAATGTTCCTCGTGTTCCTCTTAGTTCTTCGAATATACCAAAATATCATCGATGAATACCACGAAAAATTTATCCAAGAACTCCATGAATACCTTATTCATCATACTCATGAAATAGACAGGGGCGTTAGTCAGTCCAAATGACATAACCGTATACTCATATAGCCCATACCTTCTGGTGAAGGCTGTCTTAGGTATATCTTTTTCTCGGATCTTTAACTGGTGGTATGCTCATCGTAGATCGATCTTGGAGAATACTTTAGCTCCATGAAGTTGGTCGAACAAATCATTGATCATCGGTAGTGGGTACTTATTCTTAATCGTCACTTCGTTCAGTGCCCGATAATCAACGACCATCCTTAAAGATCCATCCTTCTTCTCGACCAAGAGCACTGGGGCTCCCCACGATGATGAACTTAGTCGAATGAATCCTTTCTCTAATAACTCCATAATCTGTTTCTTGATCTCCTCCTGATCATTAATTCGCATCCGGTATGGTCTCTTTGATATTGGTCCGGTGCCTGGTAATAGCTCTATCAAAAACTCAATGTCCCGATCTGGCGGCATGCCTGGTAGCTCCTATGGTAATACATCCGGGTAAACCTTTACTACAGGCACTTCCTCCTAAACAACTCCCGAGAGAGAATTTACTTGTGTCCTCCTAGGCGCATGCCTATATCCATACTTGATCCTTTTTCCCTCCGGGGCGGTAAGTAAAATCGACTTACTCGCACAATCGATGTTCCCTCCATACATCGATAGTCAATCCATACCTAGTATCACATCCAATCTTTGTGACTCCAAAACTATCAGGTCTGAGGGGAAAACATGGCGTCCCAGGGTAAATGGCATCTGAAAACATCCTTGATTTGCCATGTATTCAGCTCCTGGTGAGCTTACTAACGTAGGGGTCATATGTACTTTGGTGGGCCACTTATATCTATCCACGAATCCCCTTGAAGTGTATGAATGCGATGCACCAGTATGAAAAAGAACTATTGTGGTAAATGTCTTAACCAAAAACTTACCGACAACAGCATGAGGCTGCTCTTCAACCTCCTCCACGTTCAGGTGGTTCACTTGTCCGCTGTTGAAAGGGTTGGGCTTCTTCCTAGCGCTTCCATTGTCGTTCCCATTCTTCGCTTCCGGGCACTCCACGGCGTAGTGTCCATTCTTCCTGCACTTGAAATAGGTAATGTGACGTAAATCCCTTTTGGCGAGTGTGGATGGAGTGGAGCAGTTATGATTATTGCTTGCTCCATTCCCATTCCCATTCTTGGGTCCATTGTGGTTATGAGAACTCCCTCCATTATGGGTGTGGCTTCCATGGTTATGGGTATATCCTCCCGAGTTCGGGGTGAACCGGGGCTTCTGCTGGGCCCCAGAATTGTTCTTTCCTTGTCCATACTTGTCCATACTTCCTCCTGTGGCTCTCAATCTGTTGTTGCTTCCCTTCAATCATAGGAGCCTTATCTACCAACTCCTGGTAGTTGTTGAATGTTTCCACCATCAACTGTATGCTCATCTCATCATTCAGCCCTTCCATAAACTTCTCCTGCTTTGCAGCATCTGTGGCCACATCATCAGGGGCACATCGAGATAGAGTACTAAACTCGTCTACGTACTAAGCCATAGTACGATTCCCCTGGCACAAATTGTGAAACTCAAGGTTCTTCATGCTCATAGATCCAGTTGAGACATGGGCGGTGCGAAAAGCTTGCTGAAACTGATACCAAGTGACATTGGCTATAGGAAAAGTGGCGGTGTAATTCTCCCACCATGAGGCTACAGGTCCATCCAATTGATGTGCGGCAAAATGCACCTTCTCAGCATCTATGCAACCTGCGGGGGTCAACTCCCTTCCAATCTTGTGTAGCCAGTCATCAACAACTATTGGCTCGACGCTACTAGAAAACACCAGCGGCTGCAACCTTAGAAAACGGGCTAGGTTGTCCATTGGTGGTGGTGGTGGAGGGTTGTTGTTGTTTTTGTTGTTGTTCTGATTATTCTGGTTCTGGAAAATAAGTTGCATCAAGGTGTTCTGCTGCTGGATCAACTGAGTGAGCTCGGGGGGAAACTAGAATTCGGGCTCACGTCTCGGAGGCATCTAATGGGTTTAGAGGGAAGAGATTAGAATAGAAATGAGGTCTAGGGGTAAATTTGCTACCCATACGCACATGAGACAACACAATCATATCACACCAATCAATTTCAAGCAAGGGCATACGAAAGATGTAAACTAACATAACAGTAGTGCTCGGGCATCTACTATATGGGGGAAAACTACTATTCATATGGTGTTCATCTAGAAATTTTGATCGGTGGAAGATTCCATGATATCTTCTCCAGCTTCGTATTCATAGTCATCGTCACAATCATCAGGATCTGAGTCGGTGTCGTCGATGATGATGTAGTCCTCAGAACGAATCTCCTTGGGTTCGTCTTCTTCTCCTCCTGGCGCGGGGTCTCCCATGAATACTCCTAGCTTCCTTTTTAGGTCGTCATTCTTCTCCACAAGTATTGTGATTTCCTCCTCGTATCCATCACATGAAAACTTGAGTTCCTCTTCTAGCTCAGTGTTCCTGGTTAATGCCTTCTTCAAGTCTATCATGCCTGCGCACATCTGGTGCTCCTGTCATCGAATGTGCTTGTTGGGTGAACTTGTTCCTTGGGTCCACCATCCTAAAGAGTAGAAAATGGATAGGAGTCAGAAATAAGTAGGGAAGAATGACCTAAGGTTTTTTCTTAGTGGTCGTGTCCTACATTCAACGTGTGCTCGTATACCATCTTGTAGCGACCACGATCAGAATGGACCGAAGTTTCTGTGTTCTGTGTCATCCCTGGATCGGTAACGCTAACACACATAGTACTTGAAGGACTTATAACATAGTGGCAATCACACACTTATTACATCGAATGTCTCAAAAGGGAACTTGTTACAAAATAATATGACATAAGGCCATCGAACACGATAACAGCGGAATGCTTAGAAGATAAGTGAGTCCATCAACTCCAACGTCATAGCTGAGTGCCTGACAAATGACCTAGGGCACCTTACTCTTTTTCTGAAAAGTCTGCAACATGATATGTTGTAGCCCGAAACGGGTCAGCACATGGAATATGCTGGCAAGATAACATAGTAGAGCAAGTAACATAATAAAGGCTAATAGTACATGCATATATGGCTAGTGGAGGCTCTAAGTTTTTTTTTGCATAAAGTCTATTTTCTCTACAACAAAGGAATAATTTTATTTTAACTATCATGGTAGTTGAAACATCATTGAGAAGGTTCCGCCAACTCAATCCCAATTAAAGCCATCTTAATTAACCCAACAAATTAGTTTTAGAGTGATGCGATCAATCCAATAATTCAATTACCAGATACTCAATATGTCCATAACAGGGGAAACGGCTAATCATGATTAGTTTGCACACTCTACAGAGGTTTGCACACTTTTCCCCGCAAAACTCGATCTCCTCCGTTGGATTTCTCGCACTGCATGATGTTTGAGAAATGGATGACCGAGACACAGTCTTTCAGAAGCATTTACTCTTTACACCGGGTGGACCCGTACACCTACTTTCCCCTACATCTGCTAGTCCACCACTGAAAGAGCTCACACAACATACTCAACTATGCCAGAGCCCATAATGGCATTGTGGCTGCACACAGAAGTTTCTAGCATGAATAGTCTTATGATCCCTTTGAGCCTGGGTGACATTCCATAGGATTAGCACACGGTACCCCCGGGATTTCCTCGGACAACACTTGATTCTCCAGGTGCCCTGCAATCAATCCACCCAGATGTGTATTAAAGTAGCCACCTTAAGTTGAACCATTAATTAACAATCTTACATCTGTCATGGATATTCTCAAACCCAAACCACGTCTACGAGCATAGCATGCCAACCTAAGCATAACGTATAAGTAACTCCAAGGGTTTGATAATAAAGCAGGTAATAGGATCCACCTGAATCTACTGCCCATGCTCACATGTTAAGAGATCCTACTCATGCAATGTGTGAGGGTTGAACTAATGCATAAAAAATAGGTAATAAAGGGTATGATCAATGTGTTACTTGCCTTACTGATGATTCGCAAAACCTTGGGACTCGTATTAGCACGCATCGCACTCTGGGAATTCAATCGCAGGCAAACAATAGCATACATAAGCAACCAAGCAAAGATGCATGGTTAGAACTCAAATAAGAAGATCTAACCAGAAAGTTCAACTGAAGAACTCTGGTTTGCAAAAAGAATCCAATCAAATAGAGCAACAAAACTCAAACTACGAAAAAAACAAGATCTGTTTACTAGATTGTACTAAAGTCAAATTTTACAGTACCAACACCTTATTCAAGTTGGTTAAACGGAAAGAGAGCTTCAAGAGACGATCTAGGAAATTGAATCACCTGATTCCTACTAACGAGCGAAAAGATAAGCTAAACCGAAAATCAGGGCAGAAATCGCGATCAGAAATAATCGTGGAAAACCCTGGAAAAAAAATGACGAACAGGGTAACGAACGAACATTCGATGTCTATGGCTAACGGATGAACGACGTTCGTTAAAATGAACATACGGACGAACGTCCGCCAAATAAAAAAACCGACGGAAAATCGAACCGATCTAATCCAAAAAAATGAATCTGATTTTAGAAATAATACCGATCGGTTTTTATATATAAAACCGGCGGCTACCTCAGTGCTCGTGATGATGGTGGCGACTACTCTCGCGGCGGCGGCGACTCCGACGTCGGCGGGGCTCCGGCGGGTGGTGGCAGGGCGACGGCGGCAAGCGGTAGCTGCGGCGGCGCGGCGGCGGCGGCGGGGCTCAGATCGAGGAGGGCGGGACGGCCTACAGGGGGGGTCGCGGGGGCGGCTTATAAGGCCGGCCGGGTCGAAGTCCAGGTCGTACACGGCCCGGTAAGGCGGTAATTTTTTTAACTAGTCTTGACAGAGCAAAACGGACAAAAGAAATACTAAATGGACTGGAAAAATCCCAAAATAAATTTTCACCGTACTCTAATAATATTTACGACAAAGTGAACATTTTGTCCGGACCTAAATGCAATTTTGAAGAACGCGCATTTTTCTATACAAATAAAATTGCCAATATATCCAAATAAAATACAATAATTGATTTTAATATTTCTCCTACAATATTTCTTTTGTTTTGGAGAAGTCATATTATCTCCGCTCATTTATTTTATTATGAAATAGTTTCGGAGAGAAAAACAATTAAAACCAACTTGATCCTCGTACCGATATTTGAGAAAACTCAAATATGAAAACGGTAAAATCCCCTACTCTCTCCGTGGGTCATTGAGTTGGTTAGAATTTCGAGGATCACAACACACAATTGCAAATAAAATATGATATGCAAGATGACCTATGTAGAACATTCCAAATTGAAAATTTTGGATGTTACAATAGTGGATGTCGCCTAGATGAGGGTGAATAGGCGCTTTAAAATAATTACCGTTTAGGCTTGAACAAATGCGGAATAAACCTAGCGGTTAATTTTTCAAGCACAAAACCTACAAAAACTAGTCTCACCTATGTGCACCAACAACTTATGCTAAGAAAGATAAACTACTTGGTGATAGCAAGATATATAGTAAGAACAATAAGACTATCACAAAGTAAAGTGCATAAGTATAGGGCTCAGGTAAGAGATAACCGAGGCACGCGAAGACGACGATGTATCCCGAAGTTCACACCCTTGGGGACGCCAATCTCTTTTTGGAGCGGTTTGGAGGCACAATGCTCCCCAAGAAGCCACTAGGGCCACCGTAATCTCCTCACGCCCTCACATAATGCAAGACATCATGATTCCACTAAGGGACCCTTGACGGCGGTCACTGAACCCGTATAAATGGCAACGCTTGGGGGCCGTCACCGAACCCGTACACTTTGGCAACCCTTGGGGGCGGCGACCGAAACCCGTCAAATAGCTCGGGGCGATCTCCACAACCTAATTGGAGACCCCGACGCTTGCCCGGAGCATTACACCAGAAAGATTGGGCTCCAAACAATCCAAAGGTTGGGGCTATGTCCATAACCTAATTTAAGCCCCCAACGACACCACGAAGCTTCACCACAATGGAATATGGCACCGAGGTGACCTCAACCGTCTAGGGCGCCCAAGAACCCAAGAGGAACAAGCTCAAGGGTACCAAGCACCGAAGAGTAATAAGCTTCTCAAATTCACTTTCACGTATCACCGTGGAGACCTCAAACCAATGCACCAAATGCAATGGGGAGGGCACACGAAGTGCCCAAGTCCTTCTCTCCCAAATCCCACCAAAGCAACTAATGCTACGGAGGGAAATGAGAAGAAGACGAAGAAGAGAACACGACAAACTCCAAGATCTAGATCGAAAGGGTTCCCCTCACGTAGAGGAGGAAGTGATTGGTGGAAACGTAGATCTAGATCTCCTCTCTCTTTTCCCCCCAAAACTAGCAAGAATCCATGGAGGGATTGAGAGATACCAAGCTCGAAGAAGGTCAACAATGGGGGAAGAACATGAGATCGAAGGATGACGCTCAATGGGGAAGAAGACCCCCTTTTATAAGGGGGATAAAATCCAACCGTTATCCCCACCAACCAGCCCGCAGCGAGCGGTACTACCGCTGGCTGCAGCGGTACTGCCACTCGGCCCAGCGGGACTACTGCTGGGACCTCGCACAACGCAAAAGGGAGAAGTAACAAGAGATAGAGCCCCCGAGCGGCACTAGTAGCGGTGGTAGGGCGGTACTACATCTTATAAGCGGTACTACCGCACCTACTGCCGCTCCCTCTGCCGCCCAACCCGACATGAGAAGCGACAGTCTCGAATCGAGGCAGCAATAGCATGGAACCGGAGCCGTACTACCTCTTATAGCCATGGACAGTACTACCGCTGTGAACCAGCGGTACTATCGCTTGTGGCTATAAGTGGTATTACCGCTCCGGCCCAGCGGTACTACCGTAGGAGCAACAAGAAAGCCAAGAACCGCTATAACTTCTGCAAATGAGCTCCGAATTGAGAAAACTCAAGCTTGTTGGATAGAGAAAGACCAGTAGCATCAAAACCTCCAACATCGAGAACATCATAGAATATGCATGGGTGAACTCCATTCTAAATGAACTCGAGCTTGTCATCAAGATGACCATAAGCTCCAAATTTCACAAGGAGAAGAACCAAACAAGAACCAATGAAGATGATGCGAGGATGCAATGGTTTGAGCTCTCTTCGAACAATATCAAGCTACTCATCGAGAGCCCCCCTTGATAGTGCCGCAATCGATCCTATAACCCAGTCTCCCAACTACCACCATGAGACCAATAAAATAGAAAACCGATCAAGGGCAAACCTTTGCCTTGCACATAGTCCACTTGAGCTAGATGATGACGATCTTGACTTCCTCAAGTTGGACCACCTTTCTTGATTGCGTTGGCTCGATGAAGACTAGTTGATTGCTCCCCCATACTCCACTATGGGTGAGCCACTCTTCGGAACATCTTCACAAGTCCATTGCCACCACAAAATGGATGGCAAGCTTCAAGCATATTATCTCTTCGTGATGATCCTACTTGAACTTGCACACCGCAACCTAACCCAACAAAGAACTCTCACGAAGACCATGGGTTAGTACACAAAGTGTAATTGACAATGCTTACCATACCATGGGATCGCTTGATCCCTCTCGGTACATCTTCTACGCTTTGTGTGTTAATCAACTTGATTCACTCTTTGACTTAGTCTTGATCAACCTAGAATTTTTCTTGGATGATGTCTTGAAGGTAATAATGAATGATCACACACTCTTCTTCTTCAAGACATGCTTGCAATAAGCTCAACACTCACAAGACTAATCTTTGGATAATTCCTTAATAGCACCTTGGTCATCACAAACTCTCCTTGAAACCAACAAATGGACTCCAAGATAAGCCTATGGACAAACCCTTCAAATATAACTCCATTAGTCCATAGATATTGTCATCAATTACCGAAACCAAACATGGCGGCACCACATGTTCTTTCAGGCGTGATGGTGGTGGTGGAGTCAGAATATCGGCAAGGCTTTGCTAAGAGAAAAAACATGGACGAGAGATATGCCGGGACGGAGGGGCAGCAGCCAAGGCTAATGTGTTGGGCTGCCTTGGTTCACCCCCTCCCGTATATTTATATGTGTGGGAGGGCTGGGAGTACAGCCCAACTCCTAATAGGAGTTGGGGCCAAAGGTGAAGAGGACTTGGACTTCAAGTCCAATCCTACTCCTACTAGGACTCCCACTTTCTCCTTCCCTAGCCACATGGGCTTTTGAGGACTTGGTGTGCTTAGCCCAATAAGGCCAAGGCGCCACCCACCTACATGCGCCAAGCTCAAACACATCTATAATTTTTTATTGTTCCATGCTGTTATATTATCATTCTTGGATGTTTTACAATCATTTTATAGTCATTTTAAATCATTTTTTGGTACGCACCTATTGATATAGTGCCAAGTGCCAGTTGTTGTTTTCTGCATGTTTTATACATTGTGGGAAATCAATACCAAACGGAGTCCAAATGCAGCAAAACTTTTTGAGGATTTTTTTTGGACCAGAAGACATCTAGTGGGCAGGAGAAGCACCTGGGGGTGCTCCGAAGGGAGCACAACCCACCAGGGCGCGCCAGGAGGCCCAGGTGCGCCCTGGTGGGTTGTGCCCACCTCGGATGCCCCCCCAGATCCCCTCTTTGATCTATAAATACCCAAATATTCCAGAAACCCTAGGGTAGTCGATGAGTCCAGATGCACCAGATCCAATCTAGACACCATCATGGAGGGGTTCACCACTTCCATTGGTGCCTCTCCGATGATGCGTGGGTAGTTCTTTGTAGACCTACGGGCCCGTAGTTAGTAGCTAGACGGCTTCCTCTCTCTCTTTTGATTATCAATAAAATGGTCTCTTGGAGATCCAGATGATGTAACTCTTTTGCGGTGTGTTTGTTGGGATCCAATGAACTTTGATTTTATGATCAGATCTATCTTTTTACCCATGAAAGTTATTTGAGTCTTCTTTTATCTCTTATATGCATGATTGCTTATAGCCTCATATTTATTCTCCGGTATTGGGTTTTGTTTGGCCAACTTGATCTATTTATCTTGCAATGGGAAGAGGTGCTTTGTAGTGGGTTCAATCTTATGGTGCTTTATCCCAGTTATAGAAAGCGAACCAACACGTATGTATTGTTGCTACCAGCACACACTAGCTTAACTATACTGATGCCAGGTATCACCCAAAACATTATTCAAGTAAAACACTAAGATGGGGAGGCTACCACCTCGAATAGCATGGGATCAAAATATTTATACCACGCGTAACACTAAGGGGTGATACCCCTCTTCGGTCTCGACCGAAGACACCCATGCCCCCTGACCTGATGACTGACTTTAATCCATGGCCTTGGGTCCCTCATCGCAGCCCCTCTGTGTAGTGTGTGCAGGAAAGGGGTTAACAACGTACTCAACCATACCCTACCTGTGGCAGGGACAAGTGGTAACTCAAATCAAGTATGGGGGTTATCGGAACAAGACTCGATCTATGGTAGACTTAGGAGGTTAAGTTCCCTGCAGTGATTAGCAGAATATATATTTCCTCGGTAGTACCCAATAAGGTCACCCTGTGGTATGTCTCAACATACCTTCACTGATAATTCTCGTCACAATGAGATTTCAGTCTCATGGTCACTTCTCTCATGAATGATTCTTTCCTGCAGGTTAGTCCGGACCAACATAGCCATATGTGACTAGTGAAAATAGTCATACTCACTCATACCTCATGTTTAAATGAGGGTAAAAAAATATCAATGGATTATGCTTGCAAAAATAGCCGTATGCAAGTTTTATTTGAATTCAACATAATCATGATCCAATTATTCTTGGAAACAAAAAACTAGGTATTCACCATATCAAGTGTTCAAGACGCTTTCCTTGATCATGTAGAAGGGTTGCGTGCACTCAAAAAGTTTGTAAAAATAATCTTCCCTCCATTTTCTCATTTTTGAAATAATGGAATCACCACATAATTCCAAAATAGTACAAAACATTGTTTGGAAAATTTTATACTAAAATAAAATAGATGAAATTTGAGGAATGACAGAAAAAGAATCAAGTCATTTGGAGTTGTGGTTTAAAAACTAGAGACGGTCAAAGTTGGGTCAAAATTCTGTTTTTAACTGAAACAGAAAAAGGAAAACGGTTCGGAGCAAATACATTTTCGAAAGGAGATGACGTACTCGGTGGAACTGTGCTTTCACTTAACAGCACCGTCGTGGACTGTGGGTCGCTGACAGCGAGCCTCGCCTGGCCCACTGGACAGGTTTGACTAGTCCATCGTCGTCGTCTCTCCCGCGATAGAAAAGGGGGAGGGCTCCGGCGATCCTCGCCGACGAACCTGGAGAGCTACGCCTTACCTACCGGAGATATCTGCATCGTCAGTGACGAGAACTCCAGTGGACGGCGACGTCGGGTAGGAGGGGGATTTCGCCCATGTGATTGCTCCGGTGGAATTGGTGGGTGCGATGGATCGGTGGCAGTTCCAGGAGGTTAGTGTTGAAGAAAAAGGCAAGGAGGAGGCATTGGTTGCGTCGGAATCAACCAGAAAGCAGTGGGGCCGAGGTTGCTGGAGGTGGGAGAGACAACCATCTCTGATCGTTCTGATGCTTGAGGTGGCTTCCGGAGAGGTGTGGGGGGGTGATATCGAGTAGAGCGAGCTCAGGTGCCCTTTTACAGGCGGAGGAGGTCGGTTCTGCGACACCCGAGGATAAGCACGGTGGCGGCGGTCATTACAGCGGTAGGTGAGGTTGTTGAGGCCGGTGGTCGTGATCGGCGGGGTCGGTGAAGGCGGTATCTTACTTGCCCGTGAATCAATCGTTGGTATCTCCATAGTTCAACATCGTTATCGGAAAGTCTCTTTAGTCGTTCCGTAATACAAGGTCTCGTGACTAACTCATTAGGCACATTGCTTGCGATCTCTCGACAATGTTGTATTACCGAGAGGGCCCATACATATCTCTCCGTCACACGTAGTGACATATTCCAGTGTCGATCTGTGCCAACCCAACAAACACTTTTGGTGATACATGTAGAGCACCTTTATGATCACCCATTTAAGAAGTGACATTTGGATACACACTAAGTATTCCTCTGGTGTTAGGGAGTTGCACGATCTCATGGACTTAGGAATAGATACTTGACATGAAGAAAGCTATAACCTAACCCGATATGATCAACTACTAATTTTGTGATTGGGTCTTGTCCATCACATCATTCTCCTAATGATGTGATCCCGTTATCAAATGACAACGCATGTCTATGGTTAGGAAACCTTAACCATCTTTGATCAAAGAGGTAGTCTAGTAGAGGTTCACTAGGGATATAGTATTTGTTTATGTATTCACATATGTATGTATGTTTCCGGTGAATACAATTCTAGCAAATAAATAAACCTATATCATGAATAAGGAAGTATGCTAATAAACGATTTTTAATTGCCTCTAGGTCATATTTCCAATAGTCTCCCACTTGCACTAGAGTCAATAATCTAGTTTACATAGTTATGAATCTAACACCCATGGAGTTTTGGTGTTGACCATGTTTTGCCCATGGAAGAGTTTAGCCAACGGGTCTACCACATTCAGTTCTGTATGTACTTTGCAAAGTTCTATGTCTCCAACCTTAACATAATTACGAACACAGTTGAAATGACGCTTGATATTCTTGGTTCTCTAGTGAAACTCGGGCTCCTTGGCAATGGCAATAGCTCCAGTGTTATCACAAAAAATAGTCATTGGATCTGATGCACTAGGTATTACACCCACATCGGATATGAACTCCTTCATCCAGACTCCTTCTTACGCGACTTCCAAAGCAGCTATATAGTTCGCTTCACATGTAGATCCCACCACGGCGCTTTGTTTGGAACTACACCAAGTGACCTCTCCACCATTTAATATAAATAGGTATCCAGTTTGAGACTTAGTGTCATCTAGATCTGTGTCAAAGCTAGCATGAACGTGCTCTTCGTTGCCTCCATAAACTAGAAACATGTCCTTAGTCCCTTTTAGGTACTTCGCAATATTCTTGACCACTGTCCAGTGATCTACTCCCGGACCACTTTGGTACCTCCCTGCTAGACTTATGGAAAGGCACACATCAGGTCTGGTACACATCATGGCATACATTATAGAGCCTGTAGTTGAGGCATAAGGAATGACTTTCATCATTTCTTTTTCTTCTGCCCTGGTCGGGCTTTGAGTCTTACTCAACTTCACACCTTGCAATACAGGTAGGAACCCTTTCTTTGACTGATCCATTTTGAGTTTTTTTTTTAAAAAATCAAGGTATGTGCTTTGTGAAAGTCCTGTTAAGCGTCTTCGTCTATCTCTATAGATTTTGATGCCCAATATGTATGCAGCTTCACCGAGGTCTTTCTTTGAAAAACTCGTATTAAAATATTCTTTTATGCTTTCCAGAAATTCTATATCATTTCCGATCAACAATATGTCATCCACATATAATATTAGAAATGCCACAGAGATCCCACTCACTTTCTTGTAAATACAAGCTTCTCTATAATTTTTTATGAAACCAAAAGCTTTGATCACCTCATCAAAGCGTATATTCCAACTCCAAGATGCTTACACCAGTCCATAGATTGATCGCTGGAGCTTGCATACTTTGTTAGCATCCTCGGGATCGACAAAACCTTCTGGTTGCATCATAAACAACTCTTCCTTAAGAAACCTGTTAAGGAATGCCATTTTGACGTCCATTTGCCAGAACTCACATTAATGAAATGCGGCAATCTCTAACATAATTTTAGCAGACTTAAGCTTCATTACGGGTGAGAAATTCTTATCATAGTCAACCCCTTGAACTTTTCGGATACCCTTTGCGGCAAGTTGAGCTTTACAGATGGTGACATTACCATCAGCCTTTGTCTTCTTCTTAAAGATCCATTTATTCTCAATGGCTTGCCACTGATAACCCACAAGTATAGGGGATCGCAACAGTTTTCGAGGGTAGAGTATTCAACCCAAATTTACAGATCCGAGACAAGGGGAGCCAAAGAATATTTGCAAGTATTAGTAGATGAGTTGTCAATTCAACCACATTTGGAGATTAATTCTCTGCAGCGAAGTGCTAAGTAGCATAGTAATATGATAGTTTTGATAGTAGTGGCAGCAACAACATTAACGATAATAGTGGTAGCAGTAGTTTTTGTAGCAAGTGTAGCAGTAACGATAGCAGTAGTAACTTAGCAAGATCACTATAGGATAAATTCGTAGACATTGGATCGCTGATTTGTTGGATGATATTCATCACGTGACAGGCATAACCTAGGGCGATACGGCCCTAGCTCCAGTTCATAAATATAATGTAGGCATGTATTCTGTAAATAGCCATACGTGCTTATGGAAAGAACTTGCATGATATATTTTGTCGTACCCTCCCATGGCAGCGGGGTCCATATTGGAAAGTAAGGGATATTAAGGTCTCCTTTTAATAGAGAATCGGAACAAGATGAATAGCGTTAGGAAAAGTAGATACGTTGGAGACATATCAACTCCCCCAAGCTTAAGCCTTTGCTAGTCCTCAAACTGTTCAGTTGATAAACTTAAAGTGAGAAAGAAAACCTTTTAGGAACTCTTTTACTCTTGTTTGCATAAATAATTTTAAACAACACCCATGTTTTCAACCAGCATTATAACTAACCATGTCTGCAATAACTCTTAGAAATTATAATGACTCATATCAATGACATAATCAGCTAGCAAGCAATAATAAGATATCCCTACAGCAACATGTTATCAAAACAACCATGACATAATATGACAATAGTGGTATCTCGCTAGCCCTTTCTAAGACCACAAAACATAAATGCAGAGCACCTCCAAAGTCCGAGTAGCTATGAAACATTGTAATTCATGGTAGAAAAGATCCAGTCATGATAACACCCAACATTCACTACACACAATGCATAGGCATGACAACAGTGCTCTCATATCTGGCGCTTATTAGAGAAGGTGACGACACAACATAAAATTAAATAGATAATTCCTTCGTAGAGGGAAGCAATGATTTGAAGAGGTGCCAGAGCTCAAGATTTTAAAACAGAGGTAAATGAAATTTTGAGAGGTGCACCCTTCTCATTCACTTCACGACTATCAGCTATTGATATCTCCCATGCTAAATGAGATAGTGGCGGTTCCCAAGCAGAAAAGTAAATGTTTGAACTCCATTGGGAGTTTTTTGTTTGTTTATTTGTAAGCTTTTTCTTTTTGAAATTTGGGACTGGGAATCCCAATTACCGCCCTTTTCTTGTGCAATGGCGAGTGAATAAACACTCAACCTAAGAGTAACCCGCTTAGCATGGAAAATACCAACCACCTCATGTCATTCCATGAATGATCCACACACACAGAAGGGATATTCATTTGAAGGTTTTAGAGGTCGCACATGCAAATTTATTTAGAACAGCAGGGTAATACCGCATATGGGTAGGTATGGTGGACTCATCTGGAATAACTTGAGTTTTAGAATTTGATGCACAGTTAGTATTCCCGCTTAGTATAGGTGAAGGCTAGCATATAGGTTGGGAAGCGGCCAACTATAGAGCAACAATGGTCATGAACATGCATCATGCATAATAAACATTGGACACCCGCATGAGTAGGATATGGACACCATGAACATAAATATCATAGAGGCTATGTTGGTTTTGATTCAACTACATGCATAAACATGTGCCAAGTCAACCCACTCGAACATTCAAAGGAGGATACCATATCATCATACTACATCACAATCATTTTAACGCATTGTTGATATCTAAGATAAATCATTATTAACTCTTAGCTACTTATGCATGGCAATGGAAACTTGTTGAGGTACGTAGTATTTCTAAGAATTTCCTACGATCACGCAAGATCTATCTAGGAGAAGCATAGAAACGAGCGAGGAGAGTGTGTCCACGTACCCTTGTGGACCGAAAGCGGAAGCGTTTATTAACGCGCTTGATGTAGTCAAACATCTTTGTGATCCAACCAATCAAGCACCGAACACATGGCACTTCCGCGATCTGCACACGTTGAGCTCGGTGACGTCCCTTAAGCTCTTGATCCAGTTGAGGCCGGGGGAGATTCTCTTCAGCACGACGGCATGGTGACGGTGTTGACGAAGCTACCGACGCAGGGCTTCGCCTAAGCACTGCGACAATATGACCGAGGTGGAAATCTGTGGAGGGGGGCACCGCACACGGCTAGACAATCAACTTGTGTGTCTATGGGGTGCCCCCTCCCCCGTATATAAAGGAGTGGAGGAGGGTAGGGCCGACCCTCTATATGGCACACCCCAAGGGGGATTCCTACTCCTACTAAGAGTAGGTCTCCCCCCTTCCCTAGCTGGAATAGGAGAAGAAGGAAGAGAGAGAAGGAGAGAAGGAAAGGGGTGCCGAGCCCCTTCCCAATTCGGATTGGGCTTGGGGGGCACGCGCCTCCCACTTGGTCGCCTCCTCCTATCTCCCACCATGGCCCATTAAGGCCCATTATCTCACCTGGGGGTTTCGGTAACCTCCCGATACTCCGGAAAATGCCCGAACTCATCAGAAACCTTTCCTGTGTCCAAACATAACCTTCCAATATATCAATCTTCATGTCTCGACCATTACGAGACTCATCATTATGTCCGTGATCACCTCTGGGACTCCGAAAATCCTTCGGTATATCAAAACACATAAACTCATAATACCAATCATCATCGAACGTTAAGCGTGCGGACCCTACGAGTTCGACAACTATGTAGACATGACCGAGACACATCTCCTGTCAAGATGTAGAGGTAGCGTGCCGACGGCTATCACATCGACTTTAGAACCATTTCCCACACGCATCGTCACCTCATCCTTAGCTAGTCTTCGCCTAATCTGTAGCTCCTGTTTCGAGTTAAAAATATTAGCAAACGAACTAGTATCAAATACCCAGGTGCTACTACGAGCATTAGTAAGGTACACATCAATAACATGTACATCAAATATACCTTTGTTTACTTTGCCATCCTTCTTATCCGCCAAATACTTGGGGCAGTTCCGCTTCCAGTGACCAGTCCCTCTGCAGTAGAAGCACTCAATTTAAGGTTTGGCTCCAGACTTGGGTTTCTTCGCGGGAGTAGCAACTGGCTTGCTGTTCTTCTTGAAGTTTCCCTTCTTTCCCATGCCCTTTTGTTGAAACTAGTGGTCTTGTTAACCATCAACACTTGATGCTCGTTTTTGATTTCTACCTCCACAGCTTTGAGCATAGCAAAGAGCTCGGGAATAGTCTTCTTCATCCCTTGCATTTTATAGTTCATCACGAAGCCTTTATAGCTTGGTGGCGCTGATTAAGAACTCTATCAATAAAACTATCTTCATCAACTTTGCATCTAAGTTGAGTCATGTGATTGTAGTACCCAGACATTCTGAGTAAGTGTTCACTGATAGAACTGTTCTCCTCCATCTTGTAGCTATAGAACTTATTGGAGACTTCATATCTCCAATTCGGGCATTTTCTTGAAATATCAACTTCAACTCTTGGAACATCTCATATGCTCCATGACATTCGAAACGTCTTTGAAGTCCCGATTCTAAGCCGTAAAGCATGGCACACTGAACTATCAATTAGTCATCAGATTGAGCTTGCCATACGTTCATAACGTCTGGAGTTGCTCCTGCAGCAGGCCTTTCACCTAGCGGTGCTTCAAGGACATAATTCTTTTGTGCAACAATGAGGATAATCCTCAAGTTACGGAGTCAGTCCGTCTAGTTGCTACCATCATCTTTCAACTTAGCTTTCTCTAGGAACGCATTAAAATTCAAGGGAACGGTATCACGGGCCATTGATCTACAACAACATAGATATGCAAAAACTATCAGGACTAAGTTCATTATAAATTAAAGTTCAATTAATCATATTACTATAGAACTCCCACTTAGACAGACATCCCTCTAGTCATCTAAATGATCACGTGATCCAAATCAACTAAACCATGTCCTATCATCACGTGAGATGGTGTAGTTTTAAATGGTGAACATATTATGTTGAACATATCTACTATATGATTCACGCTCGACCTTTCGGTCTCCAGTGTTTTGAGGCCATGTCTGTACATGCTAGGCTCATCAAGTTTCGCCCGAGTATTCTGCATGTGCAAAACTGTCTTACACCCGTTGTATTTGAACGTAGAGCTTATCACACCCGATCATCATGTGGTGTCTTGGCACGACGAACTTTCTCAACGGTGCATACTCTGGGAGAACACTTGTACCTTGAAATTTTGTGTAAGGGATCATCTTATAATGTTACCGCCGTACTAAGCAAAATAAGAAGCATAATAAGATAAACATCATATGCAATCAAAATATGTGACATGATATCGCCATCATCATCTTGTGCTTTTGATCTCCATCTCCAAAGCATCGTCATGATCTCCATCGTCACTGGCTTGACACCATGATCTTCATGATAGCATCGTGGTCGTCTCGCCAACTATTGCTACTACTACTATCGCTAACTCATAGTGATGAAGTAAAGCAATTACATGGCTTTCACAATTCATACAATAAAGAGACAACCATTAGGCTCCTACTGGTTGCTGATAATTTACAAAACATGATAATCTCATACAATAACGTATAATTCATCATGTCTTGACCGTATCAAATCAGAACATGCCCTGCAAAAACAAGTTAGACGTCCTCTACTTTGTTGTTGCAAGTTTTACGTGGCTGCTACGGGCTTAGCAAGAACCGTTCTTACCTACGCATCAAAACCACAACGATTTTTCGTCAAGTGTGCTGTTTTAACCTTGACAAGGACCAGGCGTAGTCACACTTTATTCACCAAAAGTGAGAGAGACAGACACCCGTTGGTCACCTTTAAGCAACGAGTGCTCATAACGGTGAAACCAGTCTCGTGTAAGCGTACGCGTAATGTCGGTCCGGGCCACTTCATCTCATGATACTGCCGAATCAAACTATGACATGCTGGTAAGCAGTATGACTATTATCGCCCACAACTCATTATGTTCTACTCGTGCAAAACATCTATGCATAGACCTGGCACATGATGTCACTTTGGGAACGTAGTATTTCAAAAAAATTCCTACGACCACGCAAGACCTATCTAGGAGAAGCATAGAAACGAGCGAGGAGAGTGTGTCCACGTACCCTTGTGGACCGAAAGCGGAAGCGTTTATTAACACGGTTAATGTAGTCAAACATCTTTGTGATCCAACCGATCAAGCACCGAACACATGGCACCTCCGCGATCTGCACACGTTGAGCTCCGTGACGTCCCTTAAACTCTTGATCCTGTTGAGGCCAGGGGAGATTCTCTTCAGCACGACGGCATGGTGACGGTGTTGATGAAGCTACCGACGTAGGGCTTCGCCTAAGCACTGCGACAATATGACCGAGGTGGAAATCTGTGGAGGGGGGCACCGCACACGGCTAGACAATCAACTTGTGTGTCTACGGGGTGCCCCCTCCCCCGTATATAAAGGAGTGGAGGAGGGTAAGGCCGACCCTCTATATGGCGCACCCCAAGGGGGATTCCTACTCCTACTAAGAGTAGGTCTCCCACCTTCCCTAGCTGGAATAGGAGAAGAAGGAAGAGAGAGAAGGAGAGAAGGAAAGGGGTGCCGAGGCCCTTCCCATTTCGGATTGGGCTTGGGGGGCACGCGCCTCCCACTTGGTCGCCTCCTCCTATCTCCCACCATGGCCCATTAAGGTCCATTAACTCCCCTGGGGGTTTCGGTAACCTCCCGATACTCCGAAAAATGCTCGAACTCATCAGAAACCTTTCCAGTGTCCAAACATAACCTTCCAATATATCAATCTTCATGTCTCGACCATTACGAGACTCATCGTCATGTCCGTGATCACCTCTGGGACTTCGAAAATCCTTTGGTATATCAAAACACATAAACTCATAATACCAATCATCATCGAACGTTGAGCGTGCGGACCCTACGAGTTTGAGAACTATGTAGACAAGACCGAGACATATCTCCTGTCAATATGTAGAGGTAGCGTGCCGACGGCGATCACATCGACTTTAGAACCATTTCCCACAAGCATCGTCACCTCATCCATTGCTAGTCTTCGCCTAATCTGTAGCTCCTGTTTCGAGTTACAAATATTAGCAACCGAACTAGTATCAAATACCCAGGTGCTACTACGAGCATTAGTAAGGTACACATCAATAACATGTACATCAAATATACCTTTGTTTACTTTGCCATTCTTCTTATCCGCCAAATACTTGGGGCAGTTCCGCTTCCAGTGACCAGTCCCTCTGCAGTAGAAGCACTCAATTTATGGTTTGGCTCCAGACTTGGGTTTCTTCGCGGGAGTAGCAACTGGCTTGCTATTCTTCTTGAACTTTCCCTTCTTTCCCATGCCCTTTTTGTTGAAACTAGTGGTCTTGTTAACCATCAACACTTGATGCTCCTTTTTGATTTCTACCTCCACAGCTTTGAGCATAGCAAAGAGCTCGGGAATAGTCTTCTGCATCCCTTGCATATTATAGTTCATCGCGAAGCCTTTATAGCTTGGTGGCGGTGATTGAGAACTCTATCAATAACACTATCTTCATCAACTTTGCATCTAAGTTGAGTCATGTGATTGTAGTACCCAGACATTCTGAGTAAGTGTTCACTGATAGAACTGTTCTCCTCCATCTTGCAGCTATAGAACTTATTGGAGACTTCATATCTCCCAATTCGGGCATTTTCTTGAAATATCAACTTCAACTCTCGGAACATCTCATATGCTCCATGACGTTCGAAACGTCTTTGAAGTCCCGATTCTAAGCCGTAAAGCATGGCACACTGAACTATCAAGTAGTCATCAGATTGAGCTTGCCATACGTTCATAACGTCTGGAGTTGCTCCTGCAGCAGGCCTGTCACCTAGCGGTGCTTCAAGGACATAATTCTTTTGTGCAACAATGAGGATAATCCTCAAGTTACGAAGTCAGTACGTCTAGTTGCTACCATCATCTTTCAACTTAGCTTTCTCTAGGAACGCATTAAAATTCAAGGGAACGGTATCACGGGCCATTGATCTACAACAACATAGATATGCAAAAACTATCAGGACTAAGTTCATGATAAATTAAAGTTCAATTAATCATATTACTAAAGAACTCCCACTTAGATAGACAACCCTCTAGTCATCTAAATGATCACGTGATCCAAATCAACTAAACCATGTCCGATCATCACGTGAGATGGTGTAGTTTTAAATGGTGAACATATTATGTTGAACATATCTACTATATGATTCACACTCGACCTTTCGGTCTCCAGTGTTCTGAGGCCATGTCTGTACATGCTAGGCTCATCAAGTTTTGCCCGAGTATTCTGCATGTGCAAAACTGTCTTACACCCGTTGTATTTGAACGTAGAGCTTATCACACCCGATCATCATCTGGTGTCTTGGCACGACGAACTTTCTCAACGGTGCATACACAGGGAGAACACTTGTACCTTGAAATTTTGTGTAAGGGATCATCTTATAATGCTACCGCCGTACAAAGAAAAATAAGAAGCATAATAAGATAAACATCATATGCAATCAAAATACGTGACATGATATCGCCATCATCATCTTGTGCTTTTGATCTACATCTCCAAAGCATCATCATGATCTCCATCGTCACTGGCTTGACACCATGATCTTCATGGTAGCATCGTGGTCGTCTCGCCAACTATTACTACTACTACTATCACTAACTCATAGTGATAAAGTAAAGCAATTACATGGCTTTCACAATTCATACAGTAAAGAGACAACCATAAGGCTCCTACTGGTTGCTGATAATTTACAAAACATGATAATATCATACAATAACGTATAATTCATCATGTCTTGACCGTATCAAATCAGAAGATGCCCTGCAAAAACAAGTTAGACGTCCTCTACTTTGTTGTTGCAAGTTTTACGTGGCTGCTACGGGCTTAGCAAGAACCGTTCTTACCTACGCATCAAAACCACAACGATTTTTCGTCAAGTGTGCTGTTTTAACCTTGACAAGGACCGGACGTAGTCATACTTTATTCACCAAAAGTGAGAGAGACAGACACCCGTTGGTCACCTTTGAGCAAGGAGTGCTCATAACGGTGAAACCAGTCTCGTGTAAGCGTACGCGTAATGTCGGTCTGGGCCACTTCATCTCACGATACTGCCGAATCAAACTTTGACATGCTGGTAAGCAGTATGACTATTATCGCCCACAACTCATTGTGTTCTACTCGTGCAAAACATCTACGCATAGACCTGTTGCATGATGTCACTTTGGGAACATAGTATTTCAAAAAAATTCCTACGATCACGCAAGATCTATCTAGGAGAAGCATAGAAACGAGCGAGGAGAGTGTGTCCACGTACCCTTGTGGACCGAAAGCGGAAGCGTTTATTAACACGGTTAATGTAGTCAAACATCTTTGTGATCCAACCGATCAAGCACCGAACACATGGCACCTCCGCGATCTGCACACGTTGAGCTCGGTGACGTCCCTTAAACTCTTCATCCAGTTGAGGCCGGGGGAGATTCTCTTCAGCACGACGGCATGGCGACGGTGTTGATGAAGCTACCGACGCAGGGCTTCGCCTAAGCACTGCGACAATATGACCGAGGTGGAAATCTGTGGAGGGGGGCACCGCACACGGCTAGACAATCAACTTGTGTGTCTACGGGGTGCCCCCTCCCCCGTTTATAAAGGAGTGGAGGAGGGTAGGGCCGACTGATGGGCCTCGAACCCCTCGTTGGATTACCCCAAGTGGAA
The DNA here is from genome assembly GCA_902687465.1 of Secale cereale. NCBI lineage: Eukaryota > Viridiplantae > Streptophyta > Magnoliopsida > Poales > Poaceae > Secale > Secale cereale. The sequence goes on from LR738712.1 coordinate 710,203,618, forward strand.
GGTGTAAGATGCAGTAAGTAGAAGTGTTTTCCCCTAGCAAAGATGCCAAGGATCGAATCCCCAGAGACTCCTAGGTTCAACAGGTAGGTGTCAACTGCTAACGGCGCAATTAGCAATCAACGTGGACCTGCACACAAATACAAATAACTTTGCTCCCAACGAGTACAGAGAGGTTGTCAATCTCTCCGGCCTTTTAGTTCACAAAGGGTTAAAAGCAATATGATAGTAGTGATAGATAGTGTTTTGCAATAGTAAGTAAAATAGAGAAAAAGTAAATAGTGTATGTGATCAATGATGGTAATATGGACCGGAGTCTCGTGATGTTCACTAGTGATGTCTCTCTCCCAAAAGACGATAAAACAGCTATTTGAGGTAAACAAATTACAGCTGGGCAATTGACAGGACCACGAACGCAAACCAATGCTGACTACATTGCAAGAAAGGTTGAGGGTCAAAGCATGGGCGGTACGCCAAAGTAAGTAGACCGAAATCCATCAATATCTACTACTAATCATCCACCTTGAGATATCTATCCAGAACATCTCGCTGGTATTAAGTTGCGAGTCCCACCCATAGTGTAAACTCAATGCAACAGACAACTGCATTAAAAGAACTTTGCGTAAAGTAAACAATCCTTGCACCCGCGGGCACAAGCACCGTTGTTTTCCCCCTTGTGGCAACAACACATCCCCTAGACTCATGTTTCTGTCACTCAAGCTAGTCATCGAGGGGCATGAATCCACAATCGAGCATAACGTTCCCTCTTGGAGTCACTACCTATTACTCGGCCAAAGCAATAAATAACAATGGAGAACATGCAAGAATTACTTATGAACTAAAATATAAAAGAGGTGAATCAAATATATTAATCAAGATCAATCTGAACATAATCTCATAATCCATCGGATCCCAGCAAACTCAACATAGCAACAGCATAAGGATTACATAGGTGCCTCGATCATGTAGGGCAGCTCACGAGGACTAATTAGTGAAGCACAAGAACGGGAGGAGAACATCACATAGCTACTGGTCATGGACTCATGGTCCAAGGGAGACTACTCACGAGTCATCTGGGAGGCGTCCATGGTGGTGGAGAAGCTCCCGGTGGTGATCCTCCCCTCCGGCAGGGTGCCGGGAAGAGTTCTCCTGGTGCTCCCAATCTTGGAAGCGGCGGTGGCGGCGGAACAGAGATGGGATCGCGAAAACAAGTCCTGTTTCAAGGGTTACGGGGAACCCTTTAAATATATGCCAAAGTAGGGCACCGGGGGGCTCTCGGGGGGCCGAGGCGCCCCCCCGGCGCGGCCCAGGGGGGGCGCGCCCACAGGGTGCCTGGAGCCCCTGTTGTCCCCCCAGGCTGCCCTTCGGAAGCAGTGTCGTTCCCGGATCGCTGATTTTTTATATAATTTTTCTGTATTTTTCTGGGCAGTTCTCGAAACGTGAAAACCTGAAATACAAAAACAGCCGAAAACAGAAACTGGCACTGGGGTGCACTGGATTAGTAAGTTAGTCCAAATATGATCAAAAGTGTATGGAAGTGTATGAATATCATAGCAATATCACCCAAAAGTGGCATGGAGCAAGCAGATATTATAGATACGTTTTGGACGTATCAACATCCCCAAGCTTAATTCCTGCTCGTCCTCGAGTAGGTAAATGATAACAAGAATAATTTCTGTGGTGACATGCTATTAACCATATAAGACTTTCTCATAGTCATATGACAAAAGCTTACTGAGACAATGATTCTAAAGTAACTAAGTTGTCTCAAGAGAAAATCACAAATGACTGAAAGTTTTACAACATGAAACTGAAACATCAAAAAGATTTGCAATGAACATGATGTGCAAATATGATAAAGTGATATCTAGCTTGCCCCCTTTAGTGATGCAAAACATAAGTGCAGGGGCACCTTCAAGGTTTAAGTGATGACTAGATACAATCATTTCAAAATAAACGATATCGCAATCATGCAAAAGACAATGCTACTTTAGGACAATGCACATTACACTCAGAATGACAATCAAGCTCTCAGTAGTTGATGCTTGAAGTGCTAGAGCTTTTTATTTTGGAACATGGAAGCAATTGTGTCAACGGTAGTAGTACTTCATATGTGTCATGTATAGAACATCTTATAAGTTGCAAGCCTCATGCATCGAATACTAATAGTGCTCGCTCCTTGTCCTAATTAGTTCGGATCCCCATGGGTTATCATTGCATTGCATATGTTTTAACCAAGTGTCACAAAGGGGTACCTCTATGCCACCTATACAAAGGTGCAAGGAGATAGATCGCATTTGATTTCTCGTTTTTGATAGATCTCAACTTGAGGACATCCATACCGGGACAACATAGAAAATAGATGATGGACTCCTCTTTAATGGATAAGCATATTCTCATGATAGATTGAGGATTAAGGTCCATGCTAAAACTTCCACCATGATGCATGGCTTTGGTTGGCAGCCCAATGTTCTTCTCTAACAATATGCATATTAATTCAACCCATGGTAAATCACCCTTACTTCAAACAAGACGAACATGCATAGCAACTCACATGATATTCAACAAAAGTGTGACAGTTGATGGCGTCCCCAGAAACATGGTTACCGCTCAGCAAGCAACTCATAAGAAATAAGATACATAAGCAACATATTCTTTACCACAATAGTTTTTAGGCTACTTTCCCATGAGCTATGTATTGCATGGTTGGTTTGCTTAGTGCAGGTGGAGGTTAGCAAAAGACTGGGAGAAACCAACTAAGAGAGCAATGACGGTCATAATCATGCAGAGCGACAAAGCAATGTTGAATCAGGCATGGTAGTTATATCGCTACTTAGAAACGAAAGATCACCAAGGCTTGACAGACTTTCTTTACAGTCTTGAATATGCGTGAGCATACGCCAAGTCAATCAAACTAAATTCTCGAAGGAAGATATTACTAAACCATACGACATCATAGGCATACAAACCAAGTTGGTACTCCAATGACACATTGGGAACCCCCCAGCTATCTGAGATTAACCATAAGAAAACCTGAACTACTAAGCACCATCATGAAAGTAGCATCTTTATCATAGACACATTAACCCATGCAACGGAATAAAACTCTCTTAATAAGATGAGCATGGTAATTAAATAGAGTTCAAGCAACCAACTAAATAAAAGCTCTTGAAGAGATAAGCATGAATACTAAGAGCAAAGTACGATAGTAGCTATTAAAAGATAAAGAACACACACAGCATAGATAGACATGAAAATTCTATGTAATGTTCTAGGTAGAAGTGGAGCGTGTCTCTCTCCCACATAAAGGAATGCTGGGTTCCGACTCATTATGAAAAACTAAAAAGAAAACTAACAGCAAGGCGCTCCAAGCATAGCACATAACACATGAAGTGATAAAAATATAGCGGAATGAAAGACGAACTGATAATGTTGATGGAGAAGGGGATACACGGGGGGCATCCCCAAGCTTAGACGCTTGAGTCTCCTTAAATATTTCTTGGGGGTGCACGGGGGCATCCCCAAGCTTGAGCGCTTCACACTCCTAAATCTTTTTATCATCTTCCCTCGCACACTTGAAAACTCCCTTCATACATAACTCATTCATAATCTGATTCGCGAGGTTAGTACCCTTAATAAAATAATTATACCTTGCTGGAAATAAGGATATTCTTGAAGTTCTACTGTTTCTCAAGATTGCCAAAAGGTTTTTGCAAAGAAAAAGCAAGTTCTTAATTTGCAAAGTGAAGGTAAGGCAAAACAGGACAGAATCTGTGAAAAACAGAACAGCAGGCAGTAATTGACCTGTTCGGGATACTTCTGCAACTCAAATAAAAAAACTCAGAACTGACGCACGAAATACAATTATATAGAGAACGCTGTCGAAAAAATTCAGACCAAAAAGATGATCTGGTGATTTTATACGAATTTTTCTATCCAAGGACAGAATCTGTTTCCTGGACAGCACCTCACAACTTTTGAACTTTCTAGCAATCAGAGGCTATACTTGGCACAAATATGAAAAGCAAAGATACAATGATGATGCTACAGAAGTAAACAACATCAAGACACAACAAAAGCAAAAATAAATTTTTTATTCATGTGGGCTGCCTCCCAAAAGCGCTTTCTTTTATGCCTTTTAGCTAGGCATAATGCATAGAGGAATCAATATTCATCATAATAATCGGAGTTATAAATTGGTTCAAATGATTCCTCAACAAGTTCATTCTTGTTCCTTCTAGGAAAGGGGTACACACCTTTTGCCTTCCCTCGTAAGCGGATTTGTCCCATACCTATATCAATGAAGCCTTTAACTGTTGGGAGGAAGTCCCTTCCAAGCACTATATTTCCTTGGTTTGGCTCCATGATGAAGAAATCAATCATTGCAATCCCTTTAAGGAATTTTACCAGCACGTCTTTTATTTTTCCCTGGATTTCAGAAATATCTCCATTAGTATGTTCATGATAAGATGGTAATGTATCCATGTTAAATTTTAAAGAATCATGAACAATTTTTGGCATAGTAGAAACCATAGATCCAATATCACAATAAGCAAGGAAGTCTTGATTAGAGATGCTAATCCTAACAAGAGGCTCCCAGTCATTATCTATTTCCAAAATATCTCTCTTATTGGGTTTGGGTTTCTCTACCTTCGTTAAGTCTAGAGCATCCATTCTTTTCTCAATAGTGGCAAGTCTATCTATGATAGTATCAAAGTTATGATCATAAACAAAGTAACTAGATAGACCATGTATAATCTCAAGAGCTCTAGCTTCATCACATTCTAAGAAATCTCCCTCAGCTATAATGTCAAGGGAGTGTTTACACCATTTAAAAAGACCATGGTAAAAATTTCTAAGCACAATTTTTATAGGTATCCAAGGCATAATTCTCCTATGTGCATCAGAAATTCTGTCCCATGCCTTCTTCATATTTTCTCCATCCCTTTGATGGAAATCTAAAACTTCTGATTCCCTCAAAGCACCAAATCCTAACATGTTTAACTAAACAGATAGGACTACCAACAGGAAGGTAAATAAAATTTTTGTGATTTTTGATAAAAAGGTACTAAAGCAAAAACTGAAAGGTAAACTAACAGGACAAAAAAGCAAAGGTAAAAGATAGCATGCAACTCCCCTATCCTGAAGAGTGGAGTCCCCGGCAACGGCGCCAGAAAATACTCCTTGATGGGCCTCGAACCCCTCGTTGGATTACCCCAAGTGGAAGGTGTAAGATGCAGTAAGTAGAAGTGTTTTCCCCTAGCAAAGATGCCAAGGATCGAATCCCAGAGACTCCTAGGTTCAACAGGTAGGTGTCAACTGCTAACGGCGCAATTAGCAATCAACGTGGACCTGCACACAGATACAAATAACTTTGCTCCCAACGAGTACAGAAAGGTTGTCAATCTCTCCGGCCTTGTAGTTCACAAAGGGTTAAAAGCAATATGATAGTAGTGATAGATAGTGTTTTGCAATAGTAAGTAAAATAGCGAAAAAGTAAATAGTGTATGTGATCAATGATGGTAATATGGACCGGAGTCTCATGATGTTCACTAGTGATGTCTCTCTCCCAAAAGACGATAAAACAGCTATGTGAGGTAAACAAATTACAGCTGTGCAATTGACAGGACCACGAACGCAAACCAATGCTGACTACATTGCAAGAAAGGTTGAGGTTCAAAGCATGGGCGGTACGCCAAAGTAAGTAGACCGAAATCCATCAATATCTACTACTAATCATCCACCTTGAGATATCTATCTAGAACATCTCGCTGGTATTAAGTTGCGAGTCCCACCCATAGTGTAAACTCAATGCAACAGACAACTGCATTAAAAGAACTTTGCGTAAAGTAAACAATCCTTGCACCCGCGGGCACAAGAACCGTTGTTTTCCCCCTTGTGGCAACAGCACATCCCCTAGACTCATGTTTCTGTCACTCAAGCTAGTCATCGAGGGGCATGAACCCACAATCGAGCATAACGTTCCCTCTTGGAGTCACTACCTATTACTCGGCCAAAGCAATAAATAACAATGGAGAACATGCAAGAATTACTTATGAACTAAAATATAAAAGAGGTGAATCAAATATATTACTCAAGATCAATCTGAACATAATCTCATAATCCATCGGATCCCAGCAAACTCAACATAGCAACAGCATACGGATTACATAGGTGCCTCGATCATGTAGGGCAGCTCACGAGGACTAATTAGTGAAGCACAAGAACGGGAGGAGAACATCACATAGCTACTGGTCATGGACTCATGGTCCAAGGGAGACTACTCACGAGTCATCCGGGAGGCGTCCATGGTGGTGGAGAAGCTCCCGGTGGTGATCCTCCCCTCCGGCAGGGTGCCGGGAAGAGTTCTCCTAGTGCTCCCGATCTTGGAAGCGGCGGCGGCGGCGGAACAGAGATGGGATCGCGAAAAGAAGTCCTGTTTCAAGGGTTACGGGGAACCCTTTAAATATATGCCAAAGTAGGGCACTGGGGGGCTCTCGGGGGGCCGAGGCGTCCCCCCCCGGCGCGGCCCAGGGGGGCGCGCCCACAGGGCGCTTGGAGCCCCTGTGCCCCCCCCAGGCTGCTCTTCGGAAGCAGTGTCGTTCCTGGATCGCTGATTTTTTATATAATTTTTCTGTATTTTTCTGGGCAGTTCTCGAAACGTGAAAACCTGAAATACAAAAACAGCCGAAAACAGAAACTAGCACTGGGGTGCACTGGATTAGTAAGTTAGTCCAAATATGATCAAAAGTGTATGGAAGTGTATGAATATCATAGCAATATCACCCAAAAGTGGCATGGAGCAAGCAGAAATTATAGATACGTTTTGGACGTATCACCGACTAAGAGTAGGTCTCCTACTCCTACTAAGAGTAGGTCTCCCGCCTTCCCTAGCTGGAATAGGAGAAGAAGGAAGAGAGAGAAGGAAAGGGGTGCCGAGCCCCTTCCCAATTCGGATTGGGCTTGGGGGGCACGCACCTCCCACTTGGTCGCCTCCTCCTATCTCCCACCATGGCCCATTAAGGCCCATTAACTCCCCTGGGGGTTTCGGTAACCTCCCGATACTTCGGAAAATGCCCGAACTCATCAGAAACCTTTCCTGTGTCCAAACATAACCTTCCAATATATCAATCTTCATGTCTCGACCATTATAAGACTCATCGTCATGTCCGTGATCACCTCTGGGACTCCGAAAAACCTTCGTTATATCAAAACACATAAACTCATAATACCAATCATCATCGAACGTTAAGCGTGCGGACCCTAAGAGTTCGAGAACTATGTAGACATGACCGAGACACATCTCCTGTCAAGATGTAGAGGTAGCGTGCCGACGGCGATCACATCGACTTTAGAACCATTTCCCACACGCATCATCACCTCATCCTTAGCTAGTCTTCGCCTAATCTGTAGCTCCTGTTTCGAGTTACAAATATTAGCAACCGAACTAGTATCAAATACCCAGGTGCTACTACGAGCATTAGTAAGGTACACATCAATAACATGTACATCAAATACACCTTTGTTTACTTTGTTATACTTCTTATCTGCCAAATACTTGGGGCAGTTTCGCTTCCAGTGACCAGTCCCTCTGCAGTAGAAGCACTCAATTTAAGGTTTGGCTCCAGACTTGGGTTTCTTCGCGGGAGTAGCAACTGGCTTGCTATTCTTCTTGAAGTTTCCCTTCTTTCCCATGCCCTTTTTGTTGAAACTAATGGTCTTGGTAACCATCAACACTTGATGCTCCTTTTTGATTTCTACCTCCATAGCTTTGAGCATAGCAAAGAGCTCGAGAATAGTCTTCTGCATCCCTTGCATATTATAGTTCATCACGAAGCCTTTATAGCTTGGTGGCAGCGATTGAAGAACTCTATCAACAACACTATCTTCATCAACTGTGCATCTAAGTTGAGTCATGTGATTGTAGTACCCAGACATTCCGAGTAAGTGTTCACTGATAGAACTGTTCTCCTCCATCTTGCAGCTATAGAACTTATTGGAGACTTCATATCTCCCAATTCGGGCATTTGCTTGAAATATCAACTTCAACTCTTGGAACATCTCATATGCTCCATGACGTTCGAAACGTCTTTGAAGTCCCGATTCTAAGCCGTAAAGCATGGCACACTGAACTATCAAGTAGTCATCAGATTGAGCTTGCCATATGTTCATAATGTCTGGAGTTGCTCCTCCAGCAGGCCTGTCACCTAGCGGTGCTTCAAGGACATAATTCTTTTGTGCAGCAATGAGGATAACCCTCAAGTTACGGAGTCAGTCCGTCTAGTTGCTACCATCATCTTTCAACTTAGCTTTATCTAGGAACGCATTAAAATTCAAGGGAACGGTATCACGGGCCATTGATCTACAACAACATAGATATGCAAAAACTATCAGGACTTAGATAGACTTCCCTCTTAAATAGACATCCCTCTAGTCATCTAAATGATCACGTGATCCAAATCAACTAAACCATGTCCGATCATCACGTGAGATGGAGTAGTTTTAAATGGTGAACATCTTATGTTGAACATATCTACTATATGATTCACGCTCGACCTTTCGGTCTCCAATGTTCTGAGGCCATGTCTGTACATGCTAGGCTCCTCAAGTTTTGCCCGAGTATTCTGCATGTGCAAAACTGTCTTACATCCGTTGTATTTGAACGTAGAGCTTATCACACCCGATCATCATGTGGTGTCTTGGCATGACGAACTTTCTCAACGGTGCATACTCAGGGAGAACACTTGTACCTTGAAATTTTGTGTAAGGGATCATCTTATAATGCTACCGCCGTACTAAGTAAAATAAGAAGCATAATAAGATAAACATCATATGCAATCAAAATATGTGACATGATATCGCCATCATCATCTTGTGCTTTTGATCTCCATCTCCAAAGCATCGTCATGATCTCCATCGTCACTGGCTTGACACCATGATCTTCATGGTAGCATCGTGGTCGTCTCGCCAACTATTGCTACTACTACTATCGCTAACTCATAGTGATAAAGTAAAGCAATTACATGGCTTTCACAATTCATACAATAAAGAGACAACCATAAGGCTCCTACTGGTTGCTGATAATTTACAAAACATGATAATCTCATACAATAACGTATAATTCATCACGTCTTGACCGTATCACATCAGAACATGCCCTGCAAAAACAAGTTAGACGTCCTCTACTTTGTTGTTGCAAGTTTTACGTGGCTGCTACGGGGTTAGCAAGAACCGTTCTTACCTACGCATCAAAACCACAACGATTTTTCGTCAAGTGTGCTGTTTTAACCTTGACAAGGAACGGGCGTTGTCACACTTTATTCACCAAAAGTGAGAGAGACAGACACCCGTTGGTCACCTTTAAGCAACGAGTGCTCATAACGGTGAAACCAGTCTCGTGTAAGCGTACGCGTAATGTCGGTCCGGGCCACTTCATCTCACGATACTGCCGAATCAAACTATGACATGCTGGTGAGCAGTATGACTATTATCGCCCACAACTCATTGTGTTCTACACGTGCAAAACATCTACACATAGACCTGGCGCATGATGTCACTTTGGGAACGTAGTATTTCAAAAAACTTCCTACGATCACGCAAGATCTATCTAGGAGAAGCATAGAAACGAGCGAGGAGAGTGTGTCCACGTACCCTTGTGGACTGAAAGCGGAAGCGTTTAGTAACGCGGTTAATGTAGTCAAACATCTTTGTGATCCAACCGATCAAGCACCGAACACATGGCACCTCCGCGATCTGCACACGTTGAGATCGGTGACGTCCCTTAAACTCTTCATCCAGTTGAGGCCGAGGGAGATTCTCTTCAGCACGACGGCATGGTGACGGTGTTGATGAAGCTACCGACATAGGGCTTCGCCTAAGCACTGCGACAATATGACCGAGGTGGTAATCTGTGGAGGGGGGCACCGCACACGGCTAGACAATCAACTTGTGTGTCTATGGGGTGCCCCCTCCCCCGTATATAAAGGAGTGGAGGAGGGTAGGGCCGACCCTCTCTATGGCGCGCCCCAAGGGGGATTCCTACTCCTACTAGGAGTAGGTTTCCCCCTTCCCTAGTTGGAATAGGAGAAGAAGGAAGAGAGAGAAGGAGAGAAGGAAAGGGGTGCTGAGCCCCTTCCCAATTCGGATTGGGCTTGGGGGCACGCGCCTCCAACTTGGTCGCCTCCTCGTCTCTCCCACCATGGCCCATTAAGGACCATTACCTCCCCTGGGGGTTCCGGGATCCTCCCGGTACTCCGAAAAATGCCCAAACTCATCAAAAACCTTTCCTGTGTCCAAACATAACCTTCCAATATATCAATCTTCATGTCTCGACCATTACGAGACTCATCGTCATGTCCGTGATCACATCTGGGACTCTGAACAACCTTCGGTATATCTAAACACATAAACTCATAATACCAATCATCATCGAACGATAATCGTGCGGACCCTACGAGTTCGAGAACTATGTAGACATGACCGAGACACATCTCCTATCAAGATGTAGAGGTAGCGTGCCGATGGCGATCACATCGACTTTAGAATCATTTCCCACACGCATCGTCACCTCATCCTTAGCTAGTCTTCGCCTAATCTGTAGCCCCTGTTTTGGGTTACAAATATTACCAACCGAACTAGTATCAAATACCCAGGTGCTACTACGAGCATTAGTAAGGTACACATCAATAACATGTACATCAAATACACCTTTGTTTACTTTGCCATACTTCTTATCCGCCAAATACTTGGGGCAGTTTCGCTTCCAGTGACCAGTCCCTCTACAGTAGAAGCACTCAGTTTAAGGTTTGGCTCCAGACTTGGGTTTCTTCGCGGGAGTAGCAACTGGCTTGCTATTCTTCTTGAAGTTTCCCTTCTTTCCCATGCCCTTTTTGTTGAAACTAATTGTCTTGTTAACCATCAACACTTGATGCTCCTTTTTGATTTCTACCTCCACAGCTTTGAGCATAGCAAAGAGCTCAGGAATAGTCTTCTGCATCCCTTGCATATTATAGTTCATCACGAAGCCTTTATAGCTTGGTGGCAGCGATTGAAGAACTCTATCAATAACACTATCTTCATCAACTTTGCATCTAAGTTGAGTCATGTGATTGTAGTACCCAGACATTCTGAGTAAGTGTTCACTGATAGAACTGTTCTCCTCCATCTTGCAGCTATAGAACTTATTGGAGACTTCATATCTCCCAATTCGGGCATCTGCTTGAAATATCAACTTCAACTCTTGGAACATCTCATATGCTCCATGACGTTCGAGACGTCTTTGAAGTCCCGATTCTAAGCCGTAAAGCACAGCACACTGAACTATCAAGTAGTCCTCAGATTGAGCTTGCCATACGTTCATAACTTCTGGAGTTGCTCCTGCAGCAGGCCTGTCACCTAGCGGTGCTTCAAGGACATAATTCTTTTGTGCAGCAATGAGGATAATCCTCAAGTTACGGAGTCGGTCCGTCTAGTTGCTACCATCATCTTTCAACTTAGCTTTCTCTAGGAACGCATTAAAATTCAAGGGAACGGTATCACGGGCCATTGATCTACAACAACATAGATATGCAGAAACTATCAGCACTAAGTTCATGATAAATTAAAGTTCAATCATATTACTAAAGAACTCCCACTTAGATAGACATCCCTCTAGTCATCTAAATGATCACGTGATCCAAATCAACTAAACCATGTCCGATTATCACGTGAGATGGAGTAGTTTTAAATGGTGAACATCTTATGTTGAACATATCTACTATATGATTCACGCTCGACCTTTCGGTCTCCAGTGTTCTGAGGCCATGTCTGTACAAGCTAGGCTCATCAAGTTTTGTCTAAGTATTCTGCATGTGCAAAACTTTCTTACACCCATTGTATTTGAACGTAGAACTTATCACACCCGATCATCATGTGGTGCCTTGGCACGACGAACTTTCTCAACGGTGCATACTCAGGGAGAACACTTGTACCTTGAAATAATGCTGCCGCCGTACTAAGCAAAATAAGAAGCATAATAAGATAAACATCATATGCAATCAAAATATGTGACATGATATCGCCATCATCATCTTGTGCTTTTGATCTCCATCTCCAAAGCATCGTCATGATCTCCGTCGTAAGTGGCTTGACACCATGATCTTCATGGTAACATCGTGGTCGTCTCGCCAACTATTGCTACTACTACTATCACTAACTCATAGTCATAAAGTAAAGCAATTACATGGCTTTCACAATTCAAACAATAAAGAGACAACCATAAGGCTCCTACTGGTTGCTGATAATTTACAAAATATGATCATCTCATACAATAACGTATAATTCATCACGTCTTGACCGTATCACATCAGAACATGCCCTATAAAAACAAGTTAGACGTCCTCTACTTTGTTGTTGCAAGTTTTACGTGGCTGCTACGCGCTTAGCAAGAACCGTTCTTACCTACGCCTCAAAACCACAATGATTTTTCGTCAAGTGTGTTGTTTTAACCTTGACAAGGACCGGGCATAGTCACACTCGATTCACCAAAAGTGAGAGAGACAGACACCCGTTGGTCACCTTTAAGCAACGAGTGCTCATAACGGTGAAACCAGTCTCGTGTAAGCGTACGCGTAATGTCGGTCCGGGCCACTAGTAGATAAAGGGACATCAGACCCGGTTCGTTAGGGCCTTTAGCCCCGGTTCTTGAACCGGGACAAAAGTGTTGGTACTAATGCCCTGGCCCTTTAGTCCCGGTTCAATCCAGAACCGGGGCAGATGGGTCTCCACGTGGCCTGTGCGCGGAGCCCAGGCAGGAGGGGCTTTGGTCCCGGTTGGTGGCACCAACCGGGACCAAAAGGCATCCACGCGTCAGCATTTCTGTGGATGTGGTTTTTATTTTTTTTGAAAGGGGAGGGGGGTTGGAGGTTTTGGGGGTTTAATTTAGGTGTTTCATATTGTGTTAGCTAGCTAATTAATAGAGAGAAGTGTCCTCTCTTATGTCCGTGCTTGGTCGACGCTACGTACTACACATACGTATAGAGAGGACTAGACACGCTAGCTAGCTAGCTAGTAAGCAAACGAAGGAATCAAAAGATCGTAATCAACATATATATATATGCATACAGAGAGAAGTAATATCTACCACCTCTCCTTCTCCGAGAGATTGGTCGAACAACAAGTTCTCGTATATCTATCCGACACTATCGTGTACATATATACAATAATTATCTCTTACAAATATAATCTCCTATACGATGGACGCATGGCCCACATAGTATTCTCCGTCTGGCGCGATCACGTGTTCAAGGAAGAATGCCGCCAATTCCTCCTGAATTGCTCGCAGACGATCTGGTGCTAGGAGTTCATCCCGCATCCGAACATCTAATTTGAAGAAGGGGGTCAATACATGAAATGATGCTATAAAATTGTGAATATTATTAATTAATTGCTTACACACTTCAAATGATGGTAATGAAATAAAATTGTGAATATTATTAATTGCTTATGCACTTCAAATTGTGCTTCAGAGTAGCCCCGCTCACAGGTCGTGTGGTGGATGGACTCGCAAATGTAGTATCCACAGAAATCACTCCCGTGTTCCTGCCACAACCACTTTACAAGAAATAGAGGTCAATCAAACTGATAAGCAATAATGCCAAATGGTATTGATGAAACTAGCGCTTGAATCAAGATATAGGAGATGCGCGGAACATGCTACTATATAGTACTTACTTTCGGGTGTCTAAATTCTAGCTTCTCCGGCAGTCCCGGAGCTTTTTTGGTGAATTTTCTCCAAACCCTGCCAGACAAAGAAAACAATTACGTGATATCAGAAATGAAAAAAGTTGCTGATATGCATGGTGGATAATATTGATCGATTTAACTTACCTATCGAGCATCTTCTTTATGCATATCAGTGACATAAGACACCTGAGCGTCTTTTGCAGCCGGCTTCAACCATTGATGGATGCTGATCGGGATCTTGTCCCTAACCAGAACCCCGCACTGATTAACAAATGCGTTCTTTGTCCGGATGGGTTCAATCGGTTCGCCGGAGCACGAGATTTCTGAGATCTCAAACTTTTCATCCGGCCTCAACTTTTTCTTCGCGCCTAGTCTCTTTACCGAAGATTTGCTCGATCCGGAGGGCTAGAAAAAGGAACAAAGACGAGAGTTAATGAATGCATCAATTAACTAGTTAGCACAGTCTTAATTAACTAACATATATACCTCCTGGTCGGACTCGGTTCGGTCACCGGAGCCAGCATCACGGTCTCCTTCTTGCACCGGCATTGGGTCACCGGAGCCGTCCTCACGGTCTACTTCTTCCATGTGCATTGGGTCACCGGAGCCATCAATATCATAGCCTAGATCTTCCAGCAGCTCTCTTTCCACCAGCTCATTGGTGTCGTTGAGAAATGACAAGACGACATCTTGTCCGTCTGCGATTATGTCCATCAACATCGCTTCTTGTGCTAGGTCTCGGGTGTTGTCGTCCATAGTTTCTACAAATATTTACAACATGCCAATTATTATTCAAACATGACAGATGGATATATTAATGGCAAACGTAGAACTAGCTTCGACCCTCGACCCCTGGACGACCCTCGACTGCTCGGCGATCCACAACCCTAGACTCCCTCATGTCACATTTTGTCTAGTGTCAAAGGATTCAACAAAACCAATACTTCATCATTAGGCGAAAGTAACAGTCGCATGATGGTACGAAGCTCTCTAAACTTATTTTGGAACGGAGTCCCAGATAGGATAATTCGTAACAAAAGACGAATTATCCTATCAGGAACTCCGTTCCAGAACAACTTTGCAGAACTTCGTACCAACATGCCCCGGTTACTTCTGGCAAATGATGAAGTCATGGATTTCTTCAATACTTTGACACTAGCTAGGCAACCTGTCGACCCCTCGACCCTCGATTGGTCGGTGATCCACAACCCTAGACCCCCTCATTTCACATTTTGTCTAGTGTCAAAGGATTCAACAAAACCAATACTTCATCATTAGGCAAAAGTAACAATCGCATGATGGTACGAAGCTCTCCAAAGTTATTTTGGAACGGAGTCCCAGATAGGATAATTCGTAACAAAAGACGGATTATCCTATCAGGAACTCCGTTCCAAAATAACTTTGCAGAACACCGTACCAACATGCCCCGGTTACTTCTGGCAAACGATGAAGGCATGGATTTCTTCAATACTTTGACACTAGCTAGGCCACCTCTCGACCCCTCGGCGATCCCTCGACCCTTGACGACCCTCGGTCCCTCGACGACACTCGACCCCCCCTAATGTCGAAGTTATCGGGGAGGGTGTATATCGACAACGACATATCCGATAAAAAAAAGAGGAAGAAGAAGAAAAAAGGAACCGCTAGAGGAGAAGATCGAAGAAAAAAAAGAAAAAAAAGGAGAAGAAGAAAGGAATAGAGGAGAAGAAGAGAAAATTTCTCTTCTTCTCCTCTATTCCTTTCTTCTTCTCCTCTATTTTTTCTTCTTTTTTGTTCTTCTTATTTATTTCTCCTCTTCTTCCTCTCCTCTTCTTCTTTCTTTCCTCTTCTTATTTTCTTCTTTCATATCCTTCTTTTTCTAAATTTGTAACTTTTGCATATATAAAACTTTCTATATATATTTAGCATATATAAACAAAAAACAATATAGCCACATACACATATACATCACATACAACAACTATATACACATAAACATATACACATATATGCAACTATATATATACACATACAAAATATATACACATATATATATATTATATTACATATGAAAAAAAAAATATCTCCTCACATCGCGGGGTAGGCAGAGGGCGCCGGCGACGAGGAGCGCGGGGGCAGAGGGCGCCGGCGACGGGCGGCGCGACGGGGGGACGGCGCGGGGCGGGGCGACGGTGCGACGGCGTGGGGCGACGGAGCGGGGCGACGGGGCGACGGCGAGCTCGAGCAAGGCGGCGTCGGGGGCGGGGAACAACAACTGAATGGAAATTTTCACAAGTGTTGTTTATATAGGAGGCGTATTAGTCCCGGTTCGTGCCACAAACCGGGACCAATGACCCCCTTTAGTCCCGGTTGGTGCCACCAACCAGGATTAAAGGTCCCTTTTCAGCAGCCCAAAGGGCGGGAAGGAGGGACCTTTGGTCCCAGTTGGTGGCACCAACCGGGACTAAAGGGGGGCATTGTTCCCGGTTGGTGCCACGAACCGGGACTAATACCCCCCTTTAGCCCCGGTTGGTGCCACCAACCGGGACCAAAGCCCTTGTCCTGCCCCGCGGCGCAAATATTTAGTCCCACCTCGCTAGTTGACAGGGGCTCGGAGTGGTTTATAAACCCCACTGCGTTGGCTGTGTTGAGCTCCTCTCAATTGCAGGCTTCTGGGCCTAACTCTACGCGCTGCCCTGTGAGCTTGCTGGGCCTTATAGTCCAGATGCATCCTGGGCTGTAGGCCTTGCAGGCTCACTGGGCAGCGCCCAATTTTTTTATTTTTTTTCCTTTTTTGCTTTATTTATTCTAAGTTGTTTTTTGCTGTATTTAGAGTTTCGTTGTGAATATAATTGCTTTAGGTAAAACAAATTACAAACTTTCTGTTATTGCAAGTAGTATTCAAATTTGAATAGTTTAAATTTGAAATTATTTGTTTTCTTTGTTGCTTTATTTATTTTATTTTGTTTCTACTTACAACAAAATACTTATTGTTGCTATTTTAATTTTTTTGCAAGTTTTTTTGTTTTGTTTTTTTGCATGCGTTTAGATCCTTGTATGCACCGCGGTAGAGGATGCAGTAATTAGGGCATGCATGTATCTTCTGCACCTCCAATCCTAGAGGGCATACGACCTTCTTTGCTGCGTATGTACTGTCGGGCAATTCGTTATCCTTCGGAAGCTTCTTCTTCAATATTTTCAGTAGCTTCTCAAATCCTTTGTCAGCCAAAGCATTCTCTGCATTCCACTGCAGCAATTCCAGTACGGGACCGAGCTTTGTGTTGCCATCTTCGCAATTGGGGTACAACCCTTTTTTGTGATCCTCTAACATGCGATCGAACTTCAACTTCTCCTTTTGACTTTCGCATTGTGTCCTTGCATCGACAATGACCCGACAGAGATCATCATTTGGTTCCTCTTGATCTTCAGCAGCTTCACCCATTACAGCATCATTGGGCACATCGTCTGGTTCCTCTTGATCTACACCAGCTCCCCCCATTGCAGCATCACCGTATTCACGGGGGCACATAGTTGTCATCGTACTCTTCTTCTTCGCCGTCTTCCATCATAACCCCTATTTCTCCGTGCCTCGTCCAAACATTATAGTGTGGCATGAAACCCTTGTAAAGCAGGTGGGAGTGAAGGATTTTCCGGTAAGAGTAAGACATCGTATTCCCACATTTAGTGCATGGACAACACATAAAACCATTCTGCTTGTTTGCCTCAGCCGCATTTAGAAACTCATGCATGCCCTTAATATACTCGGAGGTGTGTCTGTCACCGTACATCCATTTCTGGTTCATCTGCGTGCATTATATATAATTAAGTGTGTCAAAAACCATTACAGAACATCATAAATAGATAATTAAGTGACCAAATTAATAGAAGTTCATCATCACATTAAAACCAAAGTACATACATATATAATTCTCATCTAACAACATATAGCTCTCCATACACATCGAAACTATGTAAAACATTTCAATGCGAAAACAAATGCGATCATAATCGCAACCAAGGTAACAATTGATCCAACGGCATAATGATACCAAGCCTCGGTATGAATGGCATATTTTCTAATCTTTCTAATCTTCAACCGCATTGCATCCATCTTGATCTTGTGATCATCGACGACATCCGCAACATGCAACTCCAATATCATCTTCTCGTCCTCAATTGTTTTTATTTTTTCCTTCAAGAATTTGTTTTCTTCTTCAACTAAATTTAACCTCTCGACAATAGGGTCCATCTTGATCTTGTGATCATCGACGACTTCCACAACATGCAACTCCAATTCCAACTTCTCCTCCTCCATTTTTCCATTTTTTTCTTTAAGGAAATGTTTTCCTCTTCAACTAAATTTAACCTCTCCACAAGATGGTCGGTTGGAATTTCTGGTTCAACTAGCTCCTAGACATAATAAA
Organism: Secale cereale; assembly: GCA_902687465.1. Lineage (NCBI taxonomy): Eukaryota > Viridiplantae > Streptophyta > Magnoliopsida > Poales > Poaceae > Secale > Secale cereale. Next base: position 710,221,740 of record LR738712.1, read on the forward strand.
ACATCTATGCATGTCAGGTTGGTCGGCATAACTATCATAAACACTAAAACAAATAGTTATAAATTAAAAATAATATACCACATCCGAATCATAGACAGGACGAGGGCCCACGTGGGCGGATATCAAAACCATCGCACTATATAATAACAAGCAATAATAAACATAAGAAAATTAGACAAATATCTATCTAAAGCAATAATAACAACCAATAATAAAAGTAAGAAAAGCATGGACATAACAAAAGGCTCACCACGATGGTGCCGGTGAAGAGATCGGCGGGGGCGATCGACGACGGCGAAGACGGGGACGGGACGTGACGGACCGCTAAACCTAGACAAATCTCGGAGAAAATAGAGCTTCGAGAGGAGAAAAGCTTAACTAGTGTGGCTCGGGCATTCCATCGAACACGTTGTGTGCATAGGAGGTGAGCTAGAGCACCACTAACCCCTCTCCCCCTCGGCCAGAAAAAAAAACAGAGCAGTGTGCTCTGCTCTTGCGCGAGGGGGTATATATAGGCACCTCATTGGTCCCGGTTGGTGCTACGAACCGGGGCTAAAGGGGTGCCTTTAGTCCTGGTTCATGCCACCAACCGGGAACAATGGTGGTGGGCCAGGAGCAAGACCCATTGGTCCCGGTTCGTCGCACCAACCGGGACCAAAAGGTCCAGACGAACCGGGACCAATGGCCCACGTGGCCCGGCCGCCCCCCTGGGCTCACGAACCGGGTCCAGTGCCCCCATTGGACCCGGTTCTAGATTGAACCGGGGCTAATGGGCTGGACAGGCCTGGACCAAAGCCATGTTTTCTACTAGTGGGGCCACTTCATCTCATGATACTGCGGAATCAAAGTATGACATGCTGGTAAGCAGTATGACTATTATCGCCCACAACTCATTGTGTTCTACTCGTGCAAAACATCTACGCATAGACCTGGCGCATGATGCCACTTTGGGAACGTAGTATTTCAAAAAAATTCCTACGATCACGCAAGATATATCTAGGAGAAGCATAGCATTGAGCGGGGCGAGTGTGTCCACGTACCCTCGTAGACCGAAAGCATAAGCGTTTAGTAACACGGTTGATGTAGTCGAACATCTTTGCGATCCAACCGATCAAGCACAGAACGCACGGAACCTCCACAATCTGCACACGTTCAGCTTGGTGACGTCCCTCGAACTCTTGATCCAGTTGAGGCTGAGGGAGAGTTTCGTCAGCATGACAGCGTGGTGACGGTGTTGATGAAGTTACCGACGCTGGGCATCGGCTAAGCACTGTGACAATATGACTGAGGTGGAAATCAGTGGAGGGGGCACCGCACACGGCTAAACAATCAGTAGGAGTAGGTTTCCCCCCTTCCCTAGTTGGAGTAGGAGAAGAAGGAAGGGGGAGAAGGAGAGAAGGAAAGGGGGGCCGGCTCCCTTGCCAATTCGGATTGGGCTTGGGAGCGCGCGCCTCCCACTTGGCCGCCTCCTCCTCTCTCTCACCATAGCCCATTAAGGCCCATTAACTCCTTGGGGGTATCCGGTAACCTCCCGGTACTCCGGAAAATGCCCAAACTCATCTGAAACCTATCCGGTGTCCAAACATAACCTTGCAATATATCAATCTTCATTTCTCGACCATTTTGAGACTCCTCGTCATGTCTGTGATCACATCCGGGACTCCAAACAACCTTTGGTACATCAAAATACATAAACTCATCATACTAATCATCATCGAAAGTTAAGCGTTCGGACCCTACGGGTTCAAGAACTATGTAGACATGACCGAGTCACATCTCCGGTCAATAACCAATATCGAAACCTGGATGCTCATATTGGCTCCTACATATTGTATGAAGATATTTATCGTTCAAACCGCATAACAACATACGTTGTTCCCTTTGTCATCGGTATGTTACTTGCCCAAGATTCGATTGTTGGTATCATCATACCTAGTTCAATCTCGTTACCGGCAAGTCTTTTTACTTGTTCCGTAGTACATCATCTCGTGACTAACTCATCAGTCATTTCCTTGCAAGGCTTATTACGATGTGTATTACGAAGAGGGCCCAGAGATACCTCTCTGACACTGGCAGTGACAAATCCTATTCTCGATCTATGCCAACACCACAAACATCTTCGGAGGCACCTGTAGAGCATATTTATAATCACCCAGTTACGTTGTGACGTTTGATAGCACACAAGGTGTTCCTCCAGTATTCGGGAGTTGCATTATCTCATAGTCAGAGGAACATGTACAAGTCATGAAGAAAGAAATAGCAGTAAAACTAAACGATCATAGTGCTAGGCTAACGAATGGGTCTTGTCCATCACATCATTCTCGTAATGATGTGATCCCGTTGATCAAATGACAACACATGTCTATGGTTAGGAAACATAACCATCTTTGATTAACAAACTAGTCTAGTACATGCATACTAGGGACACTCTGTTTTGTCTATGTATTCACACATGTATCAAGTTTCCGGTTAATACAACTCTAGAATGAATAATAAACATTTATCATGATATAAGGAAATATAAATAACAACTTTATTATTGCCTCTAAGGCATATTTCCTTCAAAACTATAATCTCTAATTGTGATTGCAAACATGTTTAATCATAATGGGCTAAATCATGGATACTAGGTTAAACCTATTTACAAAAACAGAGCAAGTCAAGTTCATACTAGTTTCTCTCTGCCACGGCCAGTTCATCGAATATCGTCATTATTGCCTTTTACTTGCATGACCGAACGATGTGAAATAATAATAAAGGTGCAAGAGTGCGGTGGACTAAGCTGGAATCTGCAAACATTTTATTTAACAGGAGAAGACATGGTAAAATGGGCTCTTGTTAGATTAACAATTATGAATATGAGAGCCACTCAACATTTGCATCGTGGTTTTGGTTTAGATTAACAATCTGCAAACATAACGATTCAATAAACAGAAAAGAAATTCATAGGAACATCCTGAAATATTTTTTGGGGTTTTTTGGTTTTCTGGATCAAGCAAATAAAGAGGGAAAGCGAAAACAAGAAAAACTATTTACATGGGAAAGGTCCCAACAAGCAAAAGAAGAATAGGAAATCTTTTTGGGTTTTCCTTTTAGCACTTCTACAAACTATTCTAGAAAGAAAAGCGAAAAGAAGAAGGAAATATTTTTGTATTTTCTCAAGATTTTTCATACACACAAGAAGAAAGCGAGAAAATAAAATTAAGCATGGATAATACAATGAAAAAGTGGGAACACCGACGATTGAGATGTGTGAACATAAATGTAAAGTCGGTGAGAAACACGTACTCGCCCAAGCTTAGGCTTTTGGCCTAACTTGGTATGTAGTCAGTAGCCTGGATAGTCATTGTGATACTGAGGAGTAGGCATCCACTCATCCCAATGCTGAGGCTCCTCCTCCCTGCAGCCTGGGCATTCCAATAGGCAATGATATCCGCAGGCATAATCCTGTATCCACCCCTGCTAATATGATCAAACAAAGAAGGTGGAGGTAGTGGAATGATAGCGCGAGTATGAAGGAAATATGCCCTAGAGGCAATAATAAAGTTGATATTTATATTTCCTTATATATAAGGATAAATGTCTTTAATTCATGCTAGAATTGTAGTAACCGGAATCTTGATACATGTGTGAATACATAAACAAAACGGAGTGTCCCTGGTGTGCCTCTACTAAACTAGCTCATTAATCAAAGATGGTTATGTTTCCTAGCCATAGACATGTGTTGTCATTTGATCAACGGGATCACATCATTAGGAGAATGATGTGATTTACAAGAACCATCCGTTAGCTTAACACTATGATCAACAACAACAAGAAAAACAACAACAACAACAACAAGAACAACAACAAAGCCTTTAGTCCCAAACAAGTTGGGGTAGGCTAGATGAGAAACCACTAAGATCTCGTGACCAACTCATGGCTCCGGCACATGGATAGAGAGCTTCCACGCACCCCAGTGCATAGCTAGCTCTCTGGTGATACTCCAATCCTTCAGTTCTCTCTTAACGGACTCCTCCCATGTAAAATTTGGTCTACCCCGACCTCTCTTGACATTCTCTACACGCTTTAGCCATCCGCTATGCACTGGAGCTTCTGGAGGCCTGCACTGAATATGCCCAAACCATCTCAAACGATGTTGGACAAGCTTCTCTTCAATAGGTGCTACCCCAACTCTATCTCGTATATCATCATTCCGGACTCGATCCTTCCTTGTGTGGCCACACATCCATCTCAGCATATGCATCTCTGCCACACCTAACTGTTGAATATGTGGCATTTTAGTCGGCCAACACTCGGCGCCATGTATCACTATGATCGTTTAGTTTTATTGCTATTGCTTTCTTCATGACTTATACATGTTCGACTGACTATGAGATTATGAACTCCCAAATAACGGAGGAACACCTCGTGTGCTATCAAACATCACAATGTAACTGGGTGATTATAAAGATGCCCTACAAGTGTCTCTGAAGGTGTTTGTTGTGTTCGCATAGATCAAGAATATGATTTTTCACTCCGAGTGTCGGAGAGGTATCTCTGGGCCCTCTCGGTAATACACATCATAATAAGGCTTGCAAGCAAATGACTAATGAGTTATTCACGAGATGAAGTATTACGGAATGAGTAAAGAGACTTGCCGGTAACGAGATTAAACTAGGTATGATGATACCAACGATCAAATCTCAGGAAAGTAACATACCGATGACAAAAGGAACAACGTATGTTGTTATGCGGTTTGACTGATAAAGATCTTCGAAGAATATGTAGGAACCAATATGAACATCCAGGTTCCGCTATTGGTTATTGAACGGAGACATGTCTCGGTCATGTCTACATATTTCTCGAACCTGTAGGGTCCGCATGCTTAACGTTCACTACTAGAAAAAGGGCTATAGATGATATGGCCACTAATGGCGCACCATACATGTGGTGCGCCATTACTATATACTAATGGCGCACCATGTGTTAGTGTGCCATTAGTGTCCAAATACTAATGGCGCACCAGACCTTCGGTGCGCCATTAGTAACAACTTTTTTTTAAATTTTTCTAGCCATTCTAATGGTGCACCATGGCACAGTGTGACATTACTAGTTTAACTAGTAATGGCACACCACCAACTCAGTGCACCAGTACTATATTTTTTTTTGCAAAACTACTAATGGCGCACCACTCATTAATGCGCCATTAGTAACATTGGTTACTAATGGCGCATTGGTGAGTGGTGCGCCATTAGTAAACTGGGACCAACTAGATATTTTGGACAGCCACACCTAGACACTCACTTTCCCCACTTCATTCTCTCCACCTCCTCCTCCAAGCTTGTGTCGGCTGCCTCCTCCTCCTCACCTCATTTGCACCATAGATTCATCAAAATTAAATGGTTAAATTACCTTTTTTCGATAGGTATGTAAGGGGGGAAAGCTTTCTTTACGTTGTAGGTCATTTTTTCTCCCTCGATCTCCAACAACCGTGCACATGCACTTGTTTGTGGTGTTGCATATATGTATGTTTGTGGTGTTGCACATGTTTGTGGTGTTGCATATATGTTTGTGTTTGCAGGTACCGGTATTTGAAATGCGATAGTTGCCAATATTTTGGCGAAATGTTGATTCATTTCCGTTTTGGTGAGAATTTTGGCACTATGCATTCTTTTTGGTCCTATTTTTAGGGAAAGTCATGCCAAATTTTTTCTTGGTTCTAAAATATCGTTTTGCTCTGCCCCGCAGGCGACCATGGTCCGCACGATGACCGAAGGCATCGTGAATAGGTTTTTGAGTTCCGTGTAGGCCAAGATGCTTCAAAAGAACGAGACAGAGATAAGATGTCTGTGTCGAAGATGCAAGCTGAAGAGCCTTATTGCGGACCCGGATTCCGGGAAGGTGCGGGACCACCTGCTCTTGCATGGTTTCATGGATGGCTATCGGTGGCAAGGTGATGAAGATGACTATGAAGTCGTCCATGGCTAGGCAAGAAATGAGAAAGAGCAACAAGACAATGATACGTCCAAAACGTATCTATAATTTCTGCTTGCTCCATGCCTCTTTTGGGTGATATCGCTATCTTATTTATACACTTCCATACACTTTTGATCATATTTGGACTAACCTATTAACTCAGTGCACCCCAGTGCCAGTTTCTGTTTTCTGCTGTTTTTGTATTTCAGGTTTTCCCATTACGAAAACTGCCAGAAAAATCCCGGAAAAATTATATAAAAAATCAGCGTTCCAGAAGCTTCCCGGGAGCCGAAGTAGAGCCGGAGGGGGCCACCAGGGCTCCAGGCACCCTGGTGGCGCGGCCCCCCTCCTGGCCGCGCCGGGGGGGGGGCGCCTGGGCCCCCCAGGCCTCCGCTGATGCCCCCCTTTGGCATATATTTAACACGCGTCCCGAAACCCTCGAGACGGGAACCCTTTTTCACGATCTCATCTCTGTTCCCCCGCTGCCGCGCTTCCAAGATCGGGAGCACCAGGAGAACACTTCCCGGCACCCTGCCGGAGGGGACGATCACCACCGGGAGCCTCTCCACCACCATGGACCCCTCCCGGATGAGTTGTGAGTAGTCTCCCTTGGACCATGGGTCCATGACCAGTAGCTATGTGATGTTCTCCTCCCGTTCTTGTGCTTAACTAATTACTGCTCGTGAGCTGCCCTACATGATCGAGGCACATATGTAATCCTTATGCTGTTGCTATGATGAGTTTGCTGGGATCCGATGGATTGTGAGATTATGTTCAGATTGTGTTTGAGTAATATATTTGATTTACCTCTTTTATATTTATGTTCGTAAGTAATTCTTGCATGTTCTCCGTTGCTATTTATTGCTTTGGCCAAGTAGTAGGTAGTGACTCCAAGAAGGAACATTATGCTTGATTGTGGGTTCATGCCCCTCGATGACTAGCTTGAGTGACAGAAACATGAGTCTAGGGGATGTGCTGTTGCCACAAGGGGGAAAACAACGGTGCTTGTGCCCGCGGGTGCAAGGATTGTTTACTTTACGCAAAGTTCTCTTAATGTAGTTGTCTGTTGCTTTGAGTTTACACTATGGGTGGGACTCGCAACTTAATACCAGCGAGATGTTCGGGATAGATATCTCAAGGTGGATGATTAGTAGTAGATGCAGATGGATTTCGGTCTACTTGCCTTGGCATACCGCCCATGCTTTGAACCTCTACCTTTCTTGCAACATAGTTAGCATTGGTTTGCGCACATAATTCTGTCAATTGCCCAGCTGTAATTTGTTTACCTCACATGGCTGTTTTATCGTCTTTTGGGAGAGAGACATCACTAGTGAACATCATGGGACCCCGGTCCATATTACCATCACTGATCACATCCGCTATTTACTTTCTGTTTTTACTTACTATTTGCAGCAATACCTATCACTATTATCACTTGCGTCTGATCCTTTGTAAACGACAAGGCCGGAGGGATTGACAACCTCTCTGTACTCGTTGGGAGCAAAGTTATTTGTATCTGTGTGCAGGTCCATGTTGATTGCTAATATCTGGCGCCGTTAGCAGTTCACACCTTCTTGTTGAAACTGGGAGTCTCAGGGGAAATCGATCCTTGGTATCTTTGCCAAGGGAAAACTTCCGCTACACTGCATCTCAAACCTTCCACTTGGGGTAACCAACGAGGGGCGAGAAGCCACCAAGCAAAGTTTTCTGGCGCCGTTGCCGGGGACTCCACTCTTCAAGATAGGGGAGTTGCACGCTATCTTTTACCTTTGCTTTTTAGTCTTGTTAGTTTACCTTTCAGTTTTCTTTATGTCTTTTCACTAGTTTTGCTTAATGGAAAACAACAAAAATATGAGAGAGCTTTATAAGCTCTACCTTGCTTTGGGACATGATGTGTTTGAAGAGAAAATTAAAAAACCTATGGAACTTTATTATTTGCATAACAATCATGATGGTGGTGATGTTATTAGTATGCTTTCTCTGAATATCAATATTTCTAATGACATGGAAAGCTCTAAGCTTGGGGATGACACGTTTGATGAACATGATATTTTTAGTCCCCCAACTTTTGAAGGGAAAATTTACTTTGATGATACTTTGCTTCCTATATATGATTACAATGATGAATATGATGTTTTTAGTCCACCTACTATTGAGGATACAATTTATTATGATTATGATATGCCTCCTAAATACAATGATTACCATGATGGTTATGATTGCTTTACTCTCACTATTCCTAATAAGAAAGATTTTGCTTATATGAAGAGTAATGATACCTTTTTGCATGTAGATCATGGTAACAATTCTTTATGTGATGCTTATATTGTTGAGTTTATTCGTGATCCCACTTAAAATTATTATGAGAAGGGAACATATGCTTATAGATATTTCAACAATATCAAGTTCCCTCTCTTTATGTTGAAGGTTTTGAAGCTGCACTTGTTTTGTCTTCCTATGCTTATTGCTTTGTGCTTCAATGAATTATTGTATTTCAATATTCCTATGCATAGGAAGCATGTTAGGCTTAAATGTGTTTGGTATTTGCATCTTGATGCTCTCTTTTGTTCTTCAACACTTATTCCTACGAGAGCATCATTAAAGACTTAAGCCTATCTTTGTGGCTACAAAGAAAGAGCTCTAGGGAGACAACCCTTGTTATCTTTGCTTTCAGTTTGTTCTTTCAGTTTTTAGTGGTCTTGATGTTTGTTACTACTGTAGCAACATCATTGTATCTTTACTTTTCAGCTTTGTGCCAAGTTTAGCCTCTGATTGCAAGAAAGTTCAAAAGTTGTGACGTGTTGTCCAGGAAACAGATTCTGTCCTTGGACAGAAAAAATCATATAAAATCATCAGATCATCTTTTTGGTCTGAATTTGTTCGACAGCGTGATCTATACAATTGGCTTTCGGGCGTCTGTTATGAGTTTTTTGATTTGAGTTGCAGAAGTGCCCCGAAAAAGTTATTTACTACCTTCTGGTCTGTTTTTCACAGACTCTGTCCTGTTTTGCCTTTTCTTCGTTTTGCAAACCTTGAGCTTGCTTTTTCTTTGCCAAAACCTTTTGGCAATCTTGAGAAATAGTAGGTCTTCAAAATTATCCTTATTTCCAGCAAGGAAAAATTATTTTATTATGGGTACTAACCTCGCTAATCAGATTATGATGAGTTATGTATGAAGGGAGTTTTCAAGTGCGCGAGGGAAGATGATAAAAAGATTCAGGAGTGTCAAACGCTCAAGCTTGGGGATGCCCCCATGCACCCCCAAGAAATATTCAAGGAGACTCAAGCGTCTAAGCTAGGGGATTCCCCCGTGCATCCCCTTCTCCATCAACATTATCAGTTCGTCTTACGTTCCACTATATTTTTATCACTTCATGTGTTATGTGCTATGCTTGGAGCGTCTTGCTTTTAGTTTCCTTTTTAGTTTTCTTTAGCTTTTCATAACGAGTCGGAACTCAGCTTTCTTTGTGTGGGAGAGAAACACGCTCCACTTCAACCTAGAACATAACATAGAATTTTCATCTCTATCTTTGCTGTGTGTGTTCTTTGTCTTTCAATAGCTACCGTCATGCTTAGCTCTTAGTTTTCATGCTTATCTTTTTAAAGAGCTTTTGTTTAGTTCGTTGCTTGAACTCTCTTTATTTATCATGCTTATCTTATTAAGAGAGTTTGCTTCCATTGCATTGGTTGGTATGTCTATGATAAAGATGCTATGTGCATAATGGAGCTTAGTAGTTCATGTTTTCTTATGGTTAGTCTCAAATAGCTGGGGGGTTCCCAATGTGTTATTGGAGTACCAACATGATTTGTTTGCCTATGATGTGGTATGGTTTAGTAATATCTTCCTTCAAGAATTTATTTTGATTGACTTGGCATATGCTCACGCATATTTAAGACTGTAAAGAAAGTCTGTCAAGCCTTGATGATCTTTTCTTTCTGAGTAGCGATATAACTTCCATGCCTGATTCAATGTTGCTTTGTCGCTCTGCATGATTATGACCGTCAGTGCTCTCTTAGTTGGTCGCTCCCAGTCTTTTGCTAACCTCCACCTGTACTAAGCGGACTGACTGCTTGTGCATCCAAAATCTTTTAAACCAGTTATGCCATATGACTCCACCATACCTTCCTATACATGGTATTTACCTACCATTCCTAACGAAGACTTTCATGTACCATCTCGAAATTATTCAAAAAAATGCATTTCTGTTTTGTGCCTCTGTTTTAAGTTCATGAGGAAGTCGTAGTTAATTCATGATCTTTTTAAGTTGGACAAGCTTCACCCCGGGATTGCATGTCTAATGTGCAAACCCATAATACGAGAAGGAACTGGCAAAGAGTGCGCCCGGCTCAAAAATAATATAACAAACAAACCCTCCTTCTCGCTTTGTTCATGAGAAATCAGAAAACTTTGGCAGTGATAAACAAAGGAGATTAAGAGGATGTGATCGTCCTCATTCGGGAGCCGTTCCTCGAAACTTGTCCATCTCAAGAAGTAATTGAGTTATCTGCTAGCATTCGTTGACGAAACATGCATATCCAAAAAAATATTATTACTTCTGTTTTTTAAAACCAAGAGCTCTGGTACATGCTTTGTCTTTGTTTCTGACTACGTGTTTTCAACCTTGCCAACAAAAGCCACGGTTCGAGAGTCTCCACCTTCTTTTAAAGCACCAACTATTGAGAGCATGATTGTCATTCTGAGTGTAATGTGCTTTGTCCCAAAGTAGCATTGTCTTTTGCATGATTATGATATCGTTTATTTTGAAATCATTGTATCTAGTCATCACTTAAACCTTGGAGGTGCCCCTGCATTTATATTTTGCTTCACTAAAGGGGGCAAGCGAGATATCACTTATCATATTTGCACACCATGCTCATTACAAATCTATTTGATGATTCAGTATCATATTGTAAAACTTTCAGTTCTTTGTGATTTTCTCATGAGGCAACTTAATTACTACAGATTCATTGTCTCAGTAAGCTTTTGTCATGTGACTATGAAAAATTCCTATATGGTTAATAGCATGTCAGCACAAAAATTATTCTTGTTATCATTTACCTACTCGAGGACGAGCAGGAATTAAGCTTGGGGATGTTGATACGTCCAAAATGTATCTATAATTTCTGCTTGCTCCATGCCTCTTTTGGGTGATATTGCTATGTTATTTATACACTTCCATACACTTTTGATCGTATTTGGACTAATCTATTAACTCAGTGCACCCCAGTGCCAGTTTCTGTTTTATGCTGTTTTTGTATTTCAGGTTTTCCCATTACGAAAACTGCCAGAAAAATCCAGGAAAAATTATATAAAAAATCAGCGTTCCAGAAGCTTCCCGGCAGCCGAAGTAGAGACGGAGGGAGGCCACCAGGGCTCCAGGCGCCCTGGTGGCGCGGCCCCCCTCCTGGCCGCGCCGGGGGGGCGCCTGGGCCCCCCAGGCCTCCGTTGATGCCCCCCTTTGGCATATATTTAACACGCGTCCCGAAACCCTCGAGACGGGAACCCTTTTTCGCGATCTCATCTCTGTTCCGCCGCCGCCGCGCTTCCAAGATCGGGAGCACCAGGAGAACTCTTCCTGGCACCCTGCCGGAGGGGAGGATCACCACCGGGAGCCTCTCCACCACCATGGACGCCTCCCGGATGAGTTGTGAGTAGTCTCCCTTGGACCATGGGTCCATGACCAGTAGCTATGTGATGTTCTCCTCCCGTTCTTGTTCTTCACTAATTAGTCCTCGTGAGCTGCCCTACATGATCGAGGCACATATGTAATCCTTATGCTGTTGCGATGATGAGTTTGCTAGGATCCGATGGATTGTGAGATTATATTCAGATTGTGTTTGAGTAATATATTTGATTTACCTCTTTTATATTTATGTTCATAAGTAATTCTTGCATGTTCTCCGTTGCTATTTATTGCTTTGGCCAAGTAGTAGGTAGTGACTCCAAGAGGGAACGTTATGCTTGATTGTGGGTTCATGCCCCTCGATGACTAGCTTGAGTGACAGAAACATGAGTCTAGGGGATGTGCTGTTGCCACTAGGGGGAAAACAACGGTGCTTGTGCCCGCGGGTGCAAGGATTGTTTACTTTACGCAAAGTTCTTTTAATGCAGTTGCCTGTTGCTTTGAGTTTACACTATGGGTGGGACTCGCAACTTAATACCAGCGAGATTTTCTGGATAGATATCTCAAGGTGGATGATTAGTAGTAGATGCAGATGGATTTCGGTCTACTTGCCTTGGCGTACCGCCCATGCTTTGAACCTCTACCTTTCTTGCAACATAGTTAGCATTGGTTTGCGCACATAATTTTGTCAATTGCCCAGCTGTAATTTGTTTACCTCACATGGTTGTTTTATCGTCTTTTGGGAGAGAGACATCACTAGTGAACATCATGGGACCCCGATCCATATTACCATCACTGATCACATCCGCTATTTACTTTCTGTTTTTACTTACTATTTGCAGCAATACCAATCACTATTATCACTTGCGTTTGATCCTTTGTAAACGAAAAGGCTGGAGGGATTGACAACCTCTCTGTACTCGTTGGGAGCAAAGTTATTTGTATCTGTGTGCAGGTCCATGTTGATTGCTAATATCTGGCGCCGTTAGCAGTTGACACCTTCTTGTTGAAACTGGGAGTCTCAGGGGAAATCGATCCTTGGTATCTTTGCCAAGGGAAAACTTCCGCTACACTGCATCTCAAACCTTCCACTTTGGGTAACCAACGAGGGGCGAGAAGCCATCAGACAACCACCGCGGCGAGGGCGGGCGAGAAGACGAAGAATCTCCTGGACATGATCAATACGGTGATGCTATACACAGTAATCATGTAGAAGATGCCGGACATGATGATGAGGAAGATCAAGACGAAGGGCATGATCATGATCTATATGAAGATACCGGAGCAGGCGACGATGGAGGCTGGGTGCCGGACCCTCATATTCAAGAGCTGCTTCTCAAGCAGACGGATAACGCAAGAGCTGCCGCCCGAGAGAAAGCCAAGCTGTATCAACTGGAGATAGATGCGGTTACTCCATTGTATGAAGGATGCAGGCCCGAGGATACCCGCCTGAAAGTAACGCTCATGGCTCTGGAGATGAAGGTAAAACACAAAATGACCGACGCATGCTTCTACGAGAACATGTCATTCTGCCACGAACGTCTTCCCAATGGGAACAAGTGCCCGACCAGTTTTGAGGAGGCGAAGAAAATCGTGTGTCCTCTGGATTTACCGCACGTGAAATACCATGTGTGCATGAACAATAGCATCATTTATCAGGACGAGCACGCGGAGTCTACCATATGTCCGGTGTGCCGCGTAACCCAATACAAGAATCGGAAGAAAGCTCCTCGAAAAGTGGTGTGGTACTTTCCGATCACTCCTCGTCTGCAGCGGTATTACGCGGACCCTAAGGTAGCAAAGCTCCTGCATTGGCACGCAGATAGGGAGGAGAAGAAGCAAGAAGGTGACAGAATTAATCCGGAAAAGGATGCGAGCCAGTGGCAAGCGTTGAACTTCGAAGACCTAGAATTTGGGAACGATCCAAGGAACATCGTGCTGGGCGCGAGCACCGATGGAGTCAATCCGTTTGGCAGCCAAAGAAGCACACATAGCACCTGGCCTGTGTTTGTGTGGATGTACAACCTTCCCCCTGGTTGTGCATGAAGAGGAAGTACATTCACATGAGTATGCTAATTGAAGGGCCGAAACAACCAGGGAACGACATCAATCTATATCTTGGGCTGCTGAAAGAGGAGCTAGACACGCTGTGGAAAACGCCAACCAAGACGTGGGACGCCGCAGAGAAAGAATATTTCCCTTTGAGATCCGCACTGCTCACGACGGTGCACGATTATCTCGGTTATGGATATGTCACGGGGCAGGTGGTCCACGGATTTTCTGGATGTGTCAGGTGCATGGATGACACAACGTATCGCCAGCTAGATTGAGATCCCGGGTCTTCGCGAAGATGACTCGTGGAGGAAACGCAAGGATCTGTTCGATGGTGAAACCGAACCTTGAAGACGCCTGCGTACAAGGAGCAGCAAGGAAATAGACGAGCTGTTGAAAAATTGGATAGAGTGCCCACTACCGGGAAAGAAGCAACAGGCGCCAGAGCCGGGAAAGAAGCGAGAGGCGCTAGAGCCGCTGCTGAAGGTATGGAAAATGAGGTTTGTTTTCTGGGACTTGCCATACTGGAAGATCCACCGTGTGCCTCACAGCCTTGATGTCATGCATATCACGAAGAATGTGTGCCAGAGAGGACCAAAGATGGGCTGAAAGCAAGGGTAGACTTGAAATCAATGGGCATCAGGCAGGAGCTTCACGCTAATGATGATGATGATGATGATGATGATGATGATGAGGCGAAGCAGGACACGGAAAGTCATCGCAAAGGCGAAAAGGCCAAGAAGACGGGCAATGACTACCCTCCCGCGTGCTTCACTCTAAGTCAGGAGGAGATCCAGCAGTTTTTCACATGCCTCGTCGGAGTAAAACTTCCTTACGGTTACGCGGGGAAGGTAAGAAGATACCTAGACCCAGCGAAGCAGAAGTTCAGCGGGATGAAGTCTCACGACTGTCACGTGCTGATCACGCAGATACTTCCAGTTGCAATCCGTGGGATCATGGACGCGCACGTCCGTGAAATGCTATTTGGCCTATGCAACTCTTTCGACATCATCTCTCGGAAGTCGGTTGGCGTGAGGCAACTCAGAAGGCTACATGAAGAGATCGTGGTGATACTATGCGAGCTTGAGATGTACTTCCCGCCCGCATTCTTTGATGTTATGGTGCATTTGCTGGTCCATATCATGGAGGATATCATCCAACTCGGGCCGACGTTCCTGCACAGCATGATGCCGTTGGAAAGGATGAATGGTGTCATCAAAGGATACGTTCGCAACATGTCACGTCCAGAGGGAAGCATAGCCAGGGGCTTTCTGACTGAAGAGTGCATCTCCTATTGCACGAATTATCTAGGAATCGAGAACCCCGTTGGTCTGCCCGTCAACAGGCACCTCGGCAGGCTCGCTGGATGGGGTCACTGCGAGGGTCGCCGCGAAATGCATGTCGACTTCGAGGGTCGACTCGCCGACTTTGAAAGAGCAAACCTAGTTGCGCTACAACACATAGACGTGGCCGATCCTTGGGTGGTAGATCACAAAACCTTTATTGAGAAGATGTACAATGACCGAGGCCAACAGAGGACGGACGGAGATATAATCAAAGAGCAAAACTCATGTTTCATGCGTTGGTTCAAGGAGAAGCTCTGTCGTACCCTTTACATGAGGATTCTTCCGTGGAAGAAAATCTCATATTCGCCTTGTCACAAGGCGCCGAGCACAACCTGATGACGTATGAGGCGTATGATATCGACTGGTACACGTTCTACACCGAGGACAAGGACATGAAGAGTGATGGTTATCAGAACTCCGGGGTAACGATGAAATCCTACACCGGTAACGACAAGGACAAATACTACGGAAGGATCGAAGAGATCTGGGAGCTGAGGTACGCTGGAGAGAAGGTCCCGATGTTCCGTGTCAGATGGGCCAAGAGCGTCCTAAAAGAAGACCGGTATTTCACCACCATGGTTATACCCGAAGCCAAATCCAAGACCGCGGGCGCAAACGTTACCGCGAAATATGAGCCATGGGTACTGGCTTCCCAAGTGGACCAATGCTTCTTCATTACCGACCCATCAAAGCCTAGTCGTGTTGATGTGAGGAGAGGCAAAAGGAAGATCATCGGAATGGATGGAGTCGCCAATGAGCAAGACTTCGACAAGTATGGCGACCCGAAGATGGAACATGACGACGACGATGAAGTAGCAGCATACACCACAATAAGAAGCAGGACCACCGTACCTAAAGGACGTCCGTTCCACAGAAGAAATCCATTTGCGAAAAAGAAGGGCAAGAAGATTGTGAACAGATAGCTAGCTAGCTAAGATCGATTGTATTTAAATTGTAGTCTTCATTTCTCGATTGTATTTCATGGGCACTTCTTGAACTATCATGAATATTTTTAAGTTTCATGGGCACTTTTTGAATTGATGATAAAATATTGAATATTCATGAGGACACTCGATCTCGACCCCCCTCCATCTCGATCGCTACCCTCCCTCGCCAGATCCCCCTCGCCGCCGAGCACCCCCCTCACACTCCCCCGCTCCACCACCGCCGACGACCCCCGCACCCTCCCCCGCTCCACCATCACAAATGAATGCAAATAAAAATCCAAAAAAACAAATTTTATTATATTTTCAAAAAACAAATTTGATTACATTTTCAAATAACAAATTTGATGGTATTTTCAAATAACAAATTTGATGATTTTTTTTATATTCATAAATATTTTCAAATAAAAAATCTGATGATATTTAAAAAAAAATTATTACTGTTTTTATAAAAATTTATTACTGTTTCATATTCATATTCTAAAAAACTATTAGATGCAACAAAAAATAATAATAATAATTAATTACTTATGGCGCACCGCTGGCTGGTGCTTCATTGCTATGTGAAAAAAGAGAATACTTATGGCGCACGGTGCCCCTGGTGCGCCATTGCTATAAAAAAACATTCTAATGGCGCACCGCCAGGGGGTGCGCCATTAGTATTCTTCCCCCATCCATATACACTTTGTCCCCCCGAGCGCCGCCACCGGAGCCCTCCGCCGCCTCCGACAAGACCATCAATCGGCAAGGAAGGAGGAAGAGGCCGCCGCCCCATCAAGGAAGGAGGAAGAGGCCTCCCCCCCAAGCCCTACCTCGTCGGCGGCGGCGATCGCTTCTTCCTCAGCGGCGGTGATCTTCTTCGTCCTCTTCCTCGTCGCCGACGTAATACCCCCAAGCATGTACTCCTCCATCTCCCTTTCTTTCCCCTCCATCTCCCATTCTAATTTGGTTGATTTGCTTGCTACAAATGGTTGTTGCCATCTGAATCTAGTTTCATGCCTGGTTTTGTTTGTTTGTTTAGGGTTTGTGTTGTCACTGCTTCCTCTAGATATATTCACTTAAACATCAAGTATAGTTGGTTCTTGAAAATCAATTTTTTGCATATGTAGGAAGTAGGAAATGCCTAACTAAGAGCTTAATGACGAAACTGAATGAGAAGGACACATGTGGCAGAAACTAGAGGCATCACAAGGAGTATTACTGACAAAACTAACACTTTGGAAATCACTCACTCAACACACTTGATGAATCGCATCAAACACAAATTGAGCAGCAACTTGTACTGGCATTCGGTTCACGAACCCACACCGCCCGTGTAATGCCCCGGATGTAACACTTTCCCTATTTGGATATATATAAACTTTGGCTTCATCAGTCCCATTCCGGGTTCTTTGTCTTTTCGGGTTTTCGTCGTTTTGTCGTGTGCGTGTGTGCATTTCATCCATGTCATGTTGTCATGTGCATTGCATTGCTTTTGTGTTGTCACTTGCATCCGGTCAAACTCGTCCCTTCCCGTTGTCCGTTTCGAGTTCCAACGCTCTCACACGTGCCCGTGGCATCCCTGAGTCCTTCTTTCGTGTTTGTCCGTGTAACGTTTCCGGAATGGCGTGAGACTTCTCATGCGATGTTGTTTTGGTACGTGTAGGCCGCCTGTCAAGTTTCGTCGCGTTTGGAGTTTGTTTGGTACTCCAACAGTTAACCTAGTAGGCTAAAAGTACCTCCTCTTTGAGGACCAAGACCCCCCTCCACAACAGCCCACCAACCCAGCACAACCCTTCCCATAATCTCGGTCGTTGAATTGTGATCGCGTGGCCGAAAACCGCTCCCCATTTGGAGTCTCTTAGCTCCTCGTGCCTATAAAAACGTCCACCCCTTCATTTTTTCGTCCAAAACCCTAGCCTTCTCCTAGCTCCAGCCACGCCTCGGAATCCGCGCCGGGCGGACGTGTCCGACCCGAGCCGGACAATTCCGCAACCGTAGCAGATCAGCCTCCGCTGCCGCGCGGGCCCGAGGGCCCGTTCCCGGCCCGCCCTCGCCGCTGTTCGGGCCAGATGTCCACGCCGCTAGCGCCCCGTCCTCCTTCGCGCCGGCCGCCGCGCCGCCACCCGCAGGCGGCCGGAATACCGTGCGCCGCCATCGGGGCTTAGCCGCACCGCGCTGCCCGAGCTACTCGAGCACCGCACGCCGCCGCCGGCTCGCGGCCCCGCGAGCCCTCTGCCGCCCCGAGCTGTAGCTCCGCCGGGCCCTCGCCGTCCTCCTCCGTCCGGCTCGCCGCCGGGAGGGTTCACCACGCCGGCCACCGCGGGGCATCCCGCCGGACGGGATCGAGGGCGCCGCCCCTCGCCCCGCTGGAATCCCCCCGCCGCGATCTGGATCGGGAGCCCGATCTGGGCCTCTGCAACCTTAACGGGCCCGTTCGCCCGCGGACCCGCACCGCAACCCGTTTGCCCGTTGACCCGGCCGTCCACCCGTTGACCCGATCCAGTCAGGTTGACCCCTTTGTTTCTTCTAAGTCTTTAGCTAATTTAGTTGTCTGATGCATTTTTGTGATGATGATAACTTTTACTGTGCTTGTCCGATTTGTGCATATAATATGTCAAAATGATCGTGGTGACATGTACTATGTTTTGTTCCATTGTGCCATGCATGTTTGAGTCCATCTAGATGTCTTAATCATCATGACAAGAGTGCTACATGTTATAAACTATTACTATTAGTTGTTTTCATGCCATGTTTGTGATGTGATAACTTGGTGCATGTTTATCCAAATGAAGCAAATGATATGTCCAAATGTTCATCATGAGATGCTCTACATGTTGGTTTCTATAGGATGCATGTTAGAGTTCATATTGGCATGTTTATCTCCTTTGCAAAAGTGCATGTAGCTGTTAGGTTTTGTAACTTGTTACGAGATTCCTAGTTGAGGAGCACGTTGCTACTGTTGTGTTTGTCCCCATGTTGCTTGCTCATATGTTTTGGATTCCCCATCATGTGATCTTTGCTGTGGTGCAAACCACTTGCCATGATATGCTTTGAGGTGTCTTAAATATGCTCACAAACATGCCATGATAATATTGTTGTTTTAATATCCTGATGCCATGTTTGCTTGTTGTCCTAGGCAAATCCATGTTAGTTTTGGGGTGGCCATTGATGATTCCTTGTTGTATATGTTGTTGTCTATCCATCCATGCCCTCACATGCTCATTTGGGTTCCTGTAGCATATTTAATTCTTGCTCCCAAGTTGCTATAAAATACTGCTGTCAGGTTTTTATTGTCATGATCAAAATGTTGTAGCTTGTTGCTATTGATCCATGCCTCTTATGGAGATGCTCCAATGGAGTTGTTTGCTGTAGGATATGTCTACTTCATGTCCATGCTTCTTGTCACCATGTTTGAGTGCTGTAGAATATATAATTCTTGCCCCAAAGTTGCTATGTGGCTGTTAATTTCAGCTTTGCATTGTTTATTGTTACGGGTGTATCTTTTAGCCCGTTGCTCCGTTTTGAGCGTGCCCTACATGAAACTTGTGTGATTTTGCATGTAGATTCATAATATTATCTTGTTAACTTGTTTGGAGTATGTTTGCTTGATGTTTGGGGTGCATCTTGCACCATTGCCATGCTTATCTTGTTTTGATCATATCTTCTAGACCGTAGCTCCGTTTTAAACAAACTTTATATGAAACTTGAGTAGAATTTCGTGTAGATTGTCATGGTGCATGTTAACTTGCTGTTTAACAACTTTAACTTAAGGTTTGTTCAGATCTGGACTAATTTCAAACTATGCATATGAGGACTTACCGGATTTGTCTTAAGTAGTTTCCGGCCTCATTTAAACCTGTTGTTTCTTGTGTTGTTTCTCTGTGCTTCCTACCTTGCCATGTTTTGCATCCTAAATAGATTTGTCTTGCATCCTACATGCTTGAGCATATTGTCATGTTTCTTGTGCTGTTTCTCTGTGCTTCCTATGTTGTCATGTTGTGCATCCTAAGTGCATCTGCAGTGCTTCCTTAGTGCATCAGCCATGCATCCTGTAGTTTGCGCATTGCATCTTGTTTGATTTCGTGCCTCGTGTGTTCTTGTGTTTGAGTAGAGCCGGAAGCCGAGACCGAGTACGAGAACGAGGTTACTACCGAGGTTGAGAGCGAGGAGCCCTTTTACGATCCCATCGACGACTCGACAAGCAAGATGACCTGACCCAGATATCATTATTATCTTTGACTATTGCTAGAAGTCTCACTCTTTAGCTTATTGCCTCGATGCCCATGTTTGTCTGTCAGCCTCCTATTGTAACCATGAATCTGTTTAACCACCCAACCTATGCAAACCTTTGATTGGCTAAGTAAGCTTCGCTCTGCACCTCTTATAGCATTGCTAGTTGCAGGAGAAGATTTGATGATTCTTGCTTCATGTTGAAGCTTGTTGGGATATCACACTATATAAACTCTTAAATGAAATCATCTATATATTGGTAATGGGTGGAAGGCTGAGCCTCTTGCTCGGTGTTTTGTTCCACTCATGCCACCCTAGGAACCGTATAAACCGGTGTTATGTTCCTTGATTTTGCGTTCCTCACACGGTTGGGGTTATGGGACCCCCTCGATAAACCGCTTAGCGTTAAGGCTTTTCCAGCAAGTCCCAACATTGGTACTCCATTTGCCTAACAACTAAAACTTGCATAGGGCTTTGCAAACCCGAGTTCTTAATCAACAACCCGGGCTAGTGCTACACATGAGTGTTTGTCCAAACCGGGGGTTATGCGGGGCCACCACGAGGAAACTCGAGGATTGGTTTTACCTATAGGATTGCCCATCCGGTCATGGCCTAAGACTAGATACGCGCGGCTATTGTCAGGGTGTCGGCACGCCGGGAGGATTTGCTGGATTAGTCTTACCTTAGTCGGAGTATCTTGAGCACGGGATTCCGAGGATACTCGGGCCTTCCCACCTTGGAGTTGCGACTCCGCGGATCGTGGGCTTGTAATGGGCCAAGTTGGAACACCCCTGCAGGGTTTTGAACTTTCGAAAGCCGTATCCGCGGTTATGTGGCAGATGGGAATTTGTTAATATCCGGTTGTTGAAAACTTGACACCATGTTCAGAACACACTAACGGCGTGAGTACCGTGACGGTCATTTTTCGAAAAGGGGTTCGGGAAGTGAACATTGTGGGGTTATGTATGACGTGCTTAGATAGGATCACTTCGTGATCACCTTGTTGCTTGTGGCACTTCTCTTCCCGCTCATATCACGTAAGCTAGTGCTAGTGCAGCTGCAGCCTTTTGTTCTTTCTTCAGCCTTGTTCCACACCCAAGGCTTAGATAGTTCTGCTACCCGGGAACGGGATTGCTAAGTCCTCCGTGGCTCACAGATTCTACACCACACCAGATGCAGGTACCATGACGAACTACTCAGGTGACGGCACAGAGCTATACTGGGAGTACGATGAGGAACGTAGCCGTTACTATGTGCACTATCCCGATGATCAGTAGTGATTTCTACTAGGGGCGATTCGAACATGTGGCTTTATGTAGGTTTGATATCTTTCATTTGGATCTTTACCCGTAGACGGGTTGTGATGTTATTTGAACGATGTTTGGCTATGTAATGAATTGTGTGACGTGGCGAGTGTAAGCCAACTTTCTCTTTTACAATTTCATCCCTATTTTTACATGAGATGTGCAAAGATACCGAACTTGAGATCATTCCAAAATAGGCTTATACCTTTAAGTCGTGCCTCGACACGTAGGAGGTATAGTCCCATCCTGGGCATTACAGCCCGAGCTAGGTGCCGACGAGACGATGGAAGACAAAGAGAAAAAACTGCTCATCTGTTGTTAGGCCAGTGACCACCAAGATACCAGCACCAGCAACTAACATTAAGCACAAACTAACTGCATCGTAATTCCATTCCATGGGAAATGCACAAAGCATGATTTGGTAGTCTGTTAACTTCCTTCTTGTGATTTTGTCAAAGACACTTGAGTTATTTACTTAACAAGCATGTTCAAGTTGGTCCTCAACCAGATTTTACAGGTCCTAATCATTGGACTTTTGAGATCGATCTACTAGACAGATCGATGGTTGCTGAGGCAAAGACTGGCCATACATGCTAGTGCATGCTCTTCCAAGATGCAAATGCACCTGCTCCTGAACCTGTACAAAATTTGAAAGTTACTTGTTTCTTCTAGGCAGCAAACTGCCGTTTCCTCATCCTAAAAAAGAAAAACATTTTAATCTGCAGCAGCAAGCAGGCATGCATCGTATGTATGGACAAGACAAGTTCAAAGGATGGATAATAGAAGAGCATTCATCTGGTTAACAAAAGAAAGAGACCATTCATCTCGTTAACAAAAGAAAGAGACCATTCAGTTGGATATAGGAGCTTAGTTTGATTTATGGCACATACAAAATAGACATTTATCTTTTCTTTTAGGTGTGACTACTGGGTTTTCTTGTTTGAATGTGCTGACTGCTGGTACTATTTTAGTTTGATTACATATGTGTATGAACAGAACAAACCCCTTGTTCTGGTTTCGGTATGTAAGCTTAGATGTTTGTTTTTGAAACGAACCTATCTTTTAACCTCATACATATGAGATTGCACTTAAATGTTAACATTAGTGGTGCAGGAAATTCCATGGTCTTCCCATTGAGCTTGCATTAGCTATTGTTTGACCATGCAAACTATAACTGGATAGGTTGCAAACATGGAGAGATCATCTCATTAAGAACACAATTTCTTTTCTTTTGGGTTTTAGAAGAACATCATTAGACCCTGACTGGATGTACAAAGGGACCTTGTGCTTGTTTCTTGAAAATGTGATGTCAAACTTTGTGGGTGAACTCACATATTCGCTCTGGTCTTGGCATTTATAGAAGCTTGCTAGCTATGCATTTCAGTGTACAGTCATGACCGCGTTTGCGCCCCTAGTTTTGCAAGAAAAAGGATTTTTTTTAGCAATCTTGTGCAACGGTCTGAAAGAGTGTATCACCTGAAAACGATATTTAGCTCTCTATGCATTTATTAATTGCAGATTTGCTCACAGTGCATTTCTTCTATCATAAATGTATAACTGAGAAATGTTTTTTTTGCACTTGAGGAGGTGAAAGCACAACCATATACAGTACTTGCTAAGACGGCAAGGCTGGAGCAACTCTGTATAAGTTTCACACTAGTACAGTTGTACTTGCATGTAAAATATTTTTTGCCACTTATATCCTAGTTGTCTCCTGAAGATTTGTACTGTACTACATCCTCATTGTTGAAAACCTCACCGTGCGTTCACCTTATGCTCCTTCGACATGCATTTTCTTTACTTAATTGCACACTGCATCTCCTTTGTCTTAATGATTTTATGTCCAATGATATCAGATTGTTTCATGATGTAACTGCGAAAGCAAATGATATCTATTGATTTCTGAAAGTTGTGTACTGGATTTTAAGAAGCGAGTGTATGATGAGGAGCAAAATTTAGATCATTTAAGAGTACTAGAAGCTATCGTTTGATTAAGTTTAGCATAGCTCTGTTTTATACTTGTATATTACTGCTTCTTAGTAATTAATGCTCTTTGAAACCCAGTATGTTTCTTCGTAATGCTCTATATGTTTCTTTATGAAGCTTCAGTACCAGACAATATATGCTTTTGCAAGCTATAGACAACTATTTGAAATGATATGCTCAAGCCTATGCAAACAGGAATTTGAATAGTCTAAAGTGGAGTTGAAAGCCTGATGCACTCCATCCAGATTTTTGCTGGGTTTTGTCTCCGATCATCATGTCGTGATGATTTTGCAGGTGTTGGGGAAACGGATCCACGAACACCTATGGGGACCGAGCCCCTTTCGGTTCGGCGGGGGGCGGAGGTCGCACGAAGAGCGGATCGAGGCGAAGCACACGAGCAGTTTACTCAGGTGCGGGCCGCACGGATGCGTAAAACCCTACTCCTGCTTTGTGGTTTGTATTGAGTTCTTGCTCGGGAGCGCTGAGTGCTACAGTACACTTTAGCAGCTAACGAGACCGAGCGTGAGTGAGTCCCTCCCCTCTCTACGTTGCGCATGGACCTCCTTTTATATGCTCAAGGGGTCACCGACAGGTGGCAACGCAGATAAGGGTAAAAATGGAAAGGTGTTGTAGTTGGTACACCTACTTGTACGGTGTATCGCACCTAACCCTGACGGCAGGGGACATGGGCATTAAATGCCCGTCTGCGTCGCCCAAACAGTGTAAAAAGGGGACGTCAGGGGTGCCACCGTGCGCCACGATGGCAAACTTGTCAGCGCCGCTTAGCCACCGTGCACCGCTAGCTGCACAGCCTCCCGCCACGTACGCCTGGAAGGGTCCCACAGCGACACATTGGTGGATGTGCTGGAGCGCAAGTACAGAGTGGTAGCTTACCGCGGCAAGCGCCTTGCCGCAGTCGTTGTCTTGTCGCGTCCGGGAGCTTGTCGCTCACCGGGCCTTGCCGGGACGCGTGGCGCGTCGCGGCAAGTTCCTTGAGATGCCTTGGTTGGCCTTCCCGGCAAGCTCCTTTTGCCGAGCTCTTGTGCCTTGAGTGGCCTTCCCGGCAAGCTCCTCTTGACGGGGCCTTGTCTTCTTGGATTGAATACTTTGTTCTTGAATGGCTCCAAAGGAACCACGGAGGACTTTGGCGGTCGCCCGGCAAGCCTTGCCGCGGGACGCTGCGACTGCCCATGCACAAGTTCGGGATACTATGTTACCCCTACTCTAGTACACCGACAGGAGCCCCCGGGCCTGGGCCATACACGGTGCCGAGCGCTGTTGGGCCAGGCCCAAAATAGGGCACGGGCACGCACGGCCTGGGTTCATGCCGTATCTCACTCCGTATCTACCGCGCCCTCCCTTAACGACACACGTTTAATGCCGCGTCGTGGGAGAGATCGTGGGTGGTTTCTTTATTCGGAAAGGCGGAACGTCTGCCCCCTCCCTCCTTATAAGTAGGGGAAACAGGGGCAGTTCGTCCATCCGCCCGTTGCTACTCCAACCTCGAAAGCCTCCGCCACTCCCATTCTTCCCGAAGCCGAAAGAGAGCAGCGCTCCGCCCCCCATCGCCACCAGCACCACCACCGTCGTCGACCTCCCTCACCACTTCCGCCATGGCTCCGAAAACCAAGAAGGGGAAGGGCGTGAAGTCAGCCGAGGTGCAGCGGCTCACGGTGCTGCGGAAGGAGCGGGCAATTCCCCCCCCCCCCAAGCTTGCCGCGAAGGAGCTGAGGGAGTACTATTTCCTCTTCTGGTCGGGGGAGACGTGGGCGCACCCGCGCACGAAGGTACTCCCAGCCGTCGCTTGTAAAATGGCTCCGAATGGATACCCTTTCTTCACCTTGTTCTTCTACTGCGGGCTCTGCCCGCCTTTCTTTGAATTCTTCTGCGATATCATGAACACCTACGGGTTCCACCTCCTTGATTTCACCCCCAATGCCGTTCTGACCATGGCAGTTTTCGCACATCTCTGCGAAAACTTTTCGGAGTCTATCCCAATGTAGCCCTTTTCCGCCACTTCTTTACGCCCCGAGTTGAGAGAGGAGAGCCTTTATCCGGCGGAGTCTCCTGGATCTCGAGGGCCCACAAGAAGGAAGCTTACCTAGAGGGAGAGCTCCGCAGCAAATGGGGGGAATGGAGAGCACGCTGGTGCTGGATTGTCGAGGAGAACCCGCAGCCATTTACCGCCCGACGCCAAGCCCCAGTAGTACGCGGCAATGATTGGAGCGACTTGGCCCCGGAGGACGGTAGGCTGAAGATCGCCGTCACCCGGATCCAACGCCTCAGGCTTGTCGGGCTCACTGTAGGCGCAGTTGGCGCAGATTTTCTTCGCCGCAGCATCGCCCCCCTGCAAGAGTGGAGGAGACCCGCCTGGGAGTTCGAGAATGCGGCGGATATCATGAGGCTGTGCCCGGGCCTCAACTTCAACTTCACTGTTATGGAGCTTAACGGGATGCTACAGGAGCTGTTCAAGTACGACCCTGAACATCCTGAAGTATTCAGGTTGCCGCAGAGCGTCGTTCCGCTGTGCAACAACTCTGCGCTCAGCCGCATTCGCGCAATGATGCCGCCATGCGACTCTCATGGGATTGACCCAACTTAGCAAGAGCCTGCGTATGAAGCCGTGCAGGAGTTCTTCGACGGCTTGGAAGAAGTGCCGGTTCGTTCTGACGAGAAGAAAGGCCTCACCAGCGACACCACTGATAAGGAGATAGCGTACATCGCCCCTAGGATGGAAGAGGCGGCGGTAGCCGCGGGCGAGTTTGGATTCACCGTGGAGGAGGCAGAGGCAGCAAAGGTGGCAAGCCTTGCCGAGCGAGGGGAATTTGTCGGCGAGGGAGAGCTTGCCGGGCATGACGCTGAGTCGAGCGAGCCCGCCGGGCAGGGCGTCGAGTCGAGCGAGCCCGCGAAGGATACGAGCGGCTCGTTGGAGATCGACTCCTCCTCCTCCTCTTCAGGCAGCTCGCCGCTAGCAGAGCCCCCAGCTCCACCAAGAAGGCGTCTCCGCAAGGCCGGGGACGTAACGGAGCGGCAGACGAGTCGACAGCAGCCGCGCCACGCGACACGCTCCACCGCGGCAAGCACTGTTGCCGCGGGGCACCTCGCGCTGTTGCAGCAACTGGAGCGGGGTCCTCCCGGACCATCTCTTCTGCTCCTGCCGCTCCCCACGCCACGGCGGCAGCTGGAGCGGGGTCGTCTCAGACCACCACCACTGCTCCCGCCAAGCGGCCAAGGGAGCCTACTCCCCACCTCCTCGCGCTGGACGTGAGCCGCACTTCGACTTCTCCGCGCTCAGCTCCGACGAGGAAGAAGAAGAGTAAGATTCTTGTTGTTCTTGTATTTCTTCAGTTCTTGCTGTTTTTGTCTTGTATCTCATTTGCTTTTCTCCGAACCTATCCTTTTTCAGGACTCTGGCCCAGAGAGCGGCGAAGAGAGCCAAGGTCCCGGCGAGAAGAGAGGAGGTGATCATCGTCGAGGACGAACCCACCGAGACCACCTTGCCGGACCCGGCAACTAATCTTTAGAGCAGCCCCCAGCACAGCCCCCGGCGCAAGTGTATGGTTCACTTTCAGCTCTTAGGCGCGCGTGGGTGTTCTTTCTTTGCTGACATCTTGATTGTTGGTTTGTGTAGGAGCAGAGCAGCCACACCAGGAGCGCCCGGAGACCGCCCCCGACATGCCATCTGCTTCAACTACGCCGCCAAGGGGGAGTTCTCCGGCAAGGGTCTCTCCGGCAAGGGAGAGTTCTCCGCCAAGGGAGAGTCCTCCGGCAAAGGAGAGCTCTCCGACAAAGGAGAGTACCAGCGGCCCCCCGCCGGTGGAGACTACGACTGCGCCGCCAAGGGAAAGCTCTTCGGCAAGGGAGCCTGCCGAGGAGCCGGCTCGCGCAGGTAATCCTCTCGCTTCAAACTTCCCTTGGGCTTTTCTTCTTTTGATCTTCTTTTTGGATATTCGCTTGACTGTTTTCCTTTTTCCGGCCGCCAGATCCATCTGCTGTGGAGCCGATGGAGACCGAGGTTGCTGCTGACAACGCCGCTGCTACCGAAGAAGCAGCTGGCAGAAATGATCCCGCCGGCGCAGAGGCCGCCAAGGCTGCCGCCGCAGCAGCTGGCGAGGGGTCTGGCGATCACACTGACGGCCCTGAGGCTGCACGAGCGCCAGGCGCTACACCGACCACCGAGCCCTCCGCCGCTGCCGCAGCCCCAGGCCCCGAAGAGCCCGAGCCAGGCGCCTACTTGAAGGCCGGCGACGGCGTCTTCATCAAACTCCCCTGGGCGTCAAGCTCCAGGGCGCCGGTTGAGGGAGGAATCTTTGACGGAGAGGTGCTCGCCTCCGCCGGGCTGACGCTAGTTGACGCACCAAGCAGCAGCAGCGGCGAGTTTGAGGAGGAGCGGCTGCTGCGGAAGCTGTTGTCGCTCTACCGCGCCCGGCAGGCCAAGCTGGAGTCCCGAGAGGCGCTTGCCGCGAGGGCGGGAGCTGATATGGAGAAGCGCGCGGAGGAGCTCCGGGGTCTTCACCAAGCAGCTCTCCAGTCCCTGGCAGAGGAGCGGGAGCAACTTGCCGAGGAGCAGATGGCCTTCTTCCTTGAGAAGGCCGAGGTCGAAGAGCAACATCGACTTGCCGCTGAGAAGCTGTCTGCGCGGGAAGGCGAGCTGGCGCAGCGGAAGGTCAACCTCGACAGTCACGGGGAAGAGCTTGCCGCGCGCGAGCAATCACTTGGCGGAGCCCTCAAGCAAGCAGAGGACGCTGCCGCAGCTGCCGAGGTCGCCAAGAAGGAGTTGGGGACGAAGGTGGCGCAGCTCGAGGCCGATCTCAAGGCGAGAGGGGAGGAGATCGCCGCGCTCAAGCATGAGCGGGAGAAGGACGCCCACAGCAACTCCGAGCTGCAGGTTCGCCTCACCGGGAAGGGCAAGGAGCTCAGCGCCGCCAAGGACTCTAACGCAGATCTTGAGTTGAAGCTGACCACTTTGACCAAGACGCTGGACGGCGCCAAAGAGCGGGAGGCGGCCTTGAAGGAGGAGATCAAGGCCGAGAAGGCGTTGCTGGCGAGTGCTGCTGTCGTCCAGAACACCTTCAGGGAGACTATGTAGCACTGGACGGAGGGTCTCGTCAATGCTGCCGCAGATATCGACTGGGAGCTGGCGCAGCTGGGGGCGGAGTATCTCAGGTATTCCTCCGATGAGAACCTCCATCCCAGCGCCAAGCTCACCCTGTTCTTCAAAGGCGTAGCGACGGCCCTCCAGCGACTCCGGGAGAGGATCCCAAAGCAGATGGCAGACGAGTCTCGCAAGCTCTGCACGGGAGCCCTTCAAATGGTGTTGGTGAAGGTGGCCTTCCGCAACCCGTGCCTCAACCTCACCAACGTCCTCAAGTCCCTGCCGCTGGATGGTGATCTGGAGGCGCTCAAGGCCCTTGTCGCTCCAATTGTGGACAAGGTGAGCGGGATCAAGAGGGTTGAGGGCGATCGCGTAGATTAGGCCGCCCGTTTTCTTCTTT
Source organism: Secale cereale (assembly GCA_902687465.1). Classification (NCBI taxonomy): domain Eukaryota; kingdom Viridiplantae; phylum Streptophyta; class Magnoliopsida; order Poales; family Poaceae; genus Secale; species Secale cereale. The sequence continues at coordinate 710,250,661 of LR738712.1, forward strand.
ACTTGTTGCTGCTGGTCATGTTATGAAAACAATCTATTAGAGCCGCGACAAGCTATCTTGTAATATAACTCTATTTTGGGTAGTGATTGCAACGTTATTTCCTTTACTAGATCCCTTCCTTTGTATGTTTTCGCCCTAAGCTTTTAGGGAACTTGCCAGCGCAGGCACCTTAGCCGCGAGCGCTGAGTGCGGGACGTCAGCAGCCTGCTGGCGGTGTCGCTACCGACAAGAAACCTTGTCGCCACTAGTTGCAGCACACTTAAGTTGTTGAGCGGACTCGAAACAAAATAAGGGCGCGACACTAGTCGCAGCACACTTAAGTTGTTGAGCAGACTCGAAACAAAGTAAGGGCGCAACTAGCTACGAGTTGGTTCCTCTGCGCACAGGTTTTCCATACAAAGCACGGTCGTTCAAGGAAGATAACTCAAAATTTTAAAAATTTGATTGCTCAAGCTTTGGAAAATTAGCTTTTCTGTTGTTTGCTTCCCGGTAAGTCGAAACTTTCTTGAACGGCGCTTGGTCCATACCACTATCTTCTCCTCCCCCCCCCCCCGGCAAACTTGTGCGCGGGGGAACCTTCCTTTCCTTGAGAAAAAAAAAGAAAGAAGAGAAAATACAGATATGGAGCCTTTGGGCTCGCTATTGCTTACCGAGGTAGGTGCTGCACAAAGTGTCAGATAATACATGCGAAAAATAGAAAGCATGAAATTGACAAGATGTGCGGAGCACATGAGCTTTACTTATGCACAGGGTCTGCGCCTGGCTTTGTACAAAGGATTACATGCAACAGCGGCAAGACTTGTACAAAAGGTGGTTGCCGGAAATGGGTTCCGGCAACCGCGCCTTACGGGTAACACTTACGAAGATACTCAATGTTCCAGGAGTTGCTCACCGGAAAGCCATCTTCGGTCTCAAGGCGGACAGCGCCGGGCCTAGTGACTCGTTTCACCCGGTAAGGGCCTTCCCACTTCGGCGTCAACTTGTTGGAATTCTCGGCGGACTGAATGCGCCGAAGAACAAGGTCGCCTTCCTCGAGACTTCTGGCATTAACTTTGTGGCTATGGTAGCGGCGCAAAGCTTGCTGGTAGCGAGCAGCTCGTACAGCAGCCTGAAGACGGTCTTCCTCAAGGAGCAGCGCGTCATCTTGTCGCAGCTGCTCTTGCTCAAGCTCATCATAAGCGAGCACTCGAGGTGACCCGTATACGAGTTCCGTGGGGAGAACTGCCTCTGCTCCATAGACTAGGGCGAAAGGTGTCGGTCCAGTGGCTCGATTTGGCATCGTCCTGATCGCCTAAAGAACCACCGGCAGCTCCTCGATCCAGTTTCTTCCACACTTGTGCAGCTTGTCGAAGTTCTGGTCTTGAGTCCACGCAGCACTTCAGCATTCGCCCTCTCCGCTTGACCGTTGCTTCTCGGGTGAGCAACAGAAGCGAAGCAGTCCTTGGCGCCAAGATCTTGGACGTACTGCATGAAGGTGCGGCTCGTGAATTGCGTGCCGTTGTCGGTGATGATCCTGTTAGGGATCCCGAAGCGGCAAACAATCGACCTGAAGAACTTGACTGCTGACTGTGTTGTCACCTTCCTCACTGGTTCCACTTCCGGGCACTTTGTGAACTTGTCGATTGCAACGTACAAGTACTCATAGCCCCCGGCTGCGCAGGGGAAGGGGCCGAGGATGTCGAGCCCCCAGACCGAAAATGGCCAGGATAAAGGGATCGTCTGGAGAGCTTGAGCTGGCTGGTGTATCTGCTTGGAATGGGACTGGCACGCTTCACACTTGGTTACTTGTGCAGTTGCATCCTAGTGGGCTGTCGGCCAAAAGAAACCTTGCCGGAATGCTTTGCCGGCAAGTGCTCTTGCGCCAATGTGGTGACCACATATGCCTCCATGTATCTCAGCCAACAGCTTTTGTCCATCTTCCCGTTGAATACACTTCAATTTCACACCGTTCAGTCTTCTTCTGTACAGTGTGTTGTCCAAAAACTGGTACATACTTGACTGCCGGGCTACTCTTTCCGCTTCTTCTTGCTCTTCGGGAAGTTCTCCTGTCTGAAGGAAACGGACAATCTATTGTGCCCATGCTGGAGCTTGCAGCTCGACAACAAGGACTAAAGGCACATCTGCTGCTGCGGGAACGTCCGCTTCTACGGCGAGAACCTGTGGCTCAGCCGGAGCTTGACGTTCCCCGGCAAGCTTGCCGGAGCAAAGCTTGTCGGGAGCGTTTGCTTCAACGGAACAAACCCTAGGGCTTGCCGGAGCAGACTGCTCCTCAGCATTCTTGGCGTTGATCTAGGGGACCTTCTTGGCGGCGGCTTCTGGAAGCTCTGCCGGAAAATAGTCACCAGAAATCAACTTCCTCTTCTTGCTTTGTCCAGTTGATGGTGTTACGTACGGTTGAGTCAGCTTGAGCACAAAGATCCATGGTTCCACAGGTAACTTAAGTGCGGCGCACTTCGACAGGCCATCAGCGATGTCGTTCTGAGCTCTTGGAACATGCTCCATCTGCAGGCCGTCAAAGTGCTCTTCAAACTTTCTCACTTCGTCAACGTATGCTTCCATCAACAGAGTCTGATAACTCTTGTTCACTTGGTGGACGACAAGCTGTGAGTCACCCCTGACAATGAGCTTCTTGATCCCAAGGTCTGCCACGATCCTGAGACCGGCAAGCAAACCCTCATACTCTGCGGTATTGTTCGTCGCTTGCTCCTTGGGAAAGTGCATCTGGACTACGTACTTGAGGTGCTCTCCAGTGGGTGCGACAAGTAGCACTCCAGCACCGGCGCCTTGCAGCGAGAAGGCACCATCAAAGTACATCAGCCACTCTTTGCTTGCTTCCTTGACGGGGATGCTCGTTTCTGGAATTTCTTCATCTGGTGTTGGCGTCCACTCTGCTATGAATTCTGCCAATGCTTTGCTTTGGATAGTTGAAGTGCTCTCAAACTTGAGGCCAAAGCTTGACAGTTCCAGTGCCCACTCAACAATCCTGCCTGTTGCTTCAGGATTCTGCAGTATCCTCTTCAGCGGAAAGCTAGTGACAACTGTGATCTCATGTGCTTGGAAGTAATGGCGCAGCTTTCTCGAGGCCATGAGAAGGCCGAAAGGCAATTTCTGCACACCAGAGTACCTTGACCTAGCCCCCTGCAGCAGGGAACTGACAAAGTATACCGGGCGCTGCACCATTCTCTTCTGTATCTCCTCTTGCGCCTGCGCAGATCCATCTTTGTGGGGACTAGAGCTTGTCGGGGAAGCCCCCTGCTAGTCACTGGATGCCCTTGCCGCGGTTGCTGGCTCATCATCTGCCTCCCTCTCTGCCACTAACGTAGCACTAACCACTTGATTGGTTGCCGCTAGGTACAGCAGCAACTTCTCTTGTGGCTTAGGTGCGACAAGTATTGGAGTGGAGGACATGTATCTCTTCAAGTCTAGCAGCGCAGTCTCCGCTTCCGGAGTCCATTTCATTGGACCTGCCTTTTTCAATATTTTGAAAAACGGCAGGGCGCGCTCAGCAGACTTAGAGATAAACCTGCTGAGAGCAGCCACGCAACCGGCAAGTCTTCGTACATCCTTGACGCGCTTTGGTGCTTCAATCTGATCAATGGCCTTGATTTTGTTGGGGTTGGCTTCAATTCCCCGTTGAGACACGAAGAACCCGAGAAGCTTGCCGGAAGGGTGTCGGGGCCGGATTTCGGGAACATAATATTCCAGAAATTTACCCCTAGTGTCATCACCAGCCCAGGATTACTGTTACTGGTGGACACATCCTCGTTACAGATTACCAAGCATTTACAAGATTTTGATACAAGACCATAAAGGTCTACTGATATAACAATGACTCCGGTGGTGGATGAAGGAATAGGCTTATGGAACTCTATATCGATGGGGCTCCATTCCAACAGGAACAGCTGACCCGGATAACTCCTATCTGCGTGGCTGCACTCCTAGGCTTCGCACGGACGTCGCTGGGTTCTTCTCGTAGAACTTCTAACCTGGCCAAGTAAATAGCCAGGGACAAGCCTGTGAGTACGTTTGAATTTACTCGCAAACATCATGGACAAATGATATAACAAATGTAGCAAACAATTATATGGTCATGGTGAATTAAACTATATGCACATGCTTATGATATACTTATATTAACTGCATGCTGACAGGAATTAAAACATGGCATGATGAATAATATTTAGTGCAGAAAATAAATATTAGCATCAATAAAATATAAAAGAAATGCCGATCGGGTGTCAAGTGACACCACGGTCGGTCTTGAAAAGAAATGCCAGTCGGGTGTCTAAAAGAGAAATCGGACGATACCATCCGAGAACTCAGGCGACGCCACGAAAGGACTTGAAAAGAAATGCCAGTCGGGTGTCCACAAGAGTAGTGGCGTGATAAACCGCCTGACACTCGAGGGACGCCACAAAAGGACTTGAAAAGCAATGCCAATCGGGTGTCCACAAGAGTAGTGGCGTGATAAACCGCCTGACACTCGAGGGACGCCACAGAAAGGACTTGAAAATAAAGGCGAGTGTCTGGGGTAGTCTAGCCAGCCCCTGAGACACTCTGGAGAGTAAAAATAAGAGAATCGGGTTAGTCCACAATAATAATCATATCATCCATAATATTTATAACGATCACCAGTAGCAATAAAAAATTATCCTGCATAATACACCGTGCTCAAATTTAAATTATTTCCTCCGGAGACCGACTCTAAGACCGACACTTGACCAACCCGGACTGTAGTCCTTAACCGCGGACAAGGCTATTCGAATAGGTTTCTAAACTCTGCAGAGGGTGTACTCTTTACCCACAAGTATAGGATTTCTTTAATCAGTATCGGGACACTGACTAATTCCCATTACGGTCTTTGGGTTGAAAACACACCTAACCAGCACACACCAGCTTAACTTTTCTGCTGCCAGGAGTCACCCAAAACAACAGTTAAGTAAAACTCTAAGTCGGAGAGGCTACAACCTCCATGAGCATGGGATCACTATTCATACGCGCGGATTACAAGGGTACACTCCCTCTCGGCATCACAACAGCCGGAAACACCCATGCCCCCTGACCCGATGACTGGATTTAGTCCAGGGCCCTGGAAACCCTCGTCGTAGCCCTCTGTACGGTGTGTGCACGGAAAGGGGTTAACAACTTACTAAACCATACCCTACCCTAGGCAGGGACAAGTGGTAGCACGAAACTAGTATGGGGGTTACCGGAACAAGACTCGATCTACGGTCGACTCAGGAGGCTTATGTTTCCTGCAATGGTTAGCACAACAAGATTATTCTTCCAACCATATCATCAGGACAGGGCCACAACCCTTGTCTGCTTCCACATATATCTCATGACACCACCGTGTCAAATATGGCCCGTGCCCACCGGCACGTCCAAAACAGGAGCACACTCCTGGGTTCTCACAACTTATGCATGTTATAGATTTGAAGGGAATGCATGCAAGAGAAAATATAATCATGACCATGCATGCATGCAATATTCCTATCCATATGCCAAACCTATTAAAAGTATCAAACATGCCCTAAATATTCTAGCATGCAAACATTCACCATATCAAGTGTTCAAAATGCTTGCCTTAGATATGAAAAGGTGCTGGTTACTATGCAAGGAATCATCTCCCCTCCAAATCCTATTTTCAAAAATATCTAAATTACCACACAATTCAAAAACAGCACTAAAAAGTATTTCAAAATATTTTTGTAATAAATACTAAAATAAACTAGAGGATATTTAAAGAATAACAGAAAAAGAATTAATTCATTTAGAGCACATTTGAATTAGTCATGGAATTACTAAGTTGGAAAACATGATTAAAAGCAATATTAAAATCATTAAACAGAAACTATGGATAGTAGAAATGTTCACTTAATTTAAATAAACAGAGCATGATTTTCGAAACCTACAGAAATTTGAAACATCGAAAATAGGATCTGAACTGGTGGCTGAGGAATTATTTGAAGATTTGTTGAAAAGGAAGAGGGAAAGGTCAGAGAAGCGCCCTGAGCGCTACTTAGCCGAGCGCGTCACTGGGCCGAGCCCAGCTGCTTCGGCAGTGTGGGACGCGTCGACGCCGAAGGCGTACTAGCGGGGTACGCCTCCACTTACGCCGAGCTGGCGCGGCCTGTGGTCACTGACAGTGGGCCCGCCTGGCCCACTGGTCAGGTTCGACCAGGTCCACGCGCGCGTCTCCTCGTGGCAGAGCAGGGGCGGCGCTCCGGCGGAGCTCGCCGGCGAACGGCAGGGCCCCACGGCGAGCCGAGCTCACCGTTGAGTCCAGGAGACCGAGGCGGTCCCATGGGTACCCTCCTTGGTCGTCGGAGTGGGCGGTGTCGTCAATGGCGAGCGCACCCGAGAAGCTCCGGCGGAGGCGAGTTGGGCGTTTCGCCCATGGACCATCTCCGGTGAAACTGAGAGGGGGAATGGATGTTCGGGAGCTCCAGGAGGCCAGTGGTGGAAGAGTTGGTGGTGGGGAGGCCGTGGTTGGCTCGGAACCATCCGAGGAAACGGCGGCGGCAGTGGTCATCGGAGATGAAGAAGAAGGCCTTCTCCGGTTGTCTTGCTTGCTCGAGGAGGCTTGGGGTGGTTTTGCTGGAGGAGGGGGGAGGTGGAGATGAGGAGCCGGGTGCTCGGGGCCCCTTTTATAGGCGGGGAGAGACCATGCCGCGGCTTCCCGAACGCGGACACGGTGGCAACGCCATTACTGCGCCGGCGAGGTCGTTGGGTGGCCGGTGAGGTTCGTTGAGGGCGGTGGCCGGCCGAAGTTACTATGGGAGTGTGCTGGCGGCTCGGGAAGGTGCCAGGTAGTTTTGGACGGCGCCGTCCACGGCATACAGTGGCCACGGCCATTAATGGCAGACGCGGCCGGTGGCGAGGCCGGCGGGGTTTGGTGAGGACGGTGGTGGCTTGTAGTGATGGCGGGCGTCGTGTTTGGCTCGGGGGCGAGCCACGCGTCCAGAGCGTTGACGGTCGGTGCGACGTGGCGATGCGGGACTCGTCGGGCGGCGGCTCCGTTCGGCTTGGACGGTGGTGGCCGGCGCAAGCGGCCAAGGGAAGGTGTCGGGGAAGTAAATGGAGGTCGAGTTGATCCAGAGGAAGACTCGGGCGAGCAGGGGAGGTAGTAGAGTGGCGACAGGAGCTTGATGCCAGCGGCTGCAATACGCGTGCTCTGGCCACGCTCTACGCACGCACGCCACTTGTTTGTTGAAATGTCAATGGCATCTACAAGCGTTCGAACATGTTGCAACTTAGCAGGATGGTGCTTTAGGGCATGAGAGAGATCGTGGACATGCTGGTTTGGCCAAAAGTGCAAGTCCCTAATGCAGTTAAGAGAGAGGCCAATTTCCTTCCATGCCCACAGGGTGTTTGATGAAATGATAGGGCTATGTAGGAAGTTGTGTTGGGTGTGAAAGTTGGCAGGATGGGGTCTCTTTAGATGATAGAGATGATGGTGGAGTTAGTTTGGGAAAAGGAAATACTTGCTAGTGCAAGTTGTACTGGAATTCAGTTCTGGACAGAATATTCAGAGGGGTGTTTGGTGGGTCTAAAAGATGCTAATGGATCTGATCTTCTGGAGTTAAGGGTTTGGTAGGAGGAACTAGAAGATGGCCAAGGCTCAGAATTTTTGGAGCAAGAAATAATAGGGTTGTAGTAGAAACCTAGAAGATGGACAGAACTGAAAAAGAGGATGGTTCACTCAAATTTTGCAAAACACCAAGTTGGGTTTTTGCACCAATGTGACATATAGGCATCACATGACCTCCCAGAATTATGGTGGAATATTTAGAGAATTATTTAAAATAGAAGTAGTGCAACAGAAGCATTTAAAACACTACAAAAGCTATTAAAAGAAATTTCTAAGGCAAAATTTTATTATGAAAATAATTTCTAATGTTATCAAACAAATAATGAAATGACCCAAGATACAGTCAGAGCCCACAAAAATATTTCCAAAAAATTTTCTATATGTAAAGAAGATTTTTGAAGGTCAGGTATAGAAAAGGCTCAAAAATTATTAAAGAACCTAATATAATTCAAAATTTTATTTCTAGCCAAATTTTACTTAATGAAAAAAAGTAATTAAATTTTTTTGGGGTGTTACAAAATCTAACCCCCTTAAGAAAAACCTCGTCCTCGAGATTTGTTAAGGGCGGAAGAATTAAAAAAAAGCATACCACATAAACAAAACACTCATATGCAAAATGCAAATAGGGCAATACATTCATGACATCCAAACAAAACAAGATCACAACATGCAAACAAACACTACAAGCTATGCCAACGTACTCACGACCGCCTATGGTCTGAAAGCGGGATCTACGGGGTCAAGCGGAAGGCTTCCCGGTGTTGGATCACATCCTTCTTCTTCCGGAGGGAGTGGAGGAAGCTGAGGGAGCAAACGGAGAACGTGTCCCTCCTGAGTTGGCAGAGGGGGTCCGCCAATGGCGATCCGGGGATTCAGAACAGCAAGGTAGTGGAGATACTCCAGTATTTGCTGGGTGAAACGCTCCTGGGCCATCACATATTGAATGAGATAGACCAGGGCTGGATCGCTCTCCGCACGTCCACAGCGGAACGTAGCTTCTGCTCCAAAAGCAGCGCGACTTGGAAAATAGCAGTATTCCCTTGCGTTGGTACAGGGCACCGCAAATCGAAGACGGGTGACTGCTTCATACGCAGCAGATTCGATGGCCATGCCTGGGGTTGGCATAGATCTCCCGATGAAAATCACATAGGGAGGGCCTTGGTTTAAATCTGCTGGGGGAATATGTACAGCTGCCCAGTATTTCGAGAGATCAGGAGTGATTCTTGATTTGAATAGCTCATACAGGGGTGGATGGGAGGAGCCAAGAGTATTGCGGGTAAAATCCCATAATAACATAACAAAACTACCAGGTCTTGCTTCGGGGTTCCTCAGATAAGCTCCGGGGTGAGACATGTGTGGATGAATGGAGAAAGGGTAGTGCTTGATGGTGATGGTTGTTGGTGTGGAAAAATGAGTGTGGCCTCTTATAGAGAGCCTGGGTCATGAAATATGAAATGGTGCCGGTACGACTGGGACACCGACTCCGGCGCGGGGTTGTCTGAGTCAAAGTCTCAGGCCTCAATCCCCAAAAGAAATGTGACATATTACTGTGCGTGTTGGTTAGGGGTTCGACAGTCACGTCTAGAATTTACTTTGCAACCACTCATCAAGCAATTCATGCCAGATCACACATACTATTAGATGGTGACACACAGGGGGTCTACAAACTCACTACGCCACACACCAACTACTGCGGAACTAAAGGAAAAACCGAGCCACTAGGGCTTGATAACAATTCTGGTGGACTCAGTCCACCTGGTTGATATCTAGCCGGGCGCGTCTTGCGGATGCCGAGTCCTCTCCGGGTGCTTCCGCGTCGGAGCTGGCCGGGGTAGGATGGGGAGCTACAGGGCTGGAGTAGCGGTGGTGACCTTCGCGGGGTGACGAGGTCACCGTCCCATTGGAGTAGGCCTCCAAGAGACGACGGAGATTTCCGGGTGAGGCGAAGGCATTGCCTGGGTAGGTGACATGGTCAGAGCTTGGGGGCTCAACCGGCCTTCCAAGCAACAATATCGGGGCGTCGGTGGAGGGTGCAGCTTCACTCCTTGCTGGGGTCAGGAGAGCGAGCGTCCTGCGGGTCTCAATCAGATCAAGAGTGATCTGATCGAACAGTGCCTCTTGCGCTCTCAGGTAGCGCACCAGATGCACCAGGGCAGGATCCGACTCATGGTCTCCGTTGGCGACCTGGGTCGGGCTACCATAGCCTTCACGACTAGGGTAGTAGTAGAAAGGGCGGCAGTTAACCCTCGGCGATAGGTGCCGAAGTTGAACTATAGCCTCTCGAGCTGCAAGTTGGATGGATTGGGGCTCGTCGGAGGTCGTTCTCCCGGTGAATCGGTATGGACGCTCTGATGTGGTGCCCCTTCCGTAGATGTGCACCGTGGCCCAGAAGTGATGGATGGAATTACTCGTGTGCTCTTGGTACACGACATATTCCGGCGGCTCGTCGATGCGAAAAACACGACGGGTGAGATTGGCGAGGATGGTTACAAAGCCTTCAAGCTCGACTGCGGTGGTCTCGTTGTGCACGAGGGGGCCTGGCATCTTGGTGGTTGGATACTGAACTGGGAATGAGGCCGTGATGTGCTGAGTTTGGGGTAAGGCTTCCTTTATAAGTCAGCCGAGTCTTCCATCGCACGCTTGTGGATTGGGAAGCTCAGGTGTTGGCACAGGCACACGGCCTATGGATAGACTGATAGGTTGGGCACCGGCTATCAAAAGATGTCGGTTGCCACTGTGGATGGGATAGACTTGTCTGTGGACAGGAAAAGATGTGGATGGTGTGGAAACCTAGGGATGGTGACCAGACTAAGATAGGATTAGCCAATGGTCAGCCTGGCTCTGATACCAAGGCTGTCGGGGCCGGATTTCGGGAACATAATATTCCAGAAATTTACCCCTAGTGTCATCACCAGCCCAGGATTACTGTTACTGGTGGACACATCCTCGTTACAGATTACCAAGCATTTACAAGATTTTGATACAAGACCATAAAGGTCTACTGATATAACAATGACTCCGGTGGTGGATGAAGGAATAGGCTTATGGAACTCCATATCGATGGGGCTCCATTCCAACAGGAACAGCTGACCCGGATAACTCCTATCTGCGTGGCTGCACTCCTAGGCTTCGCACGGACGTCGCTGGGTTCTTCTCATAGAACTTCTAACCTGGCCAAGTAAATAGCCAGGGACAAGCCTGTGAGTACGTTTGAATGTACTCGCAAACATCATGGACAAATGATATAACAAATGTAGCAAACAATTATATGGTCATGGTGAATTAAACTATATGCACATGCTTATGATATACTTATATTAACTGCATGCTGACAGGAATTAAAACATGGCATGATGAATAATATTTAGTGCAGAAAATAAATATTAGCATCAATAAAATATAAAAGAAATGCCGATCGGGTGTCAAGTGACACCACGGTCGGTCTTGAAAAGAAATGCCAGTCGGGTGTCTAAAAGAGAAATCGGACGATACCATCCGAGAACTCAGGCGACGCCACGAAAGGACTTGAAAAGAAATGCCAGTCGGGTGTCCACAAGAGTAGTGGCGTGATAAACCACCTGACACTCGAGGGACGCCACAAAAGGACTTGAAAAGGAATGCCAATCGGGTGTCCACAAGAGTAGTGGCGTGATAAACCGCCTGACACTCGAGGGACACCACAGAAAGGACTTGAAAATAAAGGCGAGTGTCTGGGGTAGTCTAGCCAGCCCCTGAGACACTCTGGAGAGTAAAAATAAGAGAATCGGGTTAGTCCACAATAATAATCATATCATCCATAATATTTATAACGATCACCAGTAGCAATAAAAAATTATCCTGCATAATACACCGTGCTCAAATTTAAATTATTTCCTCCGGAGACCGACTCTAAGACCGACACTTGACCAACCCAGACTGTAGTCCTTAACCGCGGACAAGGCTATTCGAATAGGTTTCTAAACTCTGCAGAGGGTGTACTCTTTACCCACAAGTATAGGATTTCTTTAATCAGTATCGGGACACTGACTAATTCCCATTACGGTCTTTGGGTTGAAAACACACCTAACCAGCACACACCAGCTTAACTTTTCTGCTGCCAGGAGTCACCCAAAACAACAGTTAAGTAAAACTCTAAGTCGGAGAGGCTACAACCTCCATGAGCATGGGATCACTATTCATACGCGCGGATTACAAGGGTACACTCCCTCTCGGCATCACAACAGCCGGAAACACCCATGCCCCCTGACCCGATGACTGGATTTAGTCCAGGGCCCTGGAAACCCTCATCGTAGCCCTCTGTACGGTGTGTGCACGGAAAGGGGTTAACAACTTACTAAACCATACCCTACCCTAGGCAGGGACAAGTGGTAGCACGAAACTAGTATGGGGGTTACCGGAACAAGACTCGATCTACGGTCGACTCAGGAGGCTTATGTTTCCTGCAATGGTTAGCACAACAAGATTATTCTTCCAACCATATCATCAGGACAGGGCCACAACCCTTGTCTGCTTCCACATATATCTCATGACACCACCGTGTCAAATATGGCCCGTGCCCACCGGCACGTCCAAAACAGGAGCACACTCCTGGGTTCTCACAACTTATGCATGTTATAGATTTGAAGGGAATGCATGCAAGAGAAAATATAATCATGACCATGCATGCATGCAATATTCCTATCCATATGCCAAACCTATTAAAAGTATCAAACATGCCCTAAATATTCTAGCATGCAAACATTCACCATATCAAGTGTTCAAAATGCTTGCCTTAGATATGAAAAGGTGCTGGTTACTATGCAAGGAATCATCTCCCCTCCAAATCCTATTTTCAAAAATATCTAAATTACCACACAATTCAAAAACAGCACTAAAAAGTATTTCAAAATATTTTTGTAATAAATACTAAAATAAACTAGAGGATATTTAAAGAATAACAGAAAAAGAATTAATTCATTTAGAGCACATTTGAATTAGTCATGGAATTACTAAGTTGGAAAACATGATTAAAAGCAATATTAAAATCATTAAACAGAAACTATGCATAGTAGAAATGTTCACTTAATTTAAATAAACAGAGCATGATTTTCGAAACCTACAGAAATTTGAAACATCGAAAATAGGATCTGAACTGGTGGCTGAGGAATTATTTGAAGATTTGTTGAAAAGGAAGAGGGAAAGGTCAGAGAAGCGCCCTGAGCGCTACTTAGCCGAGCGCGTCACTGGGCCGAGCCCAGCTGCTTCGGCAGTGTGGGACGCGTCGACGCCGAAGGCGTACTAGCGGGGTACGCCTCCACTTACGCCCAGCTGGCGCGGCCTGTGGTCACTGACAGTGGGCCCGCCTGGCCCACTGGTCAGGTTCGACCAGGTCCACGCGCGCGTCTCCTCATGGCAGAGCAGGGGCGGCGCTCCGGCGGAGCTCGCCGGCGAACGGCAGGGCCCCACGGCGAGCCGAGCTCACCGTTGAGTCCAGGAGACCGAGGCGGTCCCATGGGTACCCTCCTTGGTCGCCGGAGTGGGCGGTGTCGTCAACGGCGAGCGCACCCGAGAAGCTCCGGCGGAGGCGAGTTGGGCGTTTCGCCCATGGACCATCTCCGGTGAAACTGAGAGGGGGAATGGATGTTCGGGAGCTCCAGGAGGCCAGTGGTGGAAGAGTTGGTGGTGGGGAGGCCGTGGTTGGCTCGGAACCATCCGAGGAAACGGCGGCGGCAGTGGTCATCGGAGATGAAGAAGAAGGCCTTCTCCGGTTGTCTTGCTTGCTCGGGGAGGCTTGGGGTGGTTTTGCTGGAGGAGGGGGGAGGTGGAGATGAGGAGCCGGGTGCTCGGGGCCCCTTTTATAGGCGGGGAGAGACCATGCCGCGGCTTCCCGAACGCGGACACGGTGGCAACGCCATTACTGCGCCGGCGAGGTCGTTGGGTGGCCGGTGAGGTTCGTTGAGGGCGGTGGCCGGCCGAAGTTACTATGGGAGTGTGCTGGCGGCTCGGGAAGGTGCCAGGTAGTTTTGGACGGCGCCGTCCACGGCATACAGTGGCGACGGCCATTAATGGCAGACGCGGCCGGTGGCGAGGCCGGCGGGGTTTGGTGAGGACGGTGGTGGCTTGCAGTGATGGCGGGCGTCGTGTTTGGCTCGGGGGCGAGCCACGCGTCCAGAGCGTTGACGGTCGGTGCGACGTGGCGATGCGGGACTCGTCGGGCGGCGGCTCCGGTCGGCGTGGACGGTGGTGGCCGGCGCAAGCGGCCAAGGGAAGGTGTCGGGGAAGTAAATGGAGGTCGAGTTGATCCAGAGGAAGACTCGGGCGAGCAGGGGAGGCAGTAGAGTGGCGACAGGAGCTTGATGCCAGCGGCTGCAATACGCGTGCTCTGGCCACGCTCTACGCACGCACGCCACTTGTTTGTTGAAATGTCAATGGCATCTACAGGCGTTCGAACATGTTGCAACTTAGCAGGATGGTGCTTTAGGGCATGAGAGAGATCGTGGACATGCTGGTTTGGCCAAAAGTGCAAGTCCCTAATGCAGTTAAGAGAGAGGCCAATTTCCTTCCATGCCCACAGGGTGTTTGATGAAATGATAGGGCTATGTAGGAAGTTGTGTTGGGTGTGAAAGTTGGCAGGATGGGGTCTCTTTAGATGATAGAGATGATGGTGGAGTTAGTTTGGGAAAAGGAAATACTTGCTAGTGCAAGTTGTACTGGAATTCAGTTCTGGACAGAATATTCAGAGGGGTGTTTGGTGGGTCTAAAAGATGCTAATGGATCTGATCTTCTGGAGTTAAGGGTTTGGTAGGAGGAACTAGAAGATGGCCAAGGCTCAGAATTTTTGGAGCAAGAAATAATAGGGTTGTAGTAGAAACCTAGAAGATGGACAGAACTGAAAAAGAGGATGGTTCACTCAAATTTTGCAAAACACCAAGTTGGGTTTTTGCACCAATGTGACATATAGGCATCACATGACCTCCCAGAATTATGGTGGAATATTTAGAGAATTATTTAAAATAGAAGTAGTGCAACAGAAGCATTTAAAACACTGCAAAAGCTATTAAAAGAAATTTCTAAGGCAAAATTTTATTATGAAAATAATTTCTAATGTTATCAAACAAATAATGAAATGACCCAAGATACAGTCAGAGCCCACAAAAATATTTCCACAATTTTTTCTATATGTAAAGAAGATTTTTGAAGGTCAGGTATAGAAAAGGCTCAAAAATTATTAAAGAACCTAATATAATTCAAAATTATATTTCTAGCCAAATTTTACTTAATGAAAAAAAGTAATTAAATTTTTTTGGGGTGTTACAAAGGGACTCCAAACACACACTTCTCGGGGTTGAGTTTGAGCTTGATCTTGCGCAGATTTCCAAAGGTCTCGTCTAAATCTTGAATCAGGGTTGCCTTGTCCTTGCTCTTGACCCCTATGTCATCCATGTATGCTTCCACATTTCTGTGTATTTGCGGCTCAAAAGCGGTATGGACTACCCTTGCAAATGTTGAACCAGCATTCTTCAAACCGAAAGGCATCCGTATGAAACAATACGTGCCACATGGAGTGATGAATGCGGTCTTCTCCTCATCCTCTTCTGCCATGAAGATTTGATGGTATCCTGAGTATGCATCAAGAAATGAAAGCAAATCACATCCGGCTGTGGAGTCAACAATCTGGTCAATGCGCGGCAAGGGAAATGGGTCTTTGGGACAAGCTTTATTGACATCGGTAAAGTCGATACAAAGCCTCCATTTCCCTTTTGCCTTGCGCACGACTACATGATTGGCCAACCACGTAGGATGGAGCACTCCTCTGACAAGGCCTACTGCTTCCAACTTCTTGATCTGTTCTGCGATGAATTCTTGGCGCTCCACTACTTGTTTCCTGACTTTCTGCTTGACGGGCCGCGCATGAGGACAGATGGCAAGATGGTGCTCAATTACTTTCCTCGGAACACCGGGGATGTCAGACGGTTGCCATGCAAACACATCGACGTTCGCCCGCAGGAAAGCAATGAGCGCGCTTTCCTATTTAGGGTCAAGAGTGGCACTGATGGTGAAGGTACCACCAGTGCCGTCCTCCTTGGCGGACACCTTCTTGGTCTCTGGCGGAGCTGTCATTGTCTTCTTACACTTGCCGGTGGAGCTCGATGGTGCGTCCTCGACGGTAGCGCAGCACTCCGAAGAGGTGCGCTTGCCGGAGTGGGCATCAGAGCTCAGGCCGGACTTGGTCTTCTTCTTCCCCCCGGGAGCTTCAGCGGCAACTGATTTGCAATCTGTTGCGCCTGCTGCTTCTCGGTAGATCTTGTCGGTGCAGATAAGAGCATCCTTCTTGTCGCCAGGGACAGAGATGACACTTATCGGGCCTGGCATCTTCAGCATGTTATATGCGTAGTGAGAGGCTGCCATGAACTTGGCGAGTGCTGGACGGCCGAGTATCCCATTGTAAGGTAATGGAAAATCGGCAACATCAAAAGTGACCCTCTCAGTCCTGAAATTCAGCTCACCGCCAAACGTCACTGGCAGCGTGATCTTCCCCTTCGGCTTGCTCCTTCCCGGGTTGATTCCTTGGAACGTGCCGGTCTCTTCGAGCTTGCTGTTAGGGATCTGGAGTTTCTGGAGTACAGCGGAAGAGATCAGGTTCAAGCCGGCCCCACCGTCAACTAGCATCTTAGTGACCTTGAGGTTGCGGATAGTTGGTGAAACCAACATCGGCAAGCACCCGACCGCAGTTGTGCGATCAGGGGGGTCCTCAATATCAAATATGATAGGCGTGCTGGACCACTTCAGAAGCTTGCGTGACTCGACGGGTGGTTCTGCCGCATTGACTTCCCGCACCCACTGCTTGAGTTGGCGGTGTGAAGTATGCAGAGAAGCACCGCCGTCAACGCACAAGACCTCTGTGGCTTTCTGGAACTCCTGCTCACTGGTCTCGACATCATCCATATCTTCATCGTCGTCGTCATCTTCATCCTTGTCGCGGCAACGGGGAGGTCTGTCTCCTTGCCGCTGCTTGGCCTTGCCGCGGCGTCCTCCCCGGCCGGTATTCTTCTTGCCGGATCCTCCGAAACCTCCTTGGGCCTTCTCCTTGTCGCGCTGCTCGTACTCATCTTTTTGCTGCTCGACAAGCTGCTCGACCCTCTTACAGTTCTGGAGATCATGACCCTTGGTGCGGTGGATCTTGCAGTACTGCTTGTCGGTGCCGTCCTGCTTGTCAGCGGCCGCCACAGCCTGGCAGTTGGTGCAAGCGGCAATCTCCTTGCCTGAGCTACCAGCTTTGGCTTTCTTGGCGCCACCCTCGTTGCCGGACTGTTCAACGACTAGCACATCTTTGCCTCTCTTCTTCCTGTTGTTTCGCCGCCGGTTTTTCTTTGCCGGGGCAGCATCCTTGCTGTCAGATCCTCCTGCTCCTGTATCCTCTCCGGGGAGTTTCCTCCCTTCCTCAGCACGTGCGCACTTGTCGGCCATGGCATACAGCTCACTGACGTCCCTGATCTCGCACATCGCCATCTCCTCCCGCATCCTGTGGTTACGCACGTTCTGATGGAACGCGCTGATGACCGCGGCAGGGTGGACATCTGGGATGTTGTGCTGTACACGGCTGAATCTCTGAATATACTTGCGCAGGGGCTCTCCTTCCTTCTGGGCGAGCAGATGAAGGTCACTCTCTTGGCCATGAGGTTTGTGGCCGCCTATAAAGGCGCCGAAAAACTGATGGCATAGGTCTGCCCAATAAGATATGGAGTTATCCGGCAAGTGCATGAGCCAGGATCTGATGTTGGGTTTGAGCACCAGCGGGAAGTAGTTGGCAAGGATCTTGTCGTCTCGCCCCCCGGCAGCCTGCACCGCGATGGTGTAGATGCTGAGGAACTCTGACGGATGCGTCTTGCCGTCGTACTTCTCTGGTACATCTGGCTTGAAATTCTTCATGCTGGGCCACTGGACTTGCCGCAACTCACGAGTAAACGCAGCACAACCTACCGCGTACGGCAAGTCGCCTGGTCCCCCTGGCGCATGCATGTCGACAGCGGGCCCAACGCGCTGGTCTGATTGACGCCGCGCTTCTCTTTGGCGCTCGATGCGAGTACGAGCGTCCTCTTGCTGTCGTTCGTGAAGAACTTGGCGCTGATCGCGACAAGCTCGTGGATCAGATGACGCGGTGGAGTCGCTGTCGAGGTGGATCCGGCGAGTCAGCGATCTTGGCCTTCGGGGCGGAGAGTGCACGGTGGTTGCACCCCCACCGGTCTTGTCGCCATCGGCTCGCGCCTGGCTGACTTGCCGCGGCTGTGACGTATTCAGCGGCTGCGGAGTGTCGCCGTTGGCGAAACCGATGAGACTTTGAATGGTGGCCCTCCAGTCGTCGATTTTGTCTGCCGTTGGAGGGAAGTCTAGGAGCAGTTGAGCTCGCGCCAAAGCTTCCGCTGGAGTGGTGGGTAGCGGTGGCGAACGGTGTGAGGAGCGGGATATGCTCGAACTTCTAACTATGTTAGAAGAAGCAGTATCCCGTCCAGGTGACCGTGCCTTGCTCGTGCCGGCATGTTGGCGTGCATGCTGGTCTTGTGCATCTCGAGATCCACCAGCTCGATCTTGGTCCAGCAAACATATGGTACCGTGAGTACCATGACGCTGCCGGTCCCGCGCCTCCTGAGATGGGCGCGGTGCATGTACGGACGCCGAGGTCTTGGAGTGCGCCCGGTCGTTGTGGGAGTCGACTACGCCGCCGATGGGCAGCGCAGCTTTGTCCTTGGACTTGGCGGCACCGTGAGCTCCCTCCTCGACGTCCGTTCTCCCGCCGGCGTCTACCCCACCAGCCGTTGGCTCCGGCGGTGGTGGGATCGACACGGACGGAGCAGCCGCCTCCGAAGCCTTGTTCTTCGGCGGCATGTCGATAAAAATGACGAAGATCTAGCTCGTGTGAGCGCCGGATCAGGTTCTCACAACCTCGACGCCCCCTACCTGGCGCGCCAAAGATGTCGGGGAAACTGATCCACGAATACCTATGGGGACCTAGCGCCTTTCGGTTCGGCGGGGGGCGGAGGTCGCACGAAGAGCGGATCGAGGCGAAGCACACGAGCAGTTTACCCAGGTTCGGGCCGCACGGATGCGTAAAACCCTACTCCTGCTTTGTGGTTTGTATTGAGTTCTTGCTCGGGAGCGCTGAGTGCTACAGTACACTTTAGCAGCTAACGAGACCGAGCGTGAGTGAGTCCCTCCCCTCTCTACGTTGCGCATGGGCCTCCTTTTATATGCTCAAGGGGTAACCGACAGGTGGCAACACAGATAAGGGTAAAAATGGAAAGGTGTTGTAGTTGGTACTCCTACTTGTACAGTGTATCGCACCTAACCCTGACGGCAGGGTACAAGGGCATTAAATGCCCGTCTGCATCGCCCAAACAGTGTAAAAATGGGCCGTCAGGGGTGCCACCGTTCGCCATGATGGAAAACTTGTCAGCGCCGCTTTGCCACCGTGCACCGCTAGCTGCACAGCCTCCCACCACGTACGCCTGGAAGGGTCCCAGGGCGACACGTTGGTGGATGTGCTGGAGCGCAGGTACAGAGTGGTAGCTTACCGCGGCAATCGCCTTGCCGCGGTCGTTGTCTTGTCGCGTCCGGGAGCTTGTCGCTCACCGGGCCTTGCCGGGACGTGTGGCGCGTCGCGGCAAGTTCCTTGAGATGCCTTGGATGGCCTTCCCGGCAAGCTCCTTTTGCCGAGGTCTTGTGCCTTGAGTGGCCTTCCCGGCAAGCTCCTCTTGACGGGGCCTTGTGTTCTTGGCTTGAATACTTTGTTCTTGAATGGCTCCAAAGGAACCACGGAGGACTTTAGCGGTCGCCCGGCAAGCCTTGCCGCGGGACGCTGCTACTGCCCGTGCACAAGTTTGGGATACTAGGGTACCCCTACTCTAGTACACCGACAGCAGGTACCCCGAGAGGCCCTTGAGTTTGCTAGAATGTCGATTAACTTCCGTTCCGGCAAATTCGGGTACTCTATATGTCCTATTTTCAGCAAAGGTCATGGTGAAATTTTCCGTGAATTTTAGCATGACTTTGCTAAAAATAGGACATATGGGGTACTTGTGACTAATGCATGGGTCGGGGTATCTTAGTACTTAATTAAGTAGGATCAACTGCCCCTTTATTCTTGCTGCATTAAACCATAAGCGGCAATAGAGCCAAGTGATTAAGCCCAACTTAGAATTGTCCTTCCCAGCTAAGCTTTTAGGATGCCTCGGTGTCGACAAACCATAAATTATAAAACCTTGGCTTTTAGGGTGCCTCGGTGTCGATAAAAACCAAAATGATGAAAGCTTAGGCTTTTAGGGTGCCTCGGCGTCGAAAAACCCTAAATGATAAAAGCTAAGCTTTTAGGATGCCTCGGTGTCGACAAACCCTAAATGATGAGACCATGATCTTTTTCCTTGACAATAACCAACTTTTTGACCAAACTTTTTCCTATTTAGAGAGAAACATGGCCCACAACGATGAGGCCGGCGGTTCGGGTGGCAAGGCATTCTGGGACCTATCCCAGGAGATGGATGAACAACCTCACTTCTATGAGGACGCCTCGAAAGACACCGATCCTAACACCACTGATGGTGCCGCCGAGGATGACCCCAATGATGGTGCCGTCGGGGATGACACCACTGATGGTGCCGCCGAGGATGCCACAACTGATGATGGCGGCGCACGCACAGATGGCAGCCAACCGAAGAATCAACGGAAGGACCAGCGCCCGACCGTGCTCCGCATCGTCAAGGAGGAATTTACTAAAGTGGACTCCGACGGGAATCCAACGGCGCCCAAACAAATAGTCAAGGGGTATTTGGTTCAGCTCGGGTGCATTCTCTGGAGCACCGTCTAGATCAACACCGAGAACCTAAGGCATAAGGACCGAGGGAATTTGCGCAACCTCCTGTTCACGAAGCTGCACGAACGATACAAGTTCCCCGCTGAATTTGAAAACACAAGCCTCACAGGGAATAAAGTGAACAATGCCGCCCTCACGAGGATGAGCACGGCCCTGTCTACTTGGAGAAGCTCGGTGAAGAGAATGATTGACAAAGGTTTTAGTTATGAGAAGGTCAAGGAGAAAAATCCTTCGATCACCGAAGATAACTACAAGGAGTTCAAGATCAAGTGCACGAGCACCGCAACCTCCAAATCAAGTCAGTGGGGGAAAGAAATGCGGCAGTTGAACTTAGGGGAACACACACTCGGTCCCGGCGGTTACAGAGTGGCGGAGCCTATATGGGATAAGGAGGACTCGGAGTGTGCCGAGCAAGGCCTACCGCCCCTCTTCGATAAATACGGTGACAAGCAGACCAGGAACTTTGTCAGGGCCCGATACAAGGAGGACCCGATAACAAAGGAGCTCACCACGGATCCGAAGACCAGGGCCCTTGAGGTTGTTCTGGTAGGGAATACACCCGAGCGTAATTAGCTCCATATGGTTGCATTCTAATTAATGAAGCCAAATTTCTAAATGGTTCACATTCCTTCCGCAGGCGACTGAAAGCAGTAGCGCGGGGTCGACTCAGAACACCCCTTGGGACACCACTCTAAATAGGGCGTTGAATGTAATGAAAAAAGGATAAGCTTAGTAAACCGTCGTCAGCTGGTCGTGTGGCCGGCAAAGGCTTGCCCACAAAATGGTCGTCATACTATAACGCTGCTGGGCGAAAGGAGAAAAAGACCAGCTCGGCAAGCCAGGCGCGCGTGGTTCAAGAACTCAAGGCACAAGTGACGCGGATTCCGGAGATTGTCCAAGAGCAAGTGCAACAACAACTGGGATCGACGCTCACCGGCATTATGCCTACCTTGATTCAGGGGCTGACGACGTGGATTGCGGGCGGCCAACAGGGGCCGCCCATGATTCCTAGCTTCACGGCCAGCAACTCGCAGAATGGGCATGCGGGGCCATTGGTGTCTCCGGCGGAGGCGGCATTGGTGTCTCCGACGCCAGCATGGGCATTGGAGCTTAATGCACCTGGGTGTACGCCGGCCGGCACCTCTGCAGCAAGCGGCCCCTCCGTCAATTGCACGCCCGTCATTGGCGGTGCCTGGACCTTAGCCGAGCTCGACGCCATCATCACGGTAATTAATTAAGCCTCTCGGCCGAGGACTTCATCTCCTTGCCTTTGACTAGGCATCCCTGACGCCCTACATGTTTTCGCAGGGCGCCGCCGACGTTCCGTGCACTCTCCTGCACTTCGTGAACGACGAGTTGGTCGATGTCGCCAAGGGCATAATCGTTCAACCGGGCAACCCCATATTCCACTGTAATCCGATGCCACCCGTCGTGTATAGGGTTCAAATGGTTCGGGTGCTGCCAGGCTGCGACGAGTTGTTACCTCTGATTTGACCCGCCGGGGCCGACGAAGATAATGTGATGACCCTCAGCGCCTGCCTAAGCTGGCCCCTGCTTTGGCTGAAGAGCCAGATTCGTTTGGGAGAGGGGGACACCACCCCAAAGACAACACCGCCAGTCTTGCCGGCGCCAAGCCATGGCAAGACCGCCGCAATGCTTCCGGACATCCCTATGGCACATAATCTGAACATGCATATGGCATAGGATCCGGACGACGACGACAATGACGACGGTACATTTGCCAACGTCGATAAGTACTTTGCCGATCATGGGTACGATGGCGAATTCATGGGCCTCCTTCTCAAGAACCCAACCTACAAAAGACGATCACGATCTAGCTGGTACCACGGAGAAACCAAGTTGCAACAGGCGTCGTCTGGCGTTCAGTTCTCAGGAGACGCCTCCAGCTGCCGACTTCACCGAGCCTCAGATAGCCGAGGTGCGAAATATTATCAGCCCCAACACACTGAAGAAGGCGGTCTGGGAGCATAACTCGGTCCCATTACAGGAGAAGAAGAAGGGACAGAAAAGAAAGAGTAACAAGGGTGCGAGCCAGCCGGCACCGAGTACGATCCGTGCTCAGGACGGGCTACCTTCGCCTAAGGATATAATGAGGAGGGTGCATGTGGCGGGTAGGCCGATGCTACCGACTAATATGCTCAATGCTGCAACCGGTGCTATGCGGAGTCTTCGTGACACTGTTCTTTCTTTGGAGAAGCGGCGTCTCAGAGAGAAGGATGTGGCATACCCGGTTTTCGTGGACAAGGTGCCAGAGGGCAAGGGCTTTGTGGATAACTCCATCGGGGGTACGATCGTCCTGTGGTTTCATGACATCTTCGCTATGTTTAACCTTCATCCGCTGCACTACACCTTCGTTCGGCTATTTTCGCTGAGTATGGAGATGCGGATCATTAGAGACAAGACCCCAGACATCGTGATAGTCGACCCCTTCTACATGCATACCAAGATCTTGGGCAGAGATGGGGACCGGCAAGTCGCGAGTTCTTACCTCGAAGGCGTCATTCTAGCAAACAGACATAAGGATAACTTCATCGTGCGTTACTTTCCCGAGTAAGTCGTCCCCTCAACCGCCCTGTAACATATAATTTCTTATATTTCGATCGTTTTTTTAACATTCCGTGTTTTGTGCAGTGACACACATTGCACACTCATCCTCCTAAGCCCGAAATATTCTATGGCCACGTATTTCGAATCGGACCATCAGTCGAAGGTAGACTACACAAATGTCAAGAAAGTTCTTGATGATGTTCTCCCCGGCTACGCCAACTCTGGAGGCACCTTCACCAGGCCAGTTCGTAAGTACGGCAAGCACGTGTTCGCCCACAATACGATGTTCTGCTGCGTCAAGCAGCCGCCTGGCAGTCAGAAGGGTGCCTAATACGCCATCCATCACATGCGGGTGATCGTACCGGACCATCATCACCTTCTGCTACCAGATAAACTCAAAGATTGGGCCGCGAGCTTGTCGGCAATCCAGGACACAGACATCAGACAAGAATTCTTTCGCATCCTGTCGGAGTTTGCGGTAATCATCCATCAAGATGTCCTTCGTACCTACGGGCAGTTTAACCTCAGAAATCAACCGTCCAACAGTGACATAGACACAATGCTACAAATCCAGGCTGACAACGCCCGTGATTTCATGACTCGCACGATAGATGGCGGCTTCATCCACGCTCCGGTCCCTTGAGTCGAGTCGAAAGTAGTGATGCTATGTCTAGTTCTGAAACATCGATTGGCTCATGTTGTAATTAAACTTTAATGAACTTGTATGTCTATTTGGTTTGGACAGTCGTTCAACTTAGATGTAATCGATGCTATTAATGTCTTGCTTTTCTCTTCCGATCCTTTTGTTGCATACTTATATATTGCTTATGTATTGTCTGTGAATTGGTACTAACGTTTCGTTTGGCTAGTGCATAGTGATGCCGTCTTATGTCGTGTACAAGGGTAAGGTTCCCGGAGTCTACAATGACTAGGAGGAGTGTCAGAGACAGGTTCACCGTTTTAGCGGTAACAGTTACAAAGGGTACACCACTAGGGCGGAGGCGGAATCTAGATACACGCGCTATCTAGCGGGAGAGAGGAGGGAGCATTGGAGGAACCGGATGAAGACGAGTTTCATCACGATGATGCTCATCGTGATGACCGGAGCTCTCTTCTATGTGATGATAGTTTAGATGATCGATGTCGACTTGTAATGTGAAGACAAACTCGCTACTCGCGGTCTCGAGACTTGTAATATAATTTTCTATCTTTGTTTGGTCTTTTGAATTCGGAGACTAATATGATGAATTGTATTCGGAAACTAATATGATGAATTGTATTCGGAGACTAACTTTCTATTGTATTCGATGAATCTGGTGTTGCTGTGTGGTGTTGTCTAAATTATGTCCAATAATATATTTTGTATCCTCTGAAAATATCATAAAAGAAAAAAATCCTTAATATTCATACTTGTGGCGCACCACTGAATACACTAATGGCGCATTGTTCAAATGAAACTATTGGCGCATCACCCACCAGTGCGCCATTAGTATGCCAAAGCACATGGGTACATATGGCCCCCTGGGAGGCATACTAATGGCGCACTGTGGGCAATACTAATGGCGCACTGCGTGGTGCACCATTAGAACACTAGATACTAATGGCGCACCAGGGGTGCGCCATTAGTATTTAATTCTTATGGCGTGGTGCTAGTGGCGCACCACTAGTGCGCCATTAGTAGGCAAAAGTGGTGCGCCACTAGCATACCTTTTCCTAGTAGTGGTTCAATGACGATCAGTATTATGAGTTTATATGTTTTGATGTACCGAAGGTTGTTCGGAGTCCTGGATGAGATCACACACATGACGAGGAGTCTCGAAATGGTCGAGACATCAAAAATGATATACTGTACGATTTTAACCGGACACCGGATGAGTTCCGGGGGTCACCGGATAAATATCTGATAACCCACAAGTGTAGGGGGTCAGTTGTAGCCTCTTTCGATAAGTCAGATTGTCGAACCCAACGAGGAGTTAAAGGTAGAACAAATATTCCCTCAAGTTCTATCGACCACCGCTACAACTCTACGCATGCTTGACGTTTACTTTACCTAGAACAAGTATGAAACTATAAGTACTTTGTAATTTTTGTACGATAGGTTTGCAAGAATATAAAGATCATGTAAATATAAACTAGGGGCTGTTTAGGTAAAGAAGCAATAAAGTTAATACAGCGAGTGTGGAAATGTGGTGGTAGGAGTTGCGAAATTGTCCCTAAGGAATAGACTACCTTACTAGACCGATAGCAAGTTTTATGTGGGAGAGGACACTACTAGCTTGTCATCCCTGACTTGGAATTCCATGCACTTATGATTGGAACTATTAGCAAGCATCCGCAACTACTAACGTTCATTAAGGTAAAACCCAACCATAGCATTAAGATATATTGGTCCCCTTTCAATCCCGTATGCATCAATTTCTATGCTAGGTTGAAGCTTTTGTAACTCTTGCCCTCCAATACATAGTCCTATTAACATACAACTAACCCTATGATGGGCACCAATGGACAGCAACATAACCACAAGCAAATTAAACCAATCATAGCAATTCACCAATTACCGATAGGACAACGAAAATCTACGGAGACATCATAGGATGGCAACACATCATTGGATAACAATATGAAGCAGAAAGCACCATGTTCAAGTAGAGGGTACAACAGGTTTAGGGAGAGTGGACCGCTGTAGATACATGGGGGAAGGTAATGAAGATGTTGGTGAAGATGACCAAGGTGTTGGTGTAGATCACCCTCACACGATGATGGCCCAGGTGGCACTCCGGCGCCACCGGAAGCGAGGGGGAGAGAGCCCCCCTCCTTCTCCTTATTCCTTGACCTTCTCCCTAGATGGGAGAAGGGTTTCCCCTCTGTTCCATGGCCTCAATGGAGGCTCAAGGGCGAGAGCCCCTCCGAGATTGGATTTGTCTCTCTGTCTCTCTCTATTTCTGCGTTCCCAGATTCTGGCCTTTCACCGTTTCTTATATTCCCGGAGATCCGTAACTCCGATTTGGCTGAATTTTTGACACGATTTTTTTTCCGGATATTAGCTTTCTTGCGGGGAAAGAAGGGCACCAACCGCCTTACGGAGTAGCCACGAGGGCCCAGGGCGCACCCCTCACCCTCGTGGGCCACTCGGGCAATGTCTCACGTTGATTCCACTTCCAAAAATTCACATATATTCCAAAAAAATCTCCGTCCGTCTTTATCCCATCTGGACTCCGTTTGATATGGATATTCTGCGAAACAAAAAACAAGCAACAAATATGAACTAGCACTAGGCACTGGATCAATATGTTAGTCCAAAAAATAGGATAAAAAGTTGCCAAAAGTATATGAAAGTTGTATAATATTGACATGGAACAATCAAAAAATTATAGATACGACGGAGACGTATCAGCATCTCCAAGATCAATTCCTGCTCGTCGTCGAGTAGGTAAATGATAAAAAAGATAATTTTTGATGTGGAATGCTAACTAGCATAATCTTGATCATGTAATCTAATCATGGCATGAATATTAAGACACGGGTGATTCAAAGCAATAGTCTATCATTTTACATAAAAGAATTTAATACTCGGGCACCCCAACAAATAATCAAGTCTTTAAAAATACCAATGCTAAAGAACGTTATCCCTACAAAATTATATAGTCTCTAATGGTCCCTTTTCTTAACACAAGGTACCCCTCATGCCCATCCCGGCGTCAGCTAAGCAATTGTTTTCATACTTTACTTTTTCGAACTTTTTCAACTCTTCACGCAATACATGAGCGTGAGCCATGGACATAGCACTATGGGTGGAATAGAAGGTGGTAGTAGACAAAAGTAGGGAGAAAGTCTCACATCGACTAGGCGTATCAATGGGCTATGGAGATGCCCATCAATAGATATCAATGTGAGTGAGTAGGGATTGCCATGTAACGAATGCACTAGAGCTATAAGTGTATGAAAGCTCAAAATAAAACTAGTAGGTGTGAAGTAACTTACTTGCTCATGAAGACTTAGGGCATTTGAGGAAGCCCATCGTTGGAATATACAAGCCAAGTTCTATAATGAAAATGCCCACTAGTATATGGAAGTGACAACATAGGAGACTCTCTATCATGAAGATCATGGTGCTACTTTGAAGCACAAGTGTGGAAAAAAGATAGTAGCATTGTCCCCCTTTTTTATTTTTTTTGGGCCTCCCTTTTTTTGGGCTTTCTCTTTTTTTATTTGGCCCTTTTTTTCAAGGGACAATGCTGTAATAATTATGATCATCACACTTTTGTTTACTTACAACTTGATACTAGAACAAAGTATGACTCTATATGAATGCCTCCGGCGGTGTACCAGGATTTGCAAGGATCTAGCGTAGCAATGACATCAGAAAATGGACAAGCCATGAAAACATCATGCTAGCTACCTTAAGATCATGCAAAGCAATATGCCAATGATGGTGCGTGTCATAACAAATGGAAGGGTGGAGTTACATGGCAATATATCTCGGAATGGCTATGTAAATGCCATAATAGGTAGGTATGGTGGCTGTTTTTAGGAAGGGTATAAGGTGTTTTGATGCACCGGCAAAAATTGCGCGGTACTAGAGTTGCTAGCAAGGTGGAAGGGTGAGAGTGCGTATAATCCATGGACTCAACATTAGTCATAAAGAACTCACATACTTATTGCGAAAAATCTATTAGCCCTCGAAGCAGAATACTACGATGCATGCTCCTAGGGGGGAGGTTGGTAGGAGTTAACCATCGCGTGCCCCTGACCTTCATGCAAAGATAAATAATGAAAATATAATGTGCACCAATTTGGTTACATAGTTAGGAGACCATATGTGCATGCTTCGGGAATCACAAATCTTAACACCAATATTTTTACTAAACCACAATCATTCACTAGTACCTCCCACATATTAGCATCTCTATATCGCAAAACTATTACAAGGAATCAAACACATCATATTCAGCGATCTACAAGTTTATTTAGGATTTTGTGACTAACCATATGAATGACCAATTCATGTCAACTCTCTAAATACATATAAGTGAAGCAAGAGAGTTTTAATTATTTCTACAAAAGATACGCCCACGCTAGAACAATTATAAGTGAAGCAAAAGAACATTCTACAAATGTCGGTTTTCTATGTGAGAAGAAATAGGCAATTCAAACTTCAAATGATATAAGTGAAGCACATGAAGCATTCTATAAAGCCATACTCAAAAGATATAAGTGAATTGCAAAGAGCATTCTATAAATCAACCAAGGATTATCTCATACCAGCGTGGTGCATTTATTAAAATAAAAAATAAAAAGGACACGACGCTCGAAGAGTTTACGCATAACATGTGAACGAAACGAATCCGAAAACATGTCGATACTTGTTGAAGAAAGATGGGATGCCTTCCACGGCATCCCCAAGCTTAGACGCTTGAGTCAACTTGAATATTTACTTGCGGTGCCTTGGGCATCCCCAATCTTGAGCTCTTGCCTCTCCTCCTTCTTCTCACATGCAGACCTCCTCGATCTTTGAACACTTCATCCACACAAAACTTAACCGAACTTTTAGTGGCGTGGTTAGTGCATATGATCAATGAAATCCCATCATGTACTGCTCTAACATTACTATACAATTATAAAAAACATTACCCACTGTATGCTTTCACAATTCTATGACCCCAAGTCAAGGAGGCTTCAACAAGAATTCAAACATATGCAAACAATGAAGCTATAACAACAATCTATGAAAACAGGATAGTCTGTAGTAATCTGAACATTAACCATACTTATGTAACCCTAAATATTATGGAAAAATTAGGAAAAATAAAAAATTTGTATATTAAGACTTTCCAGAAAGTTTCAGATATTTTCGACGGTCCAGCAAAAAATGTAAAATCGCACACTACAACCAAAGTTTCTGTTTTTGCACCGCACAAACCAACAAGCAGTTTAATCATCCTAAAGGAAACTCTTGGCACATTATTTTTACAATACAATGGAATTGTACAAGGAGGTAATTATTTTTGTTGAAAAGTTTCTGTAATTCAAGATTTGCAAAGTTTCCATGGGCATGAACAAAGTTCAAGGAGCTCCCCCATTTCAACGATGCTCGTCCTTCTAACTTTCACTTTTCTTTTTGAAAAAGTATTAGGTTCCCCACTTAATTTTTTGTTTTTAAACTTTATAAAAGCACAAAACAGAAATAAATGACTCTCTAAAGCTTGCGGGTTGTCTCCCTGGCAGCGCTTTCTTTAAAGCCATTAAGCCAGGCATAAAGTGCTCAAGTAGTAGTGAGCACAAAGTAACATATATCATGCAAAAACGAAGTCTAACTCTCTTCCTATGCATCAGCATGTCATAAAAGAACAATTCATGCACACATAGTGAAGGCCAATGCATAGTATAAGCAGTTTCTTGCAATTCTATCGTGTTGGAAATGTAGAGAGGCGGAGATATAGTTTCTCTCTAATAATAATTGCAATTAGGAGAAGCAAGCACATGCATATTACACTCATCAAAATCATCATGTGTAGTAGTAAAAAGAAACCCATCAATATAATCCTTAATAAGTGCAAACTTCTCCGATATAGTGTAGTTTGGAGAATTCAGAAAGATAATAGGACTATCATGTGTGGGTGCAATACCAACTATCTCATGTTTAACATAAGGAACTATAGCAAGTTCATCTCCATAAGCATAATTCAATTGGCATCTTGGCCACAAGCATAGGAAGCAACATCAAAAAGGGATATTTCAAAAGAATCAATGGGATCATAACAATCATCATAGCATTCATCCTTCGGTAAGCACGAAGGGAAATTAAACAATGTATGGGATATTAAGTTACTCTCATTAGAAGGTGGGCACGGGTGATCAATCCGCTCTTCCTCCTTTTGTTCTTTGCTCTCCTCCTCATCATTTTCATCCAATGAGCTCACAGTGTCATCATTTCCTTCTTCCATAGTTTCCTGCAAAATATTAGTCTCCTCTTGGACAGCGGAGACCTTCTCAATAAATGCATCAATATTGGCATTGTATTCATAATTCAAATAGAAATATTTCAATATAGCAAAATTTTCAGGCCTACAAACATCATCATCAAAAGCATCATACTTTTTAAATAGAGATTCAATTTCATAAGCACCCTTAAAAGCAACAAATTCTTATATTTGTTCCACATCGTAATAATCATATATACCATTAGCATAAGAAGCTAAGGTTTCATTATCATTAAATTCTCATGGAAAGGGAAGGTGTGGAGCCTTCATCCTAGAGCAACAAGTCTAATCATATCTTAAGCATAATTGCCGAGCATACCAATGCAACATATAAATTTGATCCCATAATAGTTTCCCTTGTTGTGTCAAGCAATAATCCCTAAAGTATTCACGTTGATCCAACGTTACTCCCATTATATAGTTGAATGGGGTTTTCTCAGGATTATCAAAGTAGTACATAATATCTTTCACATATTGAGCATTGAGGATTTTAGGAGGTTCCCCATATCCATGATTAGCAAGTTAACCTAATTTTTTTGGTATTTTGTGTTCCATATCCATAACTAAAGTTAGAGAACAACTTAGAATAGAAAATAAAATCTACTTAGTGATAAGTCAAACAAGCACACACGAGAATATTCACCCCACGCTATTGCTCCCCGGCAACGGCGCTTGAAAAAGGTCTTGATAACCCACAAGTGTAGGTGATCGGTTGTAGCCTCTGATACGTCTCCAACGTATCTATAATTTTTTATTGTTCCATGCTATTATTTATGACGATTTGGATGTTTAATGGGCTTTGTCATACAATTTTATATCATTTTTGGGACTAACCTACTAACCCAAAGGCCCAGTCCAGATTGCTGTTTTTTGCCTGTTTCAGGGTTTTGCAGAAAAGAAATATCAAACGGAGTCCAAACGGAATGAAACCTTCGGGAGAGGTATTTTTGGAGAAAATCACGCACGGGAGACTTGAGAACCACGTCAGGGGAGCCACGAGGTTCCCACAAGGGTGGCGGGTGCGCCCCCTGCCCAGGGCACGCCCCCTGCCTCGTGGGCCCCTCGTGAGTCCCCCGGTGCCCTCCTTCTTCCTATATAAGCCTACGTACCCCGAAACCATTAGTAACAGAGAGAAAACCCCAATTCCATCGCCGGAACCTTCTATTCCCGTGAGATCCCATCTTGGAGCCTGTTCTGGAGCTCCGCCGGTGGGGGGATCCATCACGCAGTGCTTCTACATTATCATCATCGCCCTCACCATGAGTTGTGAGTAGTTTACCACAGACCTTCGGGTCCATAGCTAGTATCTCGATGGCTTCTTCTCTCTCTTTGGATCTCAATACAAAGTTATCCTCGGTCTTCGAGGAGATCTATTCGATGTAATCTCTTTTTGCGGTGTGTTTGTCGAGATCCAATGGATTGTGGGTTTATGATCAAGATTACTTATGAGAAATATTTGGTTCTTTTCTGAACTCTTTATGTGTGCTCATAATATCCTTGCAAGTCTCTTTGAATTATTGGTTTGGTTTGGCCTACTAGATCTATAGTTCTTGCAACGGGAGAAGTTCTTGGCTTTTTGTTCAATCTTGCGGTGTCCTTTCCTAGTGACAGTAGTGGCAGCAAGCCACGTATTGTATTGTTGCCATCGAGGATAAAAAGATGGGGTTTATATCATATTGCTTGAGTTTATCCCTCTACATCATGTCATCTTGCTTAATGTGTTACTCTTTTCTTATGAACTCAATACATTAGATGCATGCTGGATAGCAGTTGATGTGTGGAGTAATAGTAGTAGATGCAGGCAGGAGTCGGTCTACTTGTCTCGGACGTGATGCCTATATAAAATGATCATGCCTATATAGTCTCATAATTATTCGCTTTTCTATCAATTGCTTGACAGTAATTTGTTTACCCGCCGTAGAATATCACTATCATGAGAGAAGCCACTAGAGAACACTATGCCCCCCTGGTCTATTCTCAACATATCAATCTACATCTACTTTACTTTTTCCGCTTTTATTTTCTATTCTTATATCCAAAAATACCAAAAATATCAAACTATCATCTCTATCAGATCTCACTTTCGTAAGTGACCGTAAAGGGATTGACAACCCCTTATCGCATTGGCTGCGAAGTTCTTATTTGTTTGTGCAGGTGCAAGGGACTCGCACATGGTCTCCTACTGGATTGATACCTTGGTTCTCAAAAACTGAGGGAAATACTTATGCTACTGTGTTGCATCTCCCTTTCCTCTTCGAGGGAATACAACGCAAGCTCGAGAAGTAGCAAGAAGAATTTATGGCGCTGTTGCCGGGGAGGCTTACGCAAAAGTCATATACCAAGTACCTATCACAAACCCTTATCCTTTGCATTACATTTTTTGCCTCTTGTTTTCCTCTCCCCCACTTCACCCTTGCTGTTTTATTTGCCCTTCTTCTGCCGTGTGTTTACCGTTCGCGTGCCTCTTGTTTGCTTGTGTTGCTATGTGCCCTCATTTAGCTTGCATGTTCGCTTGCTAAAGTATGAATCATCATCCACTTTCTAATCTCTTTAAGAGATCCAATTATGTTGAACCTATTGCTAGTGAGCTGCGTGCACTAGATTATCTTTATGGGGTTTTTGTTGAAATTTATTAATCTGAAAATTGTGAGGAATTGGTAAAAGAAAAAGTGATTCATGTTAGCTCCTTAAATAAAAAGCATGATTGCAATGATGTTACTATAAATTCTATTGATGTCAATTGTGCTAATAATATGCAAACCCCTAAGCTTGGGGATGCTAGTATTGATATGTCAACTACTTGTTGCAATGATCATGATTGGGGTGATTCTTCTTACGATCTTGAAAATTTATTTAAGCCCCATGATGAATATGAGATTTATGTTAATGTTTGCAATAATATTGAAAGTGGGTTTGGAAGAGTGTCAACTTTAGATCCCACATATTTGGAGAATGTTCAATCTTATGAAATTTTTGTTAGAAGTGGGTTTGGAGAGGTCATGACTTTAGTGTAACACCCCAAAAATTTAGCAAGGTTTTATTTAATAAAATTTTGTCCGTAAATTAAAATTTTTCCTTTTGCTATATGTTCCTTGGTTTTCAGAACCTTTCTTATGTTATGTTGAAGTTTTGCCCCTAGTGACAACCTTCCAGCTAATATTAGTTTCTCTTCTGCACCCTTTAAAATTTTGCTTATATCAGCAGGTTTAGTTATATTTTGTTTCCCACAATTTACTCCTCTATATAAATGATTAAACATAGTTTTAAGGCCTCCTTTGAACAGCAACTACTTGATAAATTTATTTACAATTTCAAACAATCTGGTTCATTTAATGATTAAACATATTTCATTTAATATTTTGGGCTCCACAGCATTTTTGCCAATATGGTTCAGTAGGCCATATTGCACTACAACCCCTTTAAATATTCCTTTGATGCTTCCACCAAAATTATGGGATGTTCATAGCAGTATGTTATCCATCTTTATGCAAAAACCCACATTGGTCCTTTGGAAGTTTTGAGTGAAACAACCTCTTTTCCATTCTGGTTCAGTTTGGTGTCTTGCACTGCAACCCTAGTCTATTTTGCTCAAGAGCCTTTAAGCTTCCTCATGCTTGTAGTCCATCTTTCAAGACCCTTAAGTCCAGAATAGTGGACCTATTGGGATAATTTTGGTTCATGGAACAGTGCACTGCAGTTTCTGTCCAGAAGTGAAATCTTGCAAAACTTGCTCTAACAAGTTCTTGCTTTTGTTGAACTAACCTCACTATCTTCCTACTCTTCTAAGGAGACATCCATCTGGTAAATTTGGCCACCCCAAGAGCTGGCTAGATGCCCCTGGCATTTTGTCAAACACCCTGAGTGCATGACCATATTTGGCTTAGCTTCTGGTTCATATTATGAACTTGACTCCCTGACTAATCCAGCATGTGTCACAGCTTTGTCATTGCCTGTAACCCCACCCTGTGGACCCCCTTGCAGTTTGGAGCTCATCAGCATGCCGTGGCATAACGCCGAGCACGTTGCATGAGTGCTCTGGACGCGCCCAGAGCGCGCGTTTTGCGCGTGCGTGCGCTCGGGCCGCCGCGTCGCGCCCCTAGCCCCCTACTCACTCCCAGAGCCCCGCCCAGCCTTATCCGCACTCGAGGAAACGCCAACCGCACCAGGGACTCAATAGCGCCGCCGTCAGAGCACTCCTGGCGGCACGCCGGCGCTCGCAACGGCTTTCTGCCACGGTCGGCGCCGCCCAAGCCACGCGCGCTCGCCAGCTGCCCCCTGGAGCCGTGCGAGATCATCCGCTGGCATGTCCACTAGCTCTCGTCGCCGCCACGTCCACCTATTGCAACAGAATGACGGTCGCCGGTGATCTTATCCACTACCGCCGCTGAACCACCATGGCTCGCCTATTTAAAGGCGCCCGAGCCTCTCCGCAGCATCATACCACTACTATGCACCCCGCAGAGCAGCCCCAAGGCAGTCAATCGACCCCGAGGAGCCCCCTTCTCTATCTCCGGCGAACACAGCCGCCACCTCGGCCTCGAACAATCCGGCGCCACCAGAGCCTCTTCCGCTTATCCAACACCACCGTCGTCTCTCCCTCGACCTTGTGGAGCTGCCCGACCTCTCCAACAGGATCAAAACTCATCACAGCCCGAATCCCCATTTACGCCCGAAGCTCCCTCCGTCGGGGAGCTCGCCGCCGGCGACTCCCTTCGCCCCCTCCAACCAAACGACTACTGGAAGGACATCACCCACCCCGCGGATCCATTCCCGCACTCAGTGACCCTCGAGGAACCCTGGTTCGCTGACGACGATCGCCGGAGCCCCACTTCAGTTCGGGCAGGAGGAAGGAGAGGGGGGAAAGACTAGTCAAACCTGACTAGTGGACCCCCCCTGGGCCCACTGTCAGTGACCCAACCCCGCACCCACGCGCGCATAACTGGAGGCGCATTCTCCGAAGTACGTATCCCCTAGCTCGAAAGCGTATTCTCAGTCGAATCGTTTTCTTCTCAGTTTTAGTTTAAAAAATCAGTTTTTGACCAAAACTTTGACTGGCTTTAACTTTTTAACCACAACTCAAAAATGATTTGATTCTTTTTCTGTTGTTTCCCAAATATTGTCTAGTTTATTTTCATATTTATATAAAAAAAATTCAGACAACTTTTTGGGGGTGTTCTAAGTCTATGTATTGATTTCCTTTTAATTCTTTTAGGTTTTTGAAGAGGGAGAAAGCTTCCAAAGTTCCTGGAATGCTTTTCCCCTCCCCTCTACTTGAAGGCAAGCATCTTGAACCCTGTGATGATACCATTTGTGTGTTGTTTGCTTTAATCTCAAGAACTCCATTGATATGCCAAAATTTGAACATCATTATTTCATGTGGAAAGCATACCCTTGCATATCAACATAAGGTGAATATTTTCCTTTCAAGTTTTGTATGTGATACTGGTGACAGCCACCACTCCTCATGCCACATCTGCCTGGTAATAGTTCGGATGGGGTCCGAAAAGAAGGTTGTGTTTCGATGAACCAACCGCGTGACTGACATCTCGTTGTGACAAGGATGTACAGTAAGGCAGCTGGTAGCATGAAGAGAGTGAGCCTGTCAGGGAACTGTGAAATCACTGTGGCACTAACCGTGCAGAGAGTTTATAACCTCCTGAGTCGACCATAGATCGAGTCTTGCTCCGGTAACCCCCATACTTGTTTCGTGCTACCACGTGTCCCTGCTACAGGTAGGGTATGGTTTAGTAAATTTGTCGACCCCTGTTCTATCACACACCGTACAGAGAGGCCATGGTGGAAGATACCGGCTGCATCCGGTAGGCAGGCCACCTTGTCCGGGGGCATGGGTGTTTCGGTTGTAGCCGAAGGGGATAGCGTCCCCAGTTTCTCGCGCGCGTTATAAATTGTGGTGATCCCATGCTAGTCGAGGTTGTAGCCTCCCCACTTAGAGTTTGGCTAACTAGTGTTGTGGGTGATTCCAGACACCGGTAAGTTAAGCCGGTGTGTGCAGTCAGGTGTGTCTTCATTTTAAAAGGCCGTGGACGGAATTAGTCCGGGAGGGCTATAGAAAATCTGTTATCCGTGGGTAAATAGTGCACCCTCTGCAGAGATATAAAACCTATTCGAATAGCCGTGTCCATGGTTAAGGACTAGAGTCTGGGATGGGTCGAGTGTCGGTCTTAGTGTCGGTCTTCGGAGGAAAGATCTATTAATTACGAACATTATTCATGACATGTGACAGGTAGTGATTGTGATTTATCCTTATAATGGACTAACCATTCATATTACTTGAAACAGCAAGTATCCGCAGGACGGTTCTACCTCCCGGATATTCCCTGTTATTTCCTTTCTTTTTACAAGCCCTTTCTGTGATGTCGCTCAGACGTCCGATTGTGGCATTCTTTTTATTCATAAGCCATTTATGTGATGTCGCTCAGACGTCCGACTGTGGCATTCTTTTTATTTATAAGCCCTTTATATGATGTCGCTCAGACGTCCGACTATGGCATTCTTTTTATTCATAAGCCCTTTATGTGATGTCGCTCAGACGTCCGACTGTGGCATTCTTTTCATTTATAAGCCCTTTACGTGATGTCGCTCAGACGTCCGACTGTGGCATTCTTATTATTTATAAGCCCTTTATGTGATGTCGCTCCGACGTCCGACTGTGGCATTCTTGTCCTTTATTTTCCTTTTCTTATGAGCCCTTTCTGTGGTGTCGCTCAGACGCCCGATTGTGGCATGTCTGTTATTTGTTTCATTACTACTTTTTGATTGCATATACCATTTTTCTCGAACGTCCTGCTTAAAGTTATATCCTATCGCATCATTATTATCATAGTGATCATAAATCATCTTTGAGCATGTTTATGTCTCACCCATGTTCTTAATGTTTGCGAGTACATTCAAAGTACTCACTGGCTTTTCCCTGGCTATTGTCTTGGCCAGACTCCTTGTGTGGGAAGGAACGACATGAAGCTACCCCAGAGCCTACACTATTGGGATAGCAGCCCCGCGAAGATAGGAGTTATCCCGGTCAGCTGTTCCCGTGGGAAATGGAGTCCCTCGAGCGCCGACGTGCCTCGACCGCTTCCGCCATCATCTACCAGAAAACCCGTGTTGTACTTATAGGCCAGAATGCTCTTGTACTACATATCTGTACCTTTGCTTGGAATTTTCTGTATGAAGAGGTGCCTCATCAGCTAACAGTAATCCTGGGGTTGATGAGCACAAGGTCCGAATTTTGGGAATTTAATACCCGGAAATCCCAGTCCTGACAACCTTGGCATCAGAGCCAGGCTGACCGTTGGCTAATCCTATCTTAGCCAGGTCCAAAAACCCAGATTTACCACCCCAGCAGACCATATTCCAACCCCAGCCAAACTTCTCGCGTAAGATACCCATACAGTGGACCGACGCCCTTGGTAGTCGGTGCCCAACCTACTAGCCTAGCTTATCAATCACGCGCTAGTAACCGACACCTAAACAGTTCCCCTCCGCAAGCGTGCGAAGGAAGACTCCGCAAGCGTGCAGAGGAAGACTCCGCCTTTTCCTATAAATAGGGCACGCTAGCCCCCAAACCCAATACCACACAATCTCTACCCCCATACCGAGCTAAAATGCCAGGACCCATCGTCCACAATGAAACCACAGCAACCAACCTTGGATGTTTTGTGACCGTGCTCGGAAACCTCACCCGTCGTGCCTTTGCGATGGAAGAACCCCCAGAATATGTTGTGTACCAAGACACCATGGGAGGTGAAAGCCGTCAATTCTGGGCCACTGTGCACATCTACGGTAGAGGTCTGACGCCAGAGCGCCCCTACAGGTTCACCGGAAGGACAACTTCCTTTGAGCCGGAAGCTATCCAACTGGCCGCTCGGGAGGCTATAGTTCAACTCAGGCACCTGTCGCCCAGAGTTAACTGTCGCTCATTTTACTACTACCCCAGTCATAACGGGTATGGTAGGCCTCCCCGAGTTGCAAGAGGAGACCACAAGACGGATCCTGCATTATTGCATCTGGTACGCTATGTCAGCGTACTCGAGGAACTGTTCGATCAAATCACCCTGGATCTGATCGCAGCCCATGGATAACTGCTTCGCCGAGCCCCAGCTAGAGGACGAGGCGAGTCCGGCACCGACAACCTAGTCGTGCTGTTTGGACAACCAATCGAGTCCCCAAGGCCTGCCACGGTCATTGACCAGAATGCCTTGGTAACCCCACAAGTGATGCGTCGCCTGTTTAGCGCACGCTCCAACGGGATTGGAGCCAACAATCCCCGCGAGGGTCATCATCCCTGCCCCGACCCTGCACCTCCTCAGCCACCGCCAGCCAACCCCAATGATGAAGCTCTCGGAGAAGCTTCAGCACCCACAAGGCAAGGCCGCTTGGATATAAACGAGGTTGATTAAATCACCCGAGTATTACCAAGCCTTACCTTGCCATTGTCGAGGCCGTGTAACCTGTATGCCTATATGTATGTACAATTTATTTATCTTTATAGCGGCTAGTGTACGAGTGACTATTTTTGTCAGGTATGACTTCCAGAGCACCTCACCGACAACCCCTACAGCAAACACGCCTTTTTACGAGACGTGAGTATCTGTAGCCTTGACGCCGACCCAGTAAAGAGCAATCGACGATATAGATGCCCTCACCATAACCCTATAAACCAGCCAGGCCGCTATATATAGGCCACGCCGTGAACTTGCCGAGCATCCCTCACCGGTGCTTTCCTCTCGCAGCCACTACCTTCGCCATGCCGATCCCTAGTATTTACCTGAGAACCCCCGAGGCATCCCCGGGTAGTTTCGTGAAGATATTGTGGAATTTTACCTGCAGTACCATGCGCGCTACCCGTCCACCCCAATATGAACTACTCAAAGCAAGGATCACACCATCCACCTCGAAATATTGGGCAGTGGTACACATCCCACCCACCAACCCAAACCAAGACCCCACAGAGGTTTCCTTCATGGGGAAATCCATGCCGACTCCATAGATGGCCATAGAGGCTGCCGCCTGCGAAGCAATTGCTCGCCTTCGATTCCCGGTGCCCTATGCTAGTGAGCGAGGATATTACTACTTTCCAGGCCGCGCAGCACCCGGAGAAGCAGCATCTTTTCCTGGTGGGAGCATTGAGAGAGACCCGGTGCTAGCCAACCTTTCGCAGTATGTGATCGCACAAGAGCGTCTGAACCAGCGGATAATGGGTTATCTCCAGAGCCTCGCCGATTTAAATCCTCGGATCGCCATTGGCAGACCTTTGAGGCCCGCGCAGGAGAAGCACATTCACTGCCTGGTCAACCCACTACCACCGATAGAAGAAGAGTGTCCCCCGGCACCAGAGACCTTTTCTCAGGACCCTGTCCATTTACCGTTTATATTTTAGATGCTTCTGCCACGTGAGTGTAACCGTATCTTTTTATGAAGAACTGTGTGTTGCATCGTGTGTTAAATAAGTTTTTTTTTCCTGGGTTGTTGCATCTTGTCCATCAGCTTAACATAGATTTTTCTTTCATCGCACAGCATCACGACAACGTTAATACAACTCCGGCCACTCCACACAGTACACTAAGTTGCTAATTCGCCTACACCTGCTCCATCAAACACCTCCTTGCACACCATAGTTTCTTGAAATGAAACTCGTGGGGATTTTATTCGAGCACTAATTGCTTACCGCACACTAACAACAGTCAGCACCTGACACTCTCACCTAATCCCCGTGATCGCCGCCGCCGCGGAGAGCTAGCACTCGAGCCGCCGCATCACGACGATCGTCGAAGATCATCGCACACAAGAGCACCGATACCCCCAGCAATGCCACCAACCCCACGCTCATGAGAACCATGCACCAGTCCGGCATCGCCTCCGCCATTAGAGCCTCGACCCGAGCTCCTGCAAACACAAACGGAGGAGAAGGAAGAAAGGAGAAGAAGGAGAGGCCAGGTGAGAGGAAGAAGAAGCAGCACCTCGGCCGTTTTATAGCTCGAGATCGGTGTACGGTGGGCGGAGTCCACTAGCACCGCTCGTCGCTCAACCGCCAGTGTTCGGAGGCGAATCCGCGAGCAGTGCCGATAGCACGCTGGCCCGCGAGGTGAGTGCACGCTGCACCGGCAGCTAGCACGCCGCGCACTATGGCAGTATGCCCTAGATGCCCTACGAGCTAGCCGTCGTCGGTGGAGAAAGTGCGGGAAAAGCACGCGGGAGGAAGGAGAAGAGAGAGCCGGAGGAAGAAGAAGAGGCTAACAATGGGCCCAGGCCCCACCTGTCAGCCAGTGAGAGCACTGTGCTCTCGGGTACAACCGGCGTATTTGTAAATTTAGAAAAATAATATTTCTAAATTTACTATGTCCCAGAGTAGTAATATATCTCTTTCCTCAACGGTATATTTATCTTTCCGCATGTTGTACCAGTGTTTAACACTGTAGTTGCATCACTGTTTGCTCATGCACTGTAGTAGCTGTTATTTGCATTATGAGAGCAGCAAAAATTTGATAGTATCTTTTGAGGCAGCAGCAGTCCTTATAGCTACCCTTAACAAATCTCGAGGACGAGATTTTTCTTAAGGGGGGTAGTGTTGTAACACCCCAAAAATTTAGCAAGGTTTTATTTAATAAAATTTTGTCAGTAAATTAAAAATTTGCCTTTTGCTACATGTTCCTTGGTTTTCATAACCTTTCTTATGTTATGTTGAAGTTTTGCCCCTATTGACAACCTTCCAGCTAATATTAGTTTCTCTTTTGCACCCTTTAAAATTTTGCTTATATCAGCAGGTTTAGTTATATTTTGTTTCCCACAATTTACTCCTCTATATAAATGATTAAACCTAGTTTTAAGGCCTCTTTTGAACTGCAACTACTTGATAAATTTATTTACAATTTCAACCAAAAATTGGAGATGTCTAGTGATGCTATTAAATCACTTTTATGCAATAATATAAATATTTCATTCAATATTTTGGGCTCCACAGCATGTTTGCCAATCTGGTTCAGTAGGCCATATTGCACTACAACCCCTTTAAATATTCCTTTGCTGCTTACACCAAAATTATGGGATGTTCGTAGCAGTATGTTATCCATCTTTATGCAAAAACCCACCTTGGTCCTTTGGAAGTTTTGAGTGAAACAACCTCTTTTCCATTCTGGTTCAGTTTGGTGTCTTGCACTGCAACCCTAGTCTATTTTGCTCTAGAGCCTTTGAGCTTCCTCATGCTTGTAGTCCATCTTGCAAGACCCTTAAGTCTAGAAGAGTGGACCTATTGGGATAATTTTGGTTCATGGAACAGTGCACTGCAGTTTCTGTCCAGAACTGAAATCTTGCAAAACTTGCTCTAACAAGTTTTTGCTTTTGTTGAACTAACCTCACTATCTTCCTATTCCTCTAAGGAGACATCCATCTGGTAAATTTGGCCACCCCAAGAGGTGGCTAGATGCCCCTGGCATTTTGTCAAACACCCTGAGTGCATGACCATATTTGGCTTAGCTTCTGGTTCATATTATGAACTTGACTCCCTGACTAATCCAGCATGTCTCACAGCTTTCTCATTGCCTGTAACCCCACCCTGCGGACCCCCTTGCAGTTTGGAGCTCATCAGCATGTCGTGGCATAACGCCGAGCACGTTGCGTGCGTGCTCTGGACGCGCCCAGAGCACGCGTTTTGCACGTGCGTGCGCTCGGGCCACCGCGTCACGCCCCTGGCCCCCTACTCACTCCTAGAGCCCCGCCCAGCCTTATCCGCACTCGAGGAAACGCCAAACCGCACCAGGGACTCAACAACGCCGCCGTCAGAGCACTCCTGGCGGCACGCCGGCGCTCGCAGCGGCTTTCTGCCATGGTCGGCGCCGCCCAAGCCACGCGCGCTTGCCAGCTGCCCCCTGGAGCCGTGCGAGATCTTCCGCTGGCCTGTCCACTAGCTCTCGTCGCCGCCACGTCCACCTGCTGCAACAAAACGACGGTCGCCGGCGAGCTTATCCACTGCCGCCGCTGAACCACCACTTTTTTGGGGTGTTCTATGTCTATATATTGATTTCATTTTAATTCTTTTAGGTTTTTGAAGAGGGAGAAAGCTTCCAAAATTCCTGGAATGCTTTTCTCCTTCCCTCTACATGAAGGCAAGCATCTTGAACCCTGTGATGATACCATTTGTGTGTTGTTTGCTTTAATCTCAAGAACTCCATTGATATGCCAAAATTTGAACATCATTATTTCATGTGGAAAGCATACCCTTGCATATCAACATAAGGTGAATATTTTCCTTTCAAGTTTTGTATGTGATACTGGTGACAGCCACCACTCCTCATGCCACATCTGCCTGGTAAAAGTTCGGATGGGGTCCGAAAAGAAGGTTGTGTTTCGATGAACCAACCGCGTGACTGACATCTCATTGTGACAAGGATGTACCGTAAGGCGGCTGGTAGCATGAAGAGAGTGACCCTGTCAGGGAACTGTGAAATCACTGTGGCACTAACCGTGCAGAGAGTATATAACCTCCTGAGTCGACCATAGATCGAGTCTTGCTCCGGTAACCCCCATACTTGTTTCGTGCTACCACGTGTCCCTGCTACAGGTAGGGTACGGTTTAGTAAATTTGTCGACCCCTGTTCTATCACACACCGTACAGAGAGGCCACGGTGGAAGATACCGGCTGCATCCAGTAAGCAGGCCACCTGGTCCGGGGGTATGGGTGTTTCGGTTGTAGCCGAAGGGGATAGCGTCCCCAGTTTCTCGCGCGCGTTATAAATTGTGGTGATCCCATGCTAGTCGAGGTTGTAGCCTCCCCACTTAGAGTTTGGCTTAACTAGTGTCGTGGGTGATTCCAGACACTGGTAAGTTAAGCTGGTGTGTGCAGTCAGGTGTGTCTTCATTTTAAAAGGCCGTGGACGGAATTAGTCCGGGAGGGCTATAGAAAATCCGTTATCCGTGGGTAAAGAGTGCACCCTCTGCATAGATATAAAACCTATTCGAATAGCCGTGTCCATGGTTAAGGACTACAGTCTGGGATGGGTCGAGTGTCGGTCTTAGTGTCGGTCTTCGGAGAAAAAATCTATTAATTAAGAACATTATTCATGACCTGTGACAGGTAGTGATTGTGATTTATCCTTATTATGGACTAACAATTCATATTACTTGAAACAGTGAGTATCCGCATGACGGTTCTACCTCCTGGATATTCCCTATTATTTCCTTTCTTTTTACAAGCCCTTTCTGTGATGTCGCTCAGACGTCCGATTGTGGCATTCTTTTTATTCATAAGCCCTTTCTGTGATGTCGCTCAGACGTCCGATTGTGGCATTCTTTTTATTCATAAGCCCTTTATGTGATGTCGCTCAGACGTCCGACTGTGGCATTCTTTTTATTCATAAGCCCTTTAGGTGATGTCGCTCAGACGTCC
>LR738712.1:710294055-710462403 GCA_902687465.1 Secale cereale
TTTATCCTTATTATGGACTAACAATTCATATTACTTGAAACAGTGAGTATCCGCATGACGGTTCTACCTCCTGGATATTCCCTATTATTTCCTTTCTTTTTACAAGCCCTTTCTGTGATGTCGCTCAGACGTCCGATTGTGGCATTCTTTTTATTCATAAGCCCTTTCTGTGATGTCGCTCAGACGTCCGACTGTGGCATTCTTTTTATTCATAAGCCCTTTATGTGATGTCGCTCAGACGTCCGACTGTGGCATTCTTTTTATTTATAAGCCCTTTATGTGATGTCGCTCACACGTCCGACTATGGCATTCTTTTTATTTATAAGCCCTTTATGTGATGTCGCTCCGACGTCCGACTGTGGCATTCTTGTCCTTTATTTTCCTTTTCTTATGAGCCCTTTCTGTGGTGTCGCTCAGACGCCCAACTGTGGCATGTCTATAATTTGTTTCATTACTACTTTCTGATTGCATATACCCTTTTTCTCGAACGTCATGCTTAAAGTTATATCCTATCGCATCAGTATTATCATAGTGATCATAAATCATCTTTGACCATGTTTATGTCTCAAC
Organism: Secale cereale; assembly: GCA_902687465.1. NCBI lineage: Eukaryota > Viridiplantae > Streptophyta > Magnoliopsida > Poales > Poaceae > Secale > Secale cereale. The sequence continues at coordinate 710,294,626 of LR738712.1, forward strand.
CATGTTCTTAATGTTTGCGAGTACATTCAAAGTACTCACTGGCTTGTCCCTAGCTATTGTCTTGGCCAGACCCCTTGCGTGGGAAGGAAAGACGTGAAGCTACCCCAGAGCCTACACTATTGGGATAGCAGCCCCGCGAAGATAGGAGTTATCCCGGTCAGCTGTTCCCGTGGGAAATGGATTCCCACGAGCGCCGACGTGCCTCGACCGCTTCTTCCATCATCTACCAGAAAACCCTTGTTGTACTTATAGGCCAGAATGGTCTTGTACTACATATCTATACCTTTGCTTGGAATTTTCTGTATCAAGAGGTGCCTCATCAGCTAACAGTAATCCTGGGGTTGATGAGCACAAGGTCCGAATTTTGGGAATTTAATACCCCGAAATCCCGGTCCTGACATTTAGTTAATGTTGCTCCCACTATTTTGGAAGAGTGTCAACTTCGTATGCATGTGGAACGTGTTGAGAATATGTTTCGTGATAGCTATATTGTTGAATTTTCTTATGATCCTACATGGAATTATTATGAGAGAGGAAAATACGGTTGTAGAAATTTTCATGTTACTAAATTACCTCTCGTTATGTTGAGATTGCTATTGTTTCTTTCTCCTTCCTTGCATATGCTAGATCTTGCTTGTGTTGGGAATTTGTTTTCCTATAAGATGCCTATGAATAGGAAGTATGTTAGACTTAGATGTGTTTTTCACATGTCTTATGATGCTCTCCTTGTGCTTCAATCCCTATCTTTTATGTGAGCATCATTGAACTATCGTGCCTAGCTAGGGGCATAAAATGATAGGGCTTGTTGGGAGGCAACCCAATTTTATATTTTTTGTTTTTGCTTCCGTTAGGGAATAAATATTGCATCTAGCTTCTATTTAGATGTGGTTTAATGTTTTTTTAGTGTTTTAGCCAAGTAGAACCTTTGGGAAGACTTGTGTGAAGTTTATATGATCTTGCTGTGAAAAACAGAATCGTTAGCGCTCGCTAGAATAGTCGTAAGATTTTACTGGAGCATGCTATTTAGTTGATTCTTTTTGAAGATGATTAATAGACAAATTCCTCACGTTTACCAATTTAGTTTGAATTTTTTGGAGTTACAGAAGTATGCGAAACCTGCAGATTACTACAGACTGTTCTGTTTTTGACAAATTATGTTTTTTGTGTGTTGTTTGCTTATTTCAATGCATCTATGAGTAATATTGGGAGGTATGAACCATAGAGAAGTTGGAATACAATAGGTTTAACACCAATATAAACAAAGAATGAATTCATTGCAGTACCATTGAGTAGTGGTTTGCTTTCTTATACTAACGGAGCTCACGAGAATTTTTGTCTAAGTTTTGTTTTGTGAAGTTTTCAAGTTTTGAGTATTGCTTTGAGGGACTATGGAACAAAGAGTAGCGAGGGCCTAAGCTTGGGGATACCCATGGCACCCCAAGTAAAATTCAAGAACAACCAAAAGCCTAAGCTTTGGGGATGCCCCGGGAAGGCATCCCCTCTTTCGTCTTCATCCATCGGTAACTATACTTGGAACTATATTTTCATTCACCAGATGATATGTGTTTTGCTTGGAGCGTCTTGTATAATTTGAGTATTTTCTTGTTAGCTTGCCACACTTATCCTTTATGGACACACCTATTTGAGAGAGTTAAATATGGCCTCAGAATTGATAGAACACTATATGTGCTTCACTTATATCTTTTGAGTTGAATAGTTTTTGCTCTAGTGCTTCACTTATATCTTTTAGAGCACGGTGGTGATAATATTTTTAAGAAATTGTTGAAACTCTCATGCTTCACTTATATCCTTCTGAGAGTCTATTCAAACAGCATGGTAATGTGTTTAGGCTATAAAACTAGTCTTCACATGATAGACATCCAATATCTATGTAGTAAAATCTTTCACACCAAGTGCATTGAATATGATGAGATGTTGGATGCTTGATAATTGTTTTGAGATATGAGGATAGTGATATTAGAGTCATGCTAGTGGAGTTATTATGAAATTGATAAATGCTTGTGTTAAGGTTAGTGATTCCCGTAGCATGCACGTATGATGAACTGCTAACTGACGAAGTTAGAGCATGAGGTATTTGTAAAGTGCCAACATTTGTGTGGAGGTCGGGGGCGCGCGATGGTTAACTCCTACCAACCTCCCCCCTAGGATCATGAGTTGATTGCTTTGTTTAGATAACTCGTAAATTTTTGCAATAAGTATATGAGTTCTTATGACTAATGTTGAGTCCATGGATTATACGCACTCTCACCCTTCCACCATTGCTAGCCTCTTTTGTACCGTGCAACTTTCGTCGGTGCCATACACCCACTATATATCCTTCCTCAAAAGAGCCACCATATTATTCCTCAAAACAGCCACCATACCTACCTATCATGGCATTTCCATAGCCATTCCGAGATATATTGCCATGCAACTTTCCACCATTTCGTTCATATGACACGCATCATATTGGCATATTGCCATGCATGATCATGTAGTTGACATCGTATTTGTGGCGAAGCCACCATGCATAATTTTTCATACATGTCACTCTTGATTCATTGCACATCCCGGTACACCACCGGTGGCATTCATGTAGATTCATACTTGTTCTAGTATCGAGTTGTAATGAAAGTGTGATGATCATCATTATTAGAGTATTGTCCCATGGGAGGAAAGGCTAAATCAATAAAGCCCCTCCACAAAAAAAAAGGAAAAAAGAAAAAAAAATGGCCAAAGAAAAAAAAGGACCAAAAAAAAGAAGAAAAAGAAAAGAAAAAGGGACAATCGCTACTATCTTTTTTCCACACTTGTGCTTCAAAGTAGCACCATGTTCTTCATTGTAGAGAGTCTCATGCTTAGCCACTTTATATACTAGTGGGAATTTTCGTTATAGAACTTGGTTTGTATATTCCAACGATGGGCTTCATCAAATGCCCTAGGTCTTCGTGAGCAAGCAAGTTGGATGCACACCCACTAGTTTCTTTTGTTGAGCTTTCATACAAATTTAGCTCTAGTGCATCCATCGCATGGCAATCCCTACTCACTCACATTCATATCTATTGATGGGCATCTCCATAGCCCATTGATACACCTAGTTGATGTGAGGCTATCTCCCTCATTTTTGTCTTCTCCACAACCACCTCTCTATTCCACATAGTGCTATGTCCATGACTCACGCTCATGTATTGCGTGAAAGTTGAAAGGTTTGAAAGAATAGAGTACGAAAACAAGTGCTTGGCTGAAATCGGGGTTGTGCATGATATGAATATTTTGTGTGATGAAGAGGGAGCATAGCCAGACTATATGATTTTGTAGGGATAACTTTCTTTAGCCATAGTATTTTGAGAAGACGTGATTGCTTTATTAGTATGCTTGAAGTATTATTATTTCTTATGTCAACATAGACTTTTATCTTGAATCTTTCATATCTGAACATTCATGCCACAATTAAGAGAATTACATTGAAAAACTATGTTGGTTAGCATTCCACATCGAAAATTCTGTTTTTATCATTTACCTACTCAAGGACGAGCAGGAATTAAGCTTGGGGATGCTTGATACGTCTCCAACATATCAATAATTTTTTATTGTTCCATGCTATTATTTATGATGTTCTGGATGTTTAATGGGCTTTGTCATTCATTTTTATATCATTTTTGGGACTAACCTACTAACCCAAAGGCCTAGTCCAGATTGCTGTTTTTTGCCTGTTTCAGGGTTTTGCAGAGAAGGAATATCAAACGGAGTCCAAAAGGTATGAAACCTTCGGGAGAGATATTTTTGGAGAAAATCACGCACGTGATACTTGAGAACCATGTCAGGGGAGCCACGAGGTGGCCACGAGGGTGGGGAGCGCGCCCCCTACCTCGTGGGCCCCTCGTGAGTCCCCTGGTGCCCTCAACAACAGAGAGAAAACCCTAATTCCACTGTGGTGACCTTCTGTTCCCGTGAGATCCCATCTTGGAGCCTGTTCCGGAGCTCCGCCGGAGGGGGGATCCATCACGGAGTGCTTCTACATCATCATCATCGCCCTCACCGTGAGTTGTGAGTAGTTTACCACAGACCTTTGGGTCCATAGCTAGTATCTAGATGGCTTCTTCTCTCTCTTTGGATATCAATACAAAGTTCTCCTCGGTCTTCGAGGAGATCTATTCGATGTAATCTCTTTTTGCGATGTGTTTATCGAGACCCGATGAATTGTTGGTTTATGTTAAAGATTATTTATGAGAAATATTTGGTTCTTTTCTGAACTCTTTATGTGTGCTCACAATATCCTTGCAAGTCTCTTCAAATTATTGGTTTGGTTTGGCCTACTAGATCTATAGTTCTTGCAATGGGAGAAGTGCTTGGCTTTGGGTTCAATTTTGCGGTCTCCTTTCCTAGTGACAGTAGGGGAAGCAAGGCACATATTGTATTGTTGCCATCGAGGATAAAAAGATGGGGTTTATATCATATTGCTTGAGTTTATCCCTCTACATCAAGTCATCTTGCTTAAGGCGCTACTCTGTTCTTATGAACTCAATACACAAGATGCATGCTGGATAGCAGTTGATGTGTGGAGTTATAGTAGTAGATGCAGGCAGGAATTGGTCTACTTGTCTCGGACGTGATGCCTATATACAATGATCATGCCTAGATAGTCTCATAATTATTCGCGTTTCTATCAATTGCTCGATAGTAATTTTTTTACCCGCCGTAGAATATCTCTATCATGAGAGAAGCCACTAGAGAACACTATGGCCCCCGGGTCTATTCTCAACATATCAATCTACATCTACTTTAATTTTTCGGCTTTTACTTTCTGTTCTTATAAAAAAATACCAAAACTATAAACAATCATCTCTACCAGATCTCACTTTCTTAAGTGACCGTAAAGGGATTGACAACCCCTTATGGCGTTGGCTGCGAAGTTCTTATTTGTTTGTGCAGGTGTGAGGACTCGTGCGTGATCTCCTACTGGATTGATACCTTGGTTCTCAAAAACTGAGGGAAATACTTACCCTACTGTGCTGCATCTCCCTTTCCTCTTCGAGGGAATACAACGCAAGCTCGAGAAGTAGCAGCCTCTTTCGATAAGTAAGAGTGTCGAACCCAACGAGGAGCTAAAGGTAGAACAATTATTCCCTAAAGTTCTATCGACCACCGATACAACTCTACGGACGCTTGACGTTTACTTTACCTAGAACAAGTATGAAACTAGAAGTACTTTGTAGTTTTTGTGGGATAGTTTTGCAAAAATATAAAGAGCACGTAAATATAAACTAGGGGTTGTTTAGGTAAAGAAGCAATAAAGTTAATATAGCGAGTGTGGAAAAGTGGTGGTAGGAGTTGCGAAATTGTCCCTAAGCAATTGACTACGTTACTAGACCGATATCAAGTTTTATTTGGGAGAGGCCACTTCTAGCATGACATCCCTAACTTGGAATTCTATGCACTTATGATTGAAACTATTAGCAAGCATCCGCAACTAGTAATGTTCATTAAGGTAAAACCCAACCATAGCATTAAGATATATTGGTCCCCCTTCAATCCCGTATGCATCAATTTCTATGCTAGGTTGAAGCATTTGTCACTCTTGCCCTCCAATACATAGTCCTATCAACATACAAGTAACCCTATGGTGTGATCCACGCGCGCGCATATATGATGGGCACCAAAGGACATCAACATAACCACAAGCAAATTAAACCAATCATAGCAATTCACCAATTACCGATAGGACAACGAAAGTCTACTCAGACATCATAGGATGGCAACACATCATTGGATAATAATATGAAGCATAAAGCACCATGTTCAAGTAGAGGGTGCAGTGGGTTGCGTGAGAGTGGACAACTATAGATAGATGGGGGAAGGTGATGAAGATGTTGCTGAAGATAATGGAGGTGTTGGTGTAGATCACCGTCACACGATGATGGCCCCTGTGGCACTCAGGCGCCACCGAGTGCCCCCCTCCTTCTCCTTCTTCCTTGACCTTCTCCCTAGATGGGAGAAGGGTTTCCCCTCTGGTCCATGGCGTCCATGGCGTCGGAGTGGCAAGAGAACCTCCGAGATTGGATCTATCTCTTTGTCTCTCTCTGTTTTTGCGTTCCCAGATTTTGGCCTTTCACCGTTTCTTATATTCCCGGAGATCCAGAACTCCGATTGGGCTGAATTTTTGACACGATTTTTATCCGGATATTAGATTTGTTGCGGTGAAAGATGGGCACCAACCGCCTTACGGTGTGGCCACGAGGGCCCAGGGCGCGCCCCTCACCCTCGTGGGCCACTCGGTTATCGTCTGACGTTGATTCCACTTCCCAAAATTTACATATATTCCAAAGAAAATCTCCGTCCATTTTTATCGCGTTTGGACTCCGTTTGATATGGATATTTTGCGAAACAAAAAAATGCAACAAACAGGAACTGACACTGGATCAATATGTTAGTCCCAAAAATAGTATAAAAAGTTGCAAAAAGTATATGAAAGTTGTATAATATTGGCATGGAACAATAAAAAATTATAGACACGACGGAGACGTATCAATATCGGAGTGTCGGAAGGGTTATCGGAACCATCGGGAAAGTAATGGGCCTTAGGGGAGAGAGAGGAAGGCAGCCCAGGGCTGCCCCCCCCCATGCCTAGTCCGAATTGGACTAAGGAGGGGGGCCTCCTTCCTTATCTTCTCCCTCCCTTCCTTCTTCTCCTAGTTGGACTAGGAAAGGGGGGTTAATACTCCTAGTAGGAGTAGGATTGCCGCCTTGGGCGCGCCCTATAGGGGCCTGCCGGCCTCCCCCCTTGCTCCTTTATATACGGGGGTAGGGGGCACCCTAGAACACACAAGTTGACAATTGTTTCAGCCGTGTGCGGTGCCCCTGCCACAGTTACAGACCTCGTTCATATCATTGCGGTGCGTAGGCGAAGCCCTGCACTATTAACTTCATCATCACTGTCACCACGCCGTCATGCTGACGAAACCATCCCTCGGCCTCAACTGGATCAAGAGTATGAGGGACATCACCGAGCTAAACGTGTGCAAATCGCGGAGGTCCCCTGCGTTCATTACTTGATCGGTTGGATCGCGAAGACGTTTGACTACATCAACCGTGTTACTAAATGCTTCTGCTTTCGGTCTACGAGGGTACGTGGACACACTCTCCCCACTCGTTGCTATGCTTCTCCTAGATAGATCTTGCGTGATCGTAGGCAATATTTTTTTTGAAATACTATGTTCCCCAACAGTGATATTAGAGCCAGGTCTATGCGTAGATGGTATGCACGAGTAGAACACAATGAGTTGTGGGCGATAATAGTCATACTGCTTAGCAGCATGTCATACTTTGATTCGACGGTATTGTTGGATGAAGCGGCCTGGACCGACATTACATGACCGCGTTCATGAGACTGGTTCTACCGATGTGCTTAGCACATAGGTTGCTGGCGGGTGTCAGGTTCACCAACTTTAGTTGAATCGAGTGTGACTATGCCCGGTCCTTGTTGAAGGTTAAAACATCACACTTGACAAAAAATCGTTATGGTTTCGATGCGTAGGTAAGAACTCTTATTGCTAAGCCCGTAGCAGCCACGTAAAACTTGCAACAACAAAGTAGAGGACATCTAACTTTTTTTTGCAGGGCATGTTGTGATGTGATATGGTCAAGACGTGATGAGTTATACATTATTGTATGAGATGATCATATTTGGTAAATTATCGACAACCGGTAGGAGCCTTATGGTTGTCTCTTTATTGTATGAATTGTGAAAGCCTTGTAATTGCTTAACTTTATCACTATGAGTTAGCGATAGTAGTAGTAGCAATAGCTGGCGAGACGACCACGACGCTATGATAAACATCATGGTGTCAACCCGTTGACTATGGAGATCATGACGATGCTTTGGAGATGGAGATCAAAAGCACAAGATGATGTTAGCCATATCATGTCACATATTTTGATTGCATGTGATGTTTATCTTATTATGCTTCTTATTTTGCTTAGTACGATGGTAGCATTGTAAGCTGATCCCTTAAAAAAATTTCAAGGTACAAGTGTTCTCCCTGAGAATGCACCATTGCGACAGTTCGTCGTGCCGAGACACCACATGATGATCTGGTGTGATAAGCTCTACGTTCAAATACAACGGGTGTAAGATAGTTTTGCACATGTATTATACTCGGGTTAAACTTGATGAGCCTAGCATGTACAGACATGGCATCGGAACACTAGAGACCGAAAGGTCAAGCGTGAATCATATAGTAGATATGATCAACATAAGATGTTCACCATTGAAAACTACTCCATCTCACGTGATGATCGGACATGGTTTAGTTTATTTGGATCACGTGATCATTTAGATGACTAGAGGAATGTCTATCTAAGGGAACGGCCCATGCTACCGTTCCCTTGAATTTTAATGTATTCCTAGAGAAAGCTAAGTTGAAAGATGATGGTAGTAACTACAAGGACTGGGTCCGTAACTTGAGGATTATCCTCATTGCTGCATAGAAGAATTATGTCCTTGAAGCACCGCTAGGTGACAAGCCTGCTGCAGGAGCAACTCCGGACGTTATGAACGTCTGGCAAGCTCAGTCTGATGACTACTCAATATTTCGGTGTGCCATGCATGCTTTACGGCTTAGAATCGGGACTTCAAAGACGCTTTGAACGTCATGGAGCATATGAGATGTTCCAGGAGTTGAAGTTGATATTTCAAGAAAATGCCCGAATTGAGAGATATGAAGTCTCCAATAAGTTCTATAGATGCAAGATGGAGGAGAACAGTTGTATCAGTGAATACTTACTTAGAATGTGTGGGTACTACAATCACATGACTCAACTTAGATGAAAAGTTTATGAAGATAGTGTTATTGATAGAGTTCTTCAATCATTGCCACCAAGCTATAAAGGCTTCGTGATGAACTATAATATGCAAGGGTAGCATAAGACAATTCCGAGTTCTTCGCTATGCTCAAAGCTGTGGAGGTAGAAATCAGAAAGGAGCATCATGTGTTGATGGTTAACAAGACCACTAGTTTCAACAAAAATGGCAAGGGAAAGAAGGAAAACTTCAAGAAGAATAGCAGGCCAGTTGCTATTCCCGCGAAGAAACCCAAGTCTGGAGCCAAACCTGAAACTGAGTGCTTCTACTGCAGAGGGACTAGACACTAGACGCGGAACTGCCCCAAGTATTTGGCGGATAAGAAGGATGGCAAAGTAAACAAAGGTATATTTGATATGCATGTTATTGATGTGTACCTTACTAATGCTCGTAGTAGCACCTGGGTATTTGATACTGGTTCGGTTGCTAATATTTGTAACTCAAAACAAGGGCTACGGATTAAACAAAGATTAGCTAAGGACGAGGTGACGATGCGTGTGGGAAACGTTTCCAAAGTCGATGTGATCGCCGTCGGCACGCTACCTCTACATCTACCATCGGGATTACTTTTAGACTTAAATAATTGTTATTTGGTGCCAACGTTGAGCATGAACATTATATCTGGATCTTGTTTGTTGCGAGGCGGTTATTCATTTAAATCGGAGAATAATGGTTGTTCTATTTATATGAGTAGTATCTTTTATGGTCATGAACCCTTGATGAATGTTCTATTTTTGTTGTATCTCAATCATAGTGATACACATATTCATAATATTGAAGCCAAAAGATGCAAAGTTGATAATGACAGTGCAACTTAGTTGTGGCACTGCCATTTAGGTCATATTGGTGTAAAGTGCGTGGAGAAACACCATGCTGATGGACTTTTGGAATCACTTGGTGCTTGCGAACCATGCCTCATGGGCAAGATGACTAAAACTCCGTTCTCCGGAACAATGGAGCGGGCAACTGACTTATTGAAAATCATATATACTGATGTATGCGGTCCAATGAGTGTTGAGGCTCGCGGCGGGTATCGTTATTTCCTGACCTTCACAGATGATTTAAGTAGATATGGGCATATCTACTTGATGAAACACAAGTCTTAAACATTTCAAAAGTTCAAATAATTTCAGAGTGAAACATTTGAAAAGTCGTAACAAGAAAATAAAGTTTCTAAGACCTCATCGCGGAGGTGAATATTTGAGTTACGAGTTTGGTCTTCATTTGAAACAATGTGGAATCGTTTCACAACTCACGCCACCTGGAACACCACAGCGTAATGGTGTGTCCGAACGTCATAACTGTACTTTATTAGACAGCTGCATTCACGTTAAATAGGAAACCATCTAAATCCGTTGAGATGACGCCTTATGAACTATGGTTTGGCAAGAAACCCAAGTTGTTGTTTCTCAAAGTTTGGGGTTGCAATGCTTATGTGAAAAAGCTTCAACCTATTAAGCTCAAACCCAAGTCGGAAAAATTTGTCTTCATAGGATACCCAAAGGAAACTGTTGGGTACACCTTCCATCACAAATCCGAAGGCAAGATATTCGTTGCTAAGAATGGTGAAGGAAATATGCCCTAGAGGCAATAATAAAGTTATTATTTGTATTTCCTTATATCATGATAAATGTTTATTATTCATGCTAGAATTGTATTAACCAGAAACTTCGTACATGTGTGAATACATAGACAAAATAGAGTGTCACTAGTATGCCTCTACTTGACTAGCTCGTTGATCAAAGATGGTTATGTTTCCGAACAATAGACATGTGTTGTCAATTGATGAACGGGATCACATCATTAGGAGAATGATGTGATGGACAAGACCCATCTGTTAGATTAGCAACTTGATCATTTAGTTTTTATGCTATTGCTTTCTTCATGACTTATACATGTTCCTATGACTATGAGATTATGCAAATCCCGAATATCGGAGGAACACCTTGTGTGCTATCAAATGTCACAACATAACTGGGTGATTATAAAGATGATGTACAGGTGTCTCCGAAGGTGTTTGTGGTGTTGGCATAGATCAAGAATAGGATTTGTCACTCTAAGTATGGGAGAGGTATCTCTGGGCCCTCTCGGTAATATACATCATAATAAGCCTTGCAAGAAAATGACTAATGAGTTAGTCACAAGATGATGTATTATCGAACGAGTAAAGAGACTTGCGGGTAACAAGATTGAACTAGGTATTGAGATACCGACGATCGAATCTTGGGCAAGTAACATACCGATGATTGTTATGCGGTTTGACCGATAAAGATCTTCGTAGAATATGTAGGAACCAATATGAGCATCCATGTTCGGCTATTGGTTATTTGCCGGAGATGAATCTCGGTCATCTTTATATAGTTCTCGAACCCGTAGGGTCCGCACGCTTAACGTTTGATGACGATCGGTATTATGAGTTTATGTGTTTTGATGTACTGAAGGTAGTTCGGAGTCCCGGATGTGACCACGGACATGACGAGGAGTCTCGAAATGGTCATGCTGAAGAAACTCTCCCGTGACGCTCAACTGGATTAAGAGCTCGTCGGACGTCATCGAGCCGAACGTGTGCTAAAAGCGGAGGAGTCGTACGTTTGGTGCTTGATCGCGAAGACGTTCGAATACATCAACCGCATCACTAGACGCTTCCGGCCTTCATTCTACGAGGGTACGTGGACACACTCTCCCTGCTCATTACTATGCTTCTCCTAGATAGATCTTGCGTGATCGTAGGAATTTTTTTGAAATACTACGTTCCCTAACAATGGTATCAGAGCCAGGTTTATGTGTAGATGATATGCACGAGTAGAACACAATGAGTTATGAGCTATAATAGTCATAATGCATACCGGCATGTCATACTTTGATTCGGCCGTATTATGAGATGAAGCGGCCCGGACCGACATTACGTGTACGCTTATGCGAGACTAGTTTCACCGTTACGAGCACTCGTTGCTTAAAGGTGACTGGCGGGTGTCTGTCTCGCTTACTTTAGATGAATCGAGTGTGGCAACGCCCGGTTCTTGTGAAGATTAAAACATCACACTTGACCAAAAATCGTTGTGGTTTTTGTATGCGTAGGTAAGAACGGTTCTGGCTACGCCCGTAGAAGCCACATAAAACTTGCAACAACAATGTAGAGGACGCCAAACTTGTTTTTGCATGGCATGTTGTGATGTGATATGGTCAAGACGTGATGAGTTATACGTTATTGTATGAGATGATCATGTTTTTTAAAGTTATCGGCAACCGGCAGGAGCCTTATGGCTGTCTCTTTATTGTATGAATTGCGAAGGCCATGTAATTGCTTTACTTCATCACTATGACTTAGCGATTGTAGTAGTAGCAATAGTTGGCGAGACGACCACGACCCTACGATGAAGATCATGGTGTCTAGCCGGTGACGATGGAGATCATGACGATGCTTTGGAGATGGAGATCAAAAGCACAAGATGCTGATGGCCATATCATGTCACATATTTTGATTGCATGTGAAGTTTATCTTCTTATGCTTCTTATTTTTCTTAGTACGGCGGTACATTATAAGATGATCCCTTACAAAATTCAAGGTACAAGTGTTCACCCTGAGTATGCACTGTTGCGAAAGTTCGTCATGCCGAGACACCATGTGATGATCGGGTGTGATAAGTTCTACGTTCAAATATAGCGGGTGTAAGACAGTTTTGCACATGCAGAATACTTGGGTTAAATTTAACGAGCCTAGCATGTACATACATGGCATCGAAACACTTGAGACCGAAAGGTCAAGCATAAATCATATAGTAGATATGATCAACATAAGATGTTCACCATTGAAAACTACTCTATCTCACATGATGATCGGACATGGTTTAGTTGATTTGGATCACGTGATCATTTAGATGACTAGAGGGATGCCTATATAAGTGGGAGTTCTTTAGTAATATGATTAATTGAACTTTAATTTATCATGAACTTAGTCCTAGTAGTATTAGCATATCTATATTGTCGATCAATAGCTTGCAATGTAGCTCTTTGTTTATTTTTATATGTTCCTAGAGAAATATAAGTTGAAAGATGATAGTAGAAATGATGCCGACTTGTTCCGTGATCTGAGGATTTGCCTCATTACAGTACAGAAAATTATGTCTTTGATGCACTGCTAGGTGACAGACCTATTACAGGAGCAGACCTGGTGTTACGAACGTTTGGACAAAAGCTCGGTATGATGACTACTTGATAGTTTATTGCACCATGCTTTACAGCTTAGAACCGGGAGTTCAAAAACGTTTTGAATGCCATGGAGCATATAAGAGTTGAAAAAGGTATTTCATACTCATGCCCGTATGAAGAGGTATGAGACCTCTGACAGTACTTTGCCTACAAGATGGAGGAGAATAGCTCAACCAGTGAGCATGTGCTCAGATTGTCTGGTACTAAAATTGCTTGAATCAAGTGGGAGTTAATCATCTAGATAAGATAATAATTAACAAAGTTCTCTAGTCACTATCGCCAAGTTACTAGAACTTCGTGATGAACTATAATATGCAAGGGATGACGAAAGTAATTCCTGAGCTCTTCGCGATGCTGAAATCGGCGAAGGTAGAAATCAAGAAAGACCATCAAGTGTCGATGGTTAACAAGACCGCTTGTTTCAATTAAAGGGCAAAGGGATAGAAGGGAAACTTCAAGAAGAATGACAAGCAAGTTGTCACTCCCGTGAAGAAACCCAAAGCTAAACTCAAGCCTGAAACTAAGTGCTTCTACTGCAAAGGAAATGGTCACTGGAAGTGGAACTGCCCTAGATACTTGGCGGATAAGAAGGATGGCAAAGTGAACAAAGGTATATTTGTTATAAAAATTATTGATGTGTACTTTCACTACAAAAAATAGACACATCCGTGACATTTTGGGCCGAACAGAACTTTTTTCTGTCATACTTATGACACTTCTATGACAATAATTCTGACAAAACACGGTATCATCATAGATGTGGTGGGGTCCTACTTCTATGACAAAAAATCATGACAGAAAATGGGCTTTTCATCCTGGGCGGGCCGGAGGCGCAGCTGCATGACATTCTTTGGGCCATCCATGACGGAAAAAACCGTGGTAGAAGCGAGGGCGAGGAAAATATCAGGGTGTTCCCGGTTACGGTGGGTGATCGGGGCCGAGCGATGCGCGTTTCTCTCGTACACGCACGCCCGTGGGTGCGAGGCGTTGGGCTCTAACTGAACCCGAGTGAGGCGTTGGGCTCTAACTAAACCTGAGCGATTTCACTGCAGGCTACGCGTTATTGAACCCGAGCGATCGATCGATGGCTTTAACTAAACCCGAGCGAACGATTCCTTCTCTACTGCTTCTAACTGAAGCCAATCGATGCTGCCTCTACACGAACAGTGAGCGTTGCTGGGGGGGTTTGGATGAACAGTTCCCGATGGGGGTGGCTAAACAGGACCCTGTGGTGTTGAACAGGACCCCGATCGATCGAGCCAGTTGGGGCTGCATGAACAGGACCCCGTGGAGGGCTGGATGAACAGGACCACCCCATGGAGGGTTGGATGAACAGTAGACGATGGAGGGCTGGATGAACAGTAGCCCGTGGAGGGGTGGTTGAACAGGAGCCCGTGGAGAGGGCTGGTTGAACAGTAGCCCGTGGAGGATAGAGGGGGTCGGCGGTGGACATGAACAGTATCCCGTGGAGTCCCATTTTGCGGTAAGCCACACTCCTCCTGATGAACAGGACCCCCGTTTCGACCGTAGCGCTCCAACACAAGTCCGTTTCCTCTGTTTTGCGGTACGCCTCACCCCTCCCGATGAACAGGACTCCCGTTTCGACCGTAGCGCTCCAACACAAGTCCGTCTCCTCCGTTTTGCGGTACGCCACACCCCTCCCGATGAAGAGGACCCCCATTTCGACCATAGGAGGTCTGTTTCCTCCGTATTACGGTACGCCAGACCACTCCCGATGAACAGGATCCCGTTTCGAACGTGGTCGGTCGAACACAAGGTCGTTTCCTCCGTTCTGCGGTACGCCAGGCCTCGTTTCCATCGGCTGTTCCGTCCAAGCCCTCTCGATGAACTCGACGACACATTCGTTCCGACCCAGTAGGTTGGCTCCCTATGAACACGATGACGACGCTGTTTCTTCGTTCCGACCCAGCCATGTAAACGAGCCCTGGCCGTACGTACGCGCGAGTTGGCCTTCGCGACCCCGCCTACATCGACCAGTATGTACATACACGTTCGCGACCACAATGACAAGGCTATGTACGCTTCGACCAGGTGGGTCCCGACTATTAGGCACTTCCTTGCGTGCGAAGATATAGCTGGTGGGTGCCAGCAGTCAGGGGGGCAAATCGTTTTTTTTTCGGACGCACT
The DNA here is from genome assembly GCA_902687465.1 of Secale cereale. Classification (NCBI taxonomy): domain Eukaryota; kingdom Viridiplantae; phylum Streptophyta; class Magnoliopsida; order Poales; family Poaceae; genus Secale; species Secale cereale. The sequence continues at coordinate 710,309,843 of LR738712.1, forward strand.
TCCTTGCGTGCGAAGATGTAGCTGGTGGGTTCCAGCAGTCAGGGAAAAACTTTTTTTCGTGAAATAAGGTGACCCATCCGATGGGTCCCCGCTGTCAGCTAGAGGAATATTTTTTTTGCACGTAATAAGGAGGCACTTCCTTGCTGCGGCCGTGGACCCAGCTGTCAGCCTGTCCATGTATAGTCCACGTCCGATGGAAGCCTTTCCTTGACCATGTTGACCATGTCGCGCCGAGAGCTCCAGGGCGGTGGACGACGGCGAGGCCTAGGAAGGGCACGACGTGGAGCCGGGGAAGACGCGGCAGTGGATGCCCACGCGTAGAGGAGTACGAGGGTTCACTGGTTCGCTGCGGTGTGAGGCTTCCGTCGCCGCAGAATAACAGGGTGTGTGGGTGAGTAGAGGGATGGACTGGCCAGCGGTGGGAATAGTAGGGGGCAGTGAGGCCTCCGCGGCAGCACAACTGGCCACGGGAGGCAGGAGCATGCGACACAACCGGCGCTGCTTTGGGCGGCTCACTACTAGAAAAAAGGCTGTTAGTGGCGCACCTATTTTGGCCATTAATGACGCACTATAGGTGCGTCACTATTACCATGCTATTAGTATTTTTTAGTAATGGTGCACCTCTGGTGCGCCATTAGTATCCCAGACACTAATGACGCATCACCTGGTGCACCATTACACTACTAGGAAAAGGGCTATAGTTGATATGGCCACTAATGGCGCACCAGACATGTGGTGCGCCATTAGTATATACTAATGGCGCACCATGTGTTGGTGCGCCATTAGTAACAACTTCTTTTTTTATTATTTTTACAGACATACTAATGGCGCACAGTGGCACAATGCGCAATTACTAGTTTAACTAGTAATGGCGCACCTCCAACTCAGTGCGCGAGTACTATTTTTTTTTGCAAAACTACTAATGACGCACCACTCACAAATGCGCCATTAGTAACACTGGTTACTTATGGCGCATTGATGAGTGGTGCGCCATTAGTAAAGTGGGACCAGCTAGATATTTTGGACATCCACTACTACACACTCACTTTCCCCACTTCATTCTCTCCACATCCTCCTCCAAGGTTGTGTCGGCTGCCTCCTCCTCCTCACCTCATTTGCACCATAGATTCATCAAAATTAAGTGGTTAAATTACATTTTTTGATAGGTATGTAAGGGGGAAAGCTATCTTTATGTTGTAGATCATTTTTTCTTCCTCGAGCTCCAACAACCGTGCACATGCACTTTTTATGGCCTAGCTAGATCTATGTATGTTTGTGGTGTTGCATATGTTTGTGGTGTTGCATATATGTTTGTGTTTGCAGGTACCGGTATTTGAAATGCGATAGTTGCCAATATTTTGCCGAAATGTTGATTCATTTCCGTTTCGGCGACAATTTTGGCACTATGCATTATTTTAGTCCTATTTTTAGGGAAAGTCATGCCAATATTTTTCTTATTTCTAAAATATCGTTTTGCTCTACCCTGCAGGCGACCATGGTCCGCACGATGACCGAAGGCATCATGAATAGGTTTTTGAGCTCCGCGAAGGCCGAGATAATTAAAAAGAACGAGACGGAGATTAGATGTCCGTGTCGAAGATGCAAGATGAAGAGCCTTATTGCGGACCCGGATTCCGGGCAGGTGCGGGACCACCTGCTCTTGTGTGGTTTCATGGATGGCTATCGGTGGCAAGGTGATGAAGATTACTATGAAGTCGTCCATGGCCAGGCAAGAAATGAGGAAGGGCAGCAAGACAACCACCGCGGCGAGGGCGGGCGAGAAGACGAAGAATCTCCAGGACATGATCACTATGGTGATGTTGTACACAGTAATCATGTAGAAGATGCCGGACATGATGATGAGGAAGATCAAGACAAAGGGCATGATCATGATCTAGATGAAGATGCTGGAGCAGACGACGATGGAGGCTGGGTGCAGGACCCTCATATTCAAGAGCTGCTTCTCAAGCAGACGGATAACGCAAGAACTGCCGCCCGAGAGAAAGCCAAGCTGAATCAAGTGGAGATAGACGCGTTTACTCCATTGTATGAAGGACGCAGGCCCGAGGATACCCGCCTGAAAGTAACGCTCATGGCTCTGGAGATGAAGGTAAAACACAAAATGACCGACGCATGCTTCGACGAAAACATGTCATTCTGGCAGGAACGTCTTCACAAGGGCAACAAGTAACCGACCAGTTTTGAGGAGGCGAAGATAATCGTGTGTCCTCTTGATTTACCGCACGTGAAATACCATGTGTGCATGAACAATTACATCATTTATCGGGATGAGCACGCGGAGTCTACCATATGTCCGGTGTGTGGCGTCACTCGATATAAGAAGCGGAAGAAATCTCCTCGAAATGTGGTGTGGTACTTTCCGATCACTCCTCGTCTGCAGCGGTATTTCGCGGACCCTAAGGTAGCAAAGCTCCTACGTTGGCATGCGGATAGGGAGGCGAATAAGCGAGAAGATGACAGAAATAATCCGGAGATAAATAAAAAAGACAAGATGCTGAGTCACCCTAAGGATGCGAGCCAGTGGAATGCGTTGAACTTCGAAGACCTAGAATTTGGGAACGATCCAAGGAACATCGTGCAGGGCGCGAGCACCGATGGAGTCAATCCGTTTGGCAGCCAGAGAAGCACAAATAGCACCTGGCTTGTGTTTGTGTTGATGTACAACCTTCCCCCCTGGTTGTGCATGAAGAGGAAGTACATTCACATGAGTATGCTTATTGATGGGCCGAAACAACTAGGGAACGACATCAATCTGTATCTGGGGCTACTGAAAGAGGAGCTAGACACGCTGTGGAAAACGCGAGCCAATACGTGGGACGCTGCAGAGAAAGAATATTTCCCTATGAGAGCTGCTCTGCTCACGACGGTGCACGACTATCTCGGTTACGGATATGTCACGAGGCAGGTGGTCCACAGATTTTCTGGATGCTTCAGGTGCATGGATGACACAACGTATCGCCAGCTAGATAGAGATCCTGGGTCTTCGAAAACCGTGTTCATGGGACATCGAAGGTGGCTTTGCGAAGATGACCTGTGGAGGAAACATAAGGATCTATTCTATGGTGAGACCGAACCCCGAAGATGCCCGTGTACAAGGAGCGGCAAGGAAATAGACAAGATGTTCAAAAATTGGAAAGATTGCCCACTGCCGGGAAAGAAGCGAAAGGCGCCAGAACCGCTACTAAAGGTATGGAAAACGAGGTCTGTTTTCTGGGACTTGCCATACTGGAAGATCCACCGTGTGCCTCACAGCCTTGATGTCATGCATATCACGAAGAACGTCTGCGAGAGTCTGCTTGGTACCCTGCTCAACATGCCAGAGAGGACCAAAGATGGGCTATCGTGGAATTAGCACAGCAGATGTCCGGTTTAACGGACTTAGTAATGGAACCATCGCACGGGTTAGCTTGAAGAGGTTAAAAGCACACAAAGGACACAGAGGGTTTATACTAGTTCGGCCCCTTCGATGAAGGTAAAAGCCTACATCTGGTTTGGTTTGGTATTGCTTAGGCGTCGTTGGACAGGGAGCAGATTGCTTGCCTGTCTCTGAACCAATTGTTGCTTGTCCCAGAACCGTCGCCGGGTCGTTCCTTTATATAGGAGGCAACGCCCAGTCCGGTTTACAGAGTCCCGAGGTCGGTTCATAATCATGTCCGGCTCGGTGTCTGCACTTCTTTCCTTGTGTCTCAAGTTACATAATAGGATGGTATACAAACCGTACACTACTAGGAAAAGGCCTACTAATGGCGCACCTAATTTGGCCATTAATGGCGCATTAGTGGTGCGCCATTACTAGCACGCCATTAGTATATTTTACTAATGGCGCACCTCTGGTGCGCCATTAGTATCTGGTATACTAATGGCGCACCGCAGATGCGCCATTAGTATGCACAATAGTGCGCCATTAGTATGCCTCCCAGGGGCCATGTGTACCCAGGTGCTTTGGCATACTAATGGCGCACTCCAGCAGGATGCGCCATTAGTAATGTCCGCATGGTAATGGCGCACTGTCTGGTGATGCGCCATTAGTATCCTTTGGCATACTAATGGCGCACTGTGTTGTGATGCGCCATTAGTATGAATATTAGGTTTTTTTAATATTATTTTTCTGTTTTTTTGCACAGATTACAAAATGTATAATTGCATAGAATATAGACAGCACACATCAACAACAAATTCATCGAATACAATAGAAGATTAGTCTCCGAATTCCCTTCTCCATCAACATTATCAGTTCGTCTTTCGTTTCGCTATATTTTTATCACTTCATGTGTTATGTGCTATGCTTGGAGCGTCTTGCTTTTAGTTTTCTTTTTAGTTTTTCATAACGAGTCGAAACCCAGCATTCCTTTATGTGGCAGAGAAACACTCTCCACCTCTACCTAGAACATAACATATAATTTTCATGTCTATCTATGCTGTGTGTGTTCTTTATCTTTTAATAGCTACTACCATACTCTGCTCTTAGTATTCATGCTTATCTTTTCAAGAGCTTTTATTTAGTTGGTTGCTTGAACTCTCTTTAATTACCATGCTCACCCTATAAAGAGAGTTTGCTTCCGTTGCATGGGTTAATGTGTCTATGATAAAGATGCTACTTTCATGATGGTGCTTAGTAGTTCAGGTTTTCTTATGGTTAATCTCAAATAGCTGGGGGGTTCCCAATGTGTTATTGGAGTACCAACTTGGTTTGTTTGCCTATGATGTGGTATGGTTTAGTAATATCTTCCTTCGAGAATTTATTTTGATTGACTTGGCGTATGCTCACGCATATTTAAGACTGTAAAGAAAGTCTGTCAAGCCTTGATGATCTTTTATTTCTAAGTAGCGATATAACTACCATGCCTGATTCAATATTGCTTTGTCGCTCTGCATGATTATGACCATCATTGCTCTCTTAGTTGGTCGCTCCCAGTCTTTTTGCTAACCTCCACCTGTACTAAGCAAACTAACCATGCAATACATAGCTCATGGGAAAGTAGCCTAAAAAACTATTATGGTAAAGAATATGTTGCTTATGTGTCTTATTTCTTATGAGTTGTTTGCTGAGCGGTAACCATGTTTCTGGGGACGCCATCAACTGTCACACTTTTGTTGAATATCATGTGAGTTTCTATGCATGTTCGTCTTGTCTGAAGTAAGGGTGATTTACCGTGGGTTGAATAACTATGCATATTGTTAGAGAAGAACATTGGGCCGCCAACCAAAGCCATGCATCATGGTGAAAGTTTTAGCTTGGACCTTAATCCTCAATCTCTCATGAGAATATGCTTATGCATTAAAGAGGAGTCCATCATCTATTTTCTATGTTGTCCCGGTATGGATGTCCTCAAGTTGAGATCTATCAAAAACGAGAAATCAAATGCGATCTATCTCCTTGGACCTTTGTGTACGTGGCATAGAGGTACCCCTTTGTGACACTTGGTTAAAACATATGTAATGCAATGATAACCCATGGGGATCCAAGCTAATTAGGACAAGGAGCGAGCACTATTGGTATTCGATGCATGAGGCTTGCAACTTATAGGATGTTTTATACATGACACATATGAAGTACTACTACCGTTGACACAATTGCTTCCATGTTTTCAAAACAAAAAGCTCTAGCACATAACCTTTCTTTTACCTTTATGTTGAAGCACCAACTAATGAGAGCATGATTGTCATTCTGAGTGTAATGTGCATTGTCCCAAAGTAGCATTGTCTTTTGCATGATTGTGATATCGTTTATTCTGAAATGATTGTATCTAGTCATCACTTAAACCTTGAAGGTGCCCCTACATTTATGTTTTGCATCACTAAAGGGGGCAAGCTAGATATCACTTTATCATATTTGCACATCATGTTCATTGCAAATCTTTTTGATGTTTCAGTTTCATGTTGTAAAACTTTCAGTCATTTGTGATTTTCTCTTGAGGCAACTTAATTACTTTAGAATCATTGTCTCAGTAAGCTTTTGTCATATGACTATGAGAAAGTCCTATATGGTTAATAGCATGTCACCACAGAAATTATTCTTGTTATCATTTACCTACTCGAGGACGAGCAGGAATTAAGCTTGGGGATGTTGATACGTCCAAAACGTATCTATAATTTCTGCTTGCTCCATGCCACTTTTGGGTGATATTGCTATGATATTCATACACTTCCATACACTTTTGATCATATTTGGACTAACTTACTAATCCAGTGCACCCCAGTGCCAGTTTCTGTTTTCGGCTGTTTTTGTATTTCAGGTTTTCACGTTTCGAGAACTGCCCAGAAAAATCCAGAAAAAATATATAAAAAATCAGCGATACGAAAACAACACTGCGTCCGAAGGGCAGCCTGGGGGGGGGCCACAGGGGCTCCAAGCGCCCTGTGGGCCCCCCCCCCTGGGCCGCGCCGGGGGGCGCCTGGGCCCCTCGAGGCTCCCCCGGTGCCCTACTTTGGCATATATTTAAAGGACTCTCCGAAACCCTCAGAACAGGACTTCTTTTCGCGATCCCATCTCTGTTCCGCTGCCGCCGCTGCTTCCAAGATCGGGAGCACCAGGAGAACTCTTCCCGGCACCCTGCTGGAGGGGAGGATCACCACCGGGAGCTTCTCCACCACCATGGACGCCTCCCGGATGACTCGTGAGTAGTCTTCCTTGGACCATGAGTCCATGACCAGTAGCTATGTGATGTTCTCCTCCCGTTCTTGCGCTTCACTAATTAGTCCTCGTGAGCTGCCCTACATGATCGAGGCACCTATGTAATCCTTATGCTGTTGCTATGTTGAGTTCGCTGGGATCCGATGGATTATGAGATTATGTTCAGATTGATCTTGAGTAATATATTTGATTCACCTCTTTTATATTTTAGTTCATAAGTAATTCTTGCATGTTCTCCGTTGTTATTTATTGCTTTGGCCGAGTAGTAAGTAGTGACTCCAAGAGGGAACGTTATGCTTGATTGTGGGTTCATGCCCCTCGATGACTAGCTTGAGTGACAGAAACATGAGTCTAGGGGATGTGCTGTTGCCACAAGGGGGAAAACAACGGTGCTTGTGCCCGCGGGTGCAAGGATTGTTTACTTTACGCAAAGTTCTTTTAATGCAGTTGTCTGTTGCATTGAGTTTACACTATGGGTGGGACTCGCAACTTAATACCAGCGAGATGTTCTGGATAGATATCTCAAGGTGGATGATTAGTAGTAGATATTGATGGATTTTGGTCTACTTACTTTGGTGTACCGCCCATGCTTTGAACCTCAACCTTTCTTGCAATGTAGTCAGCATTGGTTTGCGTTCGTGGTCCTTTTAATTGCCCAGCTGTAATTTGTTTACCTCACATAGCTGTTTTATCGTGTTTTGGGAGAGAGACATCACTAGTGAACATCATGAGACTCCGGTCCATATTACCATCATTGATCACATCCACTATTTACTTTTCGTTATTTACCTACTATCGCAAAAACTATCTATCACTACTATCATTGCTTTTAACCCTTTGTGAACTACAAGGGCGGAGAGATTGACAACCTCTCTGTACTCGTTGGGAGCAAAGTTATTTGTATCTGTGTGCAGGTCCACGTTGGTTGCTACTAATCTGGCGCCGTAGCAATTGACACCTACTTGTTTAACCTAGGAGTCTCTGGGGAATCGATCCTTGGCATCTTTGCTAGGGGAAAACACTTCTACTTACTGCATCTTACACCTTCCACTTGGGGTAACCAACGAGGGGTTCGAGGCCCATCACGCTAGTAGCGAGTTTGTCTTCACATTACAAGTCGATATCGATCATCTAAACTACCATCACATAGAAGAGAGCTGCGGTCATCCCGATGAGCATCATCACGATGAAACTCGTCTTCATCCGGTTCCTCCAACACTCCCTCCCCTCTCCCGCTAGATAGCGGGCGTATCTAGATTCGGCCTCGGCCCTAGTGGTGTACCCTTTGTAACTGTTACCGCTGAATCGGTGAACCTGTCTCCGACACTCCTCCCAGTCGTCGTAGACTCCGGGAACCATACCCTTGTACACGACATACGACGGCATTGCTATGCACTAGCCAAAAGAAACGTTAGTACCAATTCACAGACAATACATAAGCAATATATAAGTATGCAACAGAACGATCGAAAGAGAAAAGCAAGACATTAATAGCATCGATTACATCTAAGTTGAACGACTCTCGAAACCAAAGAGACATACTACAAGTTCATTAAAGTTTAATTACAACATGAGCCAATCGATGTTTCAGAACTAGACACAACATCACTGCTTTCGACTCGACTCAAGGGACCGGAGCGTGGATGAAGCCGCCGTCTATCGTGGGAGTCATGAAATCACGGGCGTTGTCAGCCTGCATTTGTAGCATTGTGTCGATGTCACTGTTCGACGGTTGATTTCTGAGGTAGAACTGCCCCGAGGTACGAAGGACATCTTGATGGATGATTTCCGCAAACTCTGACTGGATGCGAAAGAATTCTTGTCTGATGTTCGCGTCCTGGATTGCCGACACGCTCGCGGCCCAATCTTTGAGTTTACTCGGTAGCAGAAGTTGATGATGGTCCCGTACGGTCACCCGCATGTGATGGATGGCGTAGTAGGCACCCTTCTGACCGCCAGGCGGCTGCTTGACGCAGCAGAACGTCGTATTGTGGGAGAACACGTGCTTGCCGTACTTACGAATAGGCCTGGTGAAGGTGCCTCCGGATTTGGCGTAGGCGGGGAGAACATCATCAAGAACCTTCTTGACATTCGTGTAGTCTACTTTCGACTGACGGTCCGGGTCGAAATACGTGGCCATGGATTATTTGGGGCTTAGGAGGATGAGCGTGCAATGTGTGTCACTGCAGAAAACACGGAATGTTAAAAGAAGAACGATCGAAATCTAAGAATTCATATGTTACGGGGCGGTAGAGGCGGGGGACTTACTCAGGAAAGTAAGGCACGAGGAAGTTATCCTTATCTCGGTTTGCCAGAATGACGCCTTCGAGGTAAGAACTCGCGACTTGCCGGTCCCCAGCGCTGCCCAAGATCTTGGCACGCATGTAGAAGGGGTCGACAATCACGATGTCCGGGGTCTTGTCGCGAATGATCTGCATCTCCATACTCAGCGAAAATAGCCTAACGAAGGTGTAGTGCAGTAGAAGAAGGTTCAATATAGCATGGATGTCATCAAACCGCAGGACGATTGTACCCCCGATGGAGTTATCCACAAAGCCCTTGCCCTCTGGCACCTTTGCCGCGAAAACCGGGTATGTCACATCCTTCTCTCTGAGACGCCGCTTCTCCAAAGAAAGAACACCGTCATGCAGACTCCGCATAGCACCGGTTGCAGCATCGAACATATTTGTCGGTAGCATCAGCCTACCCGCCACATGCACCCTCCTCATTACATCCTCAGGTGAAGGTGGCCCGTCCTGAGCACGGATCATACTTGGTGCCGGCTGGCTCGCACCCTTGTTAGTTTTTCTTTTGCGTGCCTTCTTCTTCTCCTGAATTGGGACCGAGTTCTGCTCAGAGACCGCCCTCTTGAGTGTGTTGTGGCTGATAATATTTCGCACCTCGCCTATCTGAGGCTCGATGAAGTCGGCAGCTGGAGGCGTCTCCTGAGAGCTGAACGGCAGACGACGCCTGTTGCAACTTGGCTTCTCCGCGGTACCAGCTAGATCGCACACGTCTTTTGTTGGGTTGGGTTCTTGAGAAGGAGGCCCCATGAAGTCGCCACTGTACCCATGATTGGCAAAGTACTAATCGACGTTGGCAAATGTATCGTCGTCGTCATCGTTCTGATCCTGTGCCATATGCATGTTTGGATCCAGTGGCATAGGGATTTCCGGCACCGTTGCGGCGGTCTTGCCATGGGGACGACTTGGCACTGGCACGACTGGCAGTGTTGTCTTTGGGGTGGTGTCCCCCGCCCCCAAACGAATCTGGCTCTTCGGCCAAAGCAGGGGCCAGCTCAGGCAGGCGCTAAGGGTCATCACGTCATCATCGTCGGCCCCAACGGGTCGAATCGGAGGTAACACCTCGTTGCAGCCTAGCTGCACCCGAACCAGTTGAACCCTAAACAAGTTGGGTGGCATCCGGGTACCGTGGAACAAGGGGTTGCCCGGTTGAACGATTTTGCCCTTGGCGACATCGACCAACTCGTTGTTCACGAAGTGCAGGAGAGTGCACGGAACGTCGGCGGCGCCCTGCGAAAACATGTAGGGCGTCAGGGATGCCCAGTCAAAGGCAAGGAGATGAAGTCCTCGGCCGAGAGAGGCTTAATTAGTTACCGTGATGATGGCGTCAAGCTCGGCTAATGTCGAGGCACCGCCAACGGCGGGCGTGCAGTTGACGGAGGGGCCGCTTGCTGCAGAGGTGCCGGCCGGCGTACACCCGGGTGCTTTAAGCTCCCATGCCAGCGTGGGAGATACCAATGTCGCCTCCACCGGAGACACCAATGGCCCCGCCATCGCGTTCTGCGACTTGCTGGCCGTGAAGCTGGGAATCGGGGGCGGCCCTTGTTGGCCGCCCGCAATCCACGCCTGCAACCCCTCGATCAAGCTAGGCACAATGGCGGTGATCGTCGCTCCGAGCTGTTGTTGCACTTGCTCTTGGACAATCTCCGGAATCCGCGCCACCTGTGCCTTGAGTTCTTGAACCTCGCGCGCCTGGCTTTCCGAGCTGGTCTTTTTCTCCTTTCACCCACCAGCGTTATAGTATGACGACCATTTTGTCCACAAGCCTTTGCCGGCCACACGACCAGCTGACGTCGGCTTCTCGAGCTTGTCCTTGTTCTTCATTACATTCAACGCCCTATTTAGAGTCATGTCCCAAGGGTTTCTCTTAGTCGACCCCGCGCTACTGCTTTCAGTCGCCTGCGGAAGGAATGTGAATCATTTAGAAATTTGGCTTCATTAATTAGAATGCAACCATATGGAGCTAATTACGCGGGGGTGTATTCCTTACCAGAACAAGCTCAAGCGCCCTGGTCTTCGGATCCCTGGTAAGCTCCTTTGTTTTCGGGTCCTTCTTGTACCGGGCCCTGACAAAGTTTCTGGTCTGCTTGTCACCGTATTTATCGAAGAGGGGCGGTAGGCCTTGCTCGACATGGTCCGCCTCCTCCTTGTCCCATATAGGCTCCGCCACTCTGTAACCGCCGGGACCGAGTGTGTGTTCCCCTAAGTTGAGCTCCCGCATTTCTTTCCCCCACTGACTTGATTCGGAGTGTGCGGTGCTCGAGCAATTGATCTTGAAGTCGTTGTAGTCATCTTCAGTGATCGAAGGATTTTTCTCCTTGATCTTCTCATAACTCTCACATTTCTCGATCATTCTCTTCACATTGGTTTTCCAAGTAGACAGGGCCTTGCTCATCCTCGTGAGGGCAGCACTGTTCACTTTATTCCCTTTGAGGCTTGTGTTATCAAATTGAGCGGGGAACTTGTATCATTCGTGCAGCTTCATGAAGTAGAGGTTGCGCAAATTCCCTCGGTCAGGATGCCTCAGGTTCTCGGTGTTGATCGAGACGGTGCTACGGAGAATGCACCCGAGCTGAAGCGAGTACCCCTTGACTATTCGTTCGGGCGCCGTTGGATTCCCGTCGAAGTCCACTTCAGTAACTTCCTCCTTGAGGGTTCGGAGCACGGTCGGGCGCCGGTCCTTCCGTTGCCTCTTCGGTTGGCTGCCATCTGTGCGTGCGCCGCCATCATCAGTGGTGGCATCCTCGACGGCACCTTCAGTTGTGGCATCAGTGGGGTCATCCTCGGCGGTACCATCAGTGGTCTCAGGATCGGTGGGGAAGGCGGCGTCCTCATACAAGTGAGGTTGTTCCTCCATCTCCTGGGACAGCTCCCAGAATGCCTTGCCGCCCGAACCTCTGGCCTCATCGTTGTTGGCCATGTTTCTCTCTAAATAGGAACAAAGTTTGGTCAAAAAGTTGGTTATTGTCAAGGAACAAGATCATGGTCTCATCATTTAGGGTTTGTCGACACCGAGGCATCCTAAAAGCTAAGCTTTTATAATTGAGGGTTTTTCGACGCCGAGGCACCCTAAAAGCCTAAGCTTTCATCATTTCGGTTTTTATCGACACCGAGGCACCCTAAAAGCCAAGGTTTTATAATTTATGGTTTGTCGACACCGAGGCATCCTAAACGCTAAGCTGGGAAGGAGAATTCTAAGTTGGGCCTAATCACTTGGCTCTATTGCCGCCTATGGTTTAATGCAGGTAGAATAAAGGGGCACTTGATCCTACTTAATTAACTACTAAGATACCCCGGCCCATGCATTAGTCATAAGAACCCTATATGTCCTATATTTAGCAAAGTCATGCTAAAATTCATGGAAAATTTCAGCATGACCTTTCTCGAAAATAGGACTAATGGAGTACCCGAATTTGCCAGAACGGAAGTTAATCGACGTTCCAGCAAACTCAAGGGCCTCTCAGGGTACCTGCAAAATCATCACGACACGATGGTCGGAGACAAAACCCAGCAAACTAGCAAAGTTACTGACGTGTTTACAGAAATTGTTTTCTGTAAAAGATGATCATCATCTTTACAAGTCTTTCTCAATGTGATCACAAGTAATTCAGAGGCATCACAAGTAATTCAGAGCATCACAAGGCATTAGTAGTTCAGTACATGAACAAGTTTTACCAAGCACATCAATATGTACTGTATTTCATTGTGGAGTGATATACAGTATGTTACATCAGTCTGCCCTTGCTTTCGGCCCATCTTTGGTCCTCTCTGGCATGTTGAGTAGGGTACCAAGCATACTCTCGCACACGTTCTTCGTGATATGCATTACATCAAGGCTGTGAGGCACACGGTGGATCTTCCAGTACGGCAAGTCCCAGAAAACAGACCTCGTTTTCCATACCTTCAGCAGCAGCTCTGGTGCCTTTCGCTTCTTTCCCGGCTCTGGCGCCTTTTTCTTCTTTCCCGGCAGTGGGCAATCTTTCCAATTTTTCAACAGCTCGTCTATTTCCTCGCCGCTCCTCGTACGCGGGCGTCCTCGGGGTTCGGATTCACCATCGAACAGATCCTTGCGTTTTCTCCACAGGTCATCGTCGCGAAGCCACCTTCAATGTCCCATGAACACGGTTTTCGAAGACCCGGGATCTCTATCTAGGTGGCGATACGTTGTGTCATCCATGCACCTGACGCATCCAGAAAATCCGTGGACCACCTGCCCCGCGACATATCCGTAACCGAGATAGTCGTGCACCGTCGTGAGCAGCGCGGCTGTCATAGGGAAATATTCTTTCTTTGCGGCGTCCCACGTATTGGCTGGTGTTTTCCACAGCGTGTCTAGCTCCTCTTTCAGCAGCCCCAGATACAGATTGATGTCGTTCCCTGGTTGTTTCGGTCCTTCAATTAGCATACTCATGTGAATGTACTTCCTCTTCATGCACAACCAGGGGGGAAGGTTGTACATCCACACAAACATAGGCCAGGTCCTATGTGTGCTTCTCTGGCTGCCAAACGGATTGACTCCATCGGTGCTCGCGCCCAGCACGATGTTCCTTGGATCGTTCCCAAATTCTAGGTCTTCGAAGTTCAACGCTTGCCACTGGCTCGCATCCTTAGGGTGACTCAGCATCTTGTCTTTTTTATCTATCTCCGGATCATTTGCGTCATCTTCTCGCTTCTTCTCCTCCCTATCCGCGTGCCAACGCAGGAGCTTTGCTACCTTAGGGTCCGCGAAATACCGCTGCAGACGAGGAGTGATCGGAAAGTACCACACCACTTTTCGAGGAGCTTTCTTCCTCTTCTTGTATCGAGTGACGCCGCACACCGGACATATGGTAGACTCCGCGTGCTCGTCCCGATAAATGATGCAATTGTTCATGCACACATGGTATTTCACGTGCGGTAAATCTAGAGGACACACGATTTTCTTCGCCTCCTCCAAACTGGGGGGGCACTTGTTCCCCTTGGGAAGACGTTCTTGCCAGAATGACATGTTCTCGTCGAAGCATGCGTCGGTCATTTTGTGTTTTACCTTCATCTCCAGAGCCATGAGCGTTACTTTCAGGTGGGTATCCTCGGGCCTGCATCCTTCATACAATGGAGTAACCGCGTCTAACTCAAGTGGATCCATCTTGGCTTTCTCTCGGGCGGCAGCACTTGCGTTATCGGTCTGCTTGAGAAGCAGCTCTTGAATATGAGGGTCCTGCACCCAGCCCATCGATGGTCCAGCGTCGTCTGCTCTGCCGGCGTCATGATCATGCCCGTCGTCTGCTCCGGCATCTTCCTCATCATCATGTCCTGCATCTTCTACATGATGACTGTGTACAGCATCACCGTCGTGATCATCTCCTGGGGATTCTTCGTCTTCTCGCCCGCCCGAGCCACGGTGGTTGTCTTGCTGCCCTTCCTCATTTCTTGCCCGGCCCCCATGGACGACTTCGTAGTCATCTTCATCACCTTGCCACCGATAGCCATCCATGAAACCACGCAAGAGCAGGTGGTCCCGCACCTGCCTGGAATCTGGGTCCGCAATAAGGCTCTTCAGCTTGCATCTTCGACACGGACATCTTATCACCGTCTCGTTCTTTTGAAGCATCTCGGCCTTCGCGGACCTCAAAAACCTATTCACGATGCCTTCGGTCATCGTGCGCACCATGGTCGCCTGCGGGGTAGAGCAAAACGATATTTTAGAACCAAGAAAAAATTTGCCATGACTTTCCCTAAAAATAGGACAAAAAAGAATGCTTAATGCCAAAATTCTCACTGAAACGGAAATGAATCAACATTCCGGGAAAATATTGGCAACTATCGCATTTCAAATACCGGTACACCTCCAAACACAAACACATATGCAACACAACAAACATGTGCAACACCACGAACATACATAGATCTAGCTAGGCCATAAAAAGTGCATGTGGGCATTCTTGTATGGAGAACAACATAAATATAGCTTCCCCCCTTACTTACCTATCAAAACAAGGAAATTTAACCACTTAATTTGAATTAATATATGGTGGAAATGAGGTGAAAAAAAGGAGGGACCCGAGAGGAGAGGAGGTGGAGAGAATGAAGTGGGGGAGAAAGTGAGCGTGGGTAGGAGAGGCTGTCCAAAATATCTTGTTGCTGCCCACTTACTAATGGCGCACCCACTATAAATGCGCCATTAGTAATCAAGGTTACTAATGGCGCATTTATAGTAGGTGTGCCATTACTAGTTTTGCAAAAAAAATTAACATACTAATGGCGCACTGTCGCACAGTGCGCCATTACTAGTTTAAACTAGTAATGGCGCACTCTGGGACAGTGCGCCATTAGTAGTTTTGTAAAAAAAAGAATAAAAAATATCATAAAAAAAGAACATTAATGGCGCACTTTACTGCTGGTGCGCCATTACTAGTTACAACTAGTAATGGTGCACTTCGTCTCGATGCGCCATTAGTATGTTTGGACAGGCGCGCTAGTTCAAAACAAAACTTTTTGATACTAATGGCGCACTCTGGGCCTGGTGCGCCATTAGTAGTTTGAACTATAATGGCGTATCTGTTGTTGGTGCGCCATTACTATATACTAATGGCGCACTGCTTGTCTGGTGCGCCATTAGTATCAATTCCATCTATAGCCCTTTTCCGAGTAGTGGTAAACTTTACACATGGGCCCTAAGCCTTCATGGGCCATAATCTCTACTGAGCTTACAATTATACAACTATATTATCATAATCCGGTTTACCCTAGCCGGTTTACACCTGCTAGTAATATCCCTGACATTAGGCCCCAGAATGATTTGAACTTGTTCATGTCAGTCTTTTAAATCTTGCATAACCTTCTTTCTAGTATCTTCTCGGTTTTTGTAAATTGGCTATGACGTCATCCCTGGAAATCATTTGATTCGATCATGACATCACTTCCGCATTTATTGCGCACAACTGTTTGTTATCTTTGTTTAAAGGCCAACTCGAAAATCGAGGCGACAGGAGAATCTTTATCCAATCTCTGATTTCCTCAAATCCCGCGCTTGCCGTTTTGTTTCTCCACCTTTATAAATACCGCCGCATCTCTGCCTTTCTTCCTTCCGCTCGTCTTCTTCCTCCGTCGCCCGAAGTTTCTCCGCTGTTCTCGAGCTCGTTATCGTTGTCGGCCAGGCCGTTGCATCAACCTGAACCGCGTCCATATTACTCCGCCGCCGTCTCTTCCATTCTCAGGTATTCCTTTTTCCCTCACTGTAGATCTGTAACTTAGGGTTTCTCCATTGATTCTGCCATGAGACCTCGAAGCTCTATCTGTTCATCCATTAAGTTGTTTCTGCGGTAGATTCAACCTTAGATTACCTTCGAGACTTGCTCCTGCTCCGTTGCTTTATGCTTAGACTTGGTATTTTTAGATTCAATCCTTAGATTCATCCGCTCTGTATAAGAACCCCGCAGTTCTTCTGTAATAGACCTGCATAAATTTCCTCTTTTTCTTACCGCTCAGATCTGTTTTACTTTAGCCTTCTGTAGAAACCTGTTTCTTCGTCTTGATAGATCTGTAAAACACTCGCCGGTTTAGTCAATCATACATTGCTTCTGCAACGCATCAACCATGAACCCGACGGTTTAGCTTCTTTCCTTTTTTGTTGTCATAAACCGGTAACAGCTCGTTTCCTGCTTGCCTCCGGGCTGTCTATGCCATTAGTCCCTTGTCTAAACCGTCGATGTAATTTTGAATATATGATCCGGTTTATGCTTCTGTACTTGAATAATCCGGATTTTGCACTTTACCTTTTCAGCGCTTTCCTTCCGCTAATATGTTTGCCAAGCAGTTCGTTTCTTGCAACTGGGTCCCTTCCATCATTAAGGAAGAGGACTTAGCTAATGCTGCTGCAATTGGCATTCTGGGCCCTCAAGCAGTTCTGAAATGGCGGGCCCCAGGAAATTAATGCCCCCTACTCCCGAAGAGGGAGAAGTTATTGTTTTCTTTGATCATATGGCCCGGGGCTTTAGTCCTCCCGGTTCAAAGTTCTTCCGGGACGTGCTTGCCGCTTTTCAGCTTCATCCTCAGGACATAGGTCCAAATTCTGTATCAAAGATCTGCAATTTCCAAGTTTTCTCCGAGGTGTACCTTCAAGAGGAGCCATCAGTCGAATTGTTCCGGGATTTCTTCCACTTAAATCGGCGAACTGAGTTTACTGCCGGACCTCACCAAGAACTGGGCGGGGTTAGTATTCAAAAGAGAAGAGATGCGGTCTTTCCTCACGTTGCTCTCCATACACACCCCAAGGATTGGAACCAATCTTGGTTCTATTGCCAAGATACTTCGCCTGAAGGGGAGAACCCACTGCTGGGTTATCGCGAACATCGTCTTCCTGAAGATCATCCATTGCCGCAGCGCCTTAGCTCCTCAGAAAGGCCCCGGTTTGCCCCTCAGCTTGCCAAACTCAAAGCCTTTATGGCTAATGGATTGACTGGAGTTGACTTTGTACGTTATTGGCTCGCTTGGAGTATCCTTCCTCTGAGCCGGCGCTCCGGATTGATGTGTCAGTATAACGGAAAGCCGGATGATCCTCAGCGTCATACCAACATAGTGCTTCCTGAGAAGGAAGTTACTAAATCTGCTAAGAAGATGCTCAACATTTCTTTGGAGGAATGTAGCCAAACCAGATTGGCTCCATATGATAAGAAGAACAAACTGCCAGCAGTAAGCCTTAGTCTCTTTTGTTTTCTTCTAATCCGTCCATTTAAATTGTCATCTATTTATCTTTCATCTTTTACACAGGCCGACGATCCTTTTTGGAAAAGGAAACCTCAGGATAAGTCAGGCAAACAGCCAAGCCGGAAAACTTGCGCTATTAAGAAGAAAAAGGCAGCTGCTGGCTCCGGTTCACATGTTGAAGAGGATGATCCGGATTCTGAGGTATGAGTTAATCCTGATATGCTTTGATCTCTTTTATCTATATTTATGTTAACAGTGTCTTTTCGCAGGATTTAGCTGAGGCTGATAAAGCAGCAGAAACTGAGGTAATCACTCTTTCTTCATACTCTGAACTGTCGATGCCCAAGATTCGTAAAACATCTCGGAAGTACCCTTTTTCTCATCCTTACTGTCAACTGGACCCCAATTTTCTTTTGAAGAAACAACAACACGAAGCCCGCCGGAGTACACGCCATAGTGGCCATGTGGTCGAGTCTTCCAGAATATCTCTCACTCCGGCTCGGAGGCGCCGCTCTGAGGTTTTACTTTCTCCAACTCTTCTTCATCCCAAGGCCGGACTTATACGCAAACCACTTAAACCATCTGATCCTAATTATCAGGAGACACCATTATCATCTTCCGTCGAATCCACTGCCACACAGGTCCCGACTCTGAAAACCGTCCCTGGGTAAGTCCTTTATCTCATCCGGTTTACCTTTGTATTTGCCTTTCTGATTCTAATTTCTTTTTCAATTCCTTTCAGCAAACCCAAGCCTAGCAAAAAGGCAAAGGCCAGCAAAACGGTTGCTGAGACTGCTACGGATGATCCGGCAGTTGATCCGGATACAGTCATCCCTCCGGAAAATGAGCCTACAGTTCAGCTTGACGATCCTGCTGCCATGGATCGTGATTATGTTAGTGCTCCTGAAAATCCCAATGCGGAAGATGTCCATGAACCGGCAAGTCCTGTCCGGGCCAACCCTCCTCGGATTAGCCCGGCTCCCGTTAGGCCGGTTCATACTTCTACTCCATAACCGGCCGCTGCCTCTTCTCCGGATATTCAAATAACCGGTACAGGTTTTACCGCTCCTACTGAGCATGTCGTTTTAGCCAAGCATACTGCTAAAGCGGAGAAGCTTCAGCAAGAGAAGGGCAAATGGAGCACTGATTTGTCCAATTGTGCTGATCTTAGTGCCCAGGAGCTGTATTCCGGATACTTAAACCGGCTTCATACCAGTCGGGACTATGAAGCGGGCTTGGTCAATATGATGAAGGACAAATACGAGGTATCTTACTTGTCTTTTGCTTTTGCCTTCTTTGTATTTCTGTCTATATCATGGTAGCCCCCAAGTTCCGGTTTAGCTTTGTTGGAAGGTGAACCGGTACTTTCAAATGTGAGCAAATAATCTTACATTAGCCCCCAAGTGCCAGGGGCATAACTCGTTTTATGTGCCTAGGACTTGTCGGAATCTTTCTTTCGATGCTTCAACTGCCAATTAGCCCCCAAGTGTCAAGTAGATAACTTGTTTTATGTGCTTGAGACTTTTCACCCTTTGATACTTCAAGTGCCCATTAGCCCCCAAGTGTCAAGTGGATAACTTGGTTATGTGCTCGAGACTTGTATGGATCATCAATTATTTCACTTGATTTTCTTGCAGGCTGACTTGACCCGGAGGGCTGAAGAAATAACTGAGCTCCAGAACAGACTTGCTAAGACTGAAACTTCTGCTGCCAAGGCCAAAAAAGACCTTGCGCTGGAGCTTAACCAGTGCTGAACAATTGAAGAAATATTTTGAATCGGAACGGACAACCTGGGAAGTGCAGAGGAATGCTCTGGAAAAAAGAGCAAAGGATGCTGAAGAGGCCCTCAACCCGGTGACGCAAGAGCTGACCAGTTTAAAGCAGCAGATAGAGCTTATGACCTCTGCCGTCTTTGGTAAATACTTAACTTGCACGTGTTTTCATCTCTGCAATCTTTATTCTACTCCGGTTTAACTGTGGTAATCATATGCAGGGCGCCGCGTCACCCATCTTGGGGATGATCTACGGAAGAAACTCAAGGCCTCTTATACTCTGGTTGAGCAGCTGTATTCCGGCGCTCAAAGGATTATAAGTGTGATGTATTTTAATAAACCGGCCCCCACCACTATCCAAGGCACTTTGGAGAAGCTTTCTATCTTGCCTGTACGCTTGGAAGTGGTGAAGAAATCTGCTGCCCCGGCCGGTTCTCTTGTAGCGCTAACCATAGCCAAGGCGTGGGTTCCAGATTTTGATCCGGAAGAAGCCATGAACGGGTATCCCAGCACCAAGGAAGATGGATCGGCCTTCTCTGGCAAAGATCTTCATGCTTTGACTAAGGAGATGCGTCCTCTTGCGAGCAAGCTTGCTGATGAATCGGATCTCTCCAGGTATCATCCGGCATATGACCTAAAGAATGAGCGGGTGGATCGGCCGGTTTATGATACCGAAAATCTAATCCCACCAGTACGCCCCCATACTTTCGCCCCAGATGTTGATCCATCAGATCTCATTACTGAAGAAATGTACTTCCGTGCCTTATCCAAGAACGATTGGCGCGCTCCTGATTTTCAGCCGCTTCAAGAGGATGAAGAAGCTCCGGAACAAGTTGATCCTCAGCCTTCGCAGCAGGAAGAAGCATAAGCCGCTCAGTTTATCTTTTAGCTGCTGTACTATTTTGTCGAGAAAAACTTTAATCCGTACAGGCTTGCTATGCCTTGTAATAGGATAGCTTGAAATATTGTCCGTCTTGATCCGGATGTCAGATGTTTGATTAGGCATTTTGCGAATCTTAATCGCCTGTCTGCTATGGTTGATCTTCATATTATCTGTATCTGCATAGATAACACTAAAAAGATGTCCTAGCGGTTTACCGCCGGACCGATTAAATCGCTCTCACATATATATCAGACGAGTGTCTATTTTACACCCAAAAATAACTTCATACCTTTGAGTAAGTATGCCTGATATCCTTAATTCGGTGGAGATTTGTAGTTTCTGAGGAAGCTCTTGGCTCTGTTGGGGTGAACCCAATAATTAATCCGGGTTTATAAGAACTACAGGTTTAAATAATGCTGGAGCTCTGTGTCCAGACTTTTGAAAATGTGTGGTCAACTTTGAAGTTGGCCAGCTCCGGATTAAAAAACCATAAGAAACATATGAAAAAAATCACAAACACCAAAAACACATGTTTGCAAATAAGACCATGTAGTCGAGGCTTTTTGCGAGCTACCAGGCTCCCTATGTGCCAATCAAAGTGTGCGACCCAAAGGGCTATGACTATCAGTACTCCTAGGGACAAGAACTTTGCCATCAAAGGATGTACTCTTTTGCCATCAAAGGATGTGCTCCAAGGGACAGGAAATATTGCATCTGCCATCAAAGGATGTACTCCTAAGGACAAGAAATTTTCTTTTGCCATCAAAGGGTATGTATCTTCCAAGGGACAGGAATATTACATCTGCCATCAAAGGAAGTACCCTAGGGACAAGAACAGATTTTCTTTTGCCATCAAAGGGAATGGTCAACCAAGGGACAGGAATATTACATCTGCCATGAAAGGAAGGTTGCCTAGGGACAAGAACAAGTTTATTTCTTTTGCCATCAAAGGGAATGGTCAACCAAGTGAAAGGAATATTACATCTGCCATCAAAGGAAGGTTCCCTAGGGACAAGAACAGGTTTATTTCTTTTGCCATCAAAGGGAATAATCAACCAAGGGACATGAATATTACATCTGCCATCAAAGGAAGGTTCCCTAAGGACAAGAACTTTTCTTTTTCCATCAAAGGGATTTGGCCCACCAAGGGACAGGAATATTACATCTTCCATCAAAGGTGGATCCCTAAGGACAAGAACTTTTCTTTTGCCATCAAAGGGATTTGGCCCACCAATGGATAGGAATATTACATCTGCCATCAAAGGTGGATCCCTAAGGACAAGAACTTTTCTTTTTCCATCAAAGGGATTTGGCCCACCAAGGGACAGGAATATTACATCTGCCATCAAAGGTGGATCCCTAAGGACAAGAACTTTATGTAGACCGGACCAGAAAAGACTTTGTCGAGGATTCATATGTGATCCGTAGCATGCTAGTTTGGTCCCTTCTGCATAAAATAATTTGTTCAAAATATCTGAAATAATTTCACAGGACGTATTCTTAGAAGAAAAAAGGCTGTTCCCCCGGTTTACCGAGGGTGCCGGTTTAATCATTAATCATAATATATACATAGGCTACAGCAGAGCTCATGGCTCAGGTATAGTAGGGCCGCAGGAGAGCGATGTTCCACGGCCTCTTTGTCTCTTCTTCTGATGTCCGTGAGTCCTTGTGCTCTCGAACGTCCACCAGGTAATATGAACCGTTATGTAGATTCCTGCTGACCACAAAGCGCCCTTCCCAAGGCGGGGATAGCTTGTGCATATCTGTTTGGTCTTGGATGAGCCGGAGCACCAAATCTCCCTCCTGGAATGTCCTGGTTTTGACCCGGCGGCTGTGATATCTACGCAAGTCCTGCTAATAAATCGTGGACCGTGCTGCTGCTATGTCACGCTCTTCATTTAGCCGGTCCAAACTATCCTGTCTTGCCTGCTCATTGGCCGCTTCAACATAAGCCGTCACCCGTGGTGAATCATGACGAATATCGCTTGGAAGAACCGCTTCAGCACCATACACCATGAAGAAAGGTGTGTAACCTGTGGATCTATTTGGTGTAGTGTTGATGCTCCAAAGGGCAGAGGGTAGTTCCTCAACCCAGCACCCTGGCGTCCTTTGCAAGGGAGTCATAAGCCGGGGCTTGATACCTCGCAAAATCTCTTGATTGGCCCTTTCAGCTTGACCATTGGATTGAGGGTGAGCTACAGAAGACACATATAGGCGAATATGCTCTCGTTGACAAAACTCTTCCATCTCTCCTTTAGATAAATTGGTGCCATTGTCTTTGATGATGCTGTGTGGAAAGCCAAACCGGAAAATTACCTTTTTGATGAATTTAACCATTGTTGCCGCATCATAGTTGCTCACAGGTTCTGCCTCAATCCACTTTGTAAATTTATCCACAACAACCAGCAGATGAGTTTTTTGATCTTGGGATCTTTTAAAAGGTCCAGCCATATCAAGCCCCCAAGTCGCAAACGACCAAGTAATCGGTATCATCCGCAACTCCTGTGCTGGAACAAGAGCACGCCGTGAAAATTTCCGACAAGCATCACACCTCCGGACTAGGTCCTCCGCATCAGCATGGGCTGTCAGCCAATAGAACCCACGTCGAAAAGCTTTGGCCACTAAGGATTTTGAACCGGCGTGATGGCCACAATCCCCTTCATGAATCTCTCGAAGGATGTCACAGCCTTCCTCGGATGATACACACCGCTGAAATGCTCCAGAAACACTGCGATGGTGAAGGTCCCCGTTTAAGATTGTCATGGACTTGGATCGGCGGATTATCTGTCTTGCTTCAATCTCATCATCTGGCAACTCTCCACGGCTTAGATACGCAAAGTATGGGAGCGTCAAATCCGGAATAACATGAAGGGCCGCAACTAGCTGCGCTTCCGGACCAGGAATGGCCAGATCTTCCTCCGACGGTACCTGAACTGATGGACTGTGTAGCTCATCCAAAAAAGTATTCGGTGGCACCGGTTTACGCTAAGAACCCAGCCGGCTTAGAGCATCGGTCGCATCATTTCTTCGCCGGTCTATGTGATCCACCTGATACCCTTTGAAATATCCTGCAACTGCTTTAACTTCTCGCCTGTAAGCTGCCATGAGAGGGTCTTTAGAATCCCACTTGCCGGATACTTGTTGTGCCACTAAATCTGAATCACAAAAACACTTGACCCGACTCAAGTTCATCTCCTTAGCCATCCGTAGGCCATGAAGCAATGCCTCATATTCTGCTGCATTGTTAGTACAAGGAAACATTAAACGGAGGACATAACAAAACTTGTCACCTCGCGGGGAAGTTAACACAACTCCAGCCCCCCAGCCCTCTAATTGCCTTGAACCGTCAAAGTGAATAGTCCAGTATGTAAGATCCGGCTTCTCCTCTGGTGCTTGCAATTTTGTCCAATCATTGATGAAATCCACCAATGTTTGGGATTTGATACGGTGCGTGGCACATATTTTAATCCGTGTGGGCTAAGCTCGATGGCCCACTTTGCCACTCTACCAGTGGCTTCCCTGTTCTGGATTATATCCCCCAATGGAGCTGAACTGACAACAGTTATTGGGTGGCCTTGGAAATAATGCTTCAACTTTCGGTTTGCCATGAACACGCCATATACTAGCTTCTTCCAATGTGGGTACCTTTGTTTGGTTTCAATGAGAACCTCACTGACATAATAAACCGGACGTTGAACCGGATGCTCCTTTCCTACTTCTTTGCGCGCAACCACGATTGCCACGCTAACTGCCCGTGCATTGGTAGCGACGTATAACAGCAGCGGCTCCTTTTCAACGGGGGCAGCAAGGACCGGTGGCTCTGCCAGTTGCCGCTTCAAATCCTCAAACGCAGTGTTTCCCTCATCACTCCATATAAACCGGTATGTCTTCTTTAGCATCTGATAAAGCAGGATTGCCTTCTCCCCCAGACAACTGATGAATCGGCTTAACGCTGTAATCCGACCGGCGATATGCTGAACATCATTGATACAAGCCGGTTTAGTCAGGGACGCGATTGCCTTGATCTTCTCCGGATTGGCTTCTATTCCTCTGTTGGATACCAAGAATCCAAGGAGCTTGCCCGCCGGAACACCAAAAGCACACTTCTCCGGATTAAGCATCATTTTATAGGCCCGAAGGTTATTAAATGTTTCCTTGAGGTCCTCTATCAATGTCTCCTCCTTCCTTGACTTCACCATGATGTCATCCACATAGGCATGAACATTTTTCCCTATCTGCCCCTTAAGGCAGTTCTCCACGCAACGCTGGTAAGTTGCTTGGGCACTCTTGAGCCCAAAAGGCATAGACACGTAGCAAAAAGCACCAAAAGGAGTTATGAAGGCTGTCTTCTCCTGATCTTTAACTGCCATCTTGATCTGATGATATCCTGAATATGCATCCAAAAAGCTTAGCCGCTCACATCCCGCCGTAGCATCAATGATCTGATCAATACGATGGAGAGCAAAAGGATCGGTTGGACAAGCTTTGTTTAGGTCTATGTAATCCACACACATCCTCCACTTTCCATTTTTCTTTAATACCAGCACCGGATTAGCCAACCACTTCGGGTGAAAAACTTCAACTATGAATCCTGTGGCCAAAAGACTGGCCACTTCTTCCCCTATAGCCTTGCGCCTTTCTTCGTTGAAGCGGCGCAGATACTGCTTGACCGGTTTAAACTTCGGATCAATATTAAGACTGTGCTCAGCGAGTTCCCTCGGTATACCTGGCATGTCAGAAGGTTTCCATGCAAAGATATCCCGGTTCTCACGGATGAACTCGATGAGCGCGCTTTCCTATTTAGGATCAAGGTTAGCGCTGATAGTGAATTGCTTGGACGAATCGCCTAGCACAAAATCAACTTGCTTGGTTTCCTCTGCAGACTTGAACTTCAATGCCGGATCATGCTCTGTAGTTGGCTTCTTCAACGGGGACATATCTGCTGGATCAACATTGTCTTTGTAAAACTTCAATTCCTCTGTAGCACATACTGCCTCCGCATAAGCAGCGTCTCCTTCTTCGCATTCTAATGCAATCTAGCGACTTCCATGAACCGTGATGGTTCCCCTGTGACACGGCATCTTGAGCTGCAGATAAACATAACATGGTCTAGCCATAAACCTGGCGTAAACCGGCCGTCCGAAAAGGGCATGATATGGGCTCCGGATTTTTACAACTTCAAAGGTTATCATCTCTGACCTGGAATCCTGTTCACCTCCAAAGGTAACTTCTAGGTCAATTTTCCCAATTGGGTAAGCTGATTTACCTAGTACTACTCCATGGAATACCGTGGTTGACTGCCTTAGCTTCTTATCCGTCAGCCCCATGCGACGGAAAGTCTCGTAATACAAGATATTGATGCTGTTGCCGCCGTCCATGAGAACCTTGGTGAATTTGTAGCCACCCACCTGTGGTGCCACCACTAAGGCCAATTGCCCCAGATTATCAACTCGCGGCGGGTGATCCTCTCTACTCCACACAATAGGCTGTTCCGACCAGCGCAGGAATCGTGGTGTTGCCGGTTCAACCGTGTGGACCGCCCGCTTTAAGACTTTTTGATCTCGTTTGCAATAACTCGTAGTGAACACATGATACTGTCCACTACTCAGCTCCTTCGGATTACTTTGATATCCAGATTGCTGCTGCTGCTGACACTGCTGATTGCCTTGATTGTTGTGATTACCCTGGCCCTGCTGTTGGTTGTTTTGGCTATTGTAACAGCCCTGACCATACTGATGGTTGCCTTGGTTATTGTAGCCATTGTTGTTGACATGATATCCTGATCCGGAGCCATTACCCTGATGACCCGGACCATGAAACCCGGGGCCTGAACCGCCGCCCGGTGGCCCGTTGTTGAATCTGGCCCGGTGCATGGCCTCCATCATGGCCCGGCATTCTCACCAGGTATGTTTAGCTGGACGTTCCTCTGTGCCATGTTTCGGGCAAGGCTCGTTCAATTGCCGCTCCCAATTAATGAACCCTCCGGTGCCCTGTGGAGGCGGTTTACCCTTATTACGCTAAAAGCTTCCTTGAATTTTGGTATTGGCCACAAAATCAGAACCACCTTCTGCCTTTCACTTCCCGTTGAAGCTTGTTCCGACCGGATTAGCCTGCGCCGGTTTACCAGGTTTATTTGCTTTCCCGGTTTTATCTCCATCCGCTTCTGGATACTTAGTGTTGTCGGAGTCCCCATACTTTACCAGAGCGCTCATGAGAGTTCCCATGTCATTACAATCCCGTTTGAGCCGTCCCAGCTTCAACTTCAGAGACTCAAACCGGCAATTGTTTTCCAGTGTTACTATCGCCGTACTGGGGCTCATACCGTTCGAAGAGTGCAAGATCTCTGATACTCGCCGCACCCATGCACTCGTAGGCTCCTGCTCGCCTTGTATACACGTCGCTAGGTCCACCACTGACATCTGCTGTTTGCACGTGTCCTTGAAATTTTTAATAAACTGGCGGCGCAACTCACCCCATGATCCGATGGAGTTAGGCGGTAAGCCGTTTAACCAGGTCCGGGCTATACCCTCAAGCATCATGGTAAAGTACTTCGCGCAAGCTGCTTCATCCACCTCCACGTCCACATCTAGTATGTCTCTGAATTATATCAACTATCTAGATGCCGGCAGACTCTTAAGTACCCCATATGTCCTATTTTTTGAAAAGTCATGCTAAAATTCACGGAAAATTTCAGCATGACCTTTGCTGAAAATAGGACATATGGAGTACCCAAATTTGCCGAAATGGAAGTTAATCGACATTCCAGCAACACTGTCCATCAACTTTTCACTGAATGAATGTGTATTGTGACGATAAATGGAACAACCGTAGATATTATTATTTTCAGTGCAATGTCCAAATTAGACTGCCAAACCACCAAGACTTGAACAACTACGAGCATCAAATCGAAGTTGCAAAAGTGCATCATTCAGGCACGAGCAGATTTGACATGAACAAGCACAAGAAAATAAAACTATATGCATCATACATGTACTAGCTAATAAAATTGAGATGGAGCTCACCAACGACTTGCAGCCGACGAGGTCGAGGAGGACGCGAGGTGATGCTGGAGAGGCGGTGACGAACCAGCCGCTGCCGGAGGCTGAGATGGGAGGCCGTGACGAACACACTACAGTGCGGATCTTAGCACTCCATGAGCTCCGATCTAGTCGGCTTCAAACTGGACCATCGGCGATTCGGCGGCACAGCGGGCATAGCGGGCACAACTGGAACATCACCTCCGATATGCGTACTCACCCAGTTTGCAGCCGACACAAGCTTGGAGGACGATCGAGGTGGAGAGAATGAAGGGAAAGTGAGTGGGTAGGTGTGGCTGTCCAAAATATCTAGCTGTCCTACTTTACTAATGGCGCACCAGTCATCAATGCGCCATTAGTAACCAACGTTACTAATGGCGCATTGATGGCTAGTGCGCCATTAGTAGTTTTGCAACAAAAAGAATAAAAAATATAATAAAAAAAGAGCATTAATGGCGCACTTTACTGCTGGTGCGCCATTACTAGTTACAACTAGTAATGGCGCACTTTGTGTGGATGCGCCATTAGTATGTTGGGACAGGCGCACTAGTTCAAAAAAAAAAACTTTTTGATACTAATGGCGCACCCTGGGCCAGGTGCGCCATTAGTAGTTTGAACTCTAATGGCGTATCAGAGGTTGGTGCGCCATTATTATATACTAATGGCGCACTGCTTGTCTGCTGCGCCATTAGAATCTATTCCATCTATAGCCCTTTTCCTAGTAGTGCCAGCATCTCCATAGCCATATCATAGCTCTCGATCCAAGAGTCTGGAGCCAAATATGCTGTGTAGTTGGGTACTTTACGTGGACCCTTGAAATCCTTGGGTAATCTTACGCTTCGTAAAGCGGGAATAAGACACTGCACCCCAAAGAAACTCGTCGTGACCCCCGTCTCTGCTATGGTGGTGTGAACCGGCGTCGTTTGGCGTATATCCTCGCGGTCTGCAGGCCTGGCCCGGTTTACTGCCTCCTAGGCTTGCGCCTCTGCGCCCGCCTGATTATCCTGTCTGTGACGGTGTCGCCTCCGTTCACTACTGGACACCTCCGGTTCATCCCAATGCCTAGTATAACTCCGGCTGTGGCGGGGTGTTGAATGAAGTCTCTCCCTGCTGTAAGAGTATGCCTGCTGCTATGTCAAGGCCGTGTTGAGCAGATCCTTGACCCTGCGTGCTTCCATCGCCATGGGGGATGTCCCCTCAATGGGTAAAGCGGTCAGGCGTGAAGCGGCGGCGACAATGTTATCCAGGGGGTTTGAATAGTGGCCCAGAGGAGTGGGGATGTGAGGCGTGGATATATTCCGTCGATCTTGCTCCGCAGTAGGCGGTTGAACCGGTTCACCTGTAACCGGGGCTCCACTCCGGTTTGCCTCCGGATTATTGCTAGCTCCCGCTGCTGGCGTTCCAAAGAGATTCATCGCCTCGTAGACCGGCGTTAGACGAGACTGGTACCTTCTATTCCTTACTCCCTGCGCAGAGGCCTGATCCATCCTGAGCTGGAAGGCCTGAGAATCCAGCTCTGCCTGCCTTGTTGCTATCATAGATTTCTCTGCATTTAGATCCTCTCTAGCTTGTTCGATCCGACCCCTCAGCTGAAGGAGTTCTGCATCGTGTTGCACCTTGTCTGCTGGAGCCACCACTGCTACTGCCCGGGTTGTCAACTCCTCTACTAAGGAGGATAGAACGTCAGAGGGCGAGGGGGCATGGCCGCCTCCCCCTGCACCAGCTTCTGCTGTGATCGCCCCGTTCACCGTGGGCTGCGGCATAGGTTGTGATCCGGCCATAAAGACAGCCACCCGGTTTGGCAGATCAAAGGGGTCCGGAATACTGTCTCCATCGGACACACCCTCGGATCGGCCGTCCCGCAACAGATACAAGGATTCAGTCTCTCCGGATGAGGATTCATCGTCGGAATAGACAACTGTCTCGCCACCAGAATCCGATCCGTCCTCGGCTTGGACTCCATGTATTGCTCCTACAAAGACGCGCTTCATGGCTGGCTGAATCCGGGCCGATCTCGCACGCTGAGCCGGCTCAACGATGTCGGAGAAGATGTCCGGCTCAGGTCCTGGTTCACCAATCTTGCCGATGAAGGGGACCCGGTATCCGTATTCGATTAAATCGGCCTCCGGGCCCCAGCCTGCGTCGTCGATGTAGATCCGGCCGCGGCGACTCTTGGTCATCCGGCCGACCGCGTAGCCCTTGAGTCCTTCGAAGCTGCCCTTCAAGAACTCGAAACCATCATGCGGAGGCCCCATGGTGGGCGCCAACTGTCATGGCATTAGCACGGCAGATGTTCGGTTTAACGGACTTAGTAATGGAACCATCGCACGGGTTAGCTTGAAGAGGTTAAAAGCACACAAAGGACACAGAGGGTTTATACTAGTTCGGCCCCTTCGATGAAGGTAAAAGCCTATGTCTAGTTTGGTTTGGTATTGCTTAGGCGTCGATGGAGAGGGAGCAACTTGCTTGCCTGTCTCTGGACCAATTGTTGCTTGTCCCTGAACCGTCGCCGGGTCGTTCCTTTATATAGGAGGCAACGCCCGGTCCGGTTTACAGAGTCCCGAGGCCGGTTCATAATCGTGTTCGCCTTGGTCTCTGCTCTTCTTTCCTTGTGTCTCAAGTTACATAATAGGATGGTTTACAAACCGTAAACTTTACACATGGGCCCTAAGCCTTCATGGGCCGTAATCTCTACTGAGCTTACAATTATACAACTATATTATCATAATCCGGTTTACCCTAGCCGGTTTACACCTGCTAGTAATATCCCTGACATGGGCCGAAAGAAAGGGCATACCTGAAATCAATGGGCATCAGGCAGGAGCTTCATGCTAATGATGTTGAGGCGAAGCAGGACACGGAAAGTCGTCGCAAAGGCAAAAAGGCCAAGAAGACCGGAAATGACTACCCTCCTGCGTGCATCACTCTAAGTCAGGAGGAGATCGAGCAGTTTTTCACATGCCTCGTAGGAGTAAAACTTCCTTACGGTTACGCGGGGAAGATAAGGAGATACCTAGACCCAGCGAAGCAGAAGTTCAACGGGATGAAGTCTCACGACTGTCACATGCTGATTAGGCAGATACTTCTAGTTGCAATCCGTGGGATCATGGACGCGCATGTCCGTGAAACGCTATTTGGCCTATGCAACTTTTTCGACATCATCTCTCGGAAGTCGGTTGGCGTGAGGCAACTCAGAAGGCTGCAGGAAGAGATCGTGGTGATACTATGCGAGCTTGAGATGTACTTCCCGCCCGCATTCTTCGGCGTTATGGTGCATCTGTTGGTCCATATCGTGGAGGATATCATCCAACTCAGGCCGACGTTCCTGCACAGCATGATCCGTTCGAAAGGATGAATGGTGTCATCAAAGGATACGCTGGCAACATGTCACGTCCAGAGGGAAGCATAGCTAGAAGCTTTCAGACCGAAGAGTGCATCTCCTACTGCATGAATTATCTAGGCATCGAGAACCACGTTGGTTTGCCCGTCAACAGGCACCTCGGCAGGCTCGCTGGACGGGTTCACCGTGATGGTCGCCGCGAAATGCATGTCCACTTCGAGGGTCGACTCGTCGACTTTGAAAGTGCAAACCTAGTCGTGCTACAACACATAGATGTGGTCGATCCTTGGGTGGAAGAGCACTAAACCTTTATTGAGAAGACGTACAATGACCAAGGCCAACAGAGGACGGACGGAGATATAATCAAAGAGCACAACTCATGTTTCACGCGTTGGTTCAAGGAGAAGCTTCTGTCGTACCCTTTACATGAGGATTCTTCCGCACAAGAAAATCTCATATTCGCCTTGTCACAGAGCGCCGAGCACAACCTGATGACCGATGAGGTGTACGATATCAACGGGTACACGTTCTACACCGAGGACAAGGACATGAAGAGCAATGGTTATTAGAACTCCGGGGTAAAGATGGAATATTACACCAATAACGACAAGGACATATACTACGGAATGATCGAAGAGATCAGGGAGCTGAGCTACGCTGGAGAGAAGGTCCCGATGTTCCGTGTCAGATGGGCAAAGAGCGTCCTAAAAGAAGACCGGTATTTCACCACCATGGTTATACCCGAAGCCAAATCCAAGACTGCGGGCGCAAACCTCACCACGAAAAATGAGCCATGGGTACTGGATTCCCAAGTGGTTCAATGCTTCTTCATTACCGACCCGTCAAAGCCCTGTCGTGTGGTCCTGAGGAGAGGCAAAAGGAAGATCATCGGAATGGATGGAGTCGCCAATGAGCAAGACTTCGAAAAGTATGCCGACCCGAAGATGAAGTGCCATACACCACAAGAAGAAGAAGCAGGACCACCCTACCTAAAGGACGTCCGTTCAAGAGAGGAACTCCATTTGCGAAAAAGAAGGGCAAGAAGATTGTGAACAGATAGCTAGCTAAGATTGATTATATTTAAATTGTAGCCTTCATTTCTTGATTGTATTTCGACATATTCATAAATGTTTTTTGATGGGTACTTTTTGAATTCATGAATATTTTTTCAAATTTGATGATATTTTTTCATATTCATAAATTTTTACCAATTCACAAATGAATGCAACTAAAAATCCAAAAAAAAGACTAGTTGTGCTTGGTTATATGTTACTCCCAAAAGCATATAAAGTTTGTCAAATTTGGAGCTATGGATATTTAGTTATGATTTAAAAAAGTTTGAACATATTTAAACACAAATAAATATCAAACAACATTTTAAATGTTGTTAACATGGCAACAAACTGCATATTATTTTTCCACATGAAATTATCAGCATCTAGCATATGTGACATGTTATATTTGGATGCATGGATAAAAAGATATGTGCAAAGAAAAAAATGCATAAAAATAAAAATTGGGGAGCCTGGGAATCGAACCCATGACCTCCTGGTGTGTGCGCTACGTGCTGACCAGTCGGGCTACTAGATGGGGTTTGATGTAGATGGGGTTTGGTGGAAGATAACCTGTGGGCTCGAACAAAAAAAAACACTAATGGCGCACCACGTGGGAGGTGCGCCATTAGTATAGATGTACATATGGCGCACCAGGGGGAGGTGCGCCATTAGTATTCTTCCCCCATCCATACTTCGTCCCCCACTCCACCTATTCCCTCTCTCCCTCGCCCTCGCGCGCTGCCCCGACGCCGCCGCCCCCGCGCCACCCCCGCCGGACTCCACCCCCAGGCCAAACCAGCCGGACTCCACCCCCACGCCACCCCCGACGCCGCTGCAAGATCGTCCATCTTTTCCAACTATAGAGGCAAAGTTGTGCATGAGAAGGAGGGCGTGCGGCATCGACCAACTGCAGCGCAGCGGCGCCCGCGCTTCTCTCTCCCCGCGTTGTCCCGGTGGGAGTCCTCCGGCCGTGCCAGGTTGGCCCCTTCTTCCTCCTAGCTCAGTGGACCGACCGGCCTCCAGCTGCAACTACGACTAGGGTTGGTTAGTAGGGGAGGGGGAAGGAGGTGGTGTTGGGTGAGGAGTGCTGAGAGCTGGACGGCGCGTCCTCTCTTACGTGGCCTGCTTTCATGCCCACACACGCGCCGGCGCCGGTGAGTTACGGCTCATAGAACCCACGGCACGGCCAGACAGAGCTGGGACGCTGGTTGCTGCTCTGTTTCTTATTCTGGTTGCTCGTGCTTGCTGCTCTGCTTCTTATTCTATCCTAGTGTTGCAACCTGTATTGAAATTAGTGTTGTCTTGTATGGTATAGCCATTAGAATTCTTTAGAAATATTTTGGTACAGTAGTCTCTCAAGTGACTTCACAGAAGAAGAAAAAAAAACTTCATAGAAAATGAAAATAGTGAAGATCATGGACGAGGTTCAGATTTGGGACTTCCAAGGGATATGCCTCTGATAAACTCTAAACCGTAGTTGCTATTGCAGATTATATATATATGGTACTGCTAGTAAATAGCTTCTTCTATATACTCATTTGCATCAAAAAGTGTAGAACAAAGCATAAGACTGAATGTTTTTTTCTTTCAAGAACTGAAGCCCTAATGCAAGTTTTGTTGTACCTCAGATTCAGAAGCAAAATCTTTCTAGAAAATGGTGATTTCTTTTTTTACACAACCAATTTAACCCAAATTTTGTCAACTCCAGAAAACTAGTGTATTTTTTTACTGTAGATTAATATCCTCCTTAAGTAGGCCACCCGAATCCTTGATTTTGGAAACCATGCCCCAATTGGTCAAGTGATGTTTTTGGTTTACCATCAACATTCCCAAAAAGATGAACAATGAGTCATCTGTTGCATGTTTACCATAGAGTAGGACTAGAGGAGTATCTATCTATCTATCTGAATCTGAAATCAAACATCCATGCTGTTGAGATATAACTCTCTATCAGTTGCGACTTTTGAAGCAATTGGGTGGAGCATGAATTCAATACATACATACATACATACATACATACATACATACATACAAACGGCAACCATTGGTATTACTTAGTTAATTACCTGATTAATTAGCATGTAATGGTACATAGAAATCAAAATCAAACATTCTCTTATACACTATGATAATCAAATAGTGTTTTTTCCTTGTGTGGTTGAGAAAGATGAGATGATGGTGAGCCATCATGCATGCATTTGTGTCTCAGACAGTAACCCTACCCTACACTACACTACACAACATAGTGCTGCATGCAAAATTTGATCTTGCGACAATGGCATGGCATGGCATATAGCAGTTGAACTGAACTTGGCAAGATGATGATGGTGATGTCCAGTGTCTGTCCACTGCATGGGAGGCAATGGAGGCAACAATAAATCCAAGGATGTGGATTTTGCTGCTCCTCAACATTCAACAAGTTGTTACATATCTAATCTACCAATCTACTCAAGCATACACCCTTTCCATCTCATCTCATCTCATCAGCAACACCAAAGTTGCTGCTTCTGCTAATTGTTTAACAATCAGGGTGCATGTGGTGGCTGTGACCACAGGGGGTGAGGTTTGAGATGTAGAATTGGGGGGCACATGGGGGTTGGGTCAATCATGATGGAGGATTCCATCCATCCATGCAGCACATGCTTAAGCTAGCTGCTCTTGAATCACTGAGGCACTTGCCATAGCCTACTTGCACTAGATTAATCTCTCTTTTTGTGTACGTGGCAGTTGAGTTGGTAGAACTATAGATACATGATGCATGCACCCACCTATATTTTACCCTAGGTATCCCTGTGTTCATACACTGGAAGATCTCAATCCCTTTTGTTTATTTATAGTACCTGCAGCCATGTATTTTTGTAGTATTAGTTTTGGTAGGTTAATACATACATACATGCAGATATATCTCTCCATCAGTTGGTTCTTGTTTTGGTAGTAGTAGTTTGCTTTGCTTATCCATGAGTATCAGTCAATTGGTGAACCTGGAGCAACTTTTTGTTGGGTTTTGTCTCCAACCATCGTGTCGTGATGATTTTGCAGGTACCCCGAGAGGCCCTTGAGTTTGCTGGAATGTCAATTAACTTCCGTTCCGGCAAATTTGGGTACTCCATATGTCCTATTTTCAGCAAAGGTCATGCCGGAATTTTCTGTGAATTTTAGCATGACTTTACTAAAAATATGACATATGCGGTACTTGTGACTAATGCATGGGCCAGGGTATCTTAGTACTTAATTAAGTCGGATGAACTGCCCCTTTATTCTTGCTACATTAAACCATAGGTGGCAATAGAGCCAAGTGATTAGGCCCAACTTAGAATTCTCCTTCCTAGCTTAGCTTTTAGGATGCCTCGGTGTCGACCAACCATAAATTATAAAACCTTGGCTTTTAGGGTGCCTCGGTGTCGATAAAAACTGAAATGATGAAAGCTTAGGCTTTTAGGGTGCCTCGGCATCGAAAACCCTAAATGATAAAAGCTTAGCTTTTAGGACGCCTCGGTGTCGACAAACCCTAAATGATGAGACCATGATCTTGTTACTTGACAATAACTAACTTTTTGACCGAACTTTTTCCTATTTAGAGAGAAACATGGCCCACAACGATGAGGCCGGCGGTTTGGGCGGCAAGGCATTCTGGGAGCTGTCCCAGGAGATGGAGGAACAACCTCACTTCTATGAGGACGCCGCGAAAGCCACCGATCCTGACACCACTGATGGTGCCGCCGAGGATGACCCCACTGATGGTGCCGTCGGGGATGACACCACTGATGGTGCCGCCGAGGATGCCACCACTGATGATGGCGGCGCACGCATAGATGACAGCCAACCGAAGAGGCAATGGAAGGACCGGCGCCCGACCGTGCTCCGCACCGTCAAGGAGGAATTTACTGAAGTGGACTCTGACGGGAATCCAATGGCGCCCAAACAAATAGTCAAGGGGTAGTCAATTCAGCTCGGGTGCATTCTCCGGAGCACCGTCTCGATCAACACCGAGAACCTAAGGCATTAGGACCGAGGGAATTTGCGCAACCTCCTCTTCACGAAGCTGCATGAATGATACAAGTTCCCCGCTGAATTTGAAAACACAAGCCTCACAGGGAATAAAGTGAGCAATGCCGCCCTCACGAGGATGAGCACGACCCTATCTACTTGGAGAAGCTCGGTGAAGAGAATGATTGACAAAGGTTTTAGTCATTAGAAGATCAGGGAGAAAAATCCTTCGATCATCGAAGATGACTACAAGGAGTTCAAGATCAAGTGCGAGAGCACCGCAACCTCCGAATCAAGTCAGTGGGGGAAATAAATGCGGCAGTTGAACTTAGGGGAACACACACTTGGTCCTGGCGGTTACAGAGTGGTGGAGCCTATATGGGACAAGGAGGACGCGGAGCATGCCGAGCAAGGAGACCAGGAACTTTGTCAGGGCCCGGTACAAGGAACACCCGGTAACAAAGGAGCTCAACACGGATCCGAAGACTAGGGCCCTTGAGCTTGTTCTGGTAAGGAATACACCCCCGCGTAATTAGCTCCATATGGTTGCATTCTAATTAATGAAGCCAAATTTCTAAATGGTTCACATTCCTTCCGCAGGCGACTGAAAGAAGTAGCGCCGGGTCGACTCAGAGCACCCCTTGGGACACCACTCTAAATAGGGCATTCAATGTAATGAAAAAAAGGATAAGCTCAGTAAGCCGTCGTCAGCTGGTCGTGTGGCCGGCAAAGGCTTGCCCACAAAATGGCCGTCATACTATAACGCTGGTGGGCGAAAGGAGAAAAAGACCAGCTCGGAAAGCCAGGCGCGCGAGGTTCAAGAACTCAAGGCACAAGTGGCGCGGATTCCGGGGATTGTCCAAGAGCAAGTATAACAACAACTGGGATCGAAGCTCACCGGCATTATGCCTACCTTGATTCAGGGGCTGATGACGTGGATTGCGGGCGGCCAACAGGGGCCGCCCCGATTCCCAGCTTCACGGCTAGCAACTCGCAGAACGCGCAGGCGGGGCCATTGGTGTCTCCGGCGGAGGCGGCATTGGTGTCTCCGACGCCGGCACGGGCATTGTAGCTTAATGCACGCGGGTGTACGCCGGCCGACACCTCTGCCGCAAGCGGCCCCTCCATCAATTGCAAGCCCGCCGTTGGCGGTGCCT
Organism: Secale cereale; assembly: GCA_902687465.1. NCBI lineage: Eukaryota > Viridiplantae > Streptophyta > Magnoliopsida > Poales > Poaceae > Secale > Secale cereale. The sequence goes on from LR738712.1 coordinate 710,346,717, forward strand.
CGACATTGGCCGAGCTCGATGCCATCATCACGGTAACTAATTAAGCCTCTCGGCCGAGGACTTCATCTCCTTGCCTTTGACTGGGCAGCCCTGACGCCCTACATGTTTTCGCAGGGCGCCGCCGACGTTCCGTGCACTCTCCTGCACTTTGTGAACGACAAGTTGGTCGATGTCGCCAAGGGCAGAATCGTTCAACCGGGCAACCCCATGTTCCACGGTAATCCGATGCCACCCATCGTGTATACGGTTCAACTGGTTCGGGTGCTGCCAGGCTGCGACGAGTTGTTACCTCCGATACGACCCGCCGGGGCCGACGAAGATGATGTGATGACCCACGGCGCCTGCCTAAGCTGGCCCCTGCTTTGGCCGAAGAGCCTGATTCGTTTGGCGGTGGGGGACACCAACCCAAAGACAACACCGCCAGTCTTGTCGGCGCCAAGCCATGGCAAGACCGCCGCAACGCTGCCGGACATCCCTATGGCACAGGATCCGAACATGCATATGGCACAGGATCCGAACAACGACGGTATATTTGCCAACGTCGATAAGTACTTTGCCGATCATAGGTACGATGGCGAATTCATGGGGCCTCCTTCTCAAGAACCCAACCCTACAAAAGACTATCGCGATCTAGCTGGTACCACGGAGAAACCAAGTTGCAACAGGCGTCGTCTGGTGTTCTGTTCTCAGGAGACGCCTCCAGCTATCGACTTCACCGAGCCTCAGATAGCCGTGGTGCGAAATATTATGAGCCCCAACACACTCAAGAAGGCGGTCTGTGAGCAGAACTCGGTCTCATTATAAGAGAAGAAGAAGGCACGGAAAAGAAAGACTAACAAGGGTGCGAGCCAGCCGGTACCCAGTACGATCCATGCTCAGGACAGGTCACCTTCACCTAAGGATATAATAAGGAGGGTGCATGTGGGAGGTAGGCCGATGCTACCGACTAATATGCTCAATGCTGCAACCGGTGCTATGCGGAGTCTGCATGACAGTGTTCTTTCATTGGAGAAGCGGTGTCTCAGAGAGAAGGATGTGGCATACCCGGTTTTCGCGGCCAAGGTGCGAGAGGGCAAGGGCTTTGTGGATAACTCCATCGGGGGTACGATAGTCCTGCGGTTTGATGACTTCTTCGCTATGTTTAACCTTCATCCGCTGCACTACACGTTCGTTTGGCTATTTTCGCTGAGTATGGAGATGCAGATCATTAGAGACAAGACCCCGGACATCATGATAGTCGACACCTTCTACATGCGTGCCAAGATCTTGGGCAGCGCTGGGGACCGGCAAGTCGCGAGTTCTTACCTCGAAGGCGTCATTCTGGCAAACCGAGAGAAGGATAACTTCCTCGTGCCTTACTTTCCCGAGTAAGTCGTCCTCTCAACCGCCCTGCAACATATTATTTCTTAGATATCAATCGTTTTTCTTTTAACATTCCGTGTTTTGTGCAGTGACACACATTGCACACTCATCCTCCTAAGCCCGAAATATTCCTTGGCCACGTATTTCGACTCGGACCGTCAGTCGAAGGTAGACTACACAAATGTCAATAAAGTTCTTGATGATGTTCTCCCCGGCTACGCCAAATCTGGAGGCACCTTCACCAGGACAGTTCGTCAGTACGGCAAGCACGTGTTCGCCCGCAATACGACGTTCTGCTGCGTCAAGCAGCTTCCTGGCGGTCAGAAGGGTTCCTACTACACCATCCATCACATGCGGGCGATCGTACGGGACCATCATCACCTTCTGCTACTAGATAAACTCAAAGATTGGGCCGCGAGCTTGTCGGCAATCCAGGACGCGGACATCAGACAATAATTATTTCGCATCTAGTCGGAGTTTGCGGAAATCATCCATCAAGATGTCCTTCGTACCTCGGGGCAGTTCTACCTCAGAAATCAACCGTCCAACAGTGACATAGACACAATGGTACAAATGCAGGCTGACAACGCCCGCGATTTCATGACTCCCACAATAGATGGCGGCTTCATCCACGCTCCGGTCCCTTGAGTCGAGTCGAAAGTAGTGATGCTATGTCTAGTTCTGAAACATCAATTGGCTCATGTTGTAATTAAACTTTAATGAACTTGTATGTCTCTTTGGTTTGGACAGTCGTTCAACTTAGATGTAATCGATGATATTAATGTCTTGCTTTTCTCTTCCGATCCTTTTGTTGCATACTTATATATTGCTTATGTATTGTCTATGAATTGGTACTAACGTTTCGTTTGGCTAGTGCATAGCGATGCCATCGTATGTCGTGTACAAGGGTAAGGTTCCCGGAGTCTACGACGACTAGGAGGAGTGTCGGAGACAGGTTCACTGTTTCAGCGGTAACAGTTACGAAGGGTACACCACTAGGGCGGAGGCGGAATCTAGATATGCGCGCTATCTAGCGGGAGAGAGGAGGGAGCGTTGGAGGAACCGGATGATGACGAGTTTCATCGCGATGATGCTCATCGTGATGACCGCAGCTCTCTTCTATGTGATGGTAGTTTAGATGATCGATATCGACTTCTAATGTGATAACAAACTCGCTACTCGCTGTCTCGAGACTTGTAATATAATGTTCTATCTTTGTTCGGTCTTTTGAATTCGGAGACTAATATGATGAATTGTATTCGGAGACTAATATGATGAATTGTATTCGGAGACTAACCTTCTATTGTATTCGATGAATCTGGTGTTGCTCTCTGGTGTTGTCTAAATTATGTCCAATAATATATTTTGTATCCTGCGAAACTATCAGAAAAGAAAAAAAAATTCCTAATATTCATACCATTGGCGCACAACTCAAGATACTAATGGCGCACTGTCCAGATGATACTAATGGCGCATCACCCATCAGTGCGTCATTAGTATACCAAAGCACACGGGTACATATGGCCCCCTGGGAGGCATACTAATGGCGCACAGAGGGACATACTCTTGGCGCACTGCCTGGTGCACAATTACTGCACCAGATACTAATGGCGCACCAGTGGTACGCCATTAGTAAAAAAATTCTAATGGCGTGGTGCTAGTGGCGCACCACTAGTGCGCCATTAGTAGGCAAAAGTGGTGTGCCACTAGCATGCCTTTTCCTAGTAGTGTTACTATCCAAGACACTAATGGCGCACCTGCAGTGCGCCATTACTAGGCATCGTAGTGCACTATTAAAGGAGCCATGTGTACCTTGTGCTCTGGGTTACTAATGGCGCACTAACTGACAATGCGCCACTGTTGTGTTTATCTCTATGCGCCACTAAAGTGCAAAATGGTGCGCCACAAATATGAATATTAGGATTTTTTTTTGCTTTTCTGATATTCGCACAGGTTACAAAATACATTACAACACAGAATATAAACAACACAACATATAAATAGCAGATTTATCGAATACAATTCATCATATTAGTCTCCGAATTCAAAATACCGAACAAAGATAGAACATTACAAGTCTCGAGACTGCGAATAGCAAGTTTGTCTTCACATTACAAGTCGATATCTAAACTACCATCACATAGAAGAGGGTTGCGGTCACGATGAGCATCATCACGATGAAACTGATCTTCATCCGGCTCCTGCTCCGCTCCCTCCTCTCTCCCGCTAGATAGCGCGCGTATCTAGCTTCCGCCTCTGTCCTAGTAGTGTACCATTTGTAACTGTTACTGCTGAAACAATGAAGCTATCTCCGATAGTTCTCCCAGTCGTCGTAGACTCTGGGAACCTCACGCTTGTACACGACATACGACGGCATCTCTATGCACTAGACAAACAAAACATTAACAGCAATTCACAGATAATATATAAGCAATATATAAGTATGCAACAAAAGGATCGGAAGAGAAAAGCAACACATTAATAGCACGATTCATGGTCCTACTAATAAATAGCATCGATTACATATAAGTTGAACGACTATCCAAACTAAAGAGACATACAAGTTCATTAAAGTTCAATTACAACATGAGCTAATCGATATTTTAGAACTACATAGCATCAATACTGCTTTCGACTCGACTAAGGGACCGCCGCGTGGATGAGGCCGCCGTCTTTCGTGATGGTCATGAAAGTGCGGTCGTTGTTAGCCTGCATTTGTAGCGTGATAACCCACAAGTGTAGTGGATCAGTTGTAGCCTCTTTCGATAAGTAAGAGTGTCGAACCCAACGAGGAGCTAAAGGCAGAACGAATATTCCCTCAAGTTGTATTGACCACCGATACAGCTCTACGCACGCTTGACGTTCACTTTACCTAGAACAAGTATGAAACTAGAAGTACTTTGTAGTTTTTGTGGGATAGGTTTGCAAGAATATAAAGGGCAAACAGATAAAACTAGGGGCTGTTAAGATAAAGACACAATAATGATAGTGATAGCGAGTGTGGAAAAGTGGTGGTAGGAGTTGCGAAATTGCCCCTAAGCAATTGACTACGTTACTAGACCGATAGCAAGTTTTATGTGGGCGAGGCCACTGCTATCATGTCATCCCTTACATGGAATTCTATGCACTTATGATTGGAACTATTAGCAAGCATCCGCAACTACTAACGTTCATTAAGGTAAAACCCAACCATAGCATTTCGATATATTGGTCCCCCTTCAATCCCGTATGCATCAATTTCTACGCTAGGTTGAAGTTTCTGTCACTCTTGTCCTCCAATACGTAGTCCTATCAACATACAAATAACCCTATGGTGTGATCCACACGCGTGCTCATATGATGGGCACGAAAGGACAGCAACATAACCACAAGCAATTTAAATCAATCATAGCAATTCACCAATCACCAATAGAACAACGATAATCTACTCAGACATCATAGGATGGCAACACATCATTGGATAATAATATGAAGCATAGAGGACCATGTTCAAGTAGAGGGTACAGCGGGTTGCGGGAGAGTGGACCGCTGTAGATAGATGAGGGGAGGTGACGGAGATGTTGGTGAAGATGACGGAGGTGTTGGTGTAGATCGCAGTCACACGATGATGGCCCCGGTGGCACTCCGGTGCCACCGAAAGCGAGGGGGAGATAGCCCCCCTCCTTCTTCTTCTTCCTTGACCTTCTCCCTAGGTGGGAGAAGGGTTTCCCCTCTGTTCCATGGCCTCCATGGCGGCGGAGGGGAGAGAGCCCCTCCGAGATTGGATCTGTCTCTCTGTCTCTCTCTGTTTCTGCGTTCCCAGATTCTGCCCCTTCACCGTTTCTTAAATTCCCGGAGATCCGTAACTCCGATTGGGCTCATCTTTTGAAATAATTTTTATCTGGAAATTAGCTTTCTTCAGGCGAAAGAAGGGCATCAACCGCTGTCAGGACCGGTTTTAGGGGTATTAATTTCCCCAAAAGTGGCCCTTGTGCTCATCAGCCCCAGGATTACGGTTAGCTGATGAGTCACCACTTGATACAGAAAAAATCCAAACAAAAATACAAAATATGTAGTACAAGGACATTCCGGACTTTGAGTACAACACAAGGTTTCTAGTGGCTGAGGGCGGAAGCGGTTTATCACACGTCGGTGTCTGTGGGACTACATTTCCCACGGGAACAGCTGACATGGTTAACTCCTATCTTCGCGAGGCTGCTATCACCGTTGCACAGGTTTCGGGGTAGTCGTCGCAACGCTCATCTTCATGCAAGAAATCTGGCCAAGACAATAGCCAGGGACAAGCCAGTGAGTACTCTGAATGTACTCGCAAACATTATGAACGCAGGAGCAATATAACATGAGGTAATCATCTATTACTATACTAATCCTAGACTCCCAAGAAAATCCCACGTTAATTAGAATTTACGAGCCATTGATTTGGTGGGACCGAATTATTACGGTGTAGATCAAACTGAAAACAGAAGAAAAAAAAACTCATCTTAATCTTCATAATTTTTTTCTTTGAGGGATCAATCTCAATCTAAACAGAGACTAATCCTAGACTCCCAAGAAAATCCCACGTTAATTAGAATTTACGAGCCATTGATTTGGTGGGACCGAATTATTACGGTGTAGATCAAACTGAAAACAGAAGAAAAAAAACTCATCTCAATCTTCATATTTTTTTCTTTGAGGGATCAATCTCAATCTAAACAGAGGGAAAAAATCATCTCAATCTCCATGTTTTTTTCTTTTAGGGATATGTCTCAATCTTCATTTTGTAGGAAGGATCAATCTCATTCTTTCTGATGCTCTAAAAATCTCACCAGTTTAACACATAAGGATATATCTTTTTTAGGGGGTGATGATATATCTAAAGATGTTTGTTGATCGGATCCCATATGGACTCTCTCTCTCATATTTTTTCCTATTTACTAGGGTTAAGTGTTTTTCCATCCGTATAAGACATGATGATCTCTATCTAAACCTGTAGGTTGAACGCATCCCCTATGGACTGTCTCTCGTTATTTTCCTAACAGAAAACAAAACTGACCTCCTATCATCTTGGCTGCCTTGGATTGCTTCATGCTATGCCGGACGAGAGTTTCTCTTATTGTTGCTCCCTTTTCGATATGGTTCGGACGAGAGTTGTACGTTTGACCATCCGGTCTTTCTCTATCCATCATCCTCCTCATCCTCGGCCATAGAGGAGCAGCATCACCGGTTTCCCGGTGCCCAGAAACGTGGAGACACGAGCCCAGGCCGTGACCATGCGGCTCTCCGGGAGCATATATCACCAAGGGAACTCCGCATCACGTGACGAGGATCCTGATCGTGTCTACTGGTGTGTTCTTCTCCTTTGAAAATCACCTCGCTGTGACGATGATACCGACTGTGGCTACTGGTGTGTTCTTCTCCTTTGAAATCACCTCGCCACCTTGCTCTCCTTGGAGGCAAGTGCAAACATAAACATAACGATGCACGGCTGCACGTACATGCATGAGATGCAGTACTCTATGGTCAGCACAGGTGTCATCATTTGCCGTGGTGCCCTGGATAGAAGCGGCAGCCACGTAGAAGGTGAATTACGTGGCCCATGCCCGATGAGACGAATGTGAGGTGGAGGTGTCGAGCTAGCTAGCGTGTGTGTGGGAAGATTTCTACAACACTAGGCAGATGCCTCCCCGTGCACTCTGGGCCAATATGGCTACATGATCTCAGGTGAGCACTCAGGTAGGTTTTGAGCCCAACTAAGAATGTTAGTTTTTGCTTCATTGTAGCTGCTGCCACCAAAGATCGTTCCCAGCCTTGTGGTCTATTTTGTCCGTAGTAATTTAGGCAACTATCCAAGTCTTCTAGATGATTTGCGCAATAGATGGAAACTATTCAAGTCTTCCACATGATTTCCGAAGAATATTTATCATAGAACAGAAGAATATGTTCATATCACAAGAGAAAAGCTCTGCCATTGCTTTTTCGGATACAGATGAGCACGATCTGGTCAAAATTCCCAATGAGGGTGAAACCATGACGATGCATGCCAGCTAGCTCGAGGATCTCTTGCTGGACGCCATCGAGCGCTAGCTCCGTCCTCCATGTGTGAAGAAATAACACCATGCAAGTTCGATGTATACAACTCTATACACAGCATACATCTACTTCCGTTTCTTGCTTTTTGTACAGTGAATTTTTATAGAGCATGTGTTTTGTCTGATTCACATTGCCATCTAACTCATTTCTTATCACCGGGTAGACTGGAACCCTAGGTTTCAAGCCCAGGCTGAGCACAAAGTAGAACCAACAAAAACTGTACTTCATTATGCCTAGCCATTGTTCACGTTCAAAGTCAAACACCATATCTATGTAGTACAATATGGACTTGATGTACTAAATACTGAATACACATGGGCCGTCAATGCTGGAGAGGGTCATCCTATTGTGATGTGGTGTCAATGCCAATGCAAGAAGGCCAAGACGTATGCATGTGGTACTACACTACTGACTAATCTCTTCTATCTACAATGTGTATATATCTATATAATTGTTGTTTTCGCTTACCTAAAGGACGGGCCAACCAGATTGATTTTGTAGATCATCGCCAAGTTATAGCAAATCACTTTCACAAAACTTTCTGGCCAAGATGAGAAAATTGTCTTTAATCTCTCTCAACCGATCTATCTAATGTGGTTGCAGATCTTGCCGCCAAATGGAGATAAGGAGAAAAATAAAATGCCAAAAGCTACATCAACAGGATAAACCGCAGCATCGGGTTCACAAATGTTGTGACGAATCGGATGGGCTCCCACAGTCCTGCGTAGTACCAGGTCAAGCAATCTCTAGCAGATGCCACGAGCAAAGATATAGCTAGCTGTTTATCACTTCATGATTCTTTCTTTGTTCATCGTTATGCTTAATAATTACCCTTACATGAAATTCTCAATCCAGTGCCATCCATGGTCAAGTTTATACAATGCATAACATATATTGTCTATATTCAGCGCCCCAACGGCAGATCTATGTTTTGTATGCTTGCAATGCTTAGACCCAAAGTGTTGCTTCTAATTATGCTGCCTATGCCTGCGTGCTATGTTTGATGTACTGCTATTTTTGTTGATCGTTCAAGGTGTATTTTGCACATGTCATTACCAATATATTTGAAAGCATATATTAAACCTACTAAGCGGTATGTTTTGTATCATTACTATGTTAATTTATTTTTTGGGAACGATCCGTGTATACGAGTATTATCAAGAGTAGTCTGATAGAACTAATGTGTGAATCAAAATGAGATGCAAAGCCAAACCAAATTTCTAATAGACTATAGGACCTTTATAGAATCTGGCGAATTGTTTTCTCCACTCAAGATGTAGACATATCTGCTCATGCAGCAGACACTAGTTACAATGCTCTCGTTTATATGTAAAGTTGTAGTAAGTTTATTTGTGTGTGTATCATCTAGAATTAACTAAGTATCTGAAAATGCATAGAGAACAATCAAGTACAAATTAGTGTAAAGTCATATCAGTATTTCTACGATTGCAAGGGCTAAATTCAGATTTAATTAGTAGTTTTGCAGTTTAGCATTTCCTATTATGCAATAAATTAAATATCATAAAGTTGTACAAGTAGAATCATACAAGTTCACATTATGTTTGTTTAGCATCTTGCGATTTTTTTCTCTAAAGATATAGAAGTATCTGCTCTCATGCCGCAGCCACAAGTTGTAGTGATAGACTAGATCAGAAATTTTTAGCTTATTGTGTATAAATCATCAAGAATTAAACGATGTTATAACCAAAAAAGAAAATGTATAGTACAGTGAAAAAGTACAAAGTAGTGTGAATTCGAATTTGCTACGTTATATCTAAAAACTACTACTGGTAGTAATCCGAGATTTAATCAATAGTTTGGTGGTTTAGTATTTCCTACTATGAAGTGAAGTAAATTTCATAAAGTTGTACAGCTAAAAATGCATATGCATCCTATATGTCTCCATGTTTAACAACCATACATATATTTGCTACTACATTTCCATCTTCGTTTTGATTCTATAGTTTTCGTTGTTTAGTTTTATAAACGAACCATTTAACTTTTAAACTCTTGAATTCAATTTTTCCACCCCTCACACTATTATAGTGTGGTTTGAGGAGACAAGAGACAAGAATCATATGACAAGAGTTACACATATTATAATGAAACAGAAAGAATTTAATGTTGGATGAAAACCACTAAGAAAACACTAGCCAGTGCGAATGCACGGGTCGACGACTAGTAGTCATAATTTTTCGATGATCACATTGTTAATTTATGAAATGATAATTCATGATGCAAGCAGGTTATCCATGTAAATTAGAATATGCAATCCCGGAGTGACAATAAAATAAATAGCATGCATGCCACAGTCGGGCGTCTGAGCGACACCACATAAAGGGCTTATAAGAGAAAAATAAATAACAATCATGCCACAGTCGGGCGTCTGAGCGACACCACATAAAGGGCTTATAAGGAATATAAAATAACAATCATGCCATAGTCGGGCGTCTGGGCGACACCACATAAAGGGCTTATAAGGAATATAAATAACAATCATGCCACAGTCGGGCGTCTAAGCGACACCAAATAAAGGTCTTATAAATAAAGGAAAAGACGGTGAATATCCAGGAGGTAGAACCATCCCAGGGATACTCAATAACTCAGATAATGTAAAGGATTAGTCCAAAAATAATAATAATGGTAACAATCATCATAGGTCACAAGTTATGATCCATGTTCTGTTTCAGTAGTTTCACCTTCGAAGACCGACACTAAGACCGACACTTGACCCATCGCGGACTGTTGTCCTAACCCAGGGACACGGCTATTCGTATAGATTTAATCTCTGCAGAGGGTGTACTCTTTACCCACGAATAACGGATTCCTTTAGTCCATCGAGACTAATTCCGTCTATGGTCTTTTAATTTAAAAACACACCTGACCGCACACACCAGCCTAACTTACCGATGTCTGGAATCACCCACGACACCCATTAAGCCAAAGTCTATGTGGGGAGGCTGCAACCTCGACTAGCATGGGATCACACAATTTATAACGCGCGCAAACTGGGGAAGCTATCCCCTTCGGCTCCAACCGAAAACACCCATGCCCCCGGAGCAGATGGCATGCCTACCGGATGCAGCCGGTATCTTCCACCATGGCCTCTTTGTACGGTGTGTGCTAGAACAGGGGTCGACATCTTACTGGACCGTACCCTACCTATGGTAGGGATAAGTGGTAGCACGAAAACAGGTATGGGGGTTTATGGAACAAGACTCGATCTACGGTCGACTCAGGAGGTTCAAGCATCACTTGTATGAATAACATAAACAATTTATTTCGCAACAACAGTCGGAATCACCACCCGTCATGCCTCACGAAGCCGTACCGGATTCCACCATCCTGATGAGGAACCAGTGACAAGCTCTTGTCTACACGAGACAACACTCTCACGGCTTTCTTCCGTTAGGCATGGAAGGCATACGAGGGGGATCACTGTCATGCATATTAAATCCTTCCGAGCAGGGAGTCCACATCATGCACTCATGGGTAAGATCATATCACCACGTATAAAAAAATGAATGCATCCATATCGAGGTGACGTTGTAATCGTGTCCACAACACTTACAAATATTGGGCCAGGGTTCAAAATGCTTGCCTTCAAGTAGTGGGGAGGTAAAGTGCATTCCAAAATGTTTGGAAGTTTTCCCCCTCTTCAAAATCCTATTTGAAAGAATATGGAATCAATACATAGCTTCAAAACAGCACGTAAAAGTTGTCTGAATTTTTTTTCAAATAAATATGAAAACAAACTAGATCAAATTTGAGGAACAACAGAAAAAGAATCAATTCATTTGGACTTATATTTAAAAAGTTGTAGCCAGTCAAAGTTCAGTCAAAGATCTGTTTTTAAATAAAGCCAGAAAAGAAAACGATTCGGAGGAGAATACGCTTTCAAGACGGGGAAACATACTTCGGCGTTTTACACTTTCACTTAAGTCAGTGCGGCCGGTGTGGGGTCACTAACAGTGGGTCCCTTGGGCCCACTGGTCAGGTTTGACCAGTCGCAACGTCTTCTTCCTCCTCTGTTTCGCGTGGGGCGGGGCTCCGGCGTTCACCGTTGACGAGCCACGGCTCCTTGAGGGGTCCCGAGGGCGAGGATGGATCCGCAAGATTGGGGCGGACCTCCTGGTAGTCACTAGGTTGGCGGGGGTGGAGGGAGTTGCCGGCGGTGAGCTTCGCGGTGGAGGGCATCTTCTGGTGGATTGGGGTTGGAAGCTATGGTGGTATCTGGCCGCATTTGAGAGCATGGGCAGCTCCGCACCAGCAAGGGGAGTCCGACGGTGGTGCTGGATGAGCGGAGGAGGGTCTGCTTGCGACGCACGGCACTGGAGCGCGGCGGCGGCCGAACTGATCGGAGTCGGGGAATAAAGCTTCCTTCCATCGATTGTTGGCCGTGGGGGCTCCAGATAGATGGCCTGATGCTACCTGGCCGTTTGGATGCGCTCGGGGGTCTCCATTTATAGCGCAACTAGGTCGGTTCCGCGGCCGTGGATAAGGACGCCGACGAACCGCCGTTCTGTAGCAGGGAGGGTGCGTGGCGATGGCTGGCGAGGTCCGGCAGATCGAGTGGATGAGGACGGACTGTTCCAGGGGCAGCTGGCGCGCTGGGGTGGCTCGGGCGGCGCCGTCCATGGCAGAGGTTCACTGTGGCCGCCGGCGTGCCGCCAAAAGGCTCTGACGGCGGCGCTATAGGGCGCCAGAGTGGTCCTGCGCTAAAGGAGGGGCCGGGCGTGTTGGCTGAGACTGGAAAAGGATCAGAACGAGTACGGGGGAGTCGGCAGTGGAACGCGGCGACGCGTGCGCACGCACGTGCAAAACGCGAACTCTGCTCACGCTCCGGGCATGTGATGGCTTCTCGCCCCTAGTTGGTTACCCCAAGTGGAAGGTTGAGATGTAGCGTAGTGGCAAATTTCCCTTGGCAAAGATACCAAGGATCGAATCCCGTGAGACTCCGAGGGTCGACAATTAGGTGTCAACGGCGCCAGAAACTTAGCGGTTGACGGGACCTACACACACATACAGATAACTTTGTTCCCAACGAGTACAGAGAGATTGTCAATCCCTCCGGCCATGTTGTTTACAAAGTATCAAACACAAGAGATAATAATGATAGCTATGACTGCAACTAGGAAATAAAAACAGGAAGTAAATAGAAGGTGTGATCAGCGGTGGTAATATGGACCGGGGTCCCATGATGTTCACTAGTGATGTCTCTCTCCCAAAAGACGATAAAACAGCAAAGTGGGGTAAACAAATTACAGCTGGGCAATTGATAGGATTATGTGCGCAAACCAATGCTAACTATGCTGCAAAGAAAGGTAGAGGCTCAAAAGCATGGGCGGTACGCCAAGGAAAGTAGACCGAAATCCATCTGCATCTACTACTAATCATCCACCTTGAGATATCTATCCAGAACATCTCGCTGGTATTAAGTTGCGAATCCCACCCAAAGTGTAAACTCAAAGCAACAGACAACTGCATTAAAAGAACTTTGCGTAAAGTAAACAATCCTTGCACCCGCAAGTACAAGCACCGTTGTTTTCTCCCTTGTGGCAACAACACATCCCCTAGACTCATGTTTCTTTCACTCAAGCTAGTCATCAGGGGGCATGAACCCACAATCAAGCATAACGCTCCCTCTTGGAGTTACTACCTACTACTTAGCCAAAGCAATAAACAGCAACAGAGAACATGCAAGAATTTCTCAAGAACAAAGATATAAAAGAGGTGAATCAAATATATTACTCAAACACAATCTGAACATAGTCTCATAATCCATCAGATCCCAGCAAACTCAGCAAAGCAACAGCAGAAAGATTACATATGTGCCTCGATCATGTAGGGCAGCTCACGAGGTCTAAACCATGAAGAGCAAAGAGGGGAGGAGAACATCACATAGCTACTGATCATGGACCCATGGTCCAAGGTGGACTACTCACAACTCATCCGGGAAGCATCCATGGTGGTGGAGAAGCTCCCGGTGGTGGTTCTCCCCTCCGGCAGGGTGCCGGGAAGAGTTCTCCTGATGCTCCCGATCTTGGAAGCGCTGCGGCGGCGGAACAGAGGCGAGATCGCGAAAAAGGGTTCTGTCCTCGAGGGTTTCGGGGCGAGAGGGATATATATGCGAAGGGGGGCAGCCGGAGGCGGAGCAGGGGCCCCAGGCGCCCCCCTGGCGCGGCCAGGGGTGGGGCCGCGCCAGGTGGCCACCTGGGCCTCCCCTGGCTCCCTTTTGGCCCATCTTTGGTTCTTCGCGAAGCTTCCTGTACGCTGATTTTTCCTGGAATTTTTGGAGCACTTTTAATATGGGGGAAACCTGAAATAGAAAAACAGCAGAAAACAGGAACTGGCACTGCGGTGCACTGAGTTAATAGGTTAGTCCAAATATGATCAAAAGTGTATGGAAGTGCATAAATATCATAGCAATATCACACAAAAGAAGCATGGAGCAAGAAGAAATTATAGATACGTTTTGGACGTATCAGCATGCACGGCACCTGCTCGGCCAAATGCCAGGGCTTGATAGGAGGCTTGGTTTAGGCTGGGGTTTAACTCGTCTAGGTTAAAGGCATATAGGAATCTAGTGGATAAGGCAGCTGAGTTAGTGGATTAAGTCTGCAATGCAAACTATTAAGCATGCCAAAGCCGGCTCTGCACACAAGGTGTTCGACTGAATGCCAAGGGCATCTAGGCAACTCTTGGTGTGGCCAAAAACTCCAGACCAGTGCCTCTTTAGGTGTAGGAGATGGTGACAAGGTTGGTTGGGAAAAACTAAAAACTTGCAAGTGTAAGTTTTTGAGAAAATCAATTCTGGACAGAAACTGGAAGGCACTATTGCATGGACCAAAAATGATCCAAATGCTCCAATCTCCTGGACTTAAGGGTTCTGTAGGAAGCTCTACCAGCAGGAAAAATCTTATGGCCAAAAGAGCAAGTTATCATAGGGCTGTAGTAGAAAGTGCCAATCTGGACCGGAGAGCAAAAGAGGATGTTTTGCTCAACTTTTTCAAAGAACACCAAATGGTTTTTGCATAAAAGTGATGTAGGGAATTCACCTCATATCCCCAAATTTTGGTGGAATTTTTGAATAAATCTATCAAGGGGTTGTAGTGCAAAAAGAGCTTTAAACTAATGAAAAATCACTTTAATTGACAAAGCTTAGGGAGAAAATAATAATGCAAATGAACCCACAAATAGAAAGATTGTTATTCTTGGTTAGGGTAATTAAGTCCAAATAACATATCTAAAAAGTTTTCACTAGGGAAAAAACTCCATAAAATCAAAAGAAAAAGTGGTTCTGAAATCAAAGAAAAACCCAGAGAATGAAAGGTTTAAACTCCTGGTAAATTTTTGATTTATAAATCAAGGTTAAATTTTTTTGGGGTGTTACAACACTAGCCCCCTTAAGAAAAATCTCATCCTCGAGATTTGCTAAAAGTTGTTATGAAAAGAATTCCCACTGTCACAAAAATGATTTTACCAGAGATAACCGTCATGCTCATGCAATAAAATACGGCTAGAGTGAATGGGCAATAAGTGGTGTAAACTGTAGTGTGAAATACTAGCGCTGCATGGAAAAATCTATGGTCGGGGAAAACGAGATATTTCTACTCTAGACTATAGTGAATTTAGAAATAAATCTTTCTAAATTCAAAAAATAAATACGCCGGTCGCACCCGAGAGCATAGTGCTCTCTCTGGCTGACAGGTGGGCCCGGGGCCCACTGTCAGTCTCTTCTTCTACCTCGGTCTTCCTCTCCTCCTTCTCTCTCGCGCGCTTTCCCGCGCTTTCCCCACCGGCGACGTCTAGCTCGTAGGGTATCTAGGCTGTACTGCGGTAGTGCGCGGCGTGCTAGCTGCCGGTGCAGCGTGCACTCACCTCGCGGGCCAGTGCACTGTCGGCACTGCTCGCGGATTCGCCTCCAAACACCGGCGGTCGAGCGATGAGCGACGCTGGTGGACGTCGCCCACCATACACCGATCTCGAGCTATAAAATGATCGAGGTGCTCCTTCTACCTCCTCACACCCGGCCTCGCTTCTTCTTCTCCTTCCCTCTCCTCCATTTGTGTTTGCAGGAGCTCGGGACGAGGATCTAATGGCGGAGGTGATGCCTGATTGGTGCCTGATCCTAGTGTGCGGAGGGTTGGTGGCATTGCTGGGGTTATCCGTGCTCTTGTGCGCGATGATCCTCGACGATCATCGTGATGCTGCTTCTCGAGTGCTTGCTCTTCGCGGCGGCGGCGATCACGAGGATTAGTCGCGGGTGTCGGGTGCTAACGGCTGTCGTTGCACGTAAGGCAACTTGTGCCTGAATAAACTCCCACAAGTTTCTCTTCAAGGGACTGCGGTGTGCTAGAGAGGTGATAAATTAGATGTAACAGGTGTACGTGGGTTTGCAACTTAGTGTACTGTGTGGAGTGGCCGGAGTTGTTAGTCTGCCTATGTTACGCAGAGATATATGCTGCAATAACTCGGGGAAAACAATATCTCACTCTAGGTTTTTACCGAGAGCGAAAAAATTAGTTAAACGAGAATTATCAGCAGTAAAAACTACTCCATAAATTGAAATCAAATCTTATATGATACGACACACAATTCTAGGATAAAACACACAAATGGCAACTCAAATTTACACGCTGGGGCAACCAACATAGCAGTGACGTCTAAAATAGAGACGGTAAATGGACAGGGTCCTGGAAAAAAGTCTCTGGTGTTGGGGGACACTCTTCTGCTATCGGAGCGAGCGGGTTGACTAGTCGATGAATGTGCTTCTCCTACCCGGGCCTTAGTGGTCTGCCGATGGCGATCCGAGGATTTAAATCGGCAAGGCTCTGGAGATAACCCATTACCCGCTGGATCAAACGCTCTTGCGCGATGACATACTGTGTAAGGTTGGCCAGCACTGGGTCTCTCTCAATTCGCCCACCAGGAAAAGATGTTACTTCTCTGGGTGCTGCATGGCTCGGAAAGTAATAATACCCCCATTCGCTGGCATAGGGCACTGCGAATCGAAGGCGAGCAAGAGCTTCATACGCGGCAGCTTCTATGGCTATCTGTGAACTCTGCATAGATTTCCCCATGAAGGAAACCTCTGTTGGGTCTTCGTTTGGGTTTGCGGGAGGGATGTGTACTACTGACCAATATTTCAAGGTGGATGGTGTGATCCTCGATTTGAGCAGCTCATACTGGGGTGGACGGGTAGCACTCATGGTACTGCAGGTAAAATCCCATAATATCTTAACGAAGCTACCTGGGGAGGCATCTGGGGTTCTCAGAAAAATACTAGGGATTGGCATGGCGGAGGAAATGGCTGTGAGAGTAGTGCACCAGGTGAGGGATGCTTGGCAAGGTCACGAGGTGGCCTTTTATATAGCATCTGGGCTGGGTTACTAAATCACGGTGGGAGGCAACTATTTTGTCGGTTCCGCTTTACGGGGTCGGGGTTAATGCTACAGATGCAGACATCTCGTAAAGTGACATGTTTACTGTTGGAGTTATCGGTGTGGTGCTTTGGAAGTTTCACCCGGAATTTAAAAATGCATTCGTACACCGACATATCTATACATGGCTGCTATAAAGACAAGGGTGCAAAAGAAAATCGTATATACATAAGGAAATACAAATTACACTACAACAGGGCGTGGACAAGATAAGGCTCGATACTACTCGAGTGATTTAATCAACCTCGTCTATATCTAAGCGGCCCTGCCTTGTGGATGCCGAGGCTTCCGCAAGGGCTTCACTGTCGGTGTTGGCCGGGGGTGGCTGAGGGGCTGCAGGGTCGGGGCAGTGATGATGACCCTCGCGGGGATTGTTGGCCACAATCTCGTTGGAGCGCGCCTCAAATAGGTGACGCATCACCGCTGGAGACACCAAGGCATTTTGGTCAATGACCGGGGCAGACCTCAAGGACTCGATTGGTTGTCCGAACAACACGTCTGGGTTGTTGGTGCCGGGCTCAACTCCTCCTCTTGCCTGGGCTCGGCGAACCAGTTCTCCCCGAGCTGCGATCAGATCAAGAGTGATTTGATCAAACAGTTCCTCTAGAGCACTTACATAGCGCACCAGATGCAATAATGCATGGTCTGTCTCGTGGTCTCCGCTGGCAACTCTGGGTGGCCTACCATACCCGTCACGACTGGGGTAGTAGTAGAATGAGCAACAGTTAACTCTGGGCGACAAGTGCCGGAGTTGAACTATTGCCTCTCGAGCAGTTAGCTGGATAGCTTGTGGCTCAAAGGAAGTTGTCCTTCCAGTGAACCTATAGGGGCGTTCTGGCGACACACCCCTACCGTAGATGTGCACAGTGGCCCAGAATTGACGGCTTTCACCGCTCATGGACCCTTGGTACACAACATATTCTGGAGGCTCCTCTAACGCAAAGGCACGGCAGGTGAGGTTTGCGAGCACGGTCACAAAACCTCCAAGGTTGGTTGCTGTGGTTTTATTGTGAACAATGGGTCCTGGCATTCTAGCTCTGTTCGGGGTAGAGGCTGTGCTATGCTGGGTTGAGGCTAGCGTGTACTTTTTATAGGAAAAGGGGACGGATTCTTCCTTCGCACGCTTGCGGAGGAAACTATTTAGGTGTCGGTCACTAGCGCGTGATCGACGGGGCTAGGCTGATAGGTTGGGCACCGACTGCCAAAGGTGTCGGTTCACTGTGGGGCTATCTTACGCGAGAAGCTTGGCTGTGGTTAGGACAGGGTCTGGTGGGGTGGTTAACTTAGATTTTCCGACCTAGCTAAGAGAGGATTAGCCAATGGTCAGCCTGGCTCTGATACCAAGGTTGTCAGGACTGGTTTTCGGGGTATTAATTTCCCTAAAAGTGGCCCTTGTGCTCATCAGCCCTAGGATTACTGTTAGCTGATGAGTCACCAGTTGATACAGAAAAAATCCAAGCAAAAATACAAAATATGTAGTACAAGGCCATTCCGGTCTTTGAGTACAACACAAGGTTTCTAGTGGCTGAGGGCGGAAGCGGTTTATCCCACGTGGTGTCTGTGGGACTACATTTCCCACGGGAACAGCTGACATGGTTAACTCCTATCTTCGTGAGCCTGCTATCACCAATGCACAGGTTCCGGGGTAGTCCTCGCAACGCTCCTCTCCATGCAAGAAATCTGGCCATGCCAATAGCCAGGGACAAGCCAGTGAGTACTCTGAATGTACTCGCAAACATTATGGACGCATGAGCAATATAACAGGAGGTAATCATACAAAAATAATTTTTCGATGATCACATTGTTACTTTATGAAATGATAATTCATGATGCAAGCAGGTTATCCATGTAAATTAGAATATGCAATCCCGGAGTGACAATAAAATAAATAGCAAGCATGCCACAGTCGAGCGTCTGAGCGACACCACATAAAGGGCTTATAAGAGAAAAATAAATAACAATCATGCCACAGTCGGGCGTCTGAGCAACAGCACATAAATGGCTTATAAGTAATATAAAATAACAATCATGCCACAGTCGGGCGTGTGGGCGACACCACATAAAGGGCTTATAAGGAATATAAATAACAATCATGCCACAGTCGGGCATCTGAGCGACACCACATAAAGGGCTTATAAATAAAGGAAAAGACGGTGAATATCCAAGAGGTAGAACCATCCCAGGGATACTCAATAACTCAGATAATGTAAAAGGTAAGTCCAAAAATAATAATAATGGTAACAGTCATCATAGGTCACAAGTTATGATCCGTGTTCTGTTTCAGTAGTTTGTCCTTCGAAGACCGACACTAAGACCGACACTTGACCCATCCCAGACTGTTGTCCTAACCCAGGGACACGGCTATTCGAATAGATTTAATCTCTACAGAGGGTTTACTCTTTACCCACGAATAACGGATTCCTTTAGTCCATCGAGACTAATTCCGTCTATGGTCTTTTAATTTGAAAACACACCTGACCGCACACACCAGCCTAACTTACCGGTGTCTGGAATCACCCACGACACCCGTTAAGCCAATCTCTAAGTGGGGAGGCTGCAACCTCGACTAGCATGGGATCACAAAATTTATAACGCGCACAAACTGGGGAAGCTATCCCCTTCGGCTCCAACCGAAAACACCCATGCCCCCGGAGCAGATGGCATGCCTACCGGATGCAGCCGGTATCTTCCACCATGGCCTCTCTGTACGGTGTGTGCTAGAACAGGGATCGAAATCTTACTGGACCGTACCCTGCCTATGGTAGGGATAAGTGGTAGCACGAAAATAGGTATGGGGGTTTCTGGAACAAGACTCGATCTACGGTCGACTCAGGAGGTTCAAGCATCACTTGTATGAATAGCATAAACAATTTATTTCGCAACAACAGTCGGAATCACCACCCGTCATGCCTCACCACGCCGTACCGGATTCCACCGTCCTGATGAGGAACCAGTGACAAGCTCTTGTCTACACCAGACAACACTTTTACGGCTTTCTTCCGTTAGGCATGGAAGGCATACGAGGGGGATCACTGTCATGCATATTAAATCCTTCCTAGCAAGGAGTCCACATTATGCACTCATGGGGTAAGATCAAATCATCACATATAAAAAAATGAATGCATCCATATCGAGGTGACGTTGTAATCGTATCCACAACACTCACCAATATTGGGCTAGGGTTCAAAATGCTTGCCTTCAAGTAGTGGGGACGTAAAGTGCATTCCAAAACTTTTGGAAGTTTTCTCCCTCTTCAAAATCCTATTTGAAAGAATATGGAATCAATACATAGCTTCAAAACAGCACGTAAAAGTTGTCTGAATTTTTTCAAATAAGTATGAAAATAAACTAGATCAAATTTGAGGAACAACAGAAAAAGAATCAAGTCATTTGGACTTATATTTAAAAAGTTGTAGGCAGTCAAAGTTCAGTCAAAGATCTGTTTTTAAATAAAGCCAGCAAAGAAAATGATTCGGAGGAGAATACGCTTTTGAGACGGGGAAACATACTTTGGCGTTTTACGCTTTCACTTAAGTCAGCGCGGCCGTTGCGGGGTCACTGACAGTGGGTCCCTTGGGCCCACTGGTCAGGTTTGACCAGTCCTAGCATCTTCTTCCTCCTCTCTTTCGCGCGGGGCGGGGCTCCGGCGATCGCCGTCGACGAGCCACGGCTCCTTGAGGGGTCCCGAGGGCGGGGATGGATCCGCAAGACTGGGGCGGACCTCCTGGTAGTAACTAGGTTGGCGGGGGTGGAGGGAGTCGCCGGCGGTGAGCTTCGCGGCGGAGGGCAGCTTCTGGTGGATTGGGGTTCGGAGCTATGGTAGTTTCTGGTCGCATTTGAGAGCATGGGCAGCTCCACACGAGCAAGGGGAGTCCGACGGTGGTGCTGGATGAGCGGGGGAGGGTCTGCTTGCGACGCACGACACTGGAGCGCGGCGGCGGCCGAACTAATCGGAGTCAGGGAAGAAAGCTTCCTTCCGTCGATTGCTGGCCGTGGGGGCTCCAGAGGGATGGCCTGAGGCTGCCTGGGCGTTTTGATGCGCTCGGGGTCTCCATTTGTAGCGCAACTAGGTCGGTTCCTTGGCCGTGGATAAGGACGCTGGCAAACCGCCGTTCTGTAGCAAGGAGGGTGCATGGCGAGGGCTGGCGAGGTTCGGCAGATCGAGTGGATGAGGACAGACTATTCCAGGGGCAGCTGGCGTGCTGGGGTGGCATGGGCGGCGCCGTCCATGGCAGAGGTTCACTGTGGCCGCCGGCGTGCCGCCAAAAGGCTTTGACGGCGGCGCTGTAGGGCGCCAAAGTGGTCCTACGCTGAAGCAGGGGCTGGGCGTGTTGGCTGCGAGTGGAATTGGATCCAAACGAGAACGGGGGAGTCGGCAGTGGGACGCGGTGACGCGTGCGCACGCACGTGCAAAACGCGCGCTCCGGGCATGCACGGCACCTACTCGGCCAAATGCCAGGGCTTGATAGGAGGCTTGGTCTGGGATGGGGTTTAACTGGTCTAGGTTAAAGGCATCTAAGAGTCTAGTGGATAAGGCAGCTAAGTTAGTGGATTAAGTCTGCAATGCAAACTAATAATCATGCCAAAGCTGGATCTGCACACAAGGTGTTTGACAGAATGCCAAGGGCATCTAGGCAACTCTTGGGTGGCCAAAAACTCCAGACCAGTGCCTCTTTAGGTGTAGGATATGGTGACAAGGTTGGTTGGGAAAAACTAAAAACTGGCAAGTGTAAGTGTTTGAGAAAATGAATTCTGGACAGAAACTGGAAGGCACTATTAGATGGACCAAAAATGATCCAAATGCTCCAATCTCCTCGACTTAAGGGTTTTGTAGGAAGGACTACCAGCAGGAAAAAGCTTATGGCCAAAAGAGCAAGTTATCATAGGGCTGTAGTAGAAACTACCAACCTGGACCAGAGAGCAAAAGAGGATGTTTTGCTCAACTTTTTCAAAGAACACCAAAGGGTTTTGCATAAAAGTGATGTAGGGACTTCACCGGATATCTCCAAATTTTGGTGGAATCTTTGAATAAATCTATCAAGGGGTTGTAGTGCAAAAAGAGCTTTAAACTAATGAAAAATCATTTTAATTGACAAAGCTTAGGGAGAAAATAATAATGGAAATGAACCCACTGATAGAAAGATTGTTTTTCTTGGTTAGGGAAATTAAGTCCAAATAACATATCTGAAAAGTTTTCACTAGGGCAAAAACTCCATAAAATCAAAAGTAAAAGTGGTTCGGAAATCAAAGAAAAACCCAGAGAATGAAAGGTTTAAACTCATTGTAAATTTTTTGATTTATAAATCAAGGTTACATCTTTTTTGGGGTGTTACAACCGCCTTATGGTGTGGGCTCGAGGGCCCAGGGCGCGCCCTGGGCAAGAGGGCGCGCCCCCACCCTCGAGGCCCACTTGAGCATCGTCTCGTGTTAGTTTCGCTTCCCAAAATTCACATATATTCCAAAAAAACTCTCCGTCCGTTTTTATCTTGTTTGGACTCCGTTTCATATGGATATTCTGCGAAACAAAAAACATGCAACAAACAGGAACTGGCACTTGGCACTGGATCAATATGTTAGTCCCAAAAAATAGTATAAAAAGTTGCCAAAAGTATATGAAAGTTGTAGAATATTGGCATGGAACAATCAAAAATTATAGATACGACGGAGAAGTATCATAGCGTTGTATCTATTTCACTGTTGGACGGTTGACATTTGCAGTGGAAGTGCCCCGAGGTACTAAGGACATCTTTATAGATGATTTCCGCAAACTCCGACTGGATACGAAAGAATTCTTGTCTGATGTCCTCGTCCTGGATTTCTGACAAGCGTGCGGCCCATGCTTTGAGATCATTTGGTTGCATAAGGTGACTATGGTTCCGTACGATCGCCCGCATGTGATGGAGGGTGTAGTAGGCATCCTTCTGACTGCCAGGCGGCTGCTTGACGCAGGGGAACGTCGTTATGTGGGTGTAGACGTGCCTGCCGTACCTACAAATTGGCCTCTTGAAGGTGCCTGCGGATTTGGCGTAGCCGGGGAGAACATCATCAAGAACTTTCTTCACATTTGAGTAGTCTTTCTTCGACTGACGGTCCAGTCGAAATATGTGGCCAAGGTATATTTCAGGCTTAAGAGGATGAGTGTGCAATGTCTGTCACTGCACAAAACACGGAATGTTAGAAAAAAGAATGATCAAAATCTAAGAAATCATATGTTATGGGGCGGTGAGGGGATGGCTTACTCGGAAAGTTAAGGCACGAGGAAGTTGTCCTTATCTGTGTTCGACAGAATGACGCCTTCGAGGTATGAACTTGCGACTTGTCGGTCCCCAGCGATGTCCAAGATCTTGGCACGCATGTAGAAGGGGTCGACTATGACAATGTCCGGGGTCTAGTCTCTAATGATTCGCATCTCCATACTAAGCGAAAATAGCCGAATGAAGGGGTAGTGCAGCTGATGAAGGTTAAACATAGCGAAGATGTCATCAAACCGCAGAATGATCATACGCCTGATGGATCTATCGACAAAGCCCTTGCCATCTGGCACATTGGCCGCAAAAACTGTGTATGCCACATCATTCTCGGAGAGACGCCGCTTCTCCATCTAAAGAACACAGTCATGCAGACTCCGCATAGCATCGGTTGCAGCATTGAGCAGATTAGTCGGTAGCATCGGCCTACCCGCCACATGTACCCTCCTCGAGATATCCTTAGGTATTGGTGGCCCGTCCTGAGCACGGATTGTACTCGGTGCCAGCTGGCTCGCACCCTCGTTATTTTTTATTTTCTGTCCCTTTTGCTTCTTCTGTTGTAATGGGATCGAGTTCTGCTCAGAGACCACCTTCTTAAGTGTGTTGGGGCTGATAATATTTCGCACCTCGGCCATTGAGTCTCGGTGAAGGCGGCAGCTGTTGGCGTCTGCTGAGAACTGAACGCCAGACGACGCCTGTTGCAATTGCTTTTCTCCGTGGTACCAGCTAGATCGCGATCATCTTTTGCAGGGTTGGGTTCTTCAGAAGGAGGCCCCAAGAATTCGTCACCGTACCCATGTTCATTGATGTACTTATCGACGTTGGCAAATGTATCGTCGTCGTCGTCCAGATCCTGTGCCATATGCAAGTCCGGATCAGCTGACGACGGTAGCATTGCGGCGGTCCTGCCATGGCTTGGCGCCGGCACGACTAGCGGTGTTGTCTGTGGGCTGGTGTCCCCCGCTCCCAAATGAATCTGGCTAAGCATGGACCAGTTTAAGCAGGCACTGAGGGTCATCATATCATCTTCGTCTGCCCCAGGGGGTCGATACGGAGGTAACAAGTCGTCGCAGCCCCGCAGCACCCGAACAAGTTGAACCCTATACACGGTGGGTGGCACCGAAGTACCGTGGAACACGCGGTTGCCCGGTTCAACGATTTTGGCCTTAGCTACATCGACCAACTCGTGATCCACGAAGTGCAGGAGAGTGTATGGAACGTTGGCGGCGCCCTACGAAAGCATGTAGGGCATCAAGGATGCCAGTCAAAGGCAAGGAGATGAATTCATCGGCCTAGGTGGGAGAAGGGTTTCCCCTCGGGTCCATGGCCTACATGGCGGCGGAGGGGCGAGAGCCCCTCCGACATTGGATATGTCTCTGTGTCTCTCTTTGTTTCTGCGTTCCTAGATTCTGTGCCTTCACCGTTTCTTAAATTCCAGAAGATCCGTAACTCCGATTAGGCTCATCTTTTGACACAATTTTTATCCGGAAATTAGCTTTCTTGCGGCGAAAGAAGGGCATCAACCGCCTTACGGTGTGGGCTCGAGGGCCTAGGGCGTGCCCTGGGCAGGGGGGGCACGCCCCCCACCTTCGAGGCCCACTTGAGCATTGTCTCGTGTTAGTTTCGCTTCCCAAAATTCACATATATTCCAAAAAAAATCTCCGTCCGTTTTTATTCTGTTTGGACTCCGTTTGATATGGATATTCTGCGAAACAAAAAACATGCAACAAACAGGAACTTGCACTGGGCACTGGATCAATATGTTAGTCCCAAAAAATAGTATAAAAAGTTGCCAAAAGTATATGAAAGTTGTAGA
This sequence comes from Secale cereale, assembly GCA_902687465.1. Lineage (NCBI taxonomy): Eukaryota > Viridiplantae > Streptophyta > Magnoliopsida > Poales > Poaceae > Secale > Secale cereale. The sequence goes on from LR738712.1 coordinate 710,371,658, forward strand.
ATATTGGCATGGAACAATAAAGAATTATAGATATGACAGAGACGTATCAGCATCCCCAAGCTTAATTCCTGCTCATCCTCGTGTAGGTAAATGATAAAAAAGATAATTTTTGATGTGGAATGCTACCTAGCATAATCTTGATCATGTAATCTAATTATGGCATGAATATTAAGACACGAGTGATTCAAAGCAATAGTCTATCATTTGACATAGAAGAATTTAATACTCGGGCATACCAACAAACAATCAAGTCTTCCAAAATATCATTGCTAAAAAACGTCATCCCTACGAAATCATATAGTCTTTTGTGCTCCCTTTTCTTAACACAAGGTATCCCTCATGCCCATCCCGGTGTCAGCCAAGCAATTGTTTTCATACTTTACTTTTTCAAACTTTTTCAACTCTTCACACAATACATGACCGTGAGTCATGGACATAGCACTATGGGTGGAATAGAAGGTGGTGGTTGACAAAATTAGGGAGAAAGTCTCACATCAACTAGGCAAATCAATGGACTATGGCGATGCCCATCAAACGATATCAATGTGAGTGAGTAGGTATTGCAATGTAATGGATGCACTAGAGCTATAAGTGTATGAAAGCTCAAAAAGGAAACTAGTGGGTGTGCATGAACTTGCTTGCTCATGAAGAACTAGGGCATTTGAGAAGCCCATCATTGGAATATACAAGCCAAGTTCTATAATGAAAATTCCCACTAGTATATGGAAGTGACAAAACAAGAGACTCTCTATTATGAAGATCATGGTGCTACTTTCAAGCACAAGTGTGGAAAAGGATAGTATCATTGTCCCTTTTTTTCCTTTTTTTGGGCCTTCCTTTTATTTATTTGGCCTTTCTCTTTTTTTTTCCTTTTTTGGCCTTTCTTTTTTTTCTTTTTTTTTCAAGGGACAATGCTCTAATAATGATGATCATCACACTTCTATTTACTTACAACTCGATATTACAACTCGATACTAGAACAAAAATATGACTCTATATGAATGCCTCCGGTGGTGTACCTGGATGTGCAATGATCTAGCGTATAGCAATGACATCAAAAACGGAAAAGCCATGGAAACATCATGCTAGCTATCTTACGATCATGCAAGGCAATATGACAATGATGTGCGTGTCATATTAAACGGAACGGTGGAGTTACATGTCAATATATTTCGGAATGGCTATGGAAATGCCATAATAGGTAGGTATGGTGGCTGTTTTCAGGAAGGTATATGGTGGGTGTATGGTACCGGCGAAAGTTGCTTGGTACAAGAGAGGCTAGCAATGGTGGATGGGTGAGACTGCGTATAATACATGGACTCAACATTAGTCATAAAGAACTCACATACTTATTGCAAAGAATTTATTAGCCCTCGAAGCAAAGATACTACGACGCATGCTGTCAGGGATATGACTAGCGGGTATGAACCGGCTAGTGTAAACCAGTTTGGTTATAATATGTTTGGTTGTAATATTTAGTAAAGGCTACGGCCCATGAGATCTTAGGGCCCATGTATAGAATTATGGTTTGTAAACCGCCAAGCGATGTAACTTGAGAGATAAGGAAGAAAGGACAGAGACCGAGGCGGACACGAGTATGAGCCGTCCTCGGGACTCTGTAAACCGGACCAGGCGTCACCTCTATATAAAGGGACGACCCGGCGACGGTTCAGGGGGAAGCAAGAATCAACCCGTCGAGACTACAGGCAAGCGATCCGCTCCCTGTAATCCGACGCCCAAGCAATACCAGACCAACTAGACGTAGGCTTTTACCTTCATCGAAGGGGCCGAACTAGTATAAACCCACTGTGTCCTTTGTGTGCTATAAACCCCTTCAAGCTAACCTGTGCGATGGTTCCATCATCAAGTCCGTTAAATCGGACATCTGCCGTGCTAATGCCACGACAGTTGGCGCCCACCGTGGGGCCTCCGCACGATGGTTTCGAGTTCTTGAAGGGCAGCTTTGAAGGGCTCAAGGGTTACGCGGTCGGCCGGATGACCAAGAGTCGCCGCGGCCGGGTCTACATCGACGACGCAGGCTAGGGACCGGAGGCCGATTCAATCGAATACGGATACAGGGTTCCCTTTGGCGGCATCCACGTCTTCATCAGCAAGATCGGCGAACCGGGACCTGAGCCGGACATCTTCTCCAACATCGTCGAGCCGGCTCAGCGTGCGAGATCAAACCGGATTCAGCCTGATGTGAAGCACGTTTTCGTTGGAGCAGTTCGCGGGGTTCGAAACGAGGACGGATCGGAATCCGATGGTGCAACAGTTGTCTACTCCGACAACAAATCTTCATCCGGAGAAACTGAGTCTTTGTATCAGTTGCAGGACGGCCGGTCTAAGGGCGAGTCCGATGGAAACAGTATTCCGGACCCCTTCGACCCGCCAAACCGGGTGGCTGTCTTTATGGCCGGTTCACAGCCCACGGTGAACGGGGCGACAGCAGAAGCTGGTGTAGGGGGGAGCGGCCCGGCCCTCTCACCTACTGACGTTCTATCCATCTTGATCGAGGAGTTCACAGCTAAAGCGGTGGCAACAATAGCTCCAGCAGACAAGGCGCAGCATGATGCAGAGCTCCTTTAGTTAAAAGGCCGGATTGATAAATTAAAGGAGGATCTGAAAGCAGAGAAGGCAATGATAGCGGTAAGACAAGCAGAGCTGAATGATCAGGCTTTTCATCTAAGGATGGAGCAGGCCTCTGTGCAGGGAGTAAGGGGACGAAAATACCAATCTCGTCTACCGTCGGTTTATGAAGCGACGGATCTGTTCAGGACACCTGGGGCTGGGACTAGCAATGATCCGGCTTTAAACCGGAGGGCACCCCCGGCCAGGGAGGAGCCGGTTCAGCAGCCCACCGCTGAGCAAGACCGGCGGATCACGTCTGCGCCTCACGTTCCTACCCCTTCAGGTCACTATTCCAATCCTTTGGATAACATCGTTGCTGCTGCTGCACGTTTGGCCGCGTTACCCGTGGAAGGTACATCTCCGGTGGCATTGGAGGCACGCAGGGTTAAAGATCTGCTTAATACGGTGTTAATACAGCAGCAAGCATATTCTCATAGCAGGGAAAGGCTACATTCAACACCACGTCCCAGCCGGAGTTACACTAGGCATTGGGAGGAGCCTGAAGTGTCTAGCAGTGAGCGCAGGCGACATCGGCACAGACAGGATAATCCGGCAGGTGCAGATGCTCAAGTTCAAGATGCAAACCGGGTTAGGTCAGGAGCCCGGGAGGAGGTTCGTCAAACGACGCCGGTTCACACAGCCACAGCAGAAACAGGAGTCACGACGAGTTCTTTTGGGGTGCAGTGTCTTATCCCCGCTTTACAGAGCGTCAAGCTGCCCAAGGATTTTAAAGGGCCCTGCAAGGTACCTAATTACACTGCGGATTTACCTCCTGAGGCTTGGGTGGAGAGTTATGAGATGGCCATGGAGATGCTGGACGTGGATGAAGCGGCTTGTGCAAAATATTTCACCATGATGCTTGAGGGCACAGCCCGGACCTGGCTAAAGGGTTTACCCCCTAGTTCCATAGGATCATGGGGAGAGCTACGTCGTCAGTTCATCAAAAACTTCAAAGATACATGCAAGCAGCCGATGTCAGTGGTGGATCTAGCAGCCTGCGTGCAAGGAGAGCAGGAGTCTACAAGTGCTTGGGTGCGGCGAGTATCAGAGATCTTGTACTCTTCGAATGGTATCAATCCTAGTACGGCGATAGTGACTTTGGAAAACAATTGCCGGTTTGAATCTTTTAAGTTAAAGCTAGGACGACTTAAAAGGGATTGCAATGATATGGGAACTCTCATGAGTGCTCTGGTAAAATATGGGGACTCTGATAATAACAAGTATCCAGAAGCTGAAGGAGACAAGGCAGGGAAGGTTAATAAACCTGGTAAACCAACGCAAGTTAACCCGGCTACTACAAGTTTCTTGGGCAAGCGAAAGGCAGAAGGCGGCTCTGATTTCGTAGCTAATACCCAAGTTCAAGAGGGTTTTCAGCGTAGTATGGGCAACCCACCTCCACAAACCGGCGAAGGGGCTTTTAGTTGGGACCAAGAGTTAGATCAGCCTTGTCCGAAGCATGGCTCGAAACAACGACCGGCAAAACACACTATAAGAGAGTGCAGGCCCTTTATGGAAGAAATGATGGGCCGCTTTAATCCTAATGACAGGCCTCCAAATGGCGGTTCAGGCCCAGGGTCTTATGGTCCAGGTCATCGGGGGAACAGCTCCGGATCAGGATATAGGGGCAACAACAATGGTTATCAAAACTGGGCCGGCGCTCAAAATAGTCCAGGAAGTTATAATAACCAAGGCAATCAGCCGCGGAATCAGGGTGGTTACAATAACCAAAGCAGTCAACAGCAGGGCCAAGGTAATTACAATAATCAGGGTAATCACCAGCGTCAGCAACAGCAACCACAGTCCGGATATCAGAGTAATCCGAAGGAGTTGAGTAGTGGGCAATACCATGTATTTACCACAAGTCTGTGTAAACGAGATCAGAAGGTTCAAAGCGGGCAGTTAACGCAGTTGAACCGGCAACACCTCAATTTCTCTGCTGGTCAGAGCAGCCGATTGTATGGAGCAGGGAAAATCACCCAATGCGGGTAGATAATCCGGGCCACTTGGCATTGGTGGTAGCGCCACAGGTGGGAGGTTATAAATTTACAAAAGTTCTCATGGACGGTGGTAGCAGCATCAACATCTTGTACTATGAGACTTTCCGTCGTATGGGCCTGATGGATAAGAAGTTAAGACAATCAAACACGGTGTTCCACGGGGTGGTTCCAGGTAAGTCGGCTTATCCAGTTGGAAAGATTGACTTGGAAGTTACCTTTGGAGATGAGCATGATTCCAGGTCAGAGATGATAACTTTCGAAGTTGTTAAGATCCGGAGCCCCTATCACGCTTTATTCGAGAGAACGGTTTATGCCAAGTTTATGGCTAGGCCATGTTATGTTTATCTGCAGCTCAAAATGCCGGGTCACAAGGGTACGATCACAGTTCATGGAAGTCGCAAGATAGCAGTAGAGTGTGAAGAAGGAGATGCAGCCTACGCGGAGGCAGTATGTGCCATAGAAGAATTGAAGTTTTATAAAGATAATGTTGATCCGGCAGATATGACTCCGTTGAAGAAGCCAACTACAGAGCATGATCCGGCATTGAAGTTTAAATCGGCGGAGGAGACCAAACAAGTTGATTTTGTGCCAGGTGATTCGTCCAAGCAGTTCACTATCAGCGCTAACCTTGATCCCAAATAGGAAAGCGCGCTCATCGAGTTCATCCGTGAGAACCGGGATATCTTTGCATGGAAACCTTCTGACATGCCAGGTATACCGAGGGAACTCGCTGAGCATAGCCTTAACATTGATCCGAAGTATATACCGGTAAAACAATATTTGCGCCGCTTCAACGAAGAGAGGCGCAAGGCTATAGGAGAAGAAGTGGCCAGGCTTTTGGCCGCAGGGTTCATAGTAGAAGTCTTTCACCCAGAGTGGTTGGCTAATCCGGTGCTGGTGTTAAAGAAGAATGGGAAGTGGAGAATGTGTGTGGACTACACAGACCTCAACAAAGCTTGCCCAACTGATCCCTTTGCTCTCCCCCGCATTTATCAGATTATCGATTCCACAGCGGGATGTGAGCGGCTAAGCTTTCTGGATGCATATTCAGGGTATCACCAGATCAAGATGGCAGTTAAAGACCAAGAGAAGATAGCTTTCATAACCCCTTTCGGTGCTTTTTGCTATGTATCTATGTCTTTTGGGCTCAAGAGTGCTCAAGCAACTTATCAGCGTTGCGTTCAGAATTGTCTTAAAGGACAGATAGGGAGGAATGTTCATGCCTATGTGGATGGCATTGTGGTTAAATCAAGGAAAGAAGAAACAATGATAGAAGATCTTAAGGAGACTTTTGACATTCTTCGAGCCTATAAGATGATGCTTAATCCGGAGAAATGTGCTTTTGGTGTTCCGGCAGGTAAACTACTGGGATTCTTGGTCTCAAACAGAGGAATAGAGGCTAATCCAGAGAAGATTAAGGCAATCACATCTTTGACTAAACCAGTTTGCATCAACGATGTTCAGCGTATCGCTGGCTGGATCACATCATTAAGCCGGTTCATCAGCCGTTTGGGAGAGAAGGCGATTCCGCTTTACCAGATGCTGAAGAAAACAGATCGGTTTATATGGAGTGATGAGGCGAACACGGCGTTTGAGGATCTGAAGCGGCAACTGGCAAAGACGCCGGTCCTGGCTGCCCCTGTTGATAAGGAGCCGTTGCTGTTGTACGTCGCTGCCGATGCGCGGGCAGTCAGCGTCGCAATTGTGGTTGAGCGCAAGGAAGTAGGGAAGGAATACCCGGTTCAGCGTCCGGTTTATTACGTGAATGAAGTACTCATTGAATCCAAGCAGAGGTACCCACATTGGCAGAAGCTGGTGTATGGTGTGTTCATGGCAAACCGGAAGCTGAAGCACTATTTCCAAGGTCATCCAATAACGGTGGTTAGTTCAGCGCCGTTTGGGGACATAATCCAGAACATGGAAGCTACAGGTAGAGTAGCGAAGTGGGCCATTGAGCTCAGCCCACATGAGTTGAAGTATGTGCCACGCACCGCTATAAAATCTCAGGCATTGGTGGATTTCATCAATGATTGGACAGAGTTGCAAACCCCTGAGGAGAAGCCGGATCTTACATACTGGACGATTTACTTTGACGGTTCAAGACAGTTGGAAGGCTCGGGGGCTGGAGTTGTTTTAACTTCCCCCCGAGGTGATAAGTTTTGCTATGTCCTCCGTTTATTGTTTCCTTGTACCAATAATGCAGCAGAATACGAAGCATTACTTCATGGAGTACGGATGGCAAAGGAGATGAACTTGAGCCGGGTCAAATGTTTTGGCGATTCAGATCTGGTGGCACAGCAAGTTTCAGGCAAATGGGATTCGAGAGATCCCCTCATGGCAGCTTACAGACGGGAAGTGGAAGCAGTTGCTGGATATTTTAAAGGGTATCAAGTGGAACACATAGACCGGCGAAGGAACTAAGCGGCCGATGCGTTAAGCCGGTTGGGTTCTCAACGGAAACCGGTGCCACCAAATACTTTTTTGGATGAGATGCACAGTCCGTCAGTACAAGTACCATCGGAAGAAGACCTAGCTATTCCTGATCCGGAGGCACAGTTAGTTGCAGCACTTCATATAATTCCGGATTGGACGCAGCCTTACTTGGCGTATTTGAGCCGAGGAGAGCTACCGGATGATGAGATCGAGGCACGACAGATAGTCCGGCGTTCTAAGTCCATGACGATTGCAAACGGAGAGCTTCATCATCGCAGTACTTCTGGAGTATTTCAGCGGTGTGTATCAGCTGAGGAAGGTTGTGAGATTCTTCGGGAGATCCATGAAGGGATTGTGGTCATCATGCCGGTTCAAAATCATTGGTGGCTAAAGCGTTCCGGCATGGTTTCTATTGGTTAACCGCTCATGCTGATGCGGCAGATCTGGTCCGGAAGTGTGATGCTTGTCAGAAATTTTCGAGACGTGCTCTGGTTCCGGCGCAGGAGCTCCGGATGATACCAATAACTTGGCCGTTTGCGACTTGGGGGCTTGATATGGTTGGACCCTTCAAGCAATCCCAAGATCAGAAAACTCATCTACTAGTAGCGGTGGATAAGTTTATAAAGTGGATTGAGGCAGAGCCTATAAGCAAGTGTGATGCGGCAACGACAGTCAAATTCATCAAAAAGGTAATTTTCCGGTTTGGCTTTCCACACAGCATCATCACGGACAATGGCACCAATTTATCTCAGGGTGAGATGGAAGAATTCTGTCAACGGGAGCATATTCGCTTAGATGTATCTTCTGTGGCCCACCCCCAATCCAATGGACAGGCTGAAAGAGCAAATCAGGAGATTTTGCGAGGTATCAAGCCCCGGCTTATGACTCCTTTGCAGAGAACCCCAGGATGCTAGGTTGAGGAGTTACCATCTGTTCTTTGGAGTATCAACACTACACCAAACCGGTCCACATGTTACACACCTTTCTTCATGGTATATGGTGCTGAAGCGGTCCTTCCAAGTGATATCCTTCATGATTCACCAAGGGTAACGGCTTATGTTGAAGCGGCCAACGAGCAAGCAAGGCAAGACAGTTTGGACCGGCTGGATGAAGAGCGTGATATAGCTGCGGCACGATCTGCAATTTATCAACAAGACTTACGTAGATATCACAGCCGCCGGATTAAGACAAGGACGTTCCAAGAGGGTGACTTGGTACTCCGGCTCATCCAAGATCAAACAGATATGCACAAATTATCTCCGCCTTGGGAAGGGCCCTTTGTGGTCAGCAAGAATCTGCACAATGGCTCATATTACCTGATGGACGTTCGAGAACACAAGGACTCACGGACATCAGAGGAGGAGACGAAGAGGCCATGGAACATCGCCCATTTACGGCCATACTATACTTGAGCTATGAGCTCCACTGTATCCTATGTATATATTATGATCAATGAATAAACCGGCACCCTCGGTAAACCGGGGGCTCAGCCTTTTTTCCAATACAAATATCTTGTGAGGACAACCATATATGTGTTATCATATGTTATATTTCAAACATATCGGCCGGTTTAAAACTGATTTTTGCAGAATATATGTACTCAGAAGCAATAAAACTCCCTGAAGAGTATGAGGTGACATCCTGTTCAAAAGAGGACGCTTCAAGGAAACCCTCTGGATGGTAATCCATCCAGTGATTGGTTCAAGACTTACCCATGACTTCATGGAGCCATGGAAGACTATATGGACAGAAGGGATTCCCGCATCCATCAACCGGCCCTCTGGACAGACGGGTTTACCCGCATCCAGTGATTGGCTAAAATTCTTATGGACAGACGGGATTCCCGCATCCATCAACTGGCCCTCTGGACAAACGGGTTTACCCGCATCCAGGGATTGGCTAAAATTCTTATGGACAGACGGGATTCCCGCATCCATCAACTGGCCCTCTGGACAGACGGGTTTACCCGCATCCAATGATTGGCTAATTTTTTTTTCTTATGGTTCCTATGGATAGACGGATAATCCGCATCCACCGGCCCTCTGGACAGACGGGATTCCCGCATCCACTGATTGGCTGAACCTTGCTTTGAGCCTGGGAGCGCTTAAAAAGCCTCGACTACATGGTTTTATTTGCAAATTTGCATCTTTGGTGTTTATGTTTTATAACTCTTTAAACCAGAGTGGAACAGCTACAGAAGTTGACCACATATCTATGAAGTTAAAAGTCTGGGTCATGAATACCAGCATGAATAAACCGGTGTTCATCATAACCCGGATCATCCATCAGGCAACAAGCTACAAACTTCTGCACAAAGTTTCAGAATGATATAAACCGGTGTGTTTTATCAAGCCCGGGTTTTGTTCTTGGATCCATGAAGGTCGTCATCAAGAAATTTTAAGTTCTACCGGATTAAGAATATTGAGCATACTTGGTCTCAGGTATAAAATTATTTCTGATATAAGTATATACTTGTTTGATATATTATGAGAACAATTTAATTTGTCCAGTGGTAAACCACTAGGACATGTTTTCAGTATTACTTATGCAGGAACAGATGATACGCAAGATAAGCGACATCAAGAAAAATTTAATTTGGCAAATATTAAAACAAAAGGTCAGAATATCCGGATCAAAGCGGATAATGTTTCGGCTATCCTATTACAAGGCATAGCAAGCCTGACGGATTAAAAAGATTGTTTGATAAAGCAGAACTGCAATTACAACAACAAGTTATGAGTCATGCTCCTTCCTGCTGAGACGGCTGGCCATCAACTTGATCCGGAGTCTTCTCTTCCTCTTGCAGCGGTTGGAAATCCGGGGCGCACCAGTCGATTTTCGTTAAAGTACGAAAATACATTTCTTCGTTGATGAGTTCCGACGGTTCAATTTCTGGAGCGAATGTATGAGGACGCACTGGTGGGATTAGATTGACGGTTTCATAAACTGGCCACTCCATCCGCTCGTTTTGCAAGTCATACCCTGGATGATACCTGGATAAATCTGCTTCGGCCGCAAGTTTGCTGGCAAGAGGACGCATCTCCTTTGTCAAAGCATAGAGATCCTTTGCAGTAAATGATGATCTGTCTTCCTTGGTATTTGGACACCCATTTAAAGCCTCTTCCGGATCAAAATCCGGAGCCCAAGCCTTGGCTCTGGTAAGCGCCATGAGGGCACCGGCTCGAGCAGCAGATTTCTTGACTTCTTCTAGACGCACTTGCAAAACAGACAACTTTTCTAATGTACCTTGGATGGTCGTGGGTGCCGGTTTACTGAAAGATGTAGCACTGATGATCCTTTGAGCGCCGGAATACAGCTGCTCGACCAAAGTGTAACTGGCCTTAAGTTTCTTCCATAGATCATCCCCAAGATGGGTGACACGGCGCCCTGCATATGAACATCACAATTAAACCAGCACAGATGGAAGGTTACAAGGATAAAGCAAGAGTTCCGATCAGACTTACCGAAGATTGCAGAAGTCATTAACTCAATTTGCCGCTTTAAACCGGTTAATTCTTCAGTAATCGGATTAAGCCCCCCTTCAGCATCCTGAACCCTTTTCTCCAGCTTTTTCTTCTGAACCTCAAAAGTGGTCCGCTCTTCTTCAAAGAATTTTTTCAGATCTTCAACAGTCTTTAAACTCACCTGAAGATCTTTCTTGGCTTTCGAAGCAGCAGACTCTGTTTCAGCAAGACGGCTCCGAAGCTCATTGATCTCATCAGCATTCCGGTTTAAGTCAGCCTGCAAGTAAAATCAAGGGATAAAAAGCAAAAATCAGACAAGTCTCAAGCACACAAGCAAGTTGTCTACTTGACACTTGGGGGCTAATGGGCAGTTGAAGCAATAAACAGCAGCAATTCAAAGTCAAAAGTCTCAAGCACACAAACAAGTTGTCTACTTGACACTTGGGGGCTAATGGATAATTGAAGTATCAGAAGAAATTCTTACAAGTATCAAATACATAACCAAGTTATCTACTTGATACTTGGGGGCTAATGTAAGATCAATTGTTCAAGTTATAAGTTCCGGTTCACCTTCAACACGCAGCTAAACCGGAACTTGGGGGCTACTATGAGGTAGAGGCATATCAAAAGCACAAAGTCAGAAGGAAAGGATTACCTCATATTTTTCTTTCATCAGATTAACCAAACCCGCTTCATAATCACGGCTGCTGTGGAGCCAGTTCAAGTACCCGGAATAGAGCTCCTGGGCACTCATATCAACAAGACTGGACAGCTCGGTACTCCATTTACCTTTCTCTTTATGCAGTTTCTCCGCTTTAGCCGTATGTTTGGCTAAAACAGTGGGCTCAGCCGGAGCAACGAAAGCAGTCCCAGTCACTACAACTTCTGGAGAAACAGGTGCAGTTGGTGGAGTGGCAATATGAACCGGACTGGGAGAGGCCGGATTGGTCTGAGGAGAATTGGCCCGGACAGGACTTGGCGCATTATGAACATCATCAGCAGTAGGATTCTCGGGCATTGAAATATGATCCGTAGGCGCAGGATCCTCAAGAGGAATTGTGGGCTCGCCTTCTGGAGGGACAGTTGAATCCGGATTAGCTGCCGGATCATCAGCGACAATCTCAGCAGTTGAGGGGTTGCCCTTTGGTTTTTTACTAGGCTTTGGCTTGCTGAAGGATGTTGAAAAAACAAGTTAGAACTATAAAGACAAATGTAATCATAAATCGGATAAGTTAAAAGGACTTGCCCTGGGACCGTTTGCAGTGGGGGAAGTTGCGTGGCAGTCGATTCACCAGAAGAGGATAATGGAGTTTCCTGATAATCAGGGTCAGACGGTTTAAGAGGTTTGCGGATAAGCCCGGCCTTGGGATGAAGGAGGGTCGGAGAAAGTATTACCTCAGTGCGGCGCTTCCGAGCCAGAGTTAGAGAAATCCCGGATGATTCCACTGCCAGGCCGCTATGGCGAGTGGTCCGGCGAAGAGCTTCATGTTGTTGTTTCTTCGAAAGAAAATTAGGATCCAATTGAGCATAAGGGTGAGAAAATTGATACTTCCGGACTGTCCAACGACTTTTTTGTGGAAGTGGTTCTGAATCGGAAGAAAGGATAGTTACCTCAACTTTGGTCGGTTTATCACCTTCAGCCAACTCCTATGGAAAGTTATCATTAGATACAGATATGAGTACAAGCAAGCAAATTAAAGCCGGATTAATTCATACCTCGGAATCTGGATCGTCATCCTCAGCGTGAGAACTAGAGCCAATGGCTGCCTTTCTTTCCTTATTGGCAAAGGTCTTTCGGCGTGCCTGTTTGCCGGGTTTCTCCTGAGGTTTTCTTTTCCAGAAAGGATCATCGGCCTACTCAGACAGAAAAGAAGATAGTTAGAGGACAGTTTATATAAACGGATCAAAAAACATATACAAAAAGCAAGGCTTACCGCAGGCAGCTTGTTCTTCTTGTAATACGGAGCTAATCCGACTTTGCTGCAGTCTTCTAAGGAGACGTTGAGCATCTTCTTAGCCGATTCAATAACCTACGATTCAGAAAGTTTATCCTTGGTAAACCGTTGAGGGTCGTCCGGTTTACCAGAATACTGGCACATCAACTGTGATCGCCCACTCAAAGGAAGAATACTCCAAGAGAGCCAACAGCGCATAAAATCCGTTCCAATTAAACCATTGGCCATAAAAGCTTTCAGTCTGGAAAGCTGAGACGCAAACCGGGGCCGTTCGACGGAGCTGAGTCGTTGTGGCAGAGGATGATCCTCCGGAAGACGGTGCTCGTGATAACCCGGCAGTGGGTTCTCCCCTTCAGGAGAAGTGTCAACACAGTAAAACCAAGATTTGTTCCACTCCTTTTCTGGATACTAACCCCGCCGAGTTCCTGATGCGGTCCGCTGGTGAATTCCGTACGCCGGTTCAGGTGAAAGAAATCCCGGAACAGATCAACAGACGGTTCTTCTTGCAGATATACCTCTGAAAACACTTGGAAGTCACAGATATTGGAGACAGAGTTTGGACCTATGTCCTGAGGATGGAGTTGAAAGGCGGCAAGTACATCCCGGAAAAACTTTGAACCGGGTGGTATGAAGCCTCGAGCTATGTGGTCAAAGAAAACACTAACCTCCCCGTCTCTGGGAGTAGGAGGGCATTCGTTTCCTGGAGCCCGCCACTTCAAAACAGATTGAGGGCCTAAACTACCAATGGCAGCGATTCTAACCAAGTCTTCTTCCGTGATGATGGAAGGAACCCAGTCACAAGAGACAAACTGCTTGGCCATAGCAACAGAAGGACAAGTACTGAAAGAGTAAAAGTATAAAGATCGGATTATTTAAGTACAACAGCATAAACCGGAAGATACATACGAAGATCATGCAACGGTTTAAGCAAGGGACTAATGATATGGATAACCTGGCAATAACAGGGGTCTATGTTACTACCGGTTTATGACAGTGATAGAAAAAGAGCTAAACCGTCGCATGTATTCTTTCAAGGTTTGCGCATGATAGTTTAAACCGGAGTATACTTAGCAGATTTACAAAGGGAAGGAAACAGGTTTTTTACGGACAACTAAAGCAGAACAGATCTGAGCATGCAAGAAAAAGAAAAATAAATACAAGGACGTATGGAAAAACTACAAGGGTGAGATATGGAGCGGATGAATCTACAGGTTGTGTAAATAATGAGATCTAAAGTATGGAAGTAGCAGGATCCAAGGGCAGGACGTAATGGTCAAGACTTCTGCGAATAAGACGAAGTTCTCATCGAGGCTCTAATGGCGGAGGCACGAGCAAGAACCCTAGAAGATACGGATCTACAGTGAGGAAGAAAGGTGTACCTTGGAACAGTAGGGATCAGCGTCGGAGATTCTCTGGTCAAAGGTCAGGTTGATGCAGCGGCTAGTGAAGTCTCGGACTCGGCGGTTGACGCCGGCGGTTCGAGCTCGGGCGTCAATGGCGTCTTGAAGCTCGGGCGACGGACGAAGGAAGAAGATGCGAGAAGAAGATAAACGGATGAGGACAGCGGTATTTATAAGGGAAGGCCAGATACGAAACGACAGGTGCGGGATTCGAGGGAGCAAAGATCGGATAAAGATCCTTTGACGCCTCGATTTTCGGGATAAACATTAAACAAAGTCACAGTACAGCTCGCAGCGTTAAATGCGGAGATGATGTCATGGTCAGATTCAGTGATTCTCGAGGATGACGTCAGAGCCGGTTTACAAAAATGAGAAGGCACAGAAGAAAATTGTACAAGACAAGGGAGATTAATATGAACAAGTTCAAACCATTCTGGGGCCTAATGTCAGGGATATGACTAGCAAGTATGAACCGGCTAGTGTAAACCGGTTTGGTTATAATATGTTTGGTTGTAATATTTAGTAAAGGCTACGGCCCATGAGATCTTAGGGCCCATGTATAGAATTATGGTTTGTAAACCGCCAAGCGATGTAACTTGAGAGATAAGGAAGAAAGAACTGAGACCGAGGCGGACACGAGTATGAGCCGGCCTCGGGACTCTGTAAACCGGACCAGGCATCACCTCTATATAAAGGGACGACCCGGCGACGGTTCAGGGCGAAGCAAGAATCAACCCGTCGAGACTACAGGCAAGCGATCCGCTCCATGTAATCCGACGCCCAAGCAATACCAGACCAACTAGACGTAGGCTTTTACCTTCATCGAAGGGGCCGAACTAGTATAAACCCACTGTGTCCTTTGTGTGCTATAAACCCCTTCAAGCTAACCCGTGCGATGGTTCCATCATCAATTCCGTTAAACCGGACATCTGCCGTGCTAATTTCACGACACATGCTCCTAGGGCGGAGGTTGGTAGGAGTTAACCATCGCGTGCCCCCGACCTTCACCCAATGATAAACAATCAAAATACAATGCACGCCAATTTGGTTACATAGTTAGGAGACCATACGTGCATGCTTCGGGAATCACAAACCTTAACACCAATACTTTTACTAAACCATAATCATTCACTAGTTCCTCCCACATATTAGCATCTCTATATCGCAAAACTATTGCAGGGAATCAAACATATCATATTCAACGGTCTACAAGTTTATGTAGGATATCATGTGAATGACCAATTCCTTTCTACTCTCTAAATAGATATAAGTGAAGCAAGAGAGTTTTAATTCTTCTACAAAAGTTATGCCCACGCTCTAACAATTATAAGTGAAGCAAAAGAACATTCTACAAATGGCGGTTTTCTATGTGAAGAGAAACAGGCAATCCAAACTTCAAATGATATAAGTGAAGCACATGAAGAATTCTATAAATCAACCAAGGACTATCTCATACCAGCATGGTGCATAAAAGAAAAGGTGAAAACTAAATGCAAAAGACGCTCCAAGATCTACCCATATCACATGAATGAAACGAATCCGAAAACATACCGATACTTGTTGAAGAAAGAGGGGATGCCTTCTGGGCCATCCCCAAGCTTAGACGCTTGAGTCTCCTTGAATATTTACTTGGGGTGCCTTTGGCATCCCCAAGCTTGAGCTCTTGGCTCTCCTTCTTCTCCTCACATCGAGACCTCCTCGATCTTCGAACACTTCATCCACACAAAACTTCAACAGAAAACTCGGTAAGATCCGTTAGTATTACAAAGCAAATCACTACTCTAAGTACTGTTGAAAACCAATTAATATTTTGTTTTTTCATCGGAGCTACTGTAATATAACTTTACCATGGCTTAATCCACTGATAAAAATTGATAGTTTCATCAAAACAAGCAAACTATGCATCTAAAACAGAATCTATCTAAAACAGAATAGTCTGTAATAATCTGAACATTCACCATACTTCTGATAATTGAAAAATTCTGCCAAAATTATAAAAAATCTACAATTTGTATGGAAAGACAGTGCAAGAAGTTTCAGAACGATTTGACCTTCTAGCAAAAAATGTAAAATCATGCACTACAGGCAAAGTTTCTGTCCTGCACCCCACAAACCAACAAGCATTGTAAACATCTTAAATGCAAACCTTGGCACATTATTTTTATAATACAATGGAATTGTACAAGGAGATAATTATTTTTGTTGAAAAGTTTCTATAATTAAGATTCAAAAAGTTTCCATGGGCATGAACAAAGTTCAAGGACGTCCCCCACTTTCACAATGCTCGTCTATATCACTTTCACTTTTCTTTTTGAAAAAGTTTTAGGTTACCCTCTTCATTTTTTTGTTTTTAAACTTTATAAAAGCACACTACAGAAATAAATGACTCTCTAAAACTTCCGGGTTGTCTCCCTGGCAGCGCTTTCTTTAAATCCATTAAGCTAGGCATATAGTGCTCAAGTGGTGGATCCACCCGGATCCCAAGGTATATCAAAGCCAATTTTAATTAGCAATGATTTGACATTTAGTAGTGAGCACAAAGTGATATGTGTGATGAAACAACGAAGTCTAACTCTTTTCCTATGCATAGGTATGTCATATAAGAACAATTCATGCACATCAAGTAAAGGCCAATGCATAGTATAAGCAGTTTCTTGCAATTTTATCATGTTGGAAACATAGAGAGGCGGAGATGTAGTTCCTCTCTCATAATAATTGCAAGTAGGAGCAGCAAGCACATGCATACTATATTCATAAAAATCATCATGTGTAATGGAAAAAGGCAACCCATCAATATAATCCTTAATAAGTGCAAACTTCTCCGATATAGTGTAGTTTGGAGAATTCAAAAAGATAATAGGACTATCATGTGTGGGTGCAATAGCAACTATCTCATGTTTAACATAAGGAACTATATCAAGTTCATATCCATAAGCATAATTCATATTGGCATCTTGGTCACAAGCATAGCAAGCATCATCAAAAAGGGATATTTCAAAAGAATCAACGAGATCATAGCATCATCATAGCATTCATCCTTCGGTAAGCACGAAGGGAAATTGAACTATGTATGAGATAAAGAGTTACTCTCATTAGAAGGTGGGCACGGGTGATCAATCCGCTCTTCCTCCTTTTGTTCTTCGCTCTCCACCTCATCTTCTTCATCCAATGAGCTCACAATATCATTAATTTCTTCTTCCATAGACTCCTGCAAAATATTAGTCTCTTCTTGGACAGCGGAGACCTTCTCAATAAACGCATCAATATTGGAGTTATATTCATAATTCAAATAGCAATATTTCAATATAGCAAGATTTTCAGGCCTAGAAACATCATCATCAAAAGCATCATTCTTTTTAAACAGAGATTCAATTTCATAAGCACCCTTAAAAGAAACGAATTCTTCTATTTGTTCCACATCATAATAATCATATATACCATTAGCATAAGAAGCTAAGGTTTCATTATCATTAAATTTGCATGAAAAGGGAAGGTGTGGAGCCTTCATCCTAGAGCAACAAGTGTAATCATATCTCAAGCATAGTTTCCGAGCATACTAATGATACAAATGAATTTGATCCCATAACAGTTTCCCTTTTTGTGTCAAGCGATAATCCATAAAGTATTCACGTTGATCCAACATTACTCCCGTTACATAGTTGAATGGGGTTTTCTCAGGATTATAAAAGTAGTACATAATATCTTTCACATAATTTGCATCGAGGGTTTTAGGAGGTTCCCCATCTCCATGAGTATCAAGTACACCTAAGTTTTTTGGTATTTCGTGTTCCATATCCATAAGAAAAGATAGAGAACAACTTAGAACAACAAATAAAATCTACTTAGTTATAAAGCAAACAACCACACACGAGAATATTCACCCCACATTATTGCTCCCCGGCAACGGCGCCAGAAAAAGGTCTTGATAACCTACAAGTGTAGAGGATCAGTTGTAGCCTCTGCCGATAAGTAAGAGTGTCGAACCCAACGAGGAGCTAAAGGCAGAACAAATATTCCCTCAAGTTCTATCGACCCCCGATACAACTCTACGCACGCTTGACGTTCACTTTACCTAGAACAAGTATGAAACTAGAAGTACTTTGTAGTTTTTGTGGGATAGGTTTGCAAGAATATAAAGGGCAAACAAATAAAACTATGGGTTGTTAAGATAAAGAAAGAATAAAGATAGTGATTGAGAGTGTGGAAAAGTGGTGGTAGGAGTTGCGAAATTGCCCCTAAGCAATTGACTACGTTACTAGACCGATAGCAAGTTTTATGTGGGAGAGGCCACTGCTAGCATGTCATCCCTTACTTGGAATTCTATGCAATTATGATTGGAACTATTAGCAAGCATCCCCAACTACTAACGTTCATTAAGGTAAATCCCAACCATAGCATTTCGATATATTGGTCCCCCTTCAATCCCGTATGCATCAATTTCTACGCTAGGTTGAAGTTTCTGTCACTCTTGCCCTCCAATACGTAGTCCTATCAACATACAACTAACCCTATGGTGTGATCCTCACACGTGCTCATATGATGGGCACCAAAGGAGAGCAACATAACCACAAGCAATTTAAATCAATCATAGTAATTCACCAATCACCGATAGGACAACGATAATCTACTCAGACATCATAGGATGGCAACACATCATTTGATAATAATATGAAGCATAGAGCACCATGTTCAAGTAGAGAGTACAGCGGGTTGCGGGAGAGTGGACCGCTGAAGATAGATGAGTGGAGGTGATGGATATGTTCGTGAAGATGATGGAGGTGTTGGTGTAGATCGCCGTCACACGATGATGGCCCCGGTGGCACTCCGGTGCCACCGGAAGCGAGGGGGAGAGAGCCCCCCTCCTTCTTCTTCTTCCTTGATGTTCTCCCTTGGTGGGGAAGGGTTTCCCCTCTGGTCCATGGCCTCCATGGCGGCGGAGCGGCGAGAGCCCCGCCGAGATTGGATCTGTCTCTCTGTTTCCGCGTTCCCAGATTCTGCCCTTTCACTGTTTCTTAAATTCATGGAGATCCGTAACTCCGATTGGGCTCATCTTTTGACATGATTTTCATCCGGAAATTAGCTTTCTTGCGGACGAAAAAGGGCATCAACCACCTTACGGTGTGGGCTCGACGTCCCAAGGCGCGCCCTGGGCAGGGGGGCGCGCCCCCCACCCTCGAGGCCCACTTGAGCATCGTCTCGTGATAGTTTCGCTTCCCAAAATTCACATATATTCCAAAAAAAATCTCCGTCCGTTTGGACTCCGCTTGATATGGATATTCTGCGAAACAAAAAATATGCAACAAATAGGAACTGGCACTTGCCACTGGATCAATATGTTAGTCCCAAAAACTAGTATAAAAAGTTGCCAAAAGTATATGAAAGTTGTAGAATATTGGCATGGAACAATAAAAAATTATAGATACAACGGAGACGTATCATAGCGTTGTATCTATTTCACAGTTGGACGGTTGACATTTCAGGTGGAACTGCCCTGAGGTACTAATGACATCTTTATAGATGATTTCTGCAAACTCCGACTGGATACGAAATAATTCTTGTCTGATGTCCTCGTCCTGGATTTCTGACAAGCGTGCGGCCCATGCTTTGAGATCATTTGGTACCATAAGGCGATTATGGTTCCATACGATCGCCCGCATGTGATGGAGGGCGTAGTAGGCATCCTTCTGACTGCCAGGTGGCTGCTAGACGCAGGGGAACATCGTCATGTGGGTGAAGACGTGCATGTCGTACCTACAATTTGGCCTCTTGAAGGTGCCTCCAGATTTGGCGTTGCCGGGGAGAACATCATCAAGAACTTTCTTCACATTTGAGTAATCTTTCTTCGACTGACGGTCCGAGTCGAAATACGTGGCCATGGAATATTTCAGGATTAAGAGGATGAGTGTGCAATGTGTCTCACTGCACATAACACGGAATGTTAAAAAAAAGAACAATCGAAATCTAAGAAATCATATGTTATGGGGCGGTGAGGGGATGACTTACTCGAAAAAGTAAGGCACGAGGAAGTTGTCCTTATCTACGTTCGACAGAATGACGCCTTCGAGGTATGAACTCGTGACTTGTCGGTCCCTAGCACTGCCCAAGATCTTGGCCCGCATGTAGACGGGATCGACTATGACGATGTCTGGGGTCTGGTCTCTAATGATCCGCATCTCCATACTAAGAGAAAATAGCCGAATGAAGGTGTAGTGCAGCTGATGAAGGTTAAACATAACGAAGATGTCATCAAGCTGCAGGACGATCATACGCCCGATGGATCTATCGACAAAGCCCTTGCCCTCTGGAACATTGGCCACGAAAACCGGGTATGCCACATCATTCTCGGAGAGACGCCGCTTCTCCATCTAAAGAACACAGTCATGTAGACTCCGCATAGAATCGGTTGCAGCATTGAGCAGAGTAGTCGGTAGCATCGGCCTACCCGCCACATGCACCCTCCTCGAGATATCCTTAGGTATTGGTGGCCCGTCCTGAGCACGGATCGTACTCGGTGCCGGCTGGCTCGCACCCTTGTTATTTTTTATTTTCCGTCCCTTTTGCTTCTTTTGCTGAAATAGTATTGAGTTCTGCTCAGAGACCACCTTCTTAATTGTGTTGGGGCTGATAATATTTTTCACCTCCGTGGTACTAGCTAGATCGCGATCGTCTTTTGCAGGGTTGGGTTCTTGAGAAGGAGGCCCCAAGAATTCGTCACCGTACCCATGTTCATTGATGTACTTATCGACGTTGGCAAATGTACCGCATCGTTGTCCGGATCCTATGCCATATGCATGTCCAGATCAGCTGACGGCGGTAGCATTGCGGCGGTCTTGCCATGGCTTGGCACCGACACGACTGGCGGTGTTTTCTGTGGGGTGTTGTCCCCCGCCCCCAAACGAATCTGGCTCTTCGGCCAAAGCATGGACCAGTTTAAGCAGGAGCTGAGGGTCATCACATCATCTTCGTCGGCCCTAGGGGGTCGATATGGAGGTAACAAGTCGTCGCAGCCCCGCAGCACCCGAACCAGTTGAACCCTATACACGGTGGGTGGCATCGGAGTACCGTGGAACACGCGGTTGCCCAGTTCAACGATTTTGGCCTTGGCGAAATCGATCAACTCGCCGTCCATGAAATGCAGGAGAGTGCATGGAATGTTGGCGGCGCCCTACAATGACATGTAGGGCGTCAGGGATGCCCAGTCAAAGGCAAGGAGATGAAGTCATCGGCCGAGACTAAGTTACCGTGGTGGCGCCGAGCTCGGCTAATGTCGAGGCACCACCAACGGCGGGCGTGCAAGTGTCGGAGGGGCCACTTGTTGCCGAGGTGCCGGCAGGCGTATTCTTCCCACAACCGGGTGCATTAAGCTCCAATGCTGGCACTGGTGGCGGAGACACCAATGTCGCCTCCGTCGGAGACACCAATATCAACGCGTTGTGCAAGTTGCTGCCCGTGAAGCTGGGAATCGGGGGCGTCCCCTCTTGGCCGCCCGCAATCCACCCTCGTAGCTCCCACTAGGTCTGGCACTTGGTCTTGCACTTGCTCATGGACCATCTCTGGAATCCGTGCCACTTGTGCCTTGAGTTCTATAACCTCGCGCTCCCGGCTTACCGTCTTTCTCTCCTTTCGCACAACCTTATAGTATAGCGACCATTTCATGGACAAGCCTTTGTCGGCCACACGACGAGCTGATGACAGCATACTGAACTTATCCTTGTGTTTCATTATGTTCAACGCCCTATTTAAAGTGTTGTCCCAAGGGCCAGACGGGGAGCCCGCGCTACTTCTTTCAGTTTCCTGTGCCAGAACAAGCTCAAGCGCCTTCACCTTCGGATCCGTGGTAAGCTCCTTTGTTTTCGGGTCCATCTTGTACTAGGCCCTGACAAACTTCCTGGCCTCCTTTTCAGGGTATTTATTGAAGAGGGGCGGTAGGCCTTGCTCGGCACGCTCCGCGTCCTCCTTGTCCCATTTAGGTTCCGCCACTCTTTAACCGCCGGGACCGAGTGTGTGGTCCCCTAAGTTCAAGTCCTGCATATCTTTCCCCCACTGACTTGATTCCACGGATGCGTCGCTCTCGCACTTGATGTTGAACTCCAGGTAGTGAGCTTCGCTGATCAAAGGATGTTTCTCCGTGATCTTCTCATAAATATCACCTCTTAGAATCATTCTCTTCACCGTGACCCTCCAAGTAGCGAGGGCCTTGCTCATCTTTGTGAGGGCGGTACTGTTCATTTTATTCCCTGAGAAGCGTGTGCTTGCAAACTCAGCGGGGAACATGTATCGTTCGTGCAGCTTCGTGAAGAGGAGGTTGCACAAATTCCCTCGGTCACGATGCCTTAGGTTCTCGGTGTTGATTGAGACGGTGCTCCGGAGAATGCAACCGAGTTTTCCCGAGTACCCACTGACTAATTCTCTGGGAGTCGTTGGATATCCACTGGATGTCACTTCAGTAAATTCCTCCTTGACAGTGCCAAGCACGTTCGGCTGTCGGTCCTTCCGTTGCCTCTTCGGTTATCTGCCTTCTGTGTGTTCGCTGCCATCGTCAATGGTGGCATCCCTGGCGGCACCATCGTCAGTGGTGTCATCCCCGACGCCACTAGGGGTTGTGTAGTCGGGATCGGTGTCTTCCGCGGCGTCATCATAGCGGTGAGGTTCTTCCTCCATCTCCTGGGATAGCTCCCAGAATGGCTTGCCCGAACCGCCGGTCTCATCATTGTCGGCCATGTTCACTCTAAATAGGAAAAAAAGGCTACTAGAGTTATTTCTTAAATGTAGTCTAGGAAAAAATAAATCCACAAGTCAATATATCAGGACCCATCACATCTTCATAGACTCGATGGGGCCTCAAATGCCCTTCTCCTCATCTACAACTAGTTGTCTGCCTCAATCGATGGGGTTTTTCACATTTTTCTAATTCAAACTAGATTTCGATGGCTGTTAGGTTATTCGGCATGTGATCTAAAATAATTAGAAAGTATAGGTTGTTTATACTGTAATGCTTTAATGATTGGGCATCTTCTAGGTCAAACTATAAATGTTGATTAATTTTTGTTTCGGTTGAGAATCGAGCAGCTTCTAGGTCAATAAAATTGGGCATGACATTTGCTAATTTTCTTGACCTAGGAGTGCCCCATTCTCAACCAAAACAGAAAATAATCAACATTTTAGGAGAAAGGGGTCATTTGAGAAGATCATAAGTTGCAGCAGCATCACAAGTTGACAAAATCACAAGTAGCAGCAGCATCACAAGATCATCACCACATTTCAGAAACATAGCTCATCATTTTCATTCTTGCAGATAAGATCATTACCACAATGTTGATCCATCAGGTAGTACTGATTCAACTTGAGTATTGATCCATCAAAGGTAGTTCGTAGGTAGACACATAAAAAACCGGTCTGGTGATGCTATATATAAATACCCAAAACAGCTACCGGAGAACAATATGACAGAGAAAGGAGAGAAACAATATTCATGGAGCCTAACATAGGGCAATCCCTGGCCACTGTCCTCACGCTGCTGCTGACCACGTGAGCACTGTAGTATCTGCCTGGAGGCCATATGCTGTGGCCAGGTGGTTCGGGTTACAAATTCCTAGTTGGGTACCCATGGATATATACACTAGGAAGTAAGCACATGGGCAGCTATTCAAAAACAATAGATTTTCCTCGAGAGCATGCTTTTCTAGAACATCGTGTTCCCTAGTCTGTTGTGTGAAGCAGGTTATAGCAAAGCATATAAATGATAAATCTACGGTTCAGATATGTTAACTCTGGATAATACTGCGTATAATATATAATATAGTATTCAATTTCTTTGTGCATTGGTTATGTGTTATCTAGGTTTTGGGGAGACTTGACTTGATGGCTATGATCTGCTACCTAGGATTGGTGCACTGTTGGAAATGTTGCCTAAGAAGAACTCAGTTTAATTTTCCACTGACATGTGTAGCTCAACTGTGATCATACAGTTGCTCCTGTTTAATTAGGTTAGTTGGGATTTCCCCAATTTGTTGGGTTTATAACTACTGTGCTGGCCTATTTCCTAATGCTCCTAGTTCATACATACATTGGGATGTTGTTATTGTGCTAAATATTGCTAGAGTTCTTATAGCTCCTCTAAATAACAGGGTTCCTACTAGTGTCTAGCTACTTCATAAGTATGCCCCTGGTTATAGTTCAGATAGACATTGTGATGTTAGTGTTGATTTGATAACACTTATGATATCATGGTGAGGCACTACTAGGTAATTAGTTAACTGTATCTAGTTATACTAGCACTTGCCTGTGTTGTTAATATATAAGTTATAGTGCCTGCTATTGCTCTGTCTCAAGTATTCTAGTACCCATGAATGACTGGTTCTCTACATTATAGCAGTTAGGATGATGGTATATATAGGTAATTTCTGAGGACATCTCCCCCAAAATCCTACCTTGGGGTGTTCTATTGCTTGTTCTTCTGGCAGTGTGTATATTTAACTTGGGACTTATCCTTTTCTTCGAATCTCCTACGTCTACAACGGCGAGTTCGGCCCCAACGAGCACGATGTCTATGGGTGCGGCAATTCGAGAAGGAAGAGGGGAGAGGAGGAGGAGCTCATCGGGGAGGCGCAAGGAGGCCCTGCAATAGCTTAGTAGGAGCAGAGGTGGCTGGAGTTGAGGAAGACGGCGACGAACCGAGGAAGAAGAGGTGGAGGGGTCGAGCGCCGTCGCGCCCTACTTCCGCGGCTCGCCGGCCCGGTGTTGAAGCAGATTCCGCCCGCCACCTTGCATGTCGCCTCGCACGGTGGAGCTCGAGCGGAGAGGCGCCGCGGGTTTCTAGGGTTTCGAGGGATGGGAAGGCGAGGGAGGGGGTGGGTGGGGGCGGCGGAGCCCAGGAGCGAGGTCGCCGGTGGGTGGGGGCGGCGGTGGTGGTGGAAGGGGATCGGCGGTGATGGCGAGAGGCGAGGGGCGAGATGTGGGAGAAGCACGAACGGCTGGCGAGATGGAATCTTGGATATTATAGTGGGGGGAAGGTTAGCAATGGCGCACCATCTAGGGGTGCGCCACAAAAACCGTGATAGCAATGGCGCACCTTCCCCTGGTGCGCCATTACTAACTTTTTTTTTGGATTTTTAGTTGCATCTAATAATTTTTTAGAAAATAACCAAACAAATTAAAATGTTACGATATAAGTAGTTATTACTAATTTTCAAATACTTGCATTGCAGAACATTTGTGAAATGGTAAAACATTTATGAATATGAAAAAATATTCATGAATTCAAAAAGTGCCCATGAAATTTAAAAATATTCATGAGTTCAAAAAATATTGACAAATTCAATACTTTTTGTGAGTTAGAAAAATGTTTGCATTTTCAAAAAAATGTTTGCAAATTTAAGCAGGAAAAGGAACACTAAAAAATAAAATACCAGAATAAACAGAAAAAAATTGGTATATCAGCGGCGCACCAGAATAAACAAAAAAAAATTGGTATATCAATGGCGCACCTTCTCCTGATGCGCCATTAGTAACTTTTTTTTACCAGAATAAACGTAAATATAAACAATTATTATACCGGAAGAAAACGCAAGGAAGCCCAAGGTGCCTATAAATGATGATTTGCAACAAAACAAGAGGGAGAAGAAAAAAATTCAAATTCCTAGAAGAAAGTGGTCGATACTTCAACTTGGGAGATGAAAAATACAATCCAAAAAGATCCATTTCCATATGTCGAAATACAATCGAGAAATGAAGAATACAATTTAAATACAATCGATCTTAGCTATGTTTTCACAATCTTCTTTCCCTTGTTTCTCGCGGTTGAATAATTTAGCCCAGGAACCCCTAGAGTTCTTCTCTTGAACGGACGTCCTTTAGGTAGGGTGGTCCTACTTCTTCTCGTGGTGTATGGTACTTCATCGTCGTCGTCATCTTCCATCTTCGGGTCGCCGTACTTGTCGAAGTCTTGCTCATTGGCGACTCCAACCATTCATATGATGTTCCTTTTGCCTCTCCTCACGACAACACGACTGGGCTTTGACGGGTTGGTAATGAAGAATCATTGGTCCACTTGGGAAGCTAGTACCCATGGCTCATTTTTTGCGGTGACGTTTGTGCCCGCGGTATTGGATTTGGCTTCGGGTATAACCATGGTGGTGAAATACCGGTCTTCTTTTAGGAAGCTCTTTGTCCCATCTGACACGGAACATCGAGACCTTCTCTCCATCGTAGCTTAGCTGCCAGATCTCCTCAATCCTTCCGTACTATCTGTCCTTGTCGTTACCAGTGTCGGATTCCATCACTACCCTGGAGTTATGATAATCGCTCTTCATGTCCTTTTCCTTGGTGTAGAATGTGTAGCCGTTGATATCGTATGCCTCATAGGTCATCAGGTTGTGCTTGGCGCCCTGTAACAAGGCGAATATGAGTTTTTCTTCCGCGGAAGAATCCTCATGTAAAGGGTACGACAGAAGCTTCTCCTTGACCCAACGCGTGAAACATGAGTTGTGCTCTTTGATTATATCTCCGTACGTCCTCTGTTGGCCTCGGTCATTGTACATCTTTTCAATAAAGGTTTTGTGCTCTACCACCCAAGGATCGACCATGTCTACGTGTTGCAGCGCAACTAGGTTTGCTCTTTCAAAGTCAGTGAGTCGACCCTTGAAGTCAACATGCATTTCGCGGCGACCCTCGCGGTGACCCCATCCAGCGAGCCTGTCGAGGTGCCTGTTGACGGGCACACCAACAGGGTTCTCAATGCCTAGATAACTTGTGCAATAGGAGATGCACTCTTTAGTCAGAATTCCGTTGGCTATGCTTCCATCTGGACATGCCCTATTGCGAAAGTATCCTTTGATGACACCATTCATCCTTTCGAACGGCATCACGCTGTGCAGGAACATCGGCCCGAGTTGAATGATATCCTCCACGATATGGACCAGCAGATGCACCATAACGTCGAAGAATGCGGGCGGGAAGTACATCTCAAGCTCGCATAGTATCACCACGATCTCTTCCTGTAGCCTTCTGAGTTGCCTCACACCAACCGACTTCCGAGAGATGACGTCGAAAAAGTTGCATAGGCCAAATAGCATTTCACGGACGTGCGCGTCCATGATCCCACGGATTGCAACTGGAAGTATCTAGGTCATCAGCACGTGACAGTTGTGAGACTTCATCCCGCTGAACTTCTGCTTCGCTGAGTCTAGGTATCTAGTTATCTTCCTTGTGTAACCATAAGGAAGTTTTACTCCTAAGAGGCAGGTGAAAAACTGCTCCATCTTCTTCTGACTTAGAGTGAAGCACGCGGGAGGGTGGTCATATTTGCCTTTGCGACGACTTTCCGTGTCCTTCGCCTCATGAGCATCAGCATCATCATTAGGGAATTTTGCGTGAAGCTCCTCCCTTAATTATGCCCATTGATTGCAAGTCTGCCTTTGCTTTCGGCCCATCTTTGGTCCTCTCTGGCATGTTGAGCAGGTTACCAAGCTGACTCTCGCACACGGTCTTCGTGATATGCATGACATCAAGGCTGTGAGGCACACGGAGGATCTTCCAGTACTTCAAGTCCCAGAAAACAGGCCTCGTTTTCCATACCTTCAGAAGTGGCTCTGGCGCCTTTCGCTTCTTTCTCGGTGGTGGGCACTCTTTCCAATTTTTGAACAGCTCGTCTATTTCCTCGCCGCTCCTCATACGTGGGGGTCTTCGGGGTTCGGTTTCACCATCGAACAGATCCTTGCGTTTTTTCAATGTGTCATCGTCGCGAAGCCACCTTTGATGTCCCATGAACACGGTTTTCGAAGACCCAGGATCTCTATCTAGCTGGCGATACATTGTGTCATCCATGAACCTGACGCATGCACAAAATCCATGGACGACCTGCCCCGCGACATATCCGTAACCGAGATAGTCGTGCACCGTCATGAGCAGTGCGGCTCTCACAGGGAAATATTCTTTCACTGCGGCGTCCCACGTATTGGTTGGCGTTTTCCACAGCGTGTCTAGCTCCTCTTTCAGCAGCCCCAGATACAGATTGATGTCGTTCCCTGGTTGTTTCAGCCCTTCAATTAGCATACTCATGTGAATGTGCTTCCTCTTCATGCACATCCAGGGGGGAAGGTTGTACATCCACACAAACACAGGCCAGGTGTGATGTGTGCTTCTCTGGCTGCCAAACGAATTGACTCCATCGGTGCTCGCACCCAGCACGATGTTCCTTGGATCATCCCCAAATTCTGGGTGTTCGAAGTTCAACGCTTGCGACTGGCTCGCATCCTTAGGGTGACTCAGCATCTTGTCTTTTTTATTTATCTCCGGATCATTTCCGTCATCTTCTCGCTTCTTCTTGTCCCTATCTGCATGCCAAAGCAGGAGCTTTGCTTGCTTAGGGTCCACGAAATACAGCTGCAGATGAGGAGTGATCGTAAAGTTCCACACCACTTTTCGAGGAGGTTTCTTCCTCTTCTTGTATTGAGTGACGCCGCACACCGGACATATGGTAGACTCCGCGTGCTCGTCATGATAAATGATGCAATCGTTCATGCACACATGGTATTTCATGTGCAGTAAATCCAGAGGACACATGATTTTCTTCGCCTCCTCGAAACTGGTCGGGCACTTGTTCCCCTTGGGCAGACATTCGTGCCAGAATGACATGTTCTCATCGAAGCATGCGTTGGTCATTTTGTCTTTTACCTTCATCTCCAGAGCCATGAGCATTACTTTCATTCGGGTATCCTCGGGCCTGCATCCTTCATACAACGGAGTAACCGCGTCTATCTCCAGTTGATCCAGCTTGGCTTTCTCTCGGGTGGCAGCTCTTGCGTTACCCGTCTGCTTGAGAAGTAGCTCTTGAATATGAGGGTCCTACACCCAGCCCATCGATGGTCCATTGTCGTCTGCTCCGGCATCTTATTCTTCATGACCATGCCCTTCGTATTGATCTTACTCATCATCATGTCCGGCATCTTCTACATGATGATTGTGTCCTGCATCTAGTTCGTGATCATGTCCTGGAGATTCTTCTTATTCTCGCCCGCCCTCGCCACTATTGTCTTGCTGCCCTTCCTTATTTCTTGCTCAGCCCGCATGGATGACTTCATAATCATCTTCATCACCTTGCCACCGATATCCATCCATGAAACCACGCACGAGCAGGTGGTCCCGCACCTGGCTGGAATCCGGGTCCATAAGGCTCTTCAGCTTGCAAGAATCCGGGTCCATAAGGTTCTTTTGAAGCATCTCGGCCTTCGCCGAGCTCAGAAACCTATTCACGATGACCTCGATCATCATGCGGAGCATGGTCGCGTGCGGGGTGGAGCAAAACGATATTTTAGAACAAAAAAAATTGGCATGACTTTGCCTAAAAATAGGACCGAAAAGAATGCATAGTGCCAAATTCTCGCCGAAACAGAAATGAATCAACATTCCGACAAAATATTGGCAACTATCGCATTTCAAGTACTGGTACGTGCAAACACAAACATATGCAACACCACAAACATACGTAGATCTAGGCCATAAAAAGTGTGTACGTTGGAGAGGAAAAAAATTAGATCTACAACATAAAGAAAGCTTTCCCCTTACTTACCTATCAAAAAAGGAAATTTAACCACTTAATTTCAGTGAATCTATGGTGCAAATGAGGTGAGCAGGAGGAGGCAGCCAAGACCAAGCTAGAGGGTGTGGAGAGAATGAATTGGGGAAAGTGAGTGTGTGGTAGCTAGGGTGGCTGTCTAAAATATCTGCTCTCATGTTACCAATGGCGCACCCCCTAAGCATGCGCCATTGGTAACCAGGGTTACTAATGGCCCACCAGGTGTGCGGTGCGCCATTACTAGTTTTGAAAAAAAATTGTGTAGTGGCGCAACGTGGGTGCGGTGCGCCATTGCTAGTTAAACTAGTAATGGCGCATTGTACCCTGGTGCACCATTCCTAAGTCTGAGATGGGGTGTAGGGCCAGGACAAAACTAGTAATGGCGCACCGCACGGCAGGTGCGCCCTTAGTAATATGGCCATTAATGGCGCACCTATACCGGTGCGTCACTGCTATATAGCAGTGGTGCACCACATACATGGTGCACCATTAATGTACATATCAGCTATAGTTGTTTTTCTAGTAGTGGTTGGAGCAACAAGACCAGAGGTCGAAGAAGCACTACGGCCGTTGGATGGACATCGTACGGTCACTGGAGCTAGAATCGTGCATATTGACTAAGTTGGCAAAGCCCTCCGTCCCCGTCAACTTAGTAGGCCCACAAGTCAGCCTGCCACTATACTGGGTCCCAGCTAACAGGGGGAGTATTCATTTTTTTTGTGCGTAATAAGGAGGCACTTCCTTGCGTGCGAATATATAGCTAGTGGGTCCGACCTGTCGTGGAATTAACACGTCAGATGTCCGGTTTAACGGACTTAGTGGTGAGGCCGCGCATCTATGTAGTAACTTGAGAGGGGTTGAGCGGAATCGAGAGACGCAATGCATGACACGGATTTAGACAGCTTCGGGCCCCGGGAAACATCATCCGGTAATAACCCTACATGCTGTTTGAGGCTAGGTCTCATTATGATCCTCGTGGTGTCGCCGGTAAACCGGCTCTTTGTGTCTAACCCTAGAAACTTGTCTAAACTTCTCCTCTAAAACTTGTCCTCTTTGGGGAGCCCTGCCCCTCCTTATATATGTTGAAGGGGCGGGTTACATGACTAGTTCTAGTAGGATTAGGATTGATTTATTACAAGGAGTCCTAGCCTTGCTTCCTTTGTAGAGAATATTCCTTGAGCCTTCTTCATAAACCGGCCCACCATACATGAACCGGCCTTCTGGGCCTTGGGCCTTGTCATCCATGATCCACCAGCCGGGTTACCAGTGAGTGGTATTATTTAGGCAGGTTGCTTGTAAACCGTCTGGTTAAGACGGATCGCCAGTGAATCATCAAGTGTAAACCTTCTCAAGTAAACCACCAAGTCCGGCCGGGTCATAATTCCGGCCGGTTCATACCACGGGGTATATCCCCGACATTAGCCCCCATGTTTGGCTTGGATTTATCCATGGTAAACTTATGCTGCAAAATAAACACAAGAACAAATCTGACAGGTTGTGCTCCGGGTTAAGAATTTCTTGTAAACCGGCATATGACCATCCTTGAATCCTTGTCCTTTCCTTCTTCTAGTAAATCCGGGTCAACAGACCAGCTTCATAATCAATTTGCTTGCAGAAGATATTTTGTAAATAAAGAATCCATTTGAATCGGCCTTCAATGCTCTGACTTGACAAAAATATTGGTCTTTGAAATATTCAACCGATATCCAGCCAGCTTGAAGATTTAGAACTTGCCGGTTTATGATTACCAAAATTGCCGGGTTATAAAAACTGATGATCCCGGGTCTTGACTATTTATATATGCCGGGTTATGATTGTTGCCAACGCCGGGTCACACAATTAATCTTCCGGACTTACCCAAAACTGAGAATTTGAAGATGTTCCTCCTTTATATCCGCATTACCTGTAGCCCCCAAGTCTTAAGAAGAGAACATAGTGATATCTTAAGACTTGTTTGAATATAATGGTTGCAATCTTGAAGAAATCCAGATTGTTCATCTCAGTCACTAGTCAAAACTGAATATTCCACATATGTAGCCCCCAAGTGTCGGGTTATTATGTAATAATGAGCAGGGACTTTGAAAATATGATCATGTAAACTTGGGGGCTAATGCAAAGTCCCTGTTCATTATTGCATAAAGACCCGGCACTTGGGGGTTACACTTGATGATTCACTGGCTACCAATATGTAACCCCCAAGTGCCGGGTCTTTATGCAATAATGAACAGGGACTTTGTAGATATAATCATTGAAAATAACATTATATAATGTAACTTCCATCGTGGGGTTTGAACCCACGTCCACAAGGTTAAGAGCTTTGTGCTTTACCAACTGAGCAGTGGACCCTTCAATATAATGGATTAAGACTTGTGTACCTTGAATTATTGACAGGACCAATTGGTAGCCCCCAAGGGCTGGCTCATTATGATATGATGAGTCGGGTCTTCAATAAGGCCAGTAAAAAATGACTTTGCATTAGCCCCCAAGTGTCATGGTGCATGCTTGCAGCGACATGAGACTTGCATATCTGATGTAATCTTTAACTTGAATAATGTAGCCCCCAAGTGCCTGGTTGTAAGCCTGCAGCAACTCGGGACTATTCCTTTGTAGAATAAATCACTTCCATCAGTGAAATAATATCCATTAAATCAATTTTAAAAACCTCAATCATAATATTGATAATCATAATAAAACCCAGCCATGTTGGCTATTAAAGATTTGAATAATATAATCCGGCCTTGAAAACCGGTTCCAGTGATATTTGATCACAACCAGGCCGGGTTGAATAAACACCGGTCATTATTTTCTCTCATACTGGTGACGTATAGTCAAAGCCATGCCGGTTTAATAAACACCGGTCATTATCTTACCTGCGGTTAAGTGTACCTGACGTCCTTAATCCGGTAGGCATAATTGCATGTGTAGATTCTGATGAGGCTCTTGGCTCTTTTAATGTTTGCAAAATGATTGTTCCGGGTTATGATGAACGCCGGTTTAACTCTTGCTGGTGTTTTATGACCCAGACTTTGAACTTATACTGGTTTTCATGACCCAGACTTTTGAACTTATGCTGGTGTTCGTGACCCAGACTTTTTGAACTTATGCTGGTATTCATTACACAGACTTTTGAACTTATGCTGGTGTTCATGACCCAGACTTTTTGAACTTATGCTGGTATTCATGACCCAGACTTTTGAAGATATATGGTCAACTCTGGAGTTGTCCCATTCCAGATTAAAGAACCATAAAACATAAATACCAGAAATGCAAGTTTGCAAATAAAACCATGTAGTCGAGGCTTTTTACGAGCTGCCAGGCTCAAAGCAGGGTTCAGCCAATCAATGGATGCGGGTACCATCCAGAGGGCCTCTATGGTTCCCGTAGAACCATAGGAAAAACTTTAGCCAATCACTGGATGGTTGTCACCATCCAGCGGGCCTCTATGGTTCCCGTAGAACCATAGGAAAAACTTTAGCCAATCACTTCATGGTTGTCACCATCCAGAGGGCCTCTATGGTTCCCGTAGAACCATAGGAAAAAACTTTAGCCAATCACTGGATGGTTGTCACCATCCAGAGGGCCTCTATGGTTCCCGTAGAACCATAGGAAAAAACTTTAGCCAATCACTGGATGGTTGTCACCATCCAGAGGGCCTCTATGGTTCCCGTAGAACCATAGGAAAAAAACTTTAGCCAATCACTGGATGGCTGTCACCATCCAGAGGGCCTCTATGGTTCCCGTAGAACCATAGAAAAAACTTTAGCCAATCACTGGATGGTTGTCACCATCCAGAGGGCCTTTGTGCCATGTCCTCTTGGTTCGAATTCGACCTATGTTTGAACAGGAGTCCCTTCAGTAAGTTTGGCTATGTTCTCTTTGATTCGAATACGACCTATGTTTGAACAGGAAGCCCTTCAGTGATCACCTCGGCAGAGTATATACATGGGAGTTGCCCTGCACAACCAGATAGACTGATCAAAGCATCTTATTTTCTTAATGAAAATGATATATATCAAGGGAAATAAACTTTGGACGGATATCACCTGAGTGAATTTGAACCGGTATGTTGAATAGACCGGATCACTGGGCGGACAGTAAGACGACCGCAGCATCAGAGGCAGCACAGACATATGAAATCGGCCGCGGTATTGTAAGCTGACGGAAATGAGCAAGTTGTCCTCCGTGTTGTAAACCGGTGCGGATGCGTGAACCGGCCGTCCGTTTCATCAAGTAATGTGACACAGATGAAAACACCATTGTAGAATGTTGCCAGTGCGTGTTTTATATCCGCGGCATAACAATGATTTTACCTGTATATAGAAAAAACGAATAGGGCAGTGTAATGGTGCTTAGGGGAAATAAAATGATAAAATATATAGGAGGGATGACACCTGATTTGCTTGAATAGCAGATGGGTCGGCCTGCGCCGATGGGCTAGTTGTCCTCTTGGTGGTAAACCAGCACGGTTGTGAAAGACGGCCACGGCATTGTAAACCGGCATGGTCGCGAGAGACGGCCGCGGCGTTGTAAACCGGTGCGGTTGCGAGAGACGGCCACAGTGTTGTAAACCGGCGCTTGAATCCGTGGAATAATGACGATCACTTGTGTCGAACAATGTTTGGCGTGCCTCCACCTCCGTGGTATAATTTTTTATAATGAATAATTTTTCTGCATATAAAATACAGCAGGGCGAGGAATTTTTGCTCGGATGAATTAATATGTATTAAAAATAAATAGGATAGATATCGCCTGATTTATCCGGACGGTAGATGGTCATTCGTAACGTCCGTGGATGACTTCTGAGTAACTGATATGCTACAAAAAATATTTCCAATGGTATCTTTTGGCGTGAGAAGAATTCCCATCCTCAAAAAGAGCTTTTGGAGCCTGTCATTGTAAGTCCTTGTATCTTTAGCTGACATTCCTATGTTATTTTGATCTTCTATAAAAACCCGGCCAGTCTCTATCATCCCAACCTTGCTGTCACTATAACCAGCAGTATAGTAATAGTATTAGCAGCCAGTCCGCTTCATACGTATATTGTTGTGTGCTGCTGTTGCTTCCAACCGCTCCAGGGTAGCAAGAGCGGCAAACACCACTCGATGAAAGCGGTGACTTGGCACAAGGCTCGCCGCAACTCGAGACCACACCGCGGGCGGCGGCTGACTGAGGCCAGGGGCGACGGCGGCTCACGGTCATGGCGGAGACTGCTACGTAGCAAGGTCGGCCTGAAATATGGCAGCGCATGTGAAGCACGGAGGCGCAGATTTAGCTGATGATACGAGGTGGCCGACGCAGAACAAAAAGACAGTGCCGACCCGGTCCACAGGCGGCTCAGCAACAGGCCAGGGCGTATGCGGCTCTGCGGCTTAACACGGAGAGGCCCCAAGGCAGGGCGGCGGCTTACGCTGTTTGAACGCAGGCCGGGTTCCCGGCCACTCATAGCGAAAACAGAGGCGAGCCATGGTAATAGGCGGAGCTGCAGTTGATACGGACGGCTCGACACTGCTTAGCTTGGAGGCAGGCCCCTGGTTGCAGTCGCAGTCGATGCAAAGCGCGCGTGGCCCGGCGAGTCTGAGGCGGAGACAGCTGGTTTGAAGACGGAGGTTGGCGAATCACGGCGTGGTGCGGTGCGGCGAGTTGGCAGAGGGTCCTGGCGACTCGTGGCACAGACAAGGCCGGCTCGACGGCAGGTAGGTGAAGGCGACAACAGCAGAGGAGACATCATGAACCGGCGGCGGTTTAAATCCTAGCGGAGGCAGAGTGCCACCGGGGCGGCTCAGAGTCGTGTCACGGCGACTCGGAATAGAGGCGGAGGCCGGCGAGCGGAAAGGCAGTGCACCGGGCCAGCTTGGCGCTGTTATAATTGAAGAGGCATCCGGCAATGCAAGACGGCGGCTTGAAGGTGCTGATTTGGTGATACTCCGGCGACAGATAGCGACTTGGGATTAAACCGAGGCCGAGCATGGCGGAGGCAGGCCGGCCTGGTGCTCGCGGTCTGGGGCACAGCCATGGCGACAGCAGCGGCTCGTTGGGGGGTCGACAAAGTCGGCCTCATGTGATAGATCAAGAAACGGCGGCTCAGGGCGGCTCGTATTTACAAAGCAGAGGAGGAGCAAGGCAAACCCGGAGCTCCGGCGTAGCGACGGCGGCTTGTCGCGCAGTCAATCTGTGTCGGTTTGAGAGCTTGGCGAGACGGCTTAAAAACCGCGGGTTCCGCTGGGTTGGCACGAGGCCGGCTCGAATGATATGGTGGCTCGAAACCGAGGCGACGAGGTGATCCGGGGAGGACTTGGACAAGGCAAATCGCAGCATCGAAGCTGAAATCCTCCTCCGAGTGGTGTTTAATTTTTTTAGGGCCATCGCGACTGGAAGCCCAGCTTTTCGCATGCTGCAGGTCGAGGTCCGTCCGCTGGACGCGCTTCTCGGTGATGAAGTGGCAGCCAGCAGACAGACTGGGTCTCGGTGATGAAGTGGCGATAGGCGGCTCGGAGTCGGAGTGAATCCTGTGATGGCAGAATCCGAGTCTTCAAGCAGCAGGATTCTTTCCTTCCTTTTTTTATAACGCGATCTCACACGTCACAGTGGATAATAGAGTAGTAGTTGACGATTTGATCTTGGTCTTCACGCACCAAGCAACAGCGATGGATTAATCTTTGCATCAGGACTTGTTTTTTCTCGTGAGCGACCACTATGTCCCTGTCCAGCAATCGCAACACGGCGAAAATAACAAGGACGACTGCGGCTTCGGCAACTTGGCGGAACATGTAGTCATACTCAGATTTGGCGGATCAAGACGATGTGACCGCGACGCAGATAGCTGTAACCCAGAACTTTACTCATCTGGCTAATCACGAGCTTCTTGATCCCTAAGAAAGATCCCTCCAAGAACTCAACACCACCTTGCGCAGGCCCCACGGTGGGCGCCAACTGTCGTGGAATTAACACGTCAGATGTCCGGTTTAACGGACTTAGTGGTGAGGCCGCGCATCTATGTAGTAGCTTGAGAGGGGTTGAGCGGAATCGAGAGACGCGATGCATGACACGGATTTAGACAGCTTCGGGCCCCGGGAAACATCATCGGTAATAACCCTACGTGCTGTTTGAGGCTAGGTCTCATTATGATCCTCGTGGTGTCGCCGGTAAACCGGCTCTTTGTGTCTAACCCTAGAAACTTGTCTAAACTTCTCCTCTAAAACTTGTCCTCTTTGGGGAGCCCTGCCCCTCCTTATATATGTTGAAGGGGCGGGTTACATGACTAGTCCTAGTAGGATTAGGATTGATTTATTACAAGGAGTCCTAGCCTTGCTTCCTTTGTAAAGAATATTCCTTGTGCCTTCTTCATAAACCGGCCCACCATACATGAACCGGCCTTCTGGGCCTTGGGCCTTGTCATCCATGATCCACCAGCCGGGTTACCAGTGAGTGGTATTATTTAGGAAGTGAATCATCAAGTGTAAACCGTCTCAAGTAAACCACCTAGTCCGGCCGGGTCATAATTCCGGCCGGTTCATACCACGGGGTATATCCCCGACACGACCTGTCAGCGGCAGTAATGTTTTTTCGCGAAATACAGAGGCCCTTTCGGTGAGTCCTAGATGTCCAGTGGAGGAATCATTATTTTGCGCGTAATAAGGAGGCATTTCCTTGCATGCGGCCGTGGACCCAGCTGTCAGCCTCTCCACATACAGTCCACTTCAGATGCATGTCGGTCGTTGACCACGTTGACCAGGCCGCGCTGAGAGCACTAGGGCGGTGGACGACGGCGAGCCCTAGGAAGGGAATGACACGGAGGCAGGGAAGACTCGGCAGTTGTTTCCCACGCGGAGGGGAGTACGACTATACGAGGGTTTACTGGTTCGTCTACCGTCGCCGGAGAATAACAACAGGTGTGGGTTAGTAGAGGGATGGCTAGGCCAGCGATGGGAGTACGGTGGGGCGGTGAGGCCTGCGTGGCAGCACAGCTGGCCGCGGGGAGGAGAGAGCAGGCAGCCCCGACGACGCTTGTTTGAGTGGCTGTAGCAGGAAGAGCAGAGATTAAAGAGGCACGACGGCCATTGGATGGACATCCAACAGTCACTGCTTGTGCGTCAACCTTTTTTAGGAAAGCCTCAAATCTGTGGAAAAAATCATACAACCCATCTGCCATTATTAATAATAATTTACAACCCATTTGCTAATTCTTAAGGTTTTTTTGAGCCCATATTCTTTTTGTTAGCATTACAGCCCATATTGTGGCCACGGTTAAAAAATTAGACGAAATTTTGCATATTTCGGTGCGGTCCGAACTGTTTTTAATCCCAAAATTTTGAGTCACATTCAAACTGATTTTAAAAATAAATGTATATCAATACAAAATCCATCAAATTGTCCACGCATACAAATCAATGCAAATTAAAAACTCAAAATGAAAAAAAGAAATTTGAAACTAATTGCCGGTTTGATGTCTTTTAAAAATGTACAACCCGTTTCTCATTACTGATAGACCATTTTCTTGGCCAGCCGAATGAAGCTCTCCTCGTCTTGAAAGATTTATAGCCCAATAGGCCTGACAAAGCGTCTTACTTGGCAAATCACAAAAAAACTGGGATGTGGCCGTGGACCCAGCTGTCAGCCTCTCCACGTGCAGTATTCTTCCGATGGAAGTCGGTCGTTGACCACATTGACCATGCCGTGCGGAGAGCACCAAGGTAGTGGACGACAGTGAGGCCTAGGAAGGGGACGACGCAGAGCTGAGGAAGACACGGCAGTGGAAGCCCACACGGAGAGGAGTACGAGGGTTCACTGGTTCGGCTGCGGTGTGAGGCTGCCGTCGCCGCAGAATAACAGGGGGTGTGGGTGAGTGGAGGGATGGCCTGGCCAGCGGTGGGAGTAGTATGGGGGCGGTGAGGCCTCCACGGCAGCACATCCGACCACGGGAGGCAGGAGCAGGCGGCACGACCGGCGCTGCTTTGGGCGGCTGGAGCAAGAAGACCAGAGGTTGAAGAAGCACTATGGCCGTTGGATGGACATCGTACGGTCAGTGGAGCTAGAATCGTTCATATTGACTAACTTGACAAAGCCCTCTGTCCCCGTCAACTTAGTAGGCCCACGAGTCAGCCACCCACTATGGTGGGCCCCAACTAGTAGCGGGGGTATTCATTTTTTTGCGTCATAAGGAGGTACTTCCTTGCGTGCGAAGATATAGCTGGCGGGTCCAACCTGTCAGTGGGGTCGGGGACATTTTTTCGCGAAATACAGAAGCCCTTCCCATGGGTCCTAGCTGTCAGGTGGAGGAATCATTATTTTGCGCGTAATAAGGAGGCATTTCCTTGTGTGCGGCCATGGACCCAGCTGTCAGCCTCTCCACGTACTGTCCACTGCCGATGGATGTCGTACATTGACCACGTTGACCAGGCCGCGCCGAGAGCACCGGGGTGGTGTACGACGGAGAGGCCTAGGAGGGGAACGACACGGAGCCAGGGAAGACTAGGCAGTTGTTTCCCACACGGAGGAGTACGAGGGTTTACTGGTTCGTCTGCCGGCCCTGGAGAAAACAACAGGTGTGGTGAGTAGAGGGATGGCTAGGCCAGCGATGGGAGTACGGTGGGGCGGTGAGGCCTGCGCGGCAGCACAACCGGCAGTGGGGAGGAGAGAGCAGGAAGTCCTGTCGGTGCTTGTTTGAGTGGCTGGAGCAGAAAGAGTAGAGGTTGAAGAAGCACGACGGCCGTTGGATGGACATCCAATAGTCACTGCTTGTGCGTCAACCATTTTTTTAGGAAAGCCGCAAATCTATGGAACACATCATACAACCCATCTGCCATTATTTCTAATAACTTACAGTCCATTTGCTGATTCTTTAGGTTTTTTCTGGAGCTCATATTCTTTTTGTTAGCATTACAGCCCATATTGTGGCCACGGTTAAAAAATTATACGAAATTGTGCATATTTCGGTGCGGTCCGAACTGTTTTTAATCCTGAAATTTCGAGTCACATTCAAACTGACTTTAAAAATAAATGTATATCAATATTAAATCCAACAAATTGTCCATGCATAAAAAGTAATGCTATTTAAAATCTCGAAATGAAAAAAATAAATTTGAAACTAA
This sequence comes from Secale cereale, assembly GCA_902687465.1. Lineage (NCBI taxonomy): Eukaryota > Viridiplantae > Streptophyta > Magnoliopsida > Poales > Poaceae > Secale > Secale cereale. The sequence goes on from LR738712.1 coordinate 710,411,200, forward strand.
TTGTCGGTTTAATGTGTTTAAAAAATGTACAGCCCATTTCTCATTACTGATAGGCCATTTTCACGTCCAGCTGAATGAAGCTCTCCTCGTCTTGAAAGATTTGCAGCCCAACAGGCCTGACAAAGCGACTTACTTGGCAAATCACAAAGAAAACTGGGCTAGCCATTTTCAGAAAGAAAAGAAAAACTACTGGGCTGGTCTGTAGTAAACATAAAAGACAAGGCTGTCTAGACACGCGAGAGTGCCCCGCACAGCCCAGTTGACACCCTGCTTCCGTCTTAAAAACAAATTAGATAAATGCCACTCCAAATATGATGATTCATAAAAATGCCACTGCAATTTCCAAACTTTTAAAAATAATACTACAATTTTTGCAAACTTTGGAAAACGCCACTGCAATTTGCAAACTTTGAAAACGCCACTCCAGACTTCGAAAAATGCCACTGGAAATGGCATGAAATGGCATTTTACAAAGTTTGGAAATTGAAGTGGCATTTCTCAGAAACACCAGATTTGGAGTGGCATTTATCAAATTAACCCAAAACAAAAATAACTGGGCGAGCTGCTGGGTCCCTACTATCAGCCGCTCGTTGTGCAATTCACTCGTTTATTGACTACGTTGACAATGCATGGGACCCAGATGTCAGAAATCCATTAGGAGGAGCCATTTTTTTATTGACTCGAAATAAGGAGGCACTTACTAGCGTACTGCCATGACCTTGGTGGGTCCCTGCTGTCATCCTCTCCATGTACAATCATCTCCTGATTGTGTAGGCCCACAAGTCAGCATCTAAACCCGTGGAGGACAAATACAACCCATTTAAATAATAACAGCCCATTCCATACGTTCAAACGGAAAGTTCAACATTCAGGGCAAAGTAACAGGACTGATCCACATATAGACAACTGAACTTCCACGTTGACAACCATCATAGCCAAGTTAACTATCTACTCCCACTAATACTCTAGTAGTGTACAAGTACTAACTTACTCTTAGCTAACTAGACGATGCCGGCCGCCATCTACGGTACACGCTGTATCACCCCAAATTTTTGAGTTGGTTTTTCCTTCAAACTTTTGGCCTTTTTGGAAGGGGATTGTTTGATCTTTCCTTTTTGCCCTTCTAAAATTCTTTTTGGCCAAAGTTTGTGTGTCTTCTCAAGCTTTGTTTTTGGCCTTGAAGTCTTTCTCTTGTGTTTGGCTCAAGCACAAGTTGAGTTTCAAAAGAAGTTGTTTGAGTTCTCCCTTCTTGATTTAAACCTCCCAAAGTTTAACCTTGGACTTATCTCCCCTCCAACCTTCATCTTGCCATGATCCCAACAGAAATAATTTTCTCCAAGACTCTCTCCACACCTTGTGACAAGTCTCTCATGAATTCTAGTAAGTTGTAAGGTTATTGGGATTTTTCTCCTATTTATTTCACTCCAAAACAAATTATGTCTTTTATAGTGGACCTTGGTGATTTACAAAGGAGACACCAATTCCATTTATTTATTTGACTCCAAACCAACTCTCCTAGATGGTCTTTAGTACCCACAACCTAGATCCATCTTGTTTCACTGGTCCATCGTTCAAAATTTTCAAATTTCACCTACTGCAAGTTTGGACCAGATTTGCAAAATTTGGTGAAATTCATATTTATCTTCTTCCAAAAATTCTGTGAAAAATCATGCTGCCTCTAGATACATCAAGAGTCCACTCCACCAAAAATCAGCCCTAGAGGCATTGCACACATTCCAGAATCATTTTATCAAACACCTAACCTACACTGTTCTGTCAAATTCAGAACTATTAACTGACTGTCTACACTTCGTCAGTTTCGTCAGATTCTTCAGCGCAGCGACAAAACTCGTCTGTACTTCCTTGGCTCGACGCCGCGCTGCAGCTTCTTCTTATCCATGCGCCGCACGCTCGCTTGGCCGTTTCTGGGCGTCGGTGGCGCCCTGGCCGACCACGCCGGCGACTGCCATGGCCACAGCGACGCCCGTGGTGCCTGACAGAAGCCACCACCGCAGCTCCACACCGTTTCGCGCCGCCCAAACCACCCCAGTGCTCCGCCTGTCCATCTCACCAGCCGATGCACGCCTGGCACGCCGTCGCCATGGCCTGGCACACGCAGAGCACCGTTTCTGCCGCCGACGTGCCGCGTGGCCGTTCTGTCGAGGACAGGCCGTAACTCCACCTCTCCTGCTGAGTTAGGCATGGGAATGGAACCCCTACAGCTCCTAGATGATGCTCTAGTCCCTAACCCCGCCGTCCGACCACTTCCGCGCCGTAATTGGCTCGCCGGACTTATCCGTTCGCGGCAGCCACCTCGAGCCGCCTATAAAAGGGCACCCCAGAGCTTGTTCTCGAGCCCACACATCCTCACTACCTCCCTAGACCACGCCTAGCCTCTGGAAGAGCCCCGAGAGGCCCATCTTCCCCAGCTCCGGCCAGCTACCTCCTCCTCGGGCTCCAGCTCCGTTCACTCCGGTGAGAGCTTCTCCGCCGCCGTGAACTTGAGCGTAGCATCCTGGCATCCATCTAGGCCTAACCCCCACCTCAATTTCACCCCAGGAACTTTCTCCGACGAGGTCCACGACCAGCCGAGCCGCCATCCGCCGGAGATAAGGTCGCCGTCGACGTGGGGCTCGCCGACACCTAACTCTACCACCGTTCGACGCGGAAGACCACCGTGAAGCCGTAGGTACCTCTCCCCTCCCCTAACTCGCCGTAAATCGACGCCGGCGATCACCGCAGCACCGGCGCCGGCGCGGCTCTGCTTCTGGTTTTCAAACCCGACAATTGGGGTCCCCTATCAGCCTCACATCTCTCCCCCTTGAATCGTTTTCTGTTAGCGCATTCGGCAAGATATGTCTCCCCTCTATGGTTGGCGTACTGCGTACAGATTCGCTTTGTTATGTTCTGTTCTAGCCCCTGGATCTTTTCTGTTTCATTGCAGATGGGTCTCTAGACAGAAACCTTAATATCTTTTAAACTATAAATGATTTTGAGTTGATTCTTTTTCTGTCCTCTTTAGTTTTCTGCATAGTTTTTTGTCATATTTATGTGGAAATTTTTGGAGCAACTTTATTTTGCACGCACGGTATTTATGTTAGTATGTACTTGTTTGAATACATAGATACCGGAGGCCGTGACCGAGACGCGAATCACACCGAGTTAGGCTCCGACTTTTCAGAAGCAGGCAATCATGTTTGAACTCTTGATATGATGGGTGTGTTGCATGTTTTCTCGAGTAGCTCGTTTCATAAGCATGATCATATGGGCATATGTGTATGGCATATTTCATGCAAGTAAGCTTCGGGTGAGTCCCGAAGGAGAACGTTGAACCACCTCGATCATATGGTGATATGATGGGTGGAATGCTGGTATTATTGAAGCATGCCAGCACCTAGTTAACTCAATATCAACAGAGATCATATCATGACTCCGTCCGTCTCTTTTTCCGGTACTATCATAGGCCGTCCGTTGGGATTACGGTCTAGTCAGTTGTAAACCACTCCCCGAGTACACACCAAGTAGAGGGGCTGGGATGACGGTTCCATGGCCCTGGATTAAAGCCTGTCATCCGGTCAGGGGGCATGGGTGTTTCCGGTTGGGACCGAGAGGGGGGCACCCCTTAGAGCACGCATATATAAATTTGATCCCATGCTATTCGAGGTTGTAGCCTCCCCGTCTTATAGTTTTCCGTGAATGTCGTCGCGGGTGATTCCGGACGACAGGATGTTAAACGAGTGTGTACTGGTTAGTTGGGTTTCTACTAAAGCACCGTAGACGGGACTAGCCCACGTGGCTAGTAGAACCCGTTGGCTATGAGTTAATAGTCCAAGCTCTGCAGAGTTAATTTCCTTCAGTAGCCATGTTTATGGCCTAGGGTCAATCTTCATGTCAACCCGGTGACCGTCTCTAGTATATTCTTGTCGGTAACCAAAATAGTATTTTCGTCAAGTTCATTTGGTAGATGAACTCACCACTATCTCTGTATTGTTTTACTTTCAGAAGTATTTCATCATCGTACTGCTGTTATTTATAAGCCCTTTATGTGATGTCGCTCAGACGTCCGACTGTGGCATTCTTTTATTTATAAGCCCTTTATGTGATGTCGCTCAGACGTCCGACTATGGCATTCTTTTATTTATAATCCCTTTATGTGATGTCGCTCAGATGTCCGACTGTGGCATTCTTTTATTTATAAGCCCTTTATGTGATGTCGCTCAAACGTCCTATTGTGGCATTCTTTTCTTTTATAAGCCCTTTATGTGAAGTCGCTCAGACGTCCGACTGTGGCTTTCTTTTATTTATAAGCCCTTTATGTGATGTCGCTCAAACGTCCGACTGAGGCATTCTTGTTATTTACTTTTGCTATAAGCCCTTTATGTGGTGTCGCTCAGTCGCCCGACTGTGGCCTGTTATCATTTATTATTTATCCTACGAGGCGTCACTCAGACCCTCGTTTGGTCTCTTTGTTTTTATCTTTTGGATTTCGGGAGGATTACCGCCCGACTTCCATCTTCACCTTCACTGCATTCATATTTTATTCCGGTAGCATTTCGTTGGAATACTCTTATCCATTCATGTTGGCATTTGTTATATCTTAAGTCCGAACTGTCTTGCGAGTACATTCAAAGTACTCACCTGGCTTGTTTATTTGGCCAGATGTAGACGAAGGCGATCTCATGGATGAAGAGTTCGATAGCGAGTCCGACGCTTAGACGAGTCCCAGTCAGTCAATTGCGATCCTGGAGTTGATCACTGTTTTATAACCGCTTTCGCCTACCACCAAATAAATTTATTGGGTCTCACTCTGTCGGTGTACTAAGGTAGGGGTACCTCAGTACCCCAACTTGTGCATGGGCAGTAGCAGCTTCCCGCGGCAGGGCCTACCACGTGCTTGCCGGAGACCTTCCTGCTCCATATAAAACCATTCAAAAACAAAGTATACAAGACAGAAGATCGAGACCCCGGCAAGTGGAGCTTGTCGGGAAGGCCGTCCCAGGCTCAAGATTACCTCACTAGCACAAGACCCTGGCAAGAGGAGCTTGCCAGGAAGGCCAGAAGATTGCACTTCAGAAGACATGCCTCGGCGCGACGTGCGCCCCGGCCGGGCCCAGAGAGCGACAAGACTCAGAGCCCGACAAGCTCCCGGGCCCGGCAAGGTCAAGACCCCGGCAATTTGCTTGCCGGGGAGAGTTACGCTGTGTGCCCGCGCTCCAGCTCATCGAACCACGGATCGCCCTGGGGCCACTCCAGGGACGCGTGGCGGATGGCTATGCAGCCTGGGGGACACGGTGGCACTCCACGGTGATAAAGCCATCGCCGTGGCATACGGAGACGCAAGGGCGGGTGCTTTTGGGGTCGACGGCGACGGGCATTAAATGCTCTTGTCCCCCACTGTCAAAGTAGGTGATGACCACTGTTCACGCACTGTTCATCCACTGTTCCCGCACTGTTACAACTACCACCACTATTACATTTTTACCCCTTCTCCTACGTTGACACCTGTCGGTGACCCCTTGAACTATAAAAGGAGGCCCATGCACAACGTAGAGGGGGTTCGGAACCTAGATCGCTCACTTGCTCGGTGTAGCTAGTTCTTCAAGCTCCCGAGCTCCCCAACTCAATACAAACTAAGCAGGAGTAGGGTTTTACGCGTCCACCGCGGCCCGAACCTGGGTAAACTGCCCGCGTGCTCTCCACGATCTTCTCTTTGTGCTCCCTCCGCCCTCTTACCGCACAGACAAGGGGCTCCGGTCCCATAGGTGTTCGTGGTGGACAGTTTCCCCCGACATCTTTGGCGCGCCAGGTAGGGGGCATCGAGGTTGTGCGAACCTGATCCGGCGTTCACGCGGGCGCACTCTTTATCAACCTCTCCAAACTCGTCAGCTTCATCAACAACTGCGCCATGGCCCCGAAGAAGAAGGTTTCGGAGGTCACAGGCTCGTCTGCGTCTCATCCGCCGCCACCGGAGCCAACGGTGGGCGGGGGAGACGCCGTCGGAAGGGTGGTCGCCGGCGAGGAAACTCGCGGCGCCACCAAATCCAAGGACAAGACGGACGACCGAGCCTCGGTCTCCGTGGATGCGCCACGCCCATCTCAACAAACGACGACCCAGCAGCGCCATGCCACAGGAGGTGGCATCCGCTTGCTGGGCCAAGGGCAAACCGGAGGCTCGCGGGATGCTCCGGGCCATCGTCCTGGCACGAGCAAGGCGCGGTCGCCGGGGCGGGACCCTGCTCCTTCTAACCCAGTTAGGAGTCCGAGCATATCCCACTCCTCGCACCGCTCGCCCCCGCTCCCCTCCTCTCCAGCAGAAGCGCTCGCAAGGGCGCAACTGCTCCTCGACTTCCCTCCAGCGGCAGACAAGGCCGAAGACTGGAGGGCCACCATCCAGAGCCTGATTGCCTTCGCCAACAACGATTCTCCGCAGCAGCCGGCGACATCGCGGCCGCGGCAAGTCGAGAAGACGAAGGCCGACGGCGACAAGACCGCCGGGGGTGCAACCACCGTGCACTCCCCGCCGCGGAAGCAGAAGACGCCTCCCCGCCGGATCAACGTCGACGACGACTCCACTGCGTCGTCGGATCCGCGGGCTCGTCGGGACCAGCGCCAGGTCCTTGACGACCGGCGACAGGAAGACGCTCGAACGACGATCGAGCGCCGCCGAGAAGCTCGGCGACAATCAGATCAGCGAGCTGGAGCCGCTGTCGACACGCACGCGCCCGGTGAACCAGGCGACTTGTCGTACGCGGCAGGTTGCCCTGCGTTTACCCGTGAGCTGCGGCGCGTCCAGTGGCCCAGCATGAAGAACTTCAAGCCCGACGTACCGGAGAAGTACGACGGCAAGACGCACCCCTCGGAGTTTCTCAGCATCTACACAATCGCAGTGCAGGCTGCCGGGGGGCGCGACGAGAAGATATTGTCGAATTACTTCCCGCTCGTGCTTAAGCCAAACGTACGTTCTTGGCTTATGCACTTGCCGGAAGGCTCCATTTCTTCTTGGGCAGATCTTTGCCACCAGTTTGTTGGCGCCTTCACGGGCGGCCACAAACCCCACGGCCAGGAGAGCGATCTCCACATTCTGGCCCAGAAGGAAGGAGAACCCCTGCGCAAGTACATCCAACGCTTCAGTCGTGTGCAGCAGAACATCCCCGACGTCCACCCTGCTGCGGTTATCAGTGTGTTCCACCTAAACGTACGTAACCGCCGCATGCGTGAGGAGATGGCCATGACCAAGATACCGGATGTCAGCAAGCTCTATGCTCTAGCTGATAAGTGCGCATGCGCCGAAGAGGGGAGGAGACTCCCCGGAGAGGACGCTGGCGCAGGGGGAAGCGACAGCGACGACGCCGCCCCGGCAAAGAAGAGCCGGCGGTGAAACAACAGAAGGAAGAACAAGAAGGAAGTGCTTGCCGTCGAGAAGTCCGGCAAGGAGGCTCCCGCAAAGCAAACACAGGCTGGCGGCTCCGGCAAGGAGCCTGCCCCTGTGGCGGCAGCCGACAAGCAGGACGGCTCCGACAAGCAATACTGCAAGATCCACCGTACCAAGGGCCACGACCTCTCCAACTGCAAACGCGTCGAGTACCTCGTCGAGCAGCAGAAGGCTGAGTACGAGCGGCGCGACAAGGAGAAGGCCCAAGGTGGCGGGGGAGAACCAAGCAAGAAGCGGCCTTTCAATGGCCAGGGAGGACGCCGCGGCAAGGCCAAGCAGCGGCAAGGTGACCGACCTCCCCGGGGCCGCGACAAGGATGAAGAATACGACGACGATGACATGGAGGATGAAGATAACAGCGAGCAGGAGTTCCAGAAGGCCACGGAGGTCCTGTGCGTCGACGGTGGCGCCTCTCTGCACACCTCCCACCGCCAACTCAAGCAGTGGGTGCGGGAGGTGAATGCAGCAGAGCCGCCCGTGGAGTCGCGCAGGCTCCTCAAATGGTCCAGCACGCCCATCATTTTTTATCTTGAGGATCACCCTGACCGCACCACTGCGGTCGGGTGTTTGCCGATGCTGGTCTCACCCACCATCCGCAACCTCAAGGTCACCAAAATGTTGGTTGACGGCGGGGCCGGGCTGAACTTGATCTCCTCTGCTGTGATCAAGAAACTCCAAATCCCAGATGGCGAGCTCGAAGAGACCGGTTCTTTCCAAGGAATCAACCCGGGGAGGAGCAAGCCCAAGGGGAAGATAACTCTGCCAGTGACCTTTGGCGGGGAGCTCAACTTCAGAACTGAGCGCATAACCTTCGACGTCGCCGATATTCCATTGCCATACAATGGGATACTCAGCCGTCCCGCCCTCGCCAAGTTCATGGCAGCTTCCCACTACGCCTACAACGTACTCAAGATGCCGGGGCCGATAAGCATCATCACTGCCCATGGCGACAAGAAAGATGCGCTTGTCTGCGCCGACAAGATCTACCGGGACGCAGCAGCTGCGGCAGAGAAGGATACACTTGCCGCTGAAGCTCCCGGGGGGAAGAAGACCAAGACCAAGTCCGGCAAGTGCTCTGGGGCCCACTCCGGCAACCGCACCTCTTCGGAGTGCTGCGCTGCCGTCGAGGACGTTCCATCGAGCTCCACCGGAAAGTGTAAGAAGGGAATGGCCGCTCCACCGGCAACCAAGAAGGTGTCCGCCATGGAGGACGGCACTGGTGGTACCTTCACCATCAGTGCCACACTTGACAGCAAATAGGAAAGCGCGCTCGTTGCCTTCCTGCGGGCGAATGTCGATGTGTTTGCCTGGCAACCATCTGACAACCTCGGTGTTCCCAGGAAGGTAATTGAGCACAAGCTTGCTGTTTGTCCTCATGCGCGGCCCGTCAAGCAGAAGGTTAGAAAGCAAGTCGTGGAGCGCCAAGAATTCATTGCCGAAGAGATCAAGAAACTAGAAGCAGCAGGCCTAGTTAGAGGCGTGATCCATCCGACGTGGTTGGCAAACCCAGTCGTCGTGCGTAAGGCAAATGGGAAGTGGAGACTGTGTATAGACTTCACTGATGTGAATAAAGCATGTCCCAAGGATCCATTTCCCTTGCCGCGCATTGACCAGATCGTTGACTCCACTGCCGGATGTGAGCTGCTCTCTTTTCTTTATGCATATTCAGGCTACCATCAGATTTTCATGGCCGAAGAAGATGAAGAGAAGACTGCATTTATCACTCCGTGTGGCACGTATTGCTTCATACGTATGCCATTTGGACTGAAGAATGCAGGCTCAACCTTTGCAAGAGTAGTATACACTGCTTTTGAGCCACAGATCCACAGAAATGTAGAGGCCTACATGGATGATATCGTGGTGAAGAGCAAGAGCAAGGATACACTGATTCGAGATTTGGAAGAGACATTTCAGAACCTGCGCAAGATCCAACTTAAGTTGAACCCCGAGAAGTGCGTCTTTGGAGTTCCCTCCGGCAAGCTTCTCGGGTTCTTTGTGTCACAGAGGGGGATTGAAGCTAACCCCGACAAGATAAAAGCCATCGAGCAGATCGAGGCCCCGAAGCGCGTCAAGGATGTCAGGAGGCTTGCAGGTTTTGTGGCTGCCCTCAGTAGGTTCATTTCAAAATCTGCGGAACGCGCCCTTCCTTTCTTCAAAATTTTGAAGAAGGCAGGTCCTATGAAATGGACTCCGGAAGCGGAGGCAGCGCTGCAAGACTTGAAACGGTACCTATCCTCTACTCCAATACTTGTCGCACCTAGACCACAGGAGAAGTTGCTGCTATACCTAGCGGCAACCAACCAGGTGGTTAGTGCTGCGTTAGTAGCGGAGAGAGAGGCCGACGAGGAGTCTGCACCACCGGCAAGCGAATCCAGCGACAAGCAGGGGGCTGCTCCGACAAGCTCTGGCCCCGACAAGGACAACTCTGCGCAGGAACAGGAAGAAGTCCGGAAGAAGATGGTGCAGCGCCCGGTATATTTTGTGAGTTCCCTCTTGCAGGGGGCTAGATCAAGATACTCCGGGGCGCAAAAGTTGCTTTTCGGCCTCCTCATGGCCTCGAGAAAGCTGCGCCATTACTTCCAGGCACATGAGATAACAGTGGTCACTCGCTTTCCGCTGAAGAGGATATTGCACAATCCAGAAGCAACAGGCAGGATCGTTGAGTGGGCACTGGAGCTGTCAAGCTTTGGACTCAAGTTTGAAAGTACCTCAACCATACAGAGCCGAGCTTTGGCAGAATTCATAGCTGAGTGGACCCCAACGCCCGATGAAGAAGTCCAAGAAACAAGTGCACCCGTACAAGAAGCGACAAGTGAATGGTTGATGTACTTTGACGGTGCCTTCTCGCTGCAAGGCGCCGGTGCCGGCGTGGTACTTATCGCGCCCACCGGAGAGCACCTCAAGTATGTTATCCAGATGCACTTTCCCAGGGAGCAAGCGACAAACAATACTGCTGAATATGAAGGCTTGCTTGCCGGCCTCAGGATTGCGGTCGAACTTGGGATCAGAAAGCTGATTGTGCGGGGAGATTCTCAGTTGGTGGTCCGACAAGTTAACAAGAGTTACCAGAGCCCATTGATGGAAGCTTATGTAGATGAAGTGAGGAAGCTTGAAGAGCACTTTGAAGGTCTGCAAATGGAGCACGTCCCGAGAGCTCAGAATGAAATTGCAGATGGCCTTTCGAAATGTGCGGCGATGAAGTTACCTGTGGAACCAGGGACCTTCTTGCTCAAGCTAACTCAGCCGTCCGTTACACCATAAATTGGGCAGACCAAGAAGAGAAAGTTGGTCTCCGGCGACTACTTGCCGGCGGATCTTCCTGAAACCGCCGTCAAGGTCCCCAAGATCAACGATCAGAACGCTGAGGAACAGTTTGCTCCTGCAGATCCTCGGATCTGTAATGTTGAAGCAAGTGTTCCCGACAAGCCTCGCCCCGGCGAGCTTGCCGGGGGGCCTTCAGCTCCGACAGAACCAGAGGTTCTTGCCGTGGAAGCTGAGGTTCCCGCAGCGGCCCTCGAGCCTTTAGTCCTTGCCGTCGAGCCCCAGGCTCCGGCATGGGCGCAGCAGATCATCCGTTTTCTGCAAACTGGAGAACTTCCCGACGACCCTCAAGAGATAGAGAAGATAACAAGGCAGTCAAGTATGTACCAGTTCGTGGATAACGAGCTGTACAGAAGAAGACTCAATGGTGTCAGGTTGAAGTGCATTTCCAGAGAAGATGGACAGAAGCTGTTGGCAGAAATACACGGAGGCATATGTGGCCACCACATTGGCGCAAGGGCGCTTGCCGGGAAGGCGTTCCGGCAAGGGTTCTTTTGGCAAGAAGCCCTCCAAGATGCAACTGCACTAGTAACCAAGTGTGAAGCGTGCCAGTTCCATGCAAAGCAAATTCATCAGCCAGCTCAAGCTCTCCAGACGATTCCTTTGTCCTGGCCCTTCTCGGTCTGGGGGCTCGATATCCTCGGCCCCTTCCCCCGAGCTGTCGGAGGCTTTGAGTACTTGTACGTTGCAATCGACAAGTTCACAAAGTGGCCAGAAGTGGAACCAGTGAGAAAGGTGACAGCACAGTCAGCGGTCAGGTTCTTCAGGTCAATTGTTTGCCGTTTCGGGATCCCTAACAGGATCATCACCGACAACGGTACACAATTCACTAGTCGCACCTTCATGCAGTACGTCCAAGACCTTGGCGCCAAGGTCTGTTTCGCTTCTGTTGCTCACCCGAGGAGCAACGGTCAAGCGGAGAGGGCCAATGCTGAAGTGCTGCGCGGACTCAAGACAAGGACCTTTGACAGGCTGCGCAAGTGCGGAAGAAACTGGATAGAGGAGCTACCGGCGGCTCTTTGGTCAATCAGAACGACACCAAGTCGAGCCACCGGACAGACACCCTTTGCTCTAGTCTATGGAGCAGAGGAAGTTCTCCCTACGGAACTCGTATACGGATCTCCTCGAGTGCTCGCTTATGATGAGCTCGAGCAAGAGCAACTATGACAAGAAGATGCATTGCTCCTCGAGGAGGAACGTCTCCAGGCTGCTGTACGAGCTGCTCGATACCAGCAAGCCTTGCGTCGCTACCATAGCCGCAAGGTTAAGGCCAGGAGTCTCGAGGAAGGCGACCTTGTTCTTCGGCGTGTTCAGTCTGCCAAGAATTCCAACAAGTTGACGCCGAAGTGGGAAGGCCCTTATCGGGTGAGACAAGTCACAAGGCCCGGCGCTGTCCGCCTTGAGACCGAAGAAGGCTTACCGGTGAGCAACTCCTGGAACATAGAGCATCTTCGCAAGTTTCACCCATAAGGCGCGGTTGCCGCGATCCGCTCCGGCAACCACCTTTTGTACAAGTTTTGCCGCTGTTGCATGTAACCCTTTGTACAAAGCCGGGCGCAGATCCCGTGCATCAGTAAAGCTTTCGTGTTTTGTGCTATTTGCCTTTTCCATGCTTTTCTTCGCTATTTGCATGTGTTACTTGGCATTTCTTGTACAACACACGTATCTGGTAAGCATTAGCACGCCGAAAGGCCATATACTTGTTTCCCTCTTCTTTTTCCTTGCCTCTTAAGCAGAAGGAATGTTCCTCGCGCACAAGTTTGCCGGGGGGGGGGGAGGAGGTGGAGGATGAACCAAGTGCTGTTCAAGAAAGAGAAGCCTTACCGGGAAGCAAGCAATATATAAAAGCTAAGTTATTAGAATTTGAGCAGTTCAAATTTTTAATTCTTAAGTTGTCTTCCTTGAACAACCACACTTTGTATGGAAAACCTGTGCGCGGAGGAACCTACCCGTGGCTAGCCGCACCCTTATCTTGTTTTCGAGTACGCTCAACGACTTAAGTGAGCTGCGACAAGTGTCGCGCCCTTGTTTCGTTTTCGAGTTCACTCAACAAGCTGAGTGTGTTGCGACTAGCTGCGGCAAGGTTGCTTGCCGGTGAGACCTTGGCCGGCAGGCTGCTCAGAGTCCAGCACTCAGCGCTCGCGGCAAAGGGCCCTTGCCGGCAAGCTCCCTGGAAGCGTGGGGAGAAAAGCATACAAAGTAAAGGACCAAGACAAGGGAGATAACATTGCACTGATTGATCAAAAATAAGATAAATATCTTACAAGGGATAACTTGTCGCAATGACTCATAAGTTCATGGCACACTATGCAGCAACAAAAGAGATGAAGAAGAGGAGGCCTAATCTACGCGGTCGCCCTCAATCCTAGAGATCTTGTTCACTTTGGCGATGATGTGGGCGACCTGCGCCTTCAGTGCCTCCGTGTTCGCGTTGGCCGGCAAGCTTCGGAGAACGTTGACGAGATTTATACCAGGGTTGCGGTACACTATCTTCGTCAGAACGCGCTCCAAGGTTCCCGCACAGAGCTGGCGTGACTCCTAGGCCAGTTGCGCGGGGAGCTTCTTCCGAAGATCTGCAAGAGCCGGCGCGATCCCTCTGAAGAAGAGGCTGAGCTTGGCGTTGTGGGGGAGGTTTGGATCCGGAGAGTATATAAGATGCTCGACCTTCGGCGCCAGCAGCTCCTGGTCGATGTTGGATGCAGAGGCCACCAAGTCGTCGGTCCACACCTCAACGGTCCCATGGAAGTTCTCAGCCACAGTGGTGGCGTTCTCCACCAAGCCTCGCTCCTTGCGGAGCTCTTCCTTCAGCTTGGTTTCCCGGTCCCGGACGGCGTCAAGCGAGTCCTTCAACGTGGAAACCTTCAGCTCCAGATCCTCAATCGAATCCTTGGTGGCCTTCAGCTCGTCGCCCTGTTTGGAGAGACGCACCTGGAGTTCGGAGTTGGTGTGGGCGTCCTTCTCGCACTTTGTGTTGAGCGCGGTGACCCTCTCCACGCTCGCTTTCAGGGACTCCTCCAGTTGCGCAACCTTGGCCGCGAGCTCCTCCTTGGCGGTCTCCGCGGCAGCCGCGGCGGCCTTCGCCTCCTTCAACTCTCCGCCAAGGGCCTGCTCCCGGGCGGCAAGGTCTTCCTCGTGGGAGTCGAGGTTGACCTTCCGTTGGGTGAGCTCTCCTTCTCGCCGGGACAGCTCTTCTCCGGCGAGTCGCTGCTGCTCCTCGGCCTCGGCCTTCTCCAGGAGCCACTCCTGGTACTCCCCGGCGAGCCTCTCGCGCTCCTCCGCCACGTCGTGGAGGGCAGCCTGGTTGGTGGCGCGGAGCTCCGCCGCGCGCTTCTCCATGTCGGCGGCGGCCTTGGCGGCAAGGGCCTCCCGAGACGCGAGCTTCGCCTGCCTGGCCCGGTAAAGGGCCAGGAGCTGATGAAGCAGCTTCTCCTCCTCGGGCCCGTCGCTTCCGCCGGGCGCCTCGATGATCTTCAGTCCCGCGGAGGCGAGAACCTCTCCATCAAAGGCCTCTCCCTCCACGGGGGCTCGCGATGAAGATCCCCACGGCACCTGGATGTAAACGCCGTTGGGGGCCTCAAGATAGTAGGCAGACGGCTCCTTTTCGGTGGAGGGGTCGGCGGCCGGCGCAGCGCTCGACGCTCCTGCCGCCTCCGGGCTGGCAGTATGGCCGCCGTCCCCCTCCCCGGCCGCCGCGTCTGCGGCCGGATCAGTCTCCTCCGCAGCCGGCTCGGTGGCTCCCGTCGTGTCCTAAACGACAGGGGCGTTGCCGCCGTCGCCCTGCGTGCCCTCCTCCACGATGATGGTTTCCGTCTCCATCTGTTCTGGGGGAGAAGGATCTAGAAGAAGAAGAAAAAGAAGAAGAAGTTCAAGCAAATATCCAAAAAAGATGAATCCAAGAAGACAAGATTACAAAGCATACCTTGGCGGACTTCGTCGACGGCGGGCTCCCTCGCCGGGGAGCTCTGCCTTGGCGAGGTGGCCGCCCTCGCCGGGCTGCTCGCCCTTGGCGGGGTACCCGCCCTTGGCGGAGCACTCTCCCTTGCCGGAGAATTCGTCCTTGGCGGGGACGGCTGGGCCTGCGGCTCTTCGGGAGCGGTCTCCGGATGCTCCTGTGGCTGCGGCTCCACCTCTGCATAAAACAATCAAGACAACAACAAGAACAACAAGGTGTTAGCATAAACAAGATCCTCAAGCGCGCCCGACGAGCGGAAAGGTTGAAACCAAACTTACGCTGGGGGCTGCGCTGGGGGCTGCTCCTCGGAGTAGCGCTCGGGTCCGGCAAGCTCGTCTCCGGCGCGTCCCCAGTCGCCGCGACGGGCGAGTCATCCGCGACCTCGACGACGGGAACCTTGGCCTTCTTCGCGACTCGCTGAGCCAGGGTCCTGAAATCGAAGCAAGAAGCAAGATCAGAATCAACAAGAGTCAAAACAAAGTTAAAGAAGATACAAGACCTCAAGTTCTTACTCCTGTTCCTCGTCGTCGTCATCGTCGCTCAGGGCGGAGAAATCGAATGCCACCTGAGGCGCGTCCGCGCGAGGGGCAGGAGGTGAAGACTCCCTCGGGCGCTTGGCGGTCCCCGGGACTGGGGGCTGCGAAGACCCAGCCCCTGTGGACGCCGAGGCCCGGGGAGCGGGCGGAACAGCCGCTCCGCCCTGCGAAGACCCTCCTCCGCTTGGCGCTGACGTGCGGGGCGCCTCCGCCGTGGCCTGTGTGCGGGTCGCCCCCGCCGTGGTTGGTGCGCCGGGCGCCCCCGTCGCAGCTTGGCTCCCCCGGGTAGCTCGCGCCGCCCGGCGAGTTGGTTGTTGTCGGGGCGCCTGCGCCCTCGCCCCCGTCGTCGCCTTGCGGAGACGTTTCAGCGGAGATCGCCTGGGACTTGCCGAGGCGGGGAGGTCTCCGATGATGAGGAGAGGTCGTTGGCATAGAGCCCCAGAGACCCGTCGGAGTCCTCGTCGGCCCCGGCGTCCTCCTCCTCCTCGGCTGGCTCGCTGGGCCCAGCGCCCTGCCCTGCAGCCGTTCTCCCTCCGGCGCCTCCGCTCCCTCCGGCGCCTCCGCTCCCTGCGGCGCCTCTGTTTCCTCCGGCGGCGCTGCCTCTCGCCGCGGCCTCGGTCACGATTCCGGGGATCCCGGAGTGCCTCAAAGAAGGGACCCCGGCAAGCTCGTCGGGAGGAAGCTGCAGTAGTCTGCGGATCTCCGCCTCCTCTGCTTGGCAGGACGCATCCGCAGCCTCTGCCTCATCGGGTGTAAAGCCAAACTCTCCTGCCGCTGCGGCTGCAGCGGCCTCCTCTACCCGAGAAGCTATATAAGCAATCTCCTGGTCGGTGGTGTCCCGGGTGAGCCCCTTGATCTCATCCTTATTCTTCGGCACCTCCACCAGGTTGTCGAAGAAGCTCATGATGTCTGCTGACTTGGGCGGTATCCACGTGCGGTCCACGCCATGCGAGTCGCATGCGGGCATCATGGCGCGAAGAGGATCCCGGGCCGTGCTGTTGCAGAGGGGCACCACTCCCCGGGGAGCTCTGAACCACTCTGGGTGGGCCGGGTCGTGCTTAAAGAGTTCCCGGACCATCCCCTTCAGCTCCAGCGCCATGAAGTTGAAGTTTAGCCTCGGGCGCAATCTCATTACGTCCGCCGCGTTGCCGTACTCCCATGCCGGCCTCTTCCTATCCTGTAGAGGGGCAATGCGGCGGCGGAGGAAATCTGCTCCTACTTCTCCGACGGACAACTTTGCTACCCGGAGGCGAAGAATCCTGATGAGGGCGATGTTGAGCTTGATGTCGTCCGAATCCAACTCACTCCAGTCCCTGCCGCGCACGATGGCTGTTGTGCGCGGCGCAGTGAAAGGTTGCGGCTCGTCCTCAACTATCCAGCACCAGTCTGCACGCCACTCCTCCCACTTGCCGCGGAGCTCCCCCGGCAAGTAGGACTCCTTCTTGTTCAAGCGGAAGACCCAAGAAATCCCCCCGGAGAGGGGGGCGCCGGCCTCTACTCTAGGGGTGAAGAAGTGCCTAAACAGCACTACGTTCGGATAGATCCCAATATAGTTTTCGCACAGGTGTGCGAAAACCGCCATCGTGAGGATGGCGTTGGGGGTGAAGTCAAGAAGGTGGAGGCCGTAGGTGTGCATGATATCGCAGAAAAAGTCGGAAAAAGGGGGACAAAGGCCGCAATGAAAGGAAGCTGCGAAGAAGAAGTACCCGCCGGGATAATTGTCCTTGGCGGCGGCGGGATAGGCTCTGGTCCGAGGATGCGCCTTGGTCTCCTTGGCCCAGAACAAGTAGTACTTGTTCCAGAGTTCCCGCGCGCTGAGCCGCGGCGCGAAGACGACATTCCTCTTCCGCAGAAGAGCAAGCCTCGCCGCCTGGTCAGATTTCTCCTTCTTGGTCTTCTCCGCCTTCGCCTTCTCGGTCTTCGGGGCCATGGCGGAGGCGGCAAGGGAAGGGGGACGAAGAGTCCGGCGGCGCCGCGGCTGCGGAAGACGGCGGAGGAGGTGTGGAGGCGGAGCGCAAGGGGGAATCTCTGGAGATGGAGGAAGAAGCAATGAAGGCGTAGGAGGGGAACCGCTCCTGCTTCCTCTGCTTTTATGGGGAAGTGGGGGACATTTCGCTCTTTCCATTAAAAGAACGTGGCCACGTCCCATCCCACGACGCCGCAATCGACGCGTGCTGTTACGGAGGGACGTGGCGGATGCGGAAGTGGATTCGGCGTGCCGTGGGCCGCGCGTGCCCGTGCACTGTTTTGGGCCTGGCCCAACAGCGCTCGGCACCGTGTGTGGCCCAGGCCCGGGGGCTCCTGTCGCTGTACTAAGGTCGGGGTACCTCAGTACCCCAACTTGTGCACGGGCAGTAGCAGCTTCCCGCGGCAGGGCCTACCACGTGCTTGCCGGAGACCTTCCTGCTCCATATAAAACCATTCAAAAACAAAGTATACAAGACAGAAGATCGAGACCCCGGCAAGTGGAGCTTGTTGGGAAGGCCGTCCCAGGCTCAAGATTACCTCACTAGCACAAGACCCTGGCAAGAGGAGCTTGCCAGGAAGGCCAGAAGATTGCACTTCAGAAGACATGCCTCGGCGCGACGTGCACCCCGGCCGGGCCCGGAGAGCGACAAGACTCAGAGCCCGACAAGCTCCCGGGCCCGGCAAGGTCAAGACCCCGGCAAGGTGCTTGCCGGGGAGAGTTACGCTGTGTGCCCGCGCTCCAGCTCATCGAACCACGCGTCGCCCTGGGGCCACTCCAGGGACGCGTGGCGGATGGCTGTGCAGCCTGGGGGACACGGTGGCACTCCACGGTGATAAAGCCATCGCCGTGGCAAACGGAGACGCAAGGGCGGGCGCTTTTGGGGTCGACGGCGACGGGCATTAAATGCTCTTGTCCCCCACTGTCAAAGTAGGTGATGACCACTGTTCACGCACTGTTCATCCACTGTTCCCGCACTGTTACAACTACCACCACTATTACATTTTTACCCCTTCTCCTACGTTGACACCTGTCGGTGACCCCTTGAGCTATAAAAGGAGGCCCATGCACAACGTAGAGGGGGTTCGGAACCTAGATCGCTCACTTGCTCGGTGTAGCTAGTTCTTCAAGCTCCCGAGCTCCCCAACTTAATACAAACTAAGCAGGAGTAGGGTTTTACGCGTCCACCGCGGCCCGAACCTGGGTAAACTGCCCGCGTGCTCTCCACGATCTGCTCTTTGTGCTCCCTCCGCCCTCTTACCGCACAGACAAGGGGCTCCGGTCCCATAGGTGTTCGTGGTGGACAGTTTCCCCCGACACACTCCGACACCCGATGGACTGTATTATATTGGAGTCACATCACCCACTTCACTATGACATATTCCACCACCTTTTATTACGAGTCATTAGTATGCCACCCTGCCTTGTGTCATATCCGCCTCTATATAATATATATTGGCATGCTTATAATAAAATTTGTTGAGCAACCCCTAGCTCAACCTTGTATAATATTCAGTGTACCTGAATTCTGTATCAAGGAATTGTCTGCCAGCAGGAATGATATTCCTCGCTGGTTTAATAAAAAGGCCGGTCTTCCGGTAATTATTTTACTGAAGGACCGGTCGTGACAACCTTGGTATCAGAGCCAGGCTGACTGTAGGAAGCCACTAGGTGCGCTCGCTAATTGGTTATTAGCGAAAAATCTGATTTTTAGCATTTTTACATCTGTAGCAATTTTCTGTTGGTCAGCATAAATTTATGGCCTGACTATTCGGAATTTTTGTCTACTTTTGTAGATGGCCAGCAACGACTGTGATGCACAGGTGTTCGCCAACATTCCAGAGGGGTTTGTTAAGCTCCTCTTCGCCATCACCAAAGTCGCAATTGGGCCATCCACACGTCTCGAATTTACACTCTACCGTCACAAGCTCAACGACAGCGTGTCTATGCATCAGGTTGTGGTACACTTCAAAGGTGGGCGTTCTGAAGCGCGCCGCCTTCGATTTGTGGGCAGAGCCATGCCTACGGAGAGGCATGCTATGCAGATGGCTGCCCGTGAGGCGATAGCTCATCTCCGGGACATCCTTCCTTCGATGAAGACTCGTCGCTTCCGTTACCTCCCATGCCACGTTCCTTATACGTGTCACTATGCATTTGCATGCGTAAATGGGGAGCGTGACGAAGCCATTGAATCAATGGTTGAATACCTCAAGGCACTTGAGGCAGCCTTTGATAATCTGGTGGACGACCTGGTGGCCACCCGTATGGAGATGGTCCAGAGTGGCTCCGCCAACAGGAGGGAGCTGCTCCATACTGCACCACCGATGACATTTGTCTTGTCCGCCGCATCCCATGCACCTTCCATCGTAGCAACCGCTCGCCGTCTGCACCGCTTGCTACACCTGCTTCGACACCTCGTACTCATACTCCGCGCCTGGACCCCATCAGTGAGGAGGAAGTTGAGTCTCCAGCACCATTAGGCCTTACCATCGGCAGGCCGAGGGAAATATTCAACATCTCCGACTAGCGCGTTATTTCGCGACACGCTGCGCTCGCTTATATTATTTGTAAGTTTTGTAAAATAGGTTGATGGGAGTAGTCTGTTTGTGCATCATGTAGGACCTTGGGGGAGTGCACTAGTTTTATATAACATGTCAGGATGTGTACGCACACCCTGAGTGACGTATGTATAATTAGAACCGGCGTATAATATATGTACTAGCAGCCTTCTCCGTGCGCAATCAACCAGTTTATTTCAAAAATCTTTTTCGAGCTCGTGTTTGATCGCTTTTGCAAAATCTTGGTTTATTTTGCTGCTCGGTTCTTCTCAGGTTTTTTGCTTTGTAACCCCAGAGTAAGAAATGACTCGTCCCTGGACACGTTCCATGCCAAGTCTGCTGGAAGAAAATTATGGCACACAGACAAACAACAATTTCTCATAGGGGCAGTCAAGTCAGCAGGGCAGTGAGTCAGCATTTTCTCAAGTGTGCCGTCTTTATGAGCAAAGTCAGCAACAGCACCAAGAAATGATGAACCATGTCATTAACATGGGAAATCACCGTGAACCATACCAGCAGCACTCAAAATTACCTGAATTTCAGAAGACGCGTCCAACAACATTTTCGCACACGGACAAACCTCTTGAGGCCGATGATTGGCTTCGAGATATTGAAAGGAAATTAATTGTGGCACAATGCTCAGACCGTGAAAAAGTGTTGTACGCGCCGCATTATCTTACTGGAGCAGCCGCGTTTTGGTGGGAAAATTTTCTGCTTATGCATCCCGACATAAATAATATCACCTAGGAAGATTTCAAGGAAGGCTTTCATGGGGCACACATCCCTAAGAGTATTATGAAGATCAAGAAAAGAGAATTTGATGACCTCAAGCAGAGAGGCATAACAGTACAGGAATACAATAGTTAGTTTGCGCAATTATCACGTTATGCCAACGAAGAGCGAATGACGGAAAATAAAAAGATGGAGAAATTCCTGGACGGACTGGCACCAGCACTAAAATGCCAGTTAGTCGTACACACTTTTCCAGATTTCAAGACACTGGTAGACAAAGCCATTACACTGGAAAATGAACGTCGCAGTCTGGAAGACATCCGCAAGAGAAAAAGGGATCAGACCAACCACCCCCGCAACAAAAAGAATAAGATAAATTTCCAGAGGTACGGGGCGAGCAGGCCCACGACCAACGACACACGTCCAAATAAGAATTTTCATGTAAGGGACAAGGATTTCACCTATCGTCCGGGTGTTACCTGCTACGCATGTGGAGAAGAGGGACACTATGCAAAACATTGCCCTAAGCCAAGAAACTCAGCGCCAAAGCCAAACAACAACAGAATCAATTCCGCGCCCAAGGGTAACAATTTCAACCCCAATAACAATCACAGGAAAGGCCACCTGAACCATGTGACCAAGGAGCAGGCACAGGATGCACCGGATAGCGTACTCGGTACGTTCCCTGTCAACACAATACCTGCCACGGTTTTGTTTGATTCTGGAGCTTCTCATTCGTTCATTTCATAGAGTTTTGCTTTGCAACATGGTTTTTCAATGCTACCCTTGGGAAAATCAATGACCATCAAGTCCCCCGGGAGTAAGCAGACCACTCAGAATTACTGCCAAGGTTTGACCATTGAAATTGAGGGATTAAAATTTCACGCAAACCTCATCGTGTTGGAAAACAAAGGACTGGATGTTATCCTAGGAATGGATTGGCTAACCACCAATAAAGGATTTATCGACTGCTTCAATAGAACAGTGATTCTTACTCATCATCATGGAAAAACAATAAGAGTCGCAGCTCAGGAAAGACCAGTACCTCGGCAACCAAAATTAAACAAAGTTGATACATCTGAGTTAAGCAAGGTTCTAGTTGTATGTGAATTTCCAGACGTATTTCCCGAGTAATTACCAGGCATGCCGCCAGACAGAGAAACATAATTCATTATTGAGCTAGCACCGGGAACCACCTCCATATATAAGAAACCATATAGAATGGCGCCATCCGAGTTGGTTGAATTAAAGAAACAAATAAAGGAACTGCTGGACAAGGGATTTATACGGGCCAGCTCCTCACCTTGGGGCTCGCCAGTATTATTTGCCAAGAAGGAGGATGGGACCATGCGACAGTGTATAGACTACCGAGCGCTGAACATGGTCACAATCAAGAACAAATATCTGATGCCACGGATAAATGATTTATTTGACCAGCTCACGCAAGCCAAGGTTTTCTCAAAAGTTGACTTAAGGTCAGGATATCATCAACTGAAAGTACGGACAGAAGATATCCCAAAAAAAGCATTCACCTCAAGATACGGACTTTATGAATTTACAGTAATGCCGTTTGGACTGACCAACGCCCCCGCATATTTCGTCCACCTCATGAACAAGGTATTTATGAGATTCATGGACAAATTTGTGGTGGTATTTATTGATGATATCTTGGTATATTCCAAGACACCGGAAGAACATGTTGAACACCTCCGCATTCTACTGGGAGAATTAAGGAAACACCAACTTTACGCCAAATTCAGCAAATGTGAATTTTGGTTGAGACAAGTGGGTTTCCTAGGACACGTATTAACACAAGAAGGAGTTGCTGTGGACCCAGATAAAGTCAAGGATGTACTTGGCTGGAAGTCGCCAGCCAGTGTAACGGATATACGCAGTTTCCTCGGTATGGCCGGATATTACAGAAGGTTTATTGAAGGATTTTCTACCATAGCCAAACCAATGACACAGCTACTCAAGAAGGATAAGAAATTTGAGTGGACCGAAGCACGTGAGAAAAGCTTCCAAGAGCTCAAAAAGAGGTTAACAACATCCCTAGTATTAATTGTACCAGACATACACAAGAGCTTTGAAGTATATTGCGACGCATCCCGGAAAGGCCTCGGATGCGTACTGATGCAAGAAGGCAAAGTGGTCGCCTACGCTTCCCGGCAACTGCGAAAACATGAAGAAAATTATCCTACTGATGATTTGGAGTTGGCAGCAGTCATCCATGCACTCAAGGAATGGAGGCACTTTTTGCTAGGAAATCGCTGTGAAATATATACGGACCATAAGAGCCTCAGCTATATTTTCACACAGCCAGATCTCAATTTACGACAACGACGCTGGCTGGAATTGGTAAAAGATTACGATGTTGGTATCCACTATCACCCAGGGAAAGCAAACGTGGTAGCAGATGCTCTCAGCCGTAACCCCAGCCCGAACAGCGGTAGCATACAGAACCTGAGACCCGAATTTCAGCAATAATTCGCCAGACTCAACTTACTGATGGTCATGAAAGGCGAAGTGTCCAAGCTAGAAATACAGCCTACGCTGATAGAGCAAATAAAGAAGGCCCAGCCTGAACACCCCAGCATCGAAGGGATAAAAAGAAAAGTAAGTCAGGGCAAGGCCTCAGAATTCACCATAGACAGTGAAGGAATATTATGGTTCAGAGACAGACTTTGCGTACCAAATAGCAACGACCTTAAACAGCAAATTCTAGCCGAGAGCCACACCGCTCCATACTCGATCCACCCTGGAGGTACGAAAATGTACAAATATATTCAGGAAAGATTTTGGTGGCATGGCATGAAGAGGGACATAGCCACATTTATCGCATGCTGCGATTCATGTCAACGCATTTAAGCCGAGCACCAAAAACCCACAGGGCTATTACAGCCAAACAAGATACCAGAACGGAAATGGGACGATATTGGAATGGATTTTATTGTTGGACTACCACGGTCACAACACGGTAACGATGCCATATGGGTCATCACAGATAGACTGACCAAGGTGGCACATTTCATACCCGTCAAGACAACTCACACCACTCAAAGGCTCGCCAAGCTTTACCTCGCCCGGATAGTATGCCTACATGGTGTCCCCAAGACTATAATATCCGACAAGGGCACTCAGTTCGTCTCAAAATTTTGGGACCAATTGCAGCAAGCCCTCGGGACACAACTAACGTTCCGCACGGCTTACCACCCCCAGACTGGAGGACAAACAGAACGAGTAAATCAGATACTCGAAGACATGCTTAGGGCATGTGTCGTCACCTATGGGGCCAGTTGGGAGGAAAGCTTACCATATGCCGAGTTCGCATATAACAATTGTTACCAAGCTAGCCTGCAGATGTCACCTTTCGAAGCCTTGTACGGACGAAGATGTCGTACTCCATAGAACTGGTCAGAAACATGGGACAGTCACATCTTCGGCCCGGATATGTTAAAGGAAGCCAAGGAGAGAGTAAAAATGATACGGGATCGACTCAAGACCGCCCAAAGCCGACAAATGAGCTATTACGATCAAAAGCACCGGGAAATAAGCTTTGAGCCCGGCGACGACGTATACTTACGTGTGTCACCGATGAGAGGACTACAACGATTCAAAGTCAAAGGGAAACTGGCACCACGATTCATCGGACCCTTCCGTATAGTTGCACGGAGAGGCACAGTAGCTTACCAACTGGACCTTCCCAAGGAACTGTCCGAGGTCCACGATGTGTTCCACATCTCGCAACTACGGAAGTGTGTAAGCAACCTAGAGAAACATGTGTCACATGAAAACCTTGATGTGCAACCAGATCTCACATACCGAGAACACCCAGTGAAGATTTTGGAGGAGTCTGAAAGGAGGACCCGTCAGAAAACTATTAAATTTCTCAAAGTTCAGTGGAGTAATCACACAGAGAATGAGGCCACATGGGAAAGGGAAGATTTCCTTCGGACAGAACATCCACACTTATTTGAGGATCAGCTGAAATCTCGGGGACGAGATTTTTCCTAAGGGGGTAGGTGTTGTAACACCCCAAATTTTTGAGTTGGTTTTTCCTTCAAACTTTTGGCCTTTTTGGAAGGGGATTGTTTGATCTTTCCTTTTTGCCCTTCTAAAATTCCTTTTGGCCAAAGTTTGTGTGTCTTCTCAAGCTTTGTTTTTGGCCTTGAAGTCTTTCTCTTGTGTTTGGCTCAAGCACAAGTTGAGTTTCAAAAGAAGTTGTTTGAGTTCTCCCTTCTTGATTTAAACCTCCCAAAGTTTAACCTTGGACTTATCTCCCCTCCAACCTTCATCTTGCCATGATCCCAATAGAAATAATTTTCTCCAAGACTCTCTCCACACCTTGTGACAAGTCTCTCATGAATTCCAGCAGGTTGTAAGCTTATTGGGATTTTTCTCCTATTTATTTCACTCCAAAACAAATTCTGTCTTTTATAGTGGACCTTGGTGATTTACAAAGGAGACACCAATTCCATTTATTTATTTGACTCCAAACCAACTCTCCTAGATGGTCTTTAGTACCCACAACCTAGATCCATCTTGTTTCACTGGTCCATAGTTCAAATTTTTCAAATTTCACCTACAGCAAGTTTGGACCAGATTTGCAATATTTGGTGAAATTCATATTTATCTTCTTCCAAAAATTCTGTGAAAAATCATGCTGCCTCTAGATACATCAAGAGGCCACTCCACCAAAAATCAGCCCTAGAGGCATTGCACACATGCCAGAATCATTTCATCAAACACCTAACCTACACTGTTCTGTCAAATTCAGAACTGTTAACTAAAACTGTCTACACTTCGTCAGTTTCGTCAGATTCTTTAGCGCAGCGACAAAACTCGTATGTACTTCCTTGGCTCGACGCCGCGCTGCAGCTTCTTTTTATCCATGCGCCGCACGCTCGCTTGGCCATTTCTAGGCGTCGGTGGCGCCCTGGCCGACCAAGCCGGCGACTGCCACGGCCACAGCGACGCCTGTGGCGGCTGACAGAAGCCACCACCGCAGCTCCATGTCGTTTCGCGCCGCCCAAACCACCCCAGTGCTCCCCGTGTCCATCTCCACAGCCAACGCACGCCTGGCACGCCGTCGCCGTGGACTGGCACACGCAGAGCGCCGTTTCTGCCGCCGACGTGTCGCGCGGCCGTTCCGTCGAGGATAGGCCGTAACTCCACCTCTCCTAATGAGTTAGGCGCGGGAATGGAACCCCTACAGCTCCTAGATGATGCTTGAATCCCTAACCCCGCCGTCCGACCACTGCAGTGCCGTAATTGGCTCGCTGGACTTATACGTTCGAGGCAGCCACCTCGAGCCGCCTATAAAAGGGCACCCCAGAGCTCGTTCTCGAGCCCACACATCCTCACTACCTCCCTAGACCACGCCCAGCCTCTGGAAGAGCCCTAAGAGGCCCTTCTTCCCCAGCTCCGACCAGCTACCTCCGCCTCGGGCTCCAGCTCCGTTCACTCCGGTTAGGGCTTCTCCGCCGCCGTGAACTTGAGCGTAGCATCCTGGCATCCACTAGGCCTAACCCCCACCTCAATTTCACCCGACGAGGTCCACGACCACCCGACTCTACCACCGTTCGTCAACGTGGGGCTCGCCCATACCCAACTCTACCACCGTTCGACGCGGAAGACCACCATGAAGCCGTAGGTACCTCTCCCCTCCCCTAAATCGCCGTAGATCGACGCCGGCGATCACCGCAGCACCGGCGCCGGCGCGGCCCTGCTTCTGGTTTTCAAACCCGACAAGTGGGGTCCCCAGTCAGCCTCACATCTCTCCCCCTCGAATGGTTTTCTGTTAGCGCATTTGGCAAGATACGTCTCCCCTCTGCAGTTGGCGTACTTCGTACCGATTCGCTTTGTTATTTTCTGTTCTAGCCCTTGGATCTTTTCTGTTTCATTGGAGATGGGTCCCTGGACAGAAACCTTAACATCTTTTAAACTATAAATGAGTTTGAGTTGATTCTTTTTCTGTCCTCTTTAGTTTTCTGCCTAGTTTTTTGTCATATTTATGTGGAAATTTTTGGAACAACTTTATTTTGCACGCACGGTATTTATGTTAGTATGTATTTGTTTGGATACATAGATACCGGAGGCCGTGACGGAGACGCGAATCACACCGAGTTAGGCTCCGACTTTTCAGAACCAGGCAAGCATGTTTGACCTCTTGATATGATGAGTGTGTTGCATGTTTGCTCGAGTAGCTCGTTTCATAAGCATAATCATATGGGCATATGTGTATGGCATATTTCATGCAAGTAAGCTTCGGGTGAGTCCCGAAGGAGAACGTTGAACCACCTCGATCATATGGTGATATGATGGGTGGAATGCTGGTATTGTTGAAGCATGCCAGTAGCTAGTTAACTCAATATCAACGGAGATCATATCATGACTCCGTCCATCTCTTTTTCCGGTACTATCATAGGCCGTCCGTTGGGATTACGGTCTAGTCAGTTGTAAACCACTCCCCGAGTACACACCAAGTAGAGGGGCCGGGATGAGGGTTCCATGGCCCTGGATTAAAGCCTGTCATCCGGTCAGGGGGCATGGGTGTTTCCAGTTGGGACCGAGAGGGGGGCACCCCTTAGAGCGCGCATATATAAATTTGATCCCATGCTATTCGAGGTTGTAGCCTCCCCGTCTTAAAGTTTTCCGTGAATGTCGTCGCGGGTGATTCCGGACGACAGGATGTTAAACGGGTGTGTACTGGTTAGTTGGGTTTCTACTAAAACACCGTAGACGGGACTAGCCCACGTGGCTAGTAGAACCCGTTGGCTATGAGTTAATAGTCCAATCTCTACAGAGTTAATTTCCTTCAGTATCCATGTTTATGGCCTAGGGTCAATCTTCATGTCAACCCAGTGACCGTCTCTAGTATATTCTTGTCGGTAACCAAAATAGTATTTTCGTCAAGTTCATTTGGTAGATGAACTCACCACTATCTCTGTATTGTTTTACTTTTAGAAGTATTTCATCATCGTTCTGCTGTTATTTATAAGCCCTTTATGTGATGTCGCTCAGACGTCCGACTATGGCATTCTTTTATTTATAAGCCCTTTATGTGATGTCGCTCAGACGTCCGACTGTGGCATTCTTTTATTTATAAGCCCTTTATGTGATGTCGCTCAGATGTCCGACTGTGGCATTCTTTTATTTATAAGCCCTTTATGTGATGTCGCTCAGACGTCCGACTGTGGCATTCTTTTCCTTTATAAGACCTTTATGTGATGTCGCTCACACGCCCGACTATGGCCTGTTATCATTTATTATTTATCCTACGAGGCGTCACCCAGACCCTCGTTTGGTCTCTTTATTTTTATCTTTTGGATTTCGGGAGGATTACCGCCCGACTTCCATCTTTACCTTCAGCGCATTCATATTTTATTCCGGTCGCATTTCGCTGGAATACTCTTTTCCATTCATGTTGGCATTTGTTATATCTTAAGTTCGAACTGTCTTGCGAGTACATTCAAAGTACTCACCTGGCTTGTTGATTTGGCCAGATGTGGACGAAGGCGATCTCATGGATGAAGAGTTCGATAGCGAGTCCGACGCTTAGAGGAGTCCCAGTCAGTCCCTTGCGATCCTCGAGTTGATCACTGTTTTATAACCGCTTCCGCCTACCACCAAATAAATTCATTGGGTCTCACTCCGACACGCGATGGACTGTATTATATTGGAGTCACATCACCCACTTCACTGTGACATATTTCACCACCTTTTATGATGAGTCATTAGTATGCCACCCTGCCTTGTGTCATATCTGCCTCTATATAATATATATTGGCGTGCTTGTAATAAAATTTGTTGAGCAACCCCTAGCTCAACCTTGTATAATATTCAGTGTACTGGAATTCTGTATCGAGGAATTGTCTGCCAGCAGGAATGATATTCCTCGCTGGTTTAATAAAAAGGCCGGTCTTCCAGTAATTATTTTATTGAAGGACCGGTCGTGACACACGCTAAACGCCGGCACCGGCGTCCTCCGCCTCGCCTCGGACATGCCAGAGGTGTGATAGGGCGCGTTGTTGGGGAACGTTGCATGGAAAACAAAAATTTTTCTCTACGTTCACCAAGATCAATCTAGTAGATGCAACTACGAGGGGAGAGTAGGATCCACATACCCTTGTAGATCGCTAAGCGGAAGCGATAAGAACGCGGTTGATGGAGTCGTACTCGCCGCGATTCAGATCGCTGAAGATCCAAGCACCGAAGCAACGGTGCCTCCGCGTTCTTCACACGTACGGCTCGGGGACGTCTCCTCCTTCTTGATCCAGCAAGGGGTGGAGGAGAGGTTGATGGAGAACCGGCAGCACGACGGCGTGGTGGTGATGGTGTAGAAGAATTCCAGCAGGGCTTCGCCTAAGCACCGCGGGAGAAGAAGATGTTATGGGAGAGGGAGGGCAGCACCGAGGCACGAACTTATGTTGGCTGCCCTCCCTTTGCCTCACTATATATAGGGGGGTGGAGAGGGGAGGGGCGCCCTAGGGTTTCCCCTAGGGGCGGCGGCCAGGGCAAGGGGGAAGGGGGCGGCGCCCCCTGGGGCTAGGGTTTCCCCCCCCCCCAAGTGCCTTGCCCCCTACTCCATAGGGGTGCGGCAGCCCTAGGGGGGGCCACCTCCCCTTGCGCATGAGGAGAGGGCCCAGGGGGGGGCGCACAGCCCTATGAGGGCTGTTGTGTCCCCCCTTGTGGCCCAATAGGCCCGAAACCCCTTCCGGGACCCCCGAAACCCCTTTCGGTTATCCGCCGATTTCCCGATACTCCCCGGAACACTTCCGGACTCCGAAACCTTTCATCCTATATATCAATCTTCATCTCCGGACCATTCCGAAGACCCTCGTCATGTCCGGGATCTCATCCGGGACTCCGAACAACCTTCGGTAACCATGCACTTTTCTCACTAACAACCCTAGCGTCACCGAACCTTAAGTGTGTAGACCCTGCGGGTTCGGAAACCATGTAAACATGACCGAGACACTCCCAGGTCAATAACCAATAGCGGGATCTGGATACCCATATTGGTTCCCACATGTTTCTCGATGATCTCATCGGATGAACCATGATGTCAAGGATTCAGGCAATCCCGTATACAATTCCCTTTGTCTCGTCGGTATGTTACTTGCCCGAGATTCGATCGTCGGTATCTCTATACCTAGTTCAATCTCGTTACCGGCAAGTCTCTTTACTCGTTACCGTAATACATAATCCCGTGACCAACTACTTAGTCACTTTGAGCTCATTGAGATGACGTATTACCGAGTGGGCCCGGAGATACCTCTCCGTCACACGGAGTGACAAATCCCAGTCTCGATCCATGTCAACTCAACAGACACCCTCGGAGATACCTGTAGAGTACCTTTATAGTCACCCAGTTACGTTGCGACGTTTGGCACACACAAAGCACTCCTACGGTGTCAGTGAGTTACATGATCTCATGGTCATAGGAACTTATACTTGACATGCAGAAAACTATAGCGATAACTGACACGATCATAAGCTATGTTTAACGTTTGGGTCTCGTCCATCACATCATTCTCCTAATGATGTGATCCCGTTATCAAATGACAACTCATGTCTATGACCTGGAAACCGCGGTCATCTTTGATCAACGAGCTAGTCCTGTAGAGGCTCACTAGGGACACAAAGTCTGTCTATTCATCCACACGTGTATTTGAGTTTCCAATCAATACAATTATAGCATGGATAATAAACGATTATCATGAACAAGGAAATATAATAATAACTCTTTTATTATTGCCTCTAGGGCATATTTCCAACAGTCTCCCACTTGCACTAGAGTCAATAATGAATCTAACACCCATAGAGTCTTGGTGTTGATCGTGCTTAGCCCGTGGAAGAGGCTTAGTCAACGGATCTGCAACATTCAAATCCGTGTGTACTTTGCAAATGTTTATGTCCTCCTCCTTGACTGAATCGCGGATGGAATTGAAGCGTCGCTTTATGTGTCTGGTCCTCTTGTGAAACCTTGGTTCCTTGGCTAGAGCAATGGCACCAGTGTTGTCACAGAACAGAGTCATTGGGTTCAGTGCACTAGGCACAACTCCAAGATCTGTCATGAACTCCTTCATCCAGACACCTTCCTTAGCCGCCTCCGAGGCAGCTATATACTCCGCTTCACATGTAGAATCAGCTACCACGCTCTGCTTGGAACTGCACCAGCTTACCGCTCCCCCGTTGAGAATATATACGTATCCGGTTTGAGACTTAGAGTCATCCGGATCAGTGTCAAAGCTTGCATCGACGTAACCCTTTACGACGAGCTCTTGATCACCTCCATAAACGAGAAACATATCCTTAGTCCTTTTCAGGTACTTCAGGATATTCTTGACCGCTGTCCAGTGATCCATGCCAGGATTACTTTGAAACCTTCCGGCCATACTTATGGCAAGGCTGACATCTGGTCTTGTGCACAGCATTGCATACATGATAGAGCCTATGGCTGAAGCATAGGGGACGACACTCATCTTTTCTCTATCTTCCGCAGTCACTGGGCATTGAGTCTTACTCAACTTTGTACCTTGTAATACCGGCAAGAACCCCTTCTTGGATTGATCCATTTTGAACTTCTTCAAAACTTTATCAAGGTACGTGCTTTGTGAAAGTCCTATCAAGCGTCTTGATCTATCTCTATAGATCTTGATGCCCAATATGAAAGCAGCTTCACCGAGATCTTTCATCGAAAAACTCTTGTTCAAATACCCCTTCACGCTATCCAAAAATTCTATATTGTTTCCAATCAGCAATATGTCATCCACATATAATATTAGAAACGCAATAGAGCTCCCACTCACTTTCTTGTAAATACA
The DNA here is from genome assembly GCA_902687465.1 of Secale cereale. Taxonomy (NCBI): domain Eukaryota; kingdom Viridiplantae; phylum Streptophyta; class Magnoliopsida; order Poales; family Poaceae; genus Secale; species Secale cereale. Next base: position 710,442,526 of record LR738712.1, read on the forward strand.
AGCTTCATTGTAAACTTGTATAAACCCAAACGCTTTGATCACCTCATCAAAACGAAGATTCCAACTCCGAGATGCTTGCACCAGCCCATAAATGGAACGCTGGAGCTTGCATACTTTGTCAGCATTCTCTGGATCGACAAAACCTTCTGGTTGCATCATATACAACTCTTCCTTAAGAAAACCGTTAAGGAACGCTGTTTTGACATCCATCTGCCAAATTTCATAATCAAAAAATGCAGCTATTGCTAACATGATTCGGACGGATTTAAGCATCGCTACGGGTGAGAAAGTCTCATCGTAGTCAATCCCTTGAACTTGTGAAAAACCCTTTGCCACAAGTCGAGCTTTATACACGGTGACATTACCGTCAGCGTCCGTCTTCCTCTTAAAAATCCATTTATTCTGAATGGCCTTCCGCCCTTCAGGTAATACTTCCAAAGTCCATACTTTGTTTTCATACATGGATCCCATCTCGGACTTCATGGCCTCTAACCATTTGTCGGAATCTGGGCCCACCATCGCTTCTCCATAGCTCGTAGGTTCACCGTTGTCTAACAACATGACCTCCAAGACAGGGTTACCATACCACTCAGGTGCAGTGCGTACCCTTGTCGACCTACGAGGTTCGGTAGTAACTTGATCAGAAGCTTCTTGATCATCATCATTGGCTTCCTCTTCAACCTCTGTAGGCTCCACAAAAACATCTTTCTGTGCTGCGCTACTCTCTGGTTGAAGCAGAGGTTCAATAACCTCATCAAGTTCTACCTTCCTCCCACTCAATTCTTTCGAGAGAAACTCTTTCTCGAGAAAGGACCCGTTCTTAGCGACAAACACTTTGCCCTCGGATCTGAGATAGAAGGTGTACCCAACTGTTTCTTTTGGGTATCCTATGAAGACACATTTGTCCGCTTTGGGTTCGAGCTATTCTGGCTGAAGCCTTTTGACATAAGCATCGCAACCCCAAACCTTGAGAAAAGACAACTTCGGTTTCTTACTAAACCACAGTTCATACGGTGTTGTCTCAACGGACTTAGATGGAGCCCTATTTAAAGTGAATGCAGCTGTCTCTAACGCATATCCCCAAAACGATAGTGGCAAATCGGCAAGAGACATCATAGAACGTACCATATCTAATAGGGTTCGATTACGACGTTCGGACACACCATTACGCTGTGGTGTTCCGGGTGGCGTCAACTGTGAAACAATTCCACATTTTCTTAAGTGATCACCAAACTCATAACTCAGATATTCTCCCCCTCGATCAGATCGTAGGAACTTGATCTTCTTGTTACGATGATTTTCAACTTCACTCTGAAATTGCTTGAACTTTTCAAAAGTTTCAGACTTATGCTTCATCAAGTAAATATACCCATATCTACTGAAGTCGTCAGTGAAGGTGAGAAAATAACGATATCCACCGCGCGCCGTTACACTCATCGGACCGCACACATCAGTATGTATGATTTCCAATAAGTCACTTGCCCGTTCCATTGTCCCTGAAAACGGGGTCCTTGTCATCTTGCCCATGAGGCACGGCTCGCACGTGTCAAGTGATTCAAAATCAAGAGACTCCAAAAGTCCATCAGCATGGAGCTTCCTCATGCGTTTCACGCCGATATGACCCAGACGGCAGTGCCACAAGAAAGTGGTATTATCATTATCAACTCTACATCTTTTGGCATCAATGTTATGGACATGTGTATCATCACTATCGAGATTCAATAAGAATAAACCCCTAACTTCGGGTGCATGACCATAAAAGATATTACTCATATAAATAGAACAACCATTATTCTCTGACTTAAATGAGTAACCGTCTCGCAATAAACAAGATCCAGATATAATGTTCATGCTTAACACAGGCACTAAATAACAATTATTCAGGTTCATAACTAATCCCGATGGTAATCGAAGAGCGAGCGTGCCGACGGCGATCACATCAACCTTGGAACCATTTCCCACGCGCATCGTCACTTCGTCCTTCGCCAGCCTCCGTTTATTCCGCAGTTCCTGTTTAGAGTTGCAAATGTGAGCAACCGAACCGGTATCGAATACCCAGGCACTACAACGAGAGTTGGTAAGGTACACATCAATAACATGTATATCACATATACCTTTGTTGTTGTTGGCCCCCTTCTTGTCCGCCAGATACTTGGGGCAGTTCCGCTTCCAGTGGCCGTTCCCCTTGCAATAGAAACACTCAGTCTCTGGCTTGGGCCCAGCCTTGGGTTTCTTCACTGGATTAGCAACTGCTTTGCCACCCTTCTTAGAGTTACCCTTCTTGCCCTTGCCATTCTTCTTGAAACTGGTGGTTTTATTGACCATCAACACTTGATACTCCTTCTGGATGTCTGCCTCAGCGACTTTCAGCATCGAAAACAGCTCAGCGATGGTCTTGTTCATCCCTTGCATGTTATACTGCTGCACGAAGCTCTTGTAGCTTGGAGGGAGTGACTGGAGAATTCTGTCAATGATAGCCTCATCCGGGAACACAAGTCCCAGATCAGCTATGCGGGTATAGTACCCAGACATCTTCAGTAAGTGCTCACTGACAGACGAATTCTCCTCCATCTTGCAAGCAAAGAATTTATCGGTGGTCTCATACCTCTCGATCTTAGCATTCTTTTCAAAGATGAACTTCAACTCCGTGTACATCTCATATGCACCATGACGTTCAAAACGCCTTTGAAGTCCTCCTTCCAAGCCGTACAACATGGCACACTGCACTATCGAATAGTCATCCGAACGTGTCTGCCAGACGTTCAAAACGTCCGCAGGGGCTGTAGGAGCAGGGGGGTCACCTAGCGGTGCATTTAGGACATAAACCTTTTGGGCAGCTGTGAGGATGATCCTCAGATTGCGGAGCCAGTCCACAAAGTTGCTCCCGTCATCTTTCAGTTTAGCTTTCTCTAGGAACGCATTAAAATACAGGGGAGCTACTGCGCGAGCCATCTACAACCAAAAATTTGCAAAGACATTTTAGACTATTGTTCATGATAAGTGAGTTATTACCTAATCAAATTATTTATAACTCCCACTCAAATTGACATCCCTCCGGTCATTCGAGCGTGACATGATCCAAATTCACCAACCCAAGTCCGATCATCACGTGAGATGAGGTGGTGTCAATGGTGAACATCAACATGTTGATCATATCTACTATATGACTCATGCTCGACCTTTCGGTCCTCCGTGTTCCGAGGCCATGTCTGTACATGCTAGGCTCGTCAAGTCTAACCCGAGTGTTCTGCATGTGCAAAACTGGCTTGCACCCGTTGTATGCGAACGTAGAGTCTATCACACCCGATCATCACGTGGTGCTTCGAAACGACGAACCTTCGCAACGGCGCACACTCGGGGGGGGAACACAATTTTATCTTGAAATTTTAGTGAAGGATCATCTTATAATGCTACCGTCGTCCTAAGCAAAATAAGATGCATAAAAGGATTAACATCACATGCAAATCATAAGTGACATGATATGGCCATCAACTCGTGCTTTTGATCTCCATCTCCAAAGCACCGGCATGATCTCCATCATCACCGGCGCCACACCATGATCCCCATCATCATGATCTCCATCATCGTGTCGCCATCGGGGTTGTCGGCGCCCACCATGCTCTTACTACTATTGCTACCGTTTAGCGATAAAGTAAAGCATTACAAAGCGCTTAATGATTGACACGCAGGTCATACAAAAATTAAAGACAACCCTATGGCTCCTGCCGGTTGCCGTATGCATCGACATGCAAGTCGATATTAACTATTACAACATGATCATCTCATACATCAAATATATCTCATCATGTCATTGGCCATATCATATCACAAACATACCCTGCAAAAACAAGTTAGACGTCCTCTAATTTGTTGTTGCATGTTTTACGTGGCTGCTATGGGTATCTAGCAAGAACGCTTCTTACCTACGCAAAACCACAACGGTGATATTCAAGTTGCTATTTAACCTTCTACAAGGACCGCCTTGTTCTATTCCGATTCAACTAAGATAGGAGAGACAGACACCCGCCAGCCATCTTATGCAACAAAAGTCACATGTCTGTTGATGGAACCGGTCTCATGTACGTGGACATGTAAAGTTGGTCCGGGCCGCTTCATCCCATAATACCGCTGAATCAAGAAAGACTAAGGAGGGCAGCAATTTAAACATCAACGCCACAAACCCTTTTGTGTTCTACTCGAGAAAGCATCTACGCAAGATCCTAGCTCATGATGCCACTGTTGGGGAACGTTGCATGGAAAACAAAAAATTTTCTCTACGTTCACCAAGATCAATCTAGTAGATGCAACTACGAGGGGAGAGTAGGATCCACATACCCTTGTAGATCGCTAAGCGGAAGCGTTAAGAACGCAGTTGATGGAGTCGTACTCGCCGCGATTCAGATCGCTGAAGATCCAAGCACCGAAGCAACGGTGCCTCCGCGTTCTTCACACGTACGGCTCGGGGACGTCTCCTCCTTCTTGATCCAGCAAGGGGTGGAGGAGAGGTTGATGGAGAACCGGCAGCACGACGGCGTGGTGGTGATGGTGTAGAAGAATTCCAGCAGGGCTTCGCCTAAGCACCGCGGGAGAAGAAGATGTTATGGGAGAGGGAGGGCAGCACCGAGGCACGAACTTATGTTGGCTGCCCTCCCTTTGCCTCACTATATATAGGGGGGTGGAGAGGGGAGGGGCGCCCTAGGGTTTCCCCTAGGGGCGGCGGCCAGGGCAAGGGGGAAGGGGGCGGCGCCCCCTGGGGCTAGGGTTTCCCCCCCCAAGTGCCTTGCCCCCTACTCCATAGGGGTGCGGCAGCCCTAGGGGGGGCCACCTCCCCTTGCGCATGAGGAGAGGGCCCAGGGGGGGCGCACAGCCCTATGAGGGCTGTTGTGTCCCCCCTTGTGGCCCAATAGGCCCGAAACCCCTTCCGGGACCCCCGAAACCCCTTTCGGTTATCCGCCGATTTCCCGATACTCCCCGGAACACTTCCGGACTCCGAAACCTTTCATCCTATATATAAATCTTCGTCTCCGGACCATTCCGGAGACCCTCGTCATGTACGGGATCTCATCCGGGACTCCGAACAACCTTCGGTAACCATGCACTTTTCTCACTAACAACCCTAGCGTCACCGAACCTTAAGTGTGTAGACCCTGCGGGTTCGTAAACCATGTAGACATGACCGAGACACTCCCAGGTCAATAACCAATAGCGGGATCTGGATACCCATATTGGTTCCCACATGTTTCTCGATGATCTCATCGGATGAACCACGATGTCAAGGAATCAGGCAATCCCGTATACAATTCCCTTTGTCTCGTCGGTATGTTACTTGCCCGAGATTCGATCGTCGGTATCTCTATACCTAGTTCAATCTCGTTACCGGCAAGTCTCTTTACTCGTTACCGTAATACATAATCCCGTGACCAACTACTTAGTCACTTTGAGCTCATTGAGATGACGTATTACCGAGTGGGCCCGGAGATACCTCTCCGTCACACGGAGTGACAAATCCCAGTCTCGATCCATGTCAACTCAACAGACACCCTCGGAGATACCTGTAGAGTACCTTTATAGTCACCCAGTTACGTTGCGACGTTTGGCACACACAAAGCACTCCTACGATGTCAGTGAGTTACATGATCTCATGGTCATAGAAACTTATACTTGACATGCAGAAAACTATAGCGATAACTGACACGATCAAAAGCTATGTTTAACGTTTGGGTCTCGTCCATCACATCATTCTCCTAATGATGTGATCCCGTTATCAAATGACAACTCATGTCTATGACCTGGAAACCGCGGTCATCTTTGATCAACGAGCTAGTCCTGTAGAGGCTCACTAGGGACACAAAGTCTGTCTATTTATCCACACATGTATTTGAGTTTCCAATCAATACAATTATAGCATGGATAATAAACGATTATCATGAACAAGGAAATATAATAATAACTCTTTCATTATTGCCTCTAGGGCATATTTCCAACACGCGTTGCTCGCGCGCGTTGGCCCTTTCCATGCCGGCGTGGTCCACCGAAGCTTCGGCTTCTAAGCTGGAAACCCACTTGACGAGCTGGTAGTAAAAATCGTCGTCGCGAACGCGTGCGTACCCGTCAGCCTCCAGGGATATTTTCCGGGCGCCGGCCTCCACGTAGTCGGCCCAGTTCCGGGCGCTCTGCTCGCTAATCAAAGCGTCGGTGCACTGCTGCTCCATGTCCCGCTGGCGGCGCAAATCGGCGATACGCTGCTCCTCCGCCAAGCGGTCGCGCTCCAACCACTCCTTCTCCTCCGCCAGGCGGTCGTGCTCCAACAAGTCCTCGATCTCCGCATTGCCATCTAAAGACCGATAGAATGCCTCCTCCCTCCGTCGGCCTTTCGGTGAAAAACCGAACACTAGTTTCGGCAGTGACCGCCTCTGGCCTCGCCTATCGCGGATGAGTGGGGTCATGGCGGACATGGCGAGAGCGAGGATAAGTGGCGAGCGACGTCGGGCCGGTGGCGGCTTATGAGGATAGGGCGAGTTGGGTCACGGTGCCACCATAGATGGCCGGGAAACAGTACTTATAGGCGGAAGGTAGCATGACGGTCATCGGAATTCAATGCATAATTAGCAGGCATGGCTTAGCGCGCCAGCTTGTCGTGGAAAACTAGAGAAACTGAAATTCTGACTGTGCCGTCCCGTCCCGTCCGTGCTGGATCACACGCCGGCATGACGGTCAAACGAGTGCACTCGAATCATCTCCCTCCTTGTCAATAATGATTCCACAGATTTAAACGGCCCACAACAATTAAAGTGCATCTTTTTTCGCATCAGTTAGCTGCCTTAATTACGGCTGGCACTCAAAATCGCTCACAGCCAGTACGCGGAGCAGCATGCAACGAGTCGTAGCCGAGGGCATTAGTTAGTGAACTTTACCTGGGAGAGAATGCATTTGCGAACTCGAATCATCCAGATGAGGTACTCCCTCCTTGTCAAAAATCATTCCACCACTCATCATCTACATTGGTTAGTGAGATTTTTGACTTAAGCCCTGCTAACAGAAAAGGACGTAGTACGTGCGTGATCCGCTATTTATTTGTGTAGGATCGAGTAGGTCGTTTTTTGAATTGAGCCCTGCAAACCGGAAAGGAGGTAGTACGTGCGTGATCTGCTATTTATCCATGTAGGATCAAGTAGGTCGGAATATGGTGTACGTGTACGATCGCATTAACTGATGAACATTCACTAGGAGATAAGGCATTTGCGAATGTTTTTGCTGGCAGTTTCTTCAGATTCGCATGGCATTTTCTTCAGGCAGCTTATCAGTTTCTTCAGAGGTAGGCATTTTTATTGAAAAAAATGACACTTCGGATCTTACATTGCAACTAAAACTGCCAGGACCGCATTAGTAGGGTAGCTAGTGATCGATCAGTGACTTGTAAACACTGAGCAAACAGATATAAGGAACTGTTAATGCATCTCAATGATCCACTGATCATATACAAATATGTAGCTCCAAAAGCAAAGATCGGCCACAACTAAAACCAACTAGTACGGTTCCCATACATAAGATCAACATGTTAATGTATCTCAATGATTCACATATCATATACAAATATGTAGCTCCAAAAGCAAAGATCTAGAAAAATCATATGTTCTTCCTACTAACATGGATGCTTCTCTTGGCCAACATTCAGTACAGACTGAAAGACAAATTTGTTTGTGAAGTCTACAATTCCTCGTGCAAACGTAAGTGGTTTCACCAACAGCTGAAACCATCAGAATGAACCACACATGATGGAGGAACATCCACTGCAATATGATTTGGTCTTCTCTCGATCACACGGCGAGACTATTTTCGGAATACAAACTTTAACTTAGGCAAAATGATGCCCATTGTATAATCAGACCAAATAAATGAAGGACCTAGTGTTGTCTAATCAACAGTATAGTACTACTTTTCTACAGTCCATGAAGTGACTATCCATTCTTTCTGTGTCTATTTTAAAATGGCACTTCATGCAGTGACTATACTATTCTCTTGTGCAGTTCAACCAAAATTGCGATCACTTTGTGTGTTTGCCAAATAGAAACTGGCAGACATATACCCCACCTTGTATATTTGGTTTAAACATGTCTCTTCCGCTTAGCATCATGTTTTGCACTGGACAATTTGATACAGTCATGTTTTGCCCTGGATAATTTCATACTGAATTGATTGGCTTGTTCAGAGCAGAAATATAGCGCCTATTCTTCACCAGACCAAGGATATCCATGTTCGCAGTGATGGACGAGGTGAAATCGATACAACCAAAATTGAGCATCCAATCATTGAATCATGTCCTACACCTCCAATGTAGGTCCACCCTGCCAATAAATTCACATGCAAACCACTAGTATTACTATCTAATGACAGCACAAAAAGAGTAGCAAGATAGTAGCAAACCATGTACCTTCTTAAAGAACAGCTCATAGTGCCACCAATTGGATATAATGGTTTGGAAGAAAACATGCTCCTAATGCTGAACCAGTTGGACTTTTGTGCAGTTCCACTAAAATCGAGCATCCCTGTTTGCATAGATATTGAAAGTGTGATTACTATAAAAGTGGCACTAGTTGAAGCATAGACTCACAAATATAAGCATTCCAATTTCATAATGGGAAAAGGTTTCTATATGCTCTACCACTGGAAGATTTCCATAAGCTCTTGCACTGGAAGATTTCTATAAGAATTAATAATACAAAATGTAAAGGTAGCAAGTTTCAGCATTGGTATACTAGCTGTGCAAGAGTATTAAACCAAATACAAAAGTCTCCAGGTAACTAGCATTATTAACTAATGATAGTATTAAAAAATTGGAAACCATGTACCTTCAAGGTAAATATCATTTCGAACTCGGGTGAACATGAAAAATTGCTATCCCAATCTTAACAAAGGTGTGGCTAGCTTTACTGGCAGTATTAGAGTGAACTCTACACCCTCTGTACCAATGCTGAAACTTGTTGCACAACTAGTATACCAATGCTGAAACTTGTTGCTCTGGGAAAGCTTGCCACACCTTATATATGTCGATACACTAATGCAACACCATTCAAATAGTACATATATACACTAATCCATTGGCTAGTGGAACAATGGAGTAATTTTTTTATTACAGGGTAGAGTATAATGGTTTTACTGAACTGATCTCCATAAGCTAGCACTTGAAGATTTATATAAGCATTAATCATAATAAAATGTAAAGCTAACAAGTTTCAGCATTGGTATACTAGCTGGCAACAACATTAAACCAAATAAAAAAGTCTGAAGGTAACTAGCATTATGAACTAATGATAGTATAATTTGTTTGCAAACCATGTACCTTGAAGGTATATATCATTTAGAACTCGAGAGGGCCTGAAAATTGCTATCCCAATCTTGATAGTCGATTAAACATAAAACTTGACCAACCGAATCAAAGAAAACAACCGGATAAGGAGGTGCCCACTCTTGACCTTTCCTGTTGTTTTCATAATTTTTTCTGCAGTTTAACCAAAATAAAAGGACATCAGCGCCTTGGTATTTTGGTGACACTGTACAAAAAAATTGACTGATCTCATGAAAGTGAGGTGTGTAATCTATAAGCATTAATAGTGCAAAAATCTGAAGGTAGTAACAAGTTTCATCGTTGGTATACTGGCTATGCAACAACATTAGAATGCCTTAGCTGAAAAATCTTTAATACATCCATAATCAACAGCTAACCCTGAAATAATCTAGAGACATTAAATGACATTGCTTAAATTCATCGGTGGCATTAGACTGAGTGCGGCATTAGTTAAACTAGTGGCCAACCCGTGCATCTGCACGGGCTAGCAATTTAAATATTAGACATAACAAATTTGTGACAAATTGATAGTTCAAACAATATATTTAAGATGTTGAGATAAGTTATTATTATTACACTTGCTTGTGTTCCTTGGTTAGACATACTGTTTGTGTCTAATTGCATTACAACAACATAAGTATTATCGTTGTGTGATGGCAAACCACCTCCGATTTATAGATGAAATGTGAAAATATGGATGTGCTACTTTATGAAGGTTATGTAAGGGTATATGTGTTATATATGTTTGTAGAAAACATGGTTATGAAAGAACATGTTGGTGCATGTATTCGTTACCTATTAGTTTCTAAAAGTTATAAAGTTCAACTGCCCTATTGTAGCATATATCTTCCTTGTTTACCCTACGAAAAGAGGGCATACATCTTCTTTTTTGCCATGGAAGCATCATCTAATTATAAAGAGTCTATTTCTATACATATATAGAAATGATATTGTCGTACATCTCATTATACTATGAGCACCATAAATTATTCAGATTAGAAGTTCTTGTCTTTACCAGCAGATTCTTAAACAATTTCTTTTTTTATCAACATGGATGGACATTGTTAATATTTTCTATCCACACTTATGTCTATCTCATAGATAAACATCTGTTTATATGAGATATTTGTGGTGCATGATACATCCAGATTCTTTTTAATTATTGTAGAAATTTATAAGTATTTAAACATGGCTTAATAGTTATATGCAAATACTTATTAGCAATCTGCAAATCCGAAGTACCATGTGAATCCATGCAAGTCACGAATTGCATGCATGTCAGGCAAAGTAGTATATTTGTAAAGAAAAATGTATAATACTAATCGATGGTCTAGATGATTCAACACGTATGCATCATGTCAGCAGTACCTTGCACATGGCAACATAGGAATGCAGCTGAATCGATATGGTCTGCTTCTCTCGAGATCTAACATGCATAGTCTTACTTTGAAAACTATAAGAAGACGCACACAAACTTCTGCGTTGCATTTTGAAAAGTTAGTAGAAGTTTTTGGCTCTATTTATTATTTTCTCAAGATTATCTTACACCGAGCATTAGTTTTGAGTAAAATGGCATGCCACAAACAACGATCAATATATAGGTCTTGAAGAAGCTAAACATGTAGCCTGCAGTTGCATTAGATGGCGTTTAAAACGTGTTTGATACATTGACTTAAGTACATCGTGATACCAAGCTAAGTAATCTTCATTGTTGAAAGGACTAAAGAATATGATCATCAGAATATATGATTGCCTTGCAAATTTCCCATCTATTTCTCCACATCTTAATAGAGTTTTGTAGTATTGTCCATCCTAGTAGGATATCATTTAGATCAAGTATTCATGTTTAGCGTCTGCCTTTGTGAAAATCCTACCACCAAGTCCATACCGATATAAAATACGTACTTTATAATCTAAAAAACTGAAGAAAAAGATGATAAGGAAAGATCCATAAAGCTTGATAAATAAATAAGTTTCCACAGCTTTGCTCGTAAGGATACAAAGCGACAATAGTAAATTGATAGAGGTGTGAAGCATTAGGTTTACAAAAGTGACCGGAGCAAGCGACTCAGATAGAAGAAGGAAAGATGATCCTTCTAGAGCGAGCGACCTGTCGAAGTATATTGTAGGGAGAAAGCTTGTGCTCATCAAAACAAAAGCTTGATAAATATTGATAAAATATTGTAAAAACATGCAGATGAAAAATTAGAAGTACGTAGTCAGTTAAACATAAATGAATTATTTGTAGTTTTTTAGTTACTAAAAGCTCTAAAAATACAATATATTTTACGGGGAAAGAAATGTGTACAACAATGAAAAGGAACTCATCAAAAGCATTCAAGATCATATACATCTTCGCCTACAGGACAACACGGAGTCAGTGTGATAACAGAGAATAGTACAATAGTACGTATAGATTAGAAGCGTCATAGCGTGTCTCCAAGTAGTTGAAGAGAAAGGCAGAAACACACATGAACGTCTTGCATCTGCACCAGCTGGTGCCTTATAGCCGCTTTCTCCATTTCTTCCACCATGCGCTCGACCCTGGCCAACGTCCGACCGCTGCTTCCCGACAGCCATGTGCATTTGCAATGCTGACCTCTATTCCATCTTCCAAAACGTGCTCTACTTGCCACAGTCCATGTACTTATGCTGTCTATAAATTCATAGAGCTAAATGCTCTATTATTTTCTAAGACATTGCATTGTTACTTGTTACTCTTGTTGTTATCGAGCCTAGTATTTGAAGTTTTCAGTACAGGTCTCTTGATAACTCCATTCCCTTCATGTCTATTTATGACAGTCATGCAGATAGAAAATAAGCCACAGGTAAAATGTCAACGAAGGTGTAACTCATTAAAAAAAAATCATCGTACCTCCAGAGGACCATCCAAAGACTATGCTATTTTTTATGTTACCTCATTCACATCGCACGTTTACATTTCTTTCTCCATCTACCTACTCAAAGTTCAAGACCGACATCACCACATACTATTGAATGGAAAACATTCACATTGGTTACTATCCACAAAGGTCAATTAGAAGAATGCTACGATTGAACCTTTGACATGAGAAGAAGAATAAATCTGAGGTTGCTACGATACCTGTTGAACAAACAAATTTCTCTAAGATTTAAGCACATAGTTAGGAATCGGAACAACATTCAGTACTCCATGCTTAATCGCAAAACATTAATCCCCGTCAACAGAATTGGTCTGAGCAAATTACCAAAATATACAGTTTGAATCTTGCATTTTTTGCTGGAACATCATCATGTACTCATGTATAAAAAAGATTCGTCCTGGTTAGTATACACATAGATCAATCATAAGAATACTGCTAGGATTGAACGTTCCACATGAGAAGAAGAAATAATCTGAGGTATATACGATACTTGAAGAGCGGACAAATTCTGACAGATTTGGCATATAACACGGAAATAGGAAGAACATCCAGCGCTCCATGCATAATCACATCACATCAATCACCTTTGACGGAATTAATCTGAGCAAGAATATTGCAAAACAAAAAAACTATCTGAATCTTGCCTTTGGTTCGTCGATCTGAGCATGTGCTCTGTCTATACCTGAATCATCACCGCTTGAATGTCAGATAGAAGAAGCAGAATCGCGCCGTGCGAATAGATGTTGGTCGATCTTCCAATTCCTACACAATCTCACCCTCGGAAGAGATTAGGGCATGGGTAGGTGACAGAGAGGAAGGGTGCGATACAGAATAGATTAGCAATTTGATGTGAGCAGACATATTCCGAAAAAAACTATTTGAATCTTCCCTTTGGTTGGTTGATCTGTGCATGTGCATCTGTCAATACCTGAATCATCACAACTTGAATCTCGAACAGAAGAAGAAGAGTCGTGCCCCATCAAGAGATGTTGATAGGTCTTACAGTTCTTGCATGATCGCACCTTAGGAAGAGACGGTCTGATATGAGAGAGATTAGGGTGAGAAGGGGTGCAGATACAGAACTACGTGAGAGATTGAGAGAGTTGGCCATGGGGGAGAGATACGTGAGAGCTTTTTAGGTGAGAGTTTGTTAGAGATACGTCAGAGATTGATGGAGTTGGCTCATGGGAGAGAGATTCCTGTTTTTTATTTCTCCTTGAAGAGATATACGTGAGACTTAAAAGATTGACATTGTAAGGTCATAGGATACGTGGCGTGAGAGATTGAGAGATTAAGGTCATGGGAGAGAGATACAACCATAAAAAAAAGGGAGAGATACGTTTTTTTCTTCTTCTCGTAGTTGATCTAAACCGTAAAAATGCTATCCCATCAGATTAACGCCTCATAAAATCTAATTAATGTGGTAATTTCTTGGGAGTCTCTAATTAGTATAGGTATAGATGTGGCATCACTTTAGTAGTAGCATCGGTTGACTGTACCGCTGGCGTTATACTAACAACAAAAAATGGCAATAAGAGCATGGGAGACCCATTCGGGAAGTGGGCACACCAGTATGATGTACCTCTACGGACGCATAGATTAGTGAGGGAGGTATGGTTGCCTAGAGCAACAAATATCCAGGCATCATATGTGGATTACGTCCCATTTTTGTTATGTTCAGGCACCTTTTGCCTATGTGAGGACAACAAACCGATCGACCTGGTCATTCTCTATTGCGTTGTCATGCCTTTCTACCCTTCTTCAACCAAGAGACACAAGACTCGTTCCTTAGCTACTGATTTTCCCCTTTTCAACCTAGATGCGGGTTCGATGCCTACTCTCTTGGATAGTACAGTCTCCCTTCCTTTCCTTATTCAACCCAGACATGGATTAGTCTGCATGAAGTAGGGTTTCCTTTAATAGTGCAAATTAAGGTTTTTGTCTGCGTGACCAGCGGAGCAAAGGATAGCAAATTGGGAAGATGGTGGAGTGGAAAATGATCCACATGTAGCGACGTGGCAGATGTGGCAATAGAACAAGGTTATGGTTTGAAAAGAGGTAGCATACCTGAGGGTGGGCGGGAAGTGGCTTCACTCGTGGTCGTTGTCCTCCGCACGCACTACGGCAGCGAGCTTGGGGACGAAGGCCATCCCGCGCGGGCGCTAGGTCTGAGAGGACGGCCTTGTCGTCAGTGCGTGACCTCGCTCGCCGATGACAAGTGCGTCAACATTGCACGTCCTTTTCTTCCCCGGCGGATCTGTGACCACCGGTGAGGAGGGAGAGAGAGGCCGTCTTTTTTTGATTTGGAGAGAGAGGGTGATAGTGTGAGAAGCAAGTGGGCAGCCCTTAGAAAGAAAGCTATGAAGCTCCAGCCTATATATCCATTTTATACTACTAGTACTAGAGGCGGAGTAGTGGTAGAGTAGTTTATGTTTTCTCCGCAAACAGTACCAGTTAGTCGTGCTTCAAAACTGAACGGCACCTCGGGCCAACGCGGCCAGATCGCATATTGCACGAGAAATTACACACCATGTTTCGTTGACATGTGGTCCTGTGTACCAGATAAATGACTCCAAGTTCGACCACCGTGATGCTAGGTGCGAGCCGAGGAACACTGTTGGAGAGACCCCCCTCATAATTTTCCTACATTGGTCGTTTGATTCATAGGATAGAATGCTATAGGATTTTTTTTCCCATGTAATCATGTTTTAATTGGCAATCTAGCATCCACTCCGACTTTTGTTTCACTTCCTTTGATCCTACGAAGAGAGTACTTACTATAAATGATGTCCCGCTGCAAGAGCTGCCTATATTAATTAACCATGCTCTAAAAAGGTGGACCAGCTTTGGCTATAGTAGTACTATAGGTTAGTAGGTGACCTTGCGCTTGGCTCTTCCCCTCTTCCGGAAGTCGAACAATGATGATGGTACTACTTCTGGCAATTTGACACCAAATTAACTGATGCACGTCCACCGCTTGTAAGCAAAAGTTTCTCCTCATGTTGCGTGCCACCGCGCATGCGTTGGCGAGGGAGAAGGCGTAGTAAGCAAGCTTCTCGTCGTTCTGCGAGTTGACGGGACACATCAAAGTTATGTACTTTTTCATTAGTACTCTCTTCAAATATATTTTTATTAGTACTCTCTTCGAAAAGGGCCGACCATGTCCATGGCTACCATCTCGTTCTCTGTCATGGAGTACGTGCACTATTCACGTGCCACCGAGGAGAAAAAATATTGCGTATTACTAGGTGCCATCGAAGTGGACGACTCACTTACGCACTGCATATCTCCATTTTCTTGCATGACACGCCACCTTGATGCTAGATGTCCCGCGTGTCATGGAGGCATATATTATGATTTTATAAAATGGAGGCATATAGATGTCCCACGTGCCGGCAATAGGATGAACAATGTTGAGTAACGTGATTGTATTCGGAAACATAGGTTAGACTAGGAAATATTCTGGCTTGCCTTGTACTCCAAGTAGATCATGTACTCCTATATATATGTCCATGAGGCTCAAGCAATACAACAAATATTCCACCAAACCTCTCTGTCTCCCTTCTAACAAACAAAGCTCATGTCTTAAAGCAAAGAGTGGGAGAACATAGATTCCCGACGATCGAGAAGGAGCTACAAACCTCGGGGTGGAGCGTCTACACACCATGTTTCGTTGACATGTGGTCCCGTTCCAACATGTCAGTGAGATGACGGCGAGTCCTTTTGTACAATTTCTTAAAGGACGTGTAGGCCGGGGCTCCTCTTCGTGTACCGTGGCAAACTGGCAACTATCCACCGACTCTTCGCCTTTCCCTCTCTATTTGGAACTGCTGTCGCATGCTCTAACTCCCTCCTCCATTTGCCTTCACCCTTCCTTCTGCCATTGTTCCATCGTCTTCTCCATGGAGGGAACATGTCGGAAACGACCCCGTTATTCTTGCGCCGATCTGAATGATGACGTGGTGGGGGTACTCGTTGATCGGTGCGACGTCATCACCTCGGCTAGCATGGCAGGTTCGTTCAAGAACATTCTCGACTCAACTAATAACATCATTACAAGGAACCCAAGGGTCATGAGCGGTTTGATCTCCCCTATCTTCTTCGCTGTGACCCTGTTGACCGGCACGGGGATGAGGGAAGCCTCGCCTTGTGCAAGTTAATGCCGCTTGATAATGATACGTATGATGTTAAGATGCCATCGCTTGAGGGCAAGCAGTGGGCAGGCACAAAGGGAGATTCGGTTGTTTATATTGGGTACAATTGCGAGTGGGAACTTGTGAAGGTGTACACTCGTCAGCGGATTCCATTTCCAAAAATCTCTGAGTGCCTTGAGGTTGAGCACACAGATGATCGACGCACGTTCAAATATGATCATGGTGACTATCGACTATAGAAGATAGCAATTTCTCGAGCTCCCAGCCGCTCTTGGGATTACAAGAACTATAATGTTGTTGCTATCTTCGACAAGTTTGTTGCCGTCCTTAGTGGTTCGACTGGATGGATATTTCTCAAAAATCAGTTTCTTTACCCGGATGTGTATTGCGATGCAATTGAAGACGAGAGGCTTGTGTTTGCTGCCACCACTCGTGGCACTGTTTTTGCATGGGATCCTTATTGTTTCGTTACGTTTGTCTTCCACTGTAATTATAATTGTTTCATCCACATGCATGCGAGTTAGCAAGTTTCCCTTCTCTACTAATTAACCTCCTTCATGTGTTTCCATGGTCCTGTGAACATTCCACAACCTATACTTGAAAAAATTTATAACTAAGGGGGAGATGACGATGGCGATGATCATGAGCATGAGGACGAGCAGGGCCCATATTCTCACTGGCGACTGGCAACTAATTCCAATGGATCACCACTTCTTGTCTATATACAGCCCACTGTTGATGTTACTATTGAGGGAGCAGGTGTTGTCTCCCATGGTCGCACTCTCCAGACCTATTCCAACACCCGTTGCATGGTATTCGGGATGGATAATAGTGTGCTAGCGCCAACACCTTCTCCCTGGTACAATATTGATAGTCTTGGAGAAAACTCGCTCTTCCTTGGACAAAACTATCCAATGATGGTGAAAGGCGATCCAACTGCTGTTGACACAACATTACTACCATTTATGAGAAGCAATTGTATATATACGTCGGATACTATGGTGGCTCCCTACCCTGGTTGTTATATATTAGGCCGCTTCAGCCTAGATGATCAGTCCGGCGTTGGTCTCGAGATTGACACTAGCTGGCCCTTCCCAGAGAATCACTTGTGGTTCAAAGCAAGTGTTTCCAACACCGAGGGTTGGTTGAGTTGAAGTTCATTTCATTGCTTGTTATTTGTTGTGTGATGAAAACTTTAGTATTTATAATGTATCCTCATTAGCGTTGTGGTTTGATGACTTGTTGTAGGTAATAAAATGATATGCCTGTGATAAACTTACTAAATTTATGAATGGCTTTCGAGTCGCTTCTCTGAGTGGCTGCAGCGACGAGGAAAAAAATATATTTTCCTAATACATAATTGTACGTGCATTGCAACAAGTTATCGGATGAGGCCAATCAAAAATAGTACACTATTTGTACTAGCTTCACATGATGCACTATCTCTACGTCTACGTACGTAATACAACAAGTTTTAAACTTGAGACCAGCCACCCATCCTCACAAAGAACACTTTTTAACCTAGCACATACTCCAGGAATTTTGGCCATAGTGTGAGGCGGTCCATATGTTAATGTGTTCGCTGTACGTAACCAGCACCTCGAATCCTCGATACTACTACTATAAGTAGTAGGAGTAGTAGGGTGGCATGGGCCAGAACAAGCATTCACGTCCAGGAGTACGGCATACGCCACCAGCAGCACTTCCATATGACACCATATTTGTTGGAGTCCGTGCTACAGCAATCTCTTCAAGCTCGTCGTTTCTCTAAATCACCCATCGTGTGGCGGGCGAGGTGGGGGTTTGCCGTTAGTAGGTTTCCTCAACTGCGGTTCCACTTGTAAGGCCAGCTCCAACGCACGACCCCAAAAGGACCTCCATTTTGCCCGGATTCTGACGGTTTGGGTACGACAATGGGGTCGTGTCCGGGCCATTTCTCGGATGCGGTGGCCGTGCGCCAAACGCATGGACGCATCCCGGCCGCGTACATTTTTCTTTGCAAACACAGATCTTTTTTTCATCATTGATTTTTTGGTACATGGAAATACATCACCAAAATTTTGACTAGAAAAACAAGAACCACAAGAATACATTTTAGAAGATATCCAACTTCCATAACTGCTCCTGTAAGTTGGATTGGTGCCTTCTTGATACATTCATTGTTGATCTGCGGAGGCTCGATCCTACGTGCTTCTTTCTTCTTCGAGTGTAAAGAAGTAGACGTGTCTAGCCTCTATTCTATCAACAAGTGCACTAGTCTCATCTCTAGCCTCTATGCTAGCTAAAAGTGCTAGAACATCTACTAAATTGTGCTCTATCAATATATCGGTGTACTCTTCTTCCCAATACCAAAACTTTCATCCATTCTACAAATAAAATTTTAAGTTAGCACAACTAGTCTAATCCGAGAGCACAACCGAGGATTTGGTCGAGTTCTTCATCCTTTTGCCGACACGTGGGACATCCAGCATCGAGGTCGTGTCATGAAGAAAATAGAGTGGTAGTTGAAGCCACGTGATGTGCATCTTGGGTTAAGCTGTAAATAGAATCTTAGTACTCTTGAGTAACTCCAAAAGCGGCCACCGAAGATCTTTATTGGATTTGTTTTTCATCACCAGCACGTCGAGGTGAAAGATGTGCAGGTTCAGTGGGTCCTCTTGCGTCTTCACTGACATGTGGGACCGCATATGAGCAAACAGACGATGGGCTCCACGCGTCTGCTCACTACTAGGAAAAGGGCTATAGATGGAATTGACACTAATGGCGCACCAGCCATGCGGTGCGCCATTAGTATATACTAATGGTGCACCATGTGTTGCTGCGCCATTAGTATCCAAATACTAATGGCGCACCGTTGACGTGGTGCGCCATTAGTAACAAATTTTTTTCATTTTTTTCTCAAAACTACTAATGGCGCACCAGTGGATAGTGCGCCATTAGTAGTTGAACTACTAATGGCGCACCACATCCACGGTGCGCCATTAGTAATTTTTTTTCAAATTTTGTTTTTATTTTTTTTAAATTTTATTTTCCAAAAATACTAATGGCGCACCGTGGGAGTGGTGCGCCATTAGTACTAATGGCGCACCACTCCCGCGGTGCGCCATTAGTATTATTTTCCCATATTTTGTTTTTATTTATTTTATTTTATTTTCAAAAAATACTAATGGCGCACCACTCCCACGGTGCGCCATTAGGGCATGTACAATGGTTGCTAAGATAGTCTTATCTTAAGTTTTGCATGTAAATTAGAGATGACAAAAAAACAAGTCTACAATGGGTCATCTCTTAGCCTTATCTTCAATAATTAGTTATTCCTAAAAACATGGTGAGACAAATTGTGCTAAGCTATCATCTCTTGTCTTTGCTTAAATAAGCTAAGACAAGCCTTCTCTTATGATTTCTCTCTCCTCCACCTCATCATTTATCTTACGTGGCATCCTTAAGCTAGAACCATTGTACATGCCCTTAGTAC
>LR738712.1:710462434-710542512 GCA_902687465.1 Secale cereale
CCCCCCCGTGAACCGCCTTTTCCAGTTCAAAAAAAATGATGTAAATGTCAAAAAAATTAAAAGAAAATAAGTTTCCCATGTGATATGTGGTCTACTTGTTGGGAAAATTTACAAATATGAATTTTGACTTTATTTGCAAAATATCTCTAGAATTTAGTAAAACGGGTATAACTTTTGCATACAAACTCGGATTAAAAAGTTTTTTATATGAAAAATCATCTACTCGAAAAGTTATGTCCGAATTTAACTGGGGGAACCCCGTTAAAAAATTTCAAAATCCCCAAAAATCTAACAGAAAAAAGTTACGGGGCTTTTAAGATCTACAGGCAAAAAAATTCAAAAAATTTCAAACTTACTAGTGGCGCACCGTTTGCTAGGTGCGCCACTAGTAACAGAAAAAAAATATAAAATTTTCGAAAAAAATATTATAATTTTTTCCCCAAAATATGATACGTAATATGACCAGGAAGTTTAAAATATATTTCCAAAATTTCATCATACTCATGAACATTAACAAACTCTTAGACATCAAGAAGGGTTAATAGGATTGATATGATAGATATATCAACAAGTTCGTGTGAAGTGAGCTGGTGCTGGGGTTGGAAAGAACTACGAAGTTAAGCGTGCTCGGGCTGGAGTAGTGTGAGGATGGGTGACCTTTTGGGAAGTTTGACCACAGAGTGCGATTTTTCTTGAGATTAAACAAATTGACCCCATATTAAGCCATAATGACCTGAGATTAAGAAAAACAATAAAAAAATTGAAAAAAAAATTTTGAATTTTTTTTACTAATGGCGCACTTCTATGTAGTGCGCCATTAGTATGCCAAAGCACCTGGGTATAGATGCCCCCCTGCGAGGCATACTAATGGCGCACTTGTGGTGCGCCATTAGTATACCAGATACTAATGGCGCATCAGAGGTGCGCCATTAGTAAATAATACTAATGGCGCATCAGAGGTGCGCCATTAGTAAATAATACTAATGGCGTGCTACTAATGGCGCACCAGTAGTGCGCCATTAATGGGCAAAACTGGTGCGCCATTGGTAGCCCTTTTCCTAGTAGTGGCTCGCTGGCTGAGAAGATAGATAGAGGAGGGCTGAGCACGGACTCCGGGAAATTTGTTCTACGCAACCAGCACCTCGATATAGTGGGGTGGCCTGGGCCATAACTAGGATTCATGTCTAGGAGTACGACACACGCCACCCACATGAGTACCATCCGACACCAATTTTCTTGGAGTCCGTGCTACAACCATCTCTTCTCCCTCATGTTTTCTTAGCCATTACGCGGTGGGCGGGGTGGGGGTTTGCCAATAGTCGGTTTGCTCAACTGCGGTCCCACTTGTAAGTGGAAATGAAACACAGCATGCATTCCCCCTTGGGCAGTGTGCCGGACCAACCGTGTGGGGGTGCGATGCGAACACGGCAGTCTTTTCCTTTTTAACTTATATCTTGTTAAATTTGGTTATGCTCCATGGCGCGAGCGATAGATAGAAATAACAATTTTCCCTAGAGTAATGAGAAGTTTGGTTCTGGCGCGGTTCATGCATGGAGTACGTAGGAAATTATGAAGTTGATGCGAAAGTTAAGATAATTACTAGTATTACCATATACTACTACATGGAGTTAACGAAAAGATAAAGATACATACAAATACATCAACGACATCCTCATGCCCTAGTGCACTGGGTCACCAACCAACGTGTGAGTAGCAGCGGCGTTGGTGGGAAGCTCAACGTCCTTCTGAACAATGTCATCCAAGGTTGCCCTGTGGTCCAAGAAGGCTAGCGTCCTATCGTCCTCCTCTTGCATTAGTAGAGCTTGTGGTCGATTTGCGCGTAGACGTGGGTGATTATGTCGATGGTGTCTTCCTGCACCAGGCGCTGCGCGGAGAGCGCGACCTCGCGGTGGACATTCTCCGGCGGGACGGCGGGCAGTCGCAGGGCCACCAGTGCGTCGAAGAGGTTCTCACCATAGAGGACGTTGAGGGTGGCAGGCATCACAGAGCCTGGGCACGTGGGCTGGAGGCGTACATCAAGGTCGTCCGTGAGCTTCTTTACAACGGTGAACTTGTCGAGGAAGCCGACGAGGATCTCGTCGAACAAGGAGACGAAGATGTCGTCCAAGCGGCCCCTTGCCTTGGCGACCTCAAGCACTACCTGGAGACGTTCCTCGGTGCCGGGCCGCAGGCCGGCGTCATGGACTATCTGGCACAGCCGGCTGATGCTCGCTCTCATCGCCTTCATGGGTCTAGCTTCTAGTCAACTGATCTTGCGATTCGAGTGATCACTCTTACCCTTGGGTGCGTAGGTGCATAGGATTTCGTAGATTGGACTGGCGGGAGCCTTTATATGAGAAGTGCAGACTGCGTTGAATTCACGTGCATGTTGGCCATCTACTCCTCGCCCCTCTACTGCACCTGACTTTGGCTGTATGACAGGTTGGCCAACCACCCGTTGGGCCCACATGTCATAGACCCAAAGGCAGGTGTAGTAGGTCAACGAAGCTGCGTCCCCCTCCGTGCCCTTGCATGCTTTCAATCACATGAGACTACCAAACATCACATGCAGTGGTTAGTTAATTGCATGTAATCCTATTAAGTAGCAAAAAGACATTAAGTTATATCGCCGATAGGAATAAAACAATATACCATGTGTTTATTTATAGAGGGAGTAGTACATTTTTTGTGACATGCATTACTAGATATTTCTTGTCAAATACTAAATCCAGATGGACGTGGTAGTACTACTAAATCCAGAGGGTGGTGCTAGTACTAGTAGTAGTAGTACTACCAATGTAGTAGCACTGTACTACCCGTTGGTCAAATTATTACTTGCTGCTCCTCACAGTGAAGTGACAAGACCGTATGTCGGAGATGACACATGCCGTGTTCGGCATACCGTAGTAAGCCTCACCGTCTTCAGTCACTATCATCATGGCTGTAGACCTAGCCTGCTTACAACTAGCCATGTTCGACATAATTTCCCGTGCGTAGATGCCCGTGCATTGCACGAAACACCAAGATTGGGGGGTGGACGGCGCCGGCAGCGGCCATCGCGCCACATTTTTCCATGGCCTTCTAGATGTGGTGGGGAGGAGATAAGGCTAATTGTGAGAGACAAGGAGTTGTTTGTAAATAGGGAACAAGTGCGGGCATCTTTTTGCAAAACTGGAGAAGTTTGGTTTGTATGCGTCAGATCTAGATCCGACCGCTATTGGTGAAAGATGGCAGGCACAACATCATCACCAACTCAGGACCTTTTTGATTCGCAGGGTTTTGAAAACGCAGGAATAGGACACGGCAATATTACAAGTTTCAAACTGATATTACAAATGTTAGGAGTAATGATGCACCTACGAAGAGGGAATTACTAGGAAGTTTACGTAAGAACTTTTGTTACTTTAGGTGGATGCAGCATTATCGTACAAACTAAAATCCACCGCCCTGACAAGTCACTAATTGGAAAATAAATTTTCGAGTCTCTGGCCACTTGATGTTTCAAAAACAAATTCAGCTTCTGCGGAGACTTTGTCATTTAGGTTTAGACGCTTGCTGTGATCAGCACGCCATTCATTGTTGCACCAGAGAACGCCAAACCTCATTACCTTGAGCACACTTGCCATCATAACAAAGAACCTGGCCAATTTAATCTCAGATGTGCTGCCTCGATACTCGATCAAATCAATTTCTGTAAGATGGAGATCAAGGTATTCGATGAGATTGATATAGTGCAGCACATTTTTCACTTTCGGATCTTTTTTTATCTGCAAAAGAAGAGAACATATTAGAGCAGCTGGATGTATAAGATTGCCGTGTCATCAAGAGGTACCAATATCAATCGCTCATACGATAGGGTTGGCTGGCTAGTGATATTTTTTTCACTCTCTCTCTCTCTCTCTCTCTCTCTCTCTCTCTCTTTCTTTCTCTTTCCTCTTATTTGTTGGAAATATGCCCTAGAGGCAATAATAAAAGGATTATTATTATATTTCCTTGTTCATGATAATTGTCTGCTATTCATGCTTGAATTGTATTGTAAGGAATCAGCGATACATGTGTGAATACATAGACCACAACGTGTCCCTGGTAAGCCTCTAGTTACTAGCTCGTTGATCAACAGATGGTCACGGTTTCCTGACCATGGACATAGGATGTCATTGATAACGGGATCACATCATTAGGAGAATGATGTGATGGACAAGACCCAATCCTAAGCCTAGCACAAGATCGTATAGTTCGTAATGCTTAAGCTTTTCCAGTGTCAAGTATTTATTCCTTAGACCATGAGGTTGTGCAACTCCCGGATGCCGTAGGAATACTTTGGGTGTGCCAAACGTCACAACGTAACTGGGTGACTATAAAGGTACGCAACGGGTATCTCCGAAAGTGTCTGTTGAGTTGGTACGAACCGAGACTGGGATATTGTCACTCCGTATGACGGAGAGGTATCTCTGGGCCCACTCGGTAAGACATCATCATAATGAGCTCAAAGTGACTAAGGAGTTAGTCACGGGATGATGGATTATGGAACGAGTAAAGAGACTTGCCCTGACGAGATTGAACAAGGTATCGGGCATAAGGACAATCGAATCTCGGGCAAGTACCGTACCGATAGACAAAGGGAATAACATACGGGATTGAGTGAATCCTTGACACAGTGGTTCATCCGATGAGATCATCGAGGAACACGTGGGAACCAACATGGGTATCCAGATCCCGCTATTGGTTATTGACCGGAGAGTCGTCTCGGTCATGTCTACATGTCTCCCGAACCCGTAGGGTCTACACACTTAAGGTTCGGTGACGCTAGGGTTGTAGAGATACATGCACACTGAAACCCGAATGTTGTTCGGAGTCCCGGATGAGATCCCGAACGTCACAAGGAGTTCCGGAATGTTCCGGAGGTAAAGAAATATATATTGGAAGTCCAGTTTCGGCCATCGGGAGAGTTCCGGGGGTCACCGGGAGTGTCCCGGGACCACCGGATGGGTCCCGGGAGTCCACCGGGTGGGGCCACCCATCCCGGAGGGCCCCGTGGGACGCAAGGGGAAGGGGGCCAGCCCCTAGTGGGCTGGCGCACCCACATGGGCCCCCCTCCATGCGCCTAGGGTTGAAACCCTAGGGGGTGGGGGCGCTCCCTATGCCTTGGGGGGCAAGTTCTCCCCCCTGGCCGCCGCCCCCCTAGGAGATTAGATCTCCTAGGGCCGACGCCGCCCCTGGCCCCCTATATATAGTGGGGGGTAGAGAGGGCAGCCGCACCCCAAGCCTCTGGCGCCTCTCCCCCCCGTCACACCTCCAACTCCTCCCGCAGGGCACCGGCGAAGCCCTGCAGCTTTTCCCATTGCATCCACCACCCCGCCGTCGTGCTGCTGGATCTCCGTCAACCTCTCCTCCCCCCTTGCTGGATCAATAAGGAGGAGACGTTGCTATACTGTACGTGTGTTGAACGCGGAGGTGCCGTCGGTTCGGTGCTGGGATCATCGGTGACGAGGATCACGAAGAGTACGACTCCATCATCCACGTTCCTTCGAACGCTTCCGCACGTGATCTACAAAGGGTATGTAGATGCACTCCTTTATGCTCGTTTCTAGATGACTCCTTAGATTGATCTGGGTGAAGCGTGGGAAATTTTTTGAATTCTGCTACGTTCCCCAACAGTGGTATCAGAGCCAGGTTTTTGCGTAGCATCTTGCACGAGTAGAACACAAACAAGTTGTGGGCGTTGATTTTGTTCAATTCTCTTGCCGTTACTAGTCCAATCTTGATTCGGCGGCATCATGGGATGAAGCGGCCCGGACCGACCTTACACGTACGCTTACGTGAGACTGGTTCCACCGACTGACATGCACTAGTTGCATAAGGTGGCTGGCGGGTGTCTGTCTCTCCCACTTTTGTAGGATCGGATTCGATGAACAGGGTCCTTATGAAGGGTAAATAGAAATTGACAAATCACGTTGTGGTTTTGGCGTAGGTAAGAAACGTTCTTGCTAGAAAACCTATAGAAGCCACGTAAAAAAACTTGCAACAACAATTAGAGGTCGTCTAACTTGTTCTTGCAGCATGTGCTATGTGATGTGATATGGCCAAGAAGATGTGATGAATGATATATGTGATGTATGAGATTGATCATGTTCTTGTAATAGGGAATCGCGACTTGCATGTCGATGAAAATAACAACCGGCAGGAGCCATAGGAGTTGTCTTAATTATTGTATGACCTGCGTGTCACTGAATAACGCCATGTAACTACTTTACTTCATTGCTAAACGTTAGCCATAGTAGTAGAAGTAATAGTTGGCGTGACGACTTCATGAAGACACGATGATGGAGATCATGATGATGGAGATCATGGGGTCATGCCGGTGACAAAGATGATCATGGTGCCCCAAAGATGGAGATCGGAGGAGCAAGATGATATTGGCCATATCATGTCACTTTATTTGATTGCATGTGATGTTTATCATGTTTATGCATCTTGTTTACTTAGAACGACGGTAGTAAATAAGATGATCTCTCACTAAAAATTTCAAGAATTGTGTTCCCCCTAACTGTGCACCGTTGCTAAGGATCGTTGTTCCGAAGCACCACGTGATGATCGGGTGTGATAGGCTCTAACGTTCGCATACAACGGGTGTAAGCCAAATTTACACACGCAATACACTTAGGGTTCACTTGACGAGCCTAGCATGTACAGACATGGCCTCGAAACACGAAAGACCGAAAGGTCGAACATGATTCGTATAGAAGATATGATCAACATGAAGATGTTCACCGTTGATGACTAGTCCGTCTCACGTGATGATCGGACATGGGCTAGTCGATTCGGATCATGTATCACTTAGAAGACTGGAGAGATGTCAATCTGAGTGGGAGTTCATTAAAATTTGATTAAGATGAACTTAATTATCATGAACTTAGTCTAAATTCTTTACAATATGTCTTGTAGATCAAATGGCCCACGCTCATGTCACCCTCAACTTCAACGCGTTCCTAGAGAAGTCCAAGCTGAAAGACGATGGTAGAAACTATACGGACTGGGTCCGTAACCTGAGGATCATCCTCATAGCTGCCAAGAAAACTTATGTCCTAGAAGCACCGCTAGGTGAAGCTCCCGCCCCGGCAAACCAAGATGTTATGAACACTTGGCAGTCACGTTGTGATGATTACTCCCTGGTTCAGTGTGGCATGCTCTACAGCTTAGAATCGGGGCTCCAAAAGCGTTTCGAGCACCACGGGGCATATGAGATGTTCCAAGAGCTGAAAATGGTTTTCCAGGCTCATGCCCGAGTTGAGAGATATGATGTCTCCAATGCATTCTACAGCTGTAAGATGGAGGAAAACAGTTCTGTCAGTGAGCACATACTCAAGTTGTCTGGGTTGCACAACCGCTTGTCTCAGTTGGGAATGAATCTCCCAGACGAAGCGGTCGTTGACAGAATCCTTCAGTCGCTCCCACCTAGCTACAAGAGCTTTGTGTTGAACTTCAATATGCAAGGGATGGAGAAGTCCATTCCCGAGGTGTATTCAATGCTGAAATCAGCGGAGGTGGAGATCAAGAAAGAGCATCAAGTGTTGATGGTCAATAAAACCACTAAGTTCAAGAAGGGCAAGGGTAAGAAGAACTTCAAGAAGGACGGCAAAGGAATCGCCGCGCCCGGTAAGCCAGTTGCCGGGAAGAAGCCAAAGAATGGACCCAAGCCTGAGACTGAGTGCTTTTATTGCAAGGGAACGGGCCACTGGAAGCGGAACTGCCCCAAATACTTAGCGAACAAGAAGGCCGGCAACGTCAAAGGTATATGTGATATACATGTTATTGATGTGTACCTTACCAGCGCTCGTAGTTGCTCCTGGGTATTTGATACCGGTGCAGTTGCTCACATTTGTAACTCAAAGCAGGAGCTGCGGAATAAGCCGAGACTGGCGAAGGACGAGGTGACGATGCGCGTCGGGAATGGTTCCAAGGTCGATGTGATCGCCGTCGGCACACTGCCTCTACATCTACCCTCGGGATTAGTTTTAAACCTTAATAATTGTTATTTAGTACCAGCTTTGAGCACGAACATTGTATCTGGATCTCGTTTGATGCGAGATGGCTACTCATTTAAATCCGAGAATAATGGTTGTTCTATTTATTTGAGAGATATGTTTTATGGTCATGCCCCGCTGGTCAATGGTTTATTTTTGATGAATCTCGATCGTGATGATACACATATTCATAGTGTGAATGCCAAAAGATGTAAAGTTGACAATGATAGTCCCACATACTTGTGGCATTGCCGCCTTGGTCATATTGGTGTCAAACGTATGAAGAAGCTCCATGCAGATGGACTTCTGGAGTCTCTTGATTATGGATCATTTGACACGTGCGAACCATGCCTCTTGGGCAAGATGACCAAGACTCCGTTCTCCAGAACAATGGAGCGAGCAACCAACTTATTGGAAATCATACATACCGATGTGTGCGGTCCAATGAGTGTTGAGGCTCGCGGAGGCTATCGTTATGTTCTCACCCTCACAGATGACTTGAGTAGATATGGGTATGTCTACTTGATGAAGCACAAGTCTGAGACCTTTGAAAAGTTCAAGGAATTTCAGAATGAGGTTGAGAATCAACGTGACAAAAAAATAAAGTTCTTGCGATCTGATCGTGGGGGTGAATATTTAAGTCATGAATTTGGCACACACCTTAGGAACTGTGGAATTGTTTCACAATTGACACCGCCCGGAACACCTCAGCGTAATGGTGTGTCCGAACGTCGAAATCGTACTCTTTTGGACATGGTGCGATCTATGATGTCTCTCACCGACTTACCGCTATCTTTTTGGGGTTATGCTTTAGAGACTTCCGCATTCACTTTAAATAGGGCATCGCCGAAATCCGTTGAGACGACACCATATGAACTTTGGTTTGGCAAGAAACCTAAGCTGTCGTTTCTAAAAGTTTGGGGTTGCGATGCTTATGTCAAGAAACTTCAACCTGAAAAGCTCGAACCCAAATCGGAAAAATGCGACTTCATAGGATACCCAAAGGAAACGATTGGGTACACCTTCTACCTCAGATCCGAGGGCAAAGTCTTTGTTGCCAAGAATAGATCCTTTCTAGAGAAAGAGTTTCTCTCGAAAGAAGTGAGTGGGAGGAAAGTAGAACTTGATGAGGTGACAGTCACCCCTCCCGAACCAGAAAGTAGCGCAGCGCGGGAAATTGTTCCTGACGTGCCTGTACCGACAAGGGAGGATGTTAATGATGATGATCATGAAGATACCGATCAAGTTACTATTGAACTTCGAAGGTCCACAAGGACACGTTCCGCACCAGAGTGGTACGACAACCCTGTCATGGAAATCATATTGTTAGACAACGGTGAACCTTCGAACTATGAAGAAGAGATGGCGGGCCCGAATTCCAACAAATGGATTGGAGCCATGAAATCTGAGATAGAATCCATGTATGAAAACAAAGTATGGACTTTGGTGGACTTGCCCAATGATAGGCACGCCATAGAAAATAAATGGATATTTAAGAAGAAGACAGACGTGGATGGTAATGTGACCATCTATAAGGCTCGGCTTGTCGCTAAGGGTTATGGACAAGTTCAAGGGATTGACTACGACGAGACTTTCTCTCCCGTAGCGATGCTGAAGTCAGTCTGAATCATGTTAGCAATTGCCGCATTCTATGATTATGAGATATGGCAAATGGACGTCAAAACGGCATTCCTTAATGGTTTCCTCAAGGAAGAACTATATATGATGCAGCCAGAAGGTTTTGTCGATCCAGAGAATGCTAACAAGGTATGCAAGCTCCAGCGCTCGATCTACGGGCTGGTGCAAGCATCTCGGAGTTGGAATATTCGCTTTAATGATGTGATCAAAGCGTTTGGCTTTGTACAGACTTGGGGAGAAGCCTGTATCTACAAGAAAGTGAGTGGGAGCTCTGTAGCATTTCTCATATTATATGTGGATGACATATTGCTGATGGGAAATGATATATAATTCTTGGAGAGCATAAAGGCCTACTTGAATAAGTGTTTTTCAATGAAGGACCTTGGAGAAGCTGCTTACATATTAGGCATCGAAATCTATAGAGATAGATCAAGACGCATCATTGGTCTTTCACAAAGCACATACCTTGACAAGATATTGAAGAATTTCAATATGGATCAGTCCAAGAAGGGGTTCTTGCCTGTTTTGCAAGGTATGAGATTGAGCACGGCTCAGTCCCCGACCACGGCAGAAGATAGAGAAAAGATGAGGGTTATTCCCTATGCCTCAGCCATAAGTTCAATCATGTATGCCATGCTGTGTACCAGACCTGATGTGAACCTTGCCATAAGTTTGGTAGGGAGGTACCAAAGTGATCCCGGTATGGAACACTGGACAGCGGTCAAGAACATCCTAAAGTACCTGAAGAGGATGAAGGATATGTTTCTCGTTTATGGAGGTGACGAAGAGCTCGTCGTAAAGGGTTACGTCGATGCTAGCTTCGACACAAATTTGGATGACTCCAAGTCACAAATCGGATACGTGTATATTTTGAATGGTGGAGCAGTCAGCTGGTGCAGTTGCAAGAAGAGCATCGTGGCACATTCTACATGTGAAGCAGAGTACATAGCTACTTGCGAAGCAACACAAGAAGGAGTCTGGATGAAGGAGTTCATCACTGACCTAGGAGTCATTCCATGCGCGTCAAGCCCGATGACTCTCTTCTGTAACAACACTAGAGCTATTGTCATTGCCAAGGAGCCCAGGTTTCACAAGAAGACCAAGCACATCAAGCGCCGTTTAAACTCCATCCGGAATTATGGTCAAGATGGAGACCCGTTGACTAAACCTCTTCCACGGGCAAAACAGGATCAACACCAGAACTCTATGGGTGTTCGATTCATCATAATGTAACTAGATTATTGACTCTAGAGCAAGTGAGAGAATGTTGGAAATATGCCCTAGAGGCAATAATAAAAGGATTATTATTATATTTCCTTGTTCATGATAATTGTCTGTTATTCATGCTTGAATTGTATTGTACGGAAACAGCGATACATGTGTGAATACATAGACCACAACATGTCCCTGGAAAGCCTCTAGTTACTAGCTCGTTGATCAACAGATGGTCACGGTTTCCTGATCATGGACATAGGATGTCATTGATAACAGGAGCACATCATTAGGAGAATGATGTGATGGACAAGACCCAATCCTAAGCCTAGCACGAGATCGTATAGTTCGTAATGCTTAAGCTTTTCCAGTGTCAAGTATTTATTCCTTAGACCATGAGGTTGTGCAACTCCCGGATGCTGTAGGAATACTTTGGGTGTGCCAAATGTCACAACGTAACTGGGTGACTATAAAGGTACGCAACGGGTATATCCAAAAGTGTCTGTTGAGTTGGTACGAACCGAGACTGGGATATTGTCACTCCGTATGACGGAGAGGTATCTCTGGGCCCACTCGGTAAGACATCATCATAATGAGCTCAAAGTGACTAAGGAGTTAGTCACGGGATGATGGATTACGGAACGAGTAAAGAGACTTGCCATGACGAGATTGAACAAGGTATCGGGCATACCGACGATCGAATCTCGGGCAAGTACCGTACCGATAGACAAAGGGAATAACATACGGGATTGAGTGAATCCTTGACACAGTGGTTCATCCGATGAGATCATCGAGGAACACGTGGGAACTGATGGCTTCTCGCCCCTCGTTGGTTACCCCAAGTGGAAGGTTTGAGATATAGTGTAGCGGTAGTTTTCCCTTGGCAAAGATACCAAGGATCGAATTCCCCTGAGACTCCAAGGTTCAACAAGAAGGTGTCAACTGCTAACGGCGCCAGATATTTAGCAATCAACTGGACCGGCACACAGATACAAATAACTTTGCTCCCAACGAGTACAGAGAGGTTGTCAATCCCTCCGGCCTTGTCGTTTACAAAGGATCAAACGCAAGAGATAATAGTGATATGTATAACTGCAACTAGTAAGTAAACACTGAAAGTAAATAGCGGATGTGATCAGTGATGGTAATATGGACCGGGGTCCAATGATGTTCACTAGTGATGTCTCTCTCCCAAAAGACGATAAAACAGCTATGTGAGGTAAACGAATTACAGCTGGGCAATTGACAGGATTATGTGTGCAAACCAATGCTAACTATGTTGCAAGAAAGGTAGAGGTTCAAAGCATGGGCGGTACGCCAAGGAAAGTAGACCGAAATCCATCTGTATCTACTACTAATCATCCACCTGGAGATATCTATCCAGAACATCTCGCTGGTATTAAGTTGCATTAAAAGAACTTTGCGTAAAGTAAACAATCCTTGCACCCGCGAGTACAAGCACCGTTGTTTTCCCCCTTGTGGCAACAGCACATCCCCTAGACTCATGTTTCTGTCACTCAAGCTAGTCATCGAGGGGCATGAACCCACAATCAAGCATAACGTTCCCTCTTGGAGTTAATACCTAGTACTTGGCCAAAGCAATAAACAGCAACGGAGAACATGCAAGAATTACTCAAGAACATAAATATAAAAGAGGTAAATCAAATATATTACTCAAACACAATCTGAACATAATATCATAATCCATCGGATCCTAGCAAACTCATCATAGCAACAGCATAAGGATTACATATGTGCCTCGATCATGTAGGGCAGCTCATGAGGTCTAATTAGTGAAGAACAAAAAGGGGAGGAGAACATCACATAGCTACTGGCCATGGACCCATTGTCCAAGGGAGACTACTCACAACTCATCCGGGAGGCGTCCATGGTGGTGGAGAGGCTCCCGGTGGTGATCCTCCCCTCCGGCAGGGTGCCGGGAAGAGTTCTCCTGGTGCTCCCGATCTTGGAAGCGCGGCGACGGCGGAACAGAGATGAGATCGCGAAAAAGGGTTCCGTCCTCGAGGGTTTCGGGACGCGGTGTAAATATATGCCAAAGGGGGGCGTTAGAGGGGGCCTGGGGGGCCCAGGCGCCCTGGCGCCCTGGCGGCACGGCCTAGGGGGGGGCGCCCCCTAGCCGCCTGGAGGCCTAGTGGCCCCCCTCCAGCCCTACTCTGGCCGCATGGAAGCTTCCGGAACGCTGATTTTTTATATATTTTTCCCGGAATTTTTCTGGCAGTTTACGTAATGGGAAAACCAGAAATACAAAAACAGCAGAAAACAGAAACTGGCACTGGGGTGCACTAAGTTAATAGGTTAGTCCAAATATGATCAAAAGTGTATGGAAGTGCATAAATAACATAGCAATATCACACAAAAGAGGCATGGAGCAAGCAGAAATTATAGATTGGACGTATCAGGAACCAACATGGGTATCCAGATCCCGCTGTTGGTTATTGACCGGAGAGTCGTCTCGGTCATGTCTGCGTGTCTCCCGAACCCGTAGGGTCTACACACACTTAAGGTTCGGTGACGCTAGGGTTGTAGAGATACATGCACACGGAAACCCGAATGTTGTTTGGAGTCCCAGATGAGATCCCGGACGTCACGAGGAGTTCCGGAATGGTCCGGAGGTAAAGAATGATATATAGGAAGTCCAGTTTCGGCCATCGGGAGAGTTCCGGGGGTCACCGGGAGTGTCCCGGGACCACCGGAAGGGTCCCGGGGGTCCACCGGGTGGGGCCTCCCATCTCGGACGGCCCCGTGGGCTGCAAGGGGAAGGGGTAAGCCCCTAGTGGGCTGGTGCACCCACATGGGCCCCCCTCCATGCGCCTAGGGTTGAAACCCTAGGGGGTGGGGGCGCCCCCTATGCCTTGGGGGGCAAGTTCTCCCCCCCCCCCTGGCCGCCGCCCCCTAGGAGATTGGATCTCCTAGGGCCGGCGCCCCCCTGGCCCCCTATATATAGTGGGGGGAGAGAGGGCAGCCGCACCCCAAGCCTCTGGCGCCTCTCCCCCCCGTCACACCTCCAACTCCTCCCGCAGGGCACCGGCGAAGCCCTGCAGCTTTTCCCGTTGCATCCACCACCATGCCGTCGTGCTGCTGGATCTCCGTCAACCTCTCCTCCCCCCTTGCTGGATCAAGAAGGAGGAGACGTCGCTGTACCGTACGTGTGTTGAACACGGAGGTGCCGTCCGTTCGGCGCTGGGATCATCATTGACGAGGATCACGAAGATTACGACTCCATCATCCACGTTCCTTCGAACGCTTCCGCACGCGATCTACAAAGGGTATGTAGATGCACTCCTTTATGCTCGTTGCTAGATGACTCCTTAGATTGATATTGGTGAAGCGTAGGAAAATGTTTGAATTGTGCTACGTTCCCCAACATCATTTACCTAGGAGTACGTGAAGAGCTTGGGAATTTGTTGGCTTCCACTATGTGGCCGATGCCATATTTCGCAAAAGTATGCCACATAATATGCATCGATGTCAAATCAAAAGATTTTGGCACCGCTCTCGCGATGTGAGAGAGTTGGCACCGCTGTGCACACAGACCCACATGTATAAACAAATCAATCAAACCAACTGCACCAGCCTCTCACTCTCCCAAACAAGTGTTTTTTAATGCCTCAGTCCTCAATGCACCCTCAATTTACTAGCGTGTGGCGTGCTACCCCGAGTGGTTTCAACTTTGCTTACTTCACCGCGTGTCAGATGGGCCTCTAGTTTACTTATTTTCACCCACTGCGACATGGGCCAGCACATGAAGATACAGAACATGAGCTGACAAGGCAGCATGTGGACTGATTGACCGGTCAACTAAACAATATACGGAGCTATACGCTGACATAGTGAGCGTATAATCCATCGGTATAGAGTGTTCGTGTGAGAGGGGAGGCCCGTGAGACATAGCAGAGAGAGAGAGAGAGAGAGAAAGAGCTACTCCCTCCGTTCGATAATGTAGTTCCAATATTTTTTTAAAAGTCAAACTTTTGAAACTTTGACCAAGTTTATAAAGAAATTACTTATATCTACAATACCAAAGATAAATGATAGTATGAAGTAAGTACATGTTGTGATGAATCTAATGATCTTTCCAGATGTAAATGTTTTTCTCCACATATACCTGGTCAAACTTTTCTGAAGTTTGACTTTTCAAAACATCCATATGCTTATGGGCGTGAGAGAGTCCCTAACTAGAGAGAGAGAGAAAGAGAGAGAGAGAGAGAGAGAGAGAGAGAGAGAGAGAGAGAAATAGAAAGAGTGAGTGAAAAAAGTGTGTGTGCGTGTGTGAAAGAGACATGGACAACACGCGATAAAAGTCGAGAAAAAAGTGTGTGTCTTATGCAAACATATCACACATGCATCTTCGACAACGGA
Organism: Secale cereale; assembly: GCA_902687465.1. NCBI lineage: Eukaryota > Viridiplantae > Streptophyta > Magnoliopsida > Poales > Poaceae > Secale > Secale cereale. The sequence continues at coordinate 710,477,689 of LR738712.1, forward strand.
AGCAAGGTGAGGAGATAGTGTGTGGTTGTTTGCAACCGAGAGAGCAAGACCCCTAGCACGTGGCCAAGAGGGGTCTGACAAACAAGGGAGAGAGGTCGAGAGAGACGTACGGAGAAAATGCAGACATGGGGAGGAGAGCGTGTATGTTTGTCATATAGAGATCCCCTGGAGATCGTGATGGGACTACATGGGTGGGAGGTCGAGTGAGAAGGTGTATGCGCAATAGAAGATACCCCTAGAGATATCGATATAGACGTATGGATGGAAGGAGACAATACGTGTGTTCCTGATGGCTAGTGGGAGATAATCATACTTAGGGGGGGGTGCTTGCGCCTATGATGGAGTAAGGGATTATGGTACTTATTAGGGGGTGCGTGTCACATAGAGAGAGAACAAGGGCGGAGAGTGTTGGATGGGTCTATATGTATAGCACGAGCGAGACATGTGTCTGTGTGAACCAGGGAGATATAAAGTTTGAAAGAGATTCAGGAGCCCCGATAAGGCTGAGTGGTGCGTCATGAGAGGGGGAAAGAGATATTCCATTCGCTCGATAATGAAGTGCATGTAATATTTTTAGAAGTCAAACTTTGGAAACTTTGATCAGGTTTACACAAATGTTTTTTATATCTTCAATACGAAAGGTACATCATACTAAACTACATCTCATGGTGAGTCTAATCGTATATGTTTGTCGTTCCAGATGTAATTGTTTTTCGCCACATACATGGTCAAACTTTGTGATGTTTGACTTTTCAATAAATCAATATGCTATGGACGGAGGAGAGTGCCTAAGTCGAGAGGGATCAAGTGCGTGTGAAGGAGAATAAGTAAGTGTGCAAAAAGAGTATGTATGTGAAAGAGAAAGTGACAACAACCGATAAATTAGAGAGAGTGTGTGTTTTTTCGTTTCTTAGGCGAACATATCACGCATGCATCTCCGAGATAGAACATGTCCAATAGAGGTCTGGCCAACAAGGTACAAAGGTTGAGAGGGAGACATGGAGAACATGGACGCATGGGGAGGGCGAGAGGGTGTGTTTACGATAGAGTGACCCCCTCGAGATCATGAGGGGGCTATATGGGTGGGAGATTGAGGGAGGTGCGTGCACGATAGAAAGATGCCCCGAGAGAAATCGAGATAGACCATGCACATGTTTGTGATGAAGACTAAGATTAGCTAGTCATATACATATAGGGGGAACTGCGTGTGCATACAATTGAGTGAGAGACCATCATATTTGGCTAGCTAGGCATGAGATTGTGTGTGTGTGTGTGTGAGATGGAGAGGGAACGAGGCAGAGAGATAGAGTTTTAGATGGGCCTATCGAGTGCGAGTGAGATATGCATGTGTATGTGGGACCCAGGTAGATGGAGAGTTTGAGAGAGAGGGGGAAGAGGTCCGAGACAACGGAGTCGTGTGTGAGAGAGTTACGGGCAACGAGCCAGGGAATTTGTGTGCGTACAATGAGTGCACCCAAGATATCTAGCTTGGACTAGAGAATCATACATAGTGTGCGAGAGAGACCTATAGATGGAGTATATATGCATGCGAACTAGAAAGACCCACCCCCCACACACACACACAAAGAGAGAGAGAGGGATATGGAGAGAAAGAGAGAGGACCAACAAGGTTTGTGTGCTGGATGCGTGCGACAGAATTGAAGATTGTCGGAGAGAGAGAGAGAGAGAGAGAGAGAGAGAGAGAGAGAGAGAGAGAGAGAGAGATAGAGAGAGCAGGAGTCCGGGAGAGGGGGAGGTCGCGTTTTATGCATCAAGGACTGATATAAACAATGTTTCGATATAAATTTGCATTCAAATATTTAAATTGGAGAACATGTTATCTGCAATCCACACATGAACGGATATATGCGTATATCAAACAAGTTCATTAATTTGAATTTCAAAATATTCATGGAGTACTATAATATTGTACAACATGCTATTCAATTGAGGTGTTAAATTTTGGATTTAGTTCATTATTTTGACCTGGTGAACGAGCTATTTCATTGAATCGAGGTATTTCATTTTGTGTTTGATTCTTGTTTTTTGAGTGGGTCAACTATTTGTCATATAGTAAATCGCTAGCAACCAGCATGTAAAAACACATTACTCCCGAGCATCATCTCTCCATCTAAAAAAGAAGTGGCAAGCTAATATTTGTAAATTTGATTCGAATCGACTTAGTAAGGTAGACGTGGATGCTCGTTCTCCCAAATTTTGAACGAGCCATTAAACATCCTCTACTAGGTGTCATTCGCCCGAGCAAATAAATGGGAGACGCGAAATTACCATCCTATGTGGGAGACGCATTAATTGGCCCGTTGTGTTATACGTCTCCAACGTATCTATAATTTTTTATTGTTCCATGCTATTATATTATCCTTCTAGGTTTTTTATGGGCATTTATATCCACTTTCATATGATTTTTGGGACTAACCTATTAACCCAGAGACCAGTGCCAGTTTATGTTTTTCTCCTGTTTTAGGGTTTCGCAGAAAAGGAATATCAAAAGGAGCCCAATTGACCGGAAACTCAACGAAGGTTATTTTTGGACCAAAAGAAGCCCAAGAAGTGCCGGAGGGGGACGAGAAGATCCACGGGCTGCCCACGAGGGTGTGCCCCCCCCCCCACTCGGCGCGCCCCCCTGCCTCATGGACAGCCCGGAGACCCCCTTTACTTGCCCCCGACACCAACACCTCTTATATATACTGAAACCTCCAGAAAGCAATCTAGATCGGGAGTTCCGCCACTGAAAGCCTCTGTTGCCACCGGAAACCAATCTAGACCCTCTTCCGGCACCCTTCCGGAGGGGGAATCCCTCTCCGGTGGCTATCTTCATCATCCCTACGCTCTCCATGACGAGGAGGGAGTAGTCCACCCTCGGGGCTGAGGGTATGTATCAGTAGCTATGTGTTTGATCTCTCTCTCTCGTGTTCTTGAGATGGCACAATCTTGATGTATCACGAGCTTTGCTATTATAGTTGGAACTTATGTTGTTTATCCCCCTCTACTCTCTTGTGATGAATTGAGTTTTCCCTTTGAAGTTATGTTATCGGATTGAGTCTTTAAGGATTTGAGAACACATGATGTATGTCTTGCGTGGGATACCTGTGGTGACAATGGGGTATTCTATTGATCTACTTGATGTATGTTTTGGTGATCAACTTGCGGGTTCCGTGACCTTGGGAATCTATGCATAGGGGTTGGCACACGTTTTCGTCTTGACTCTCCAGTAGAAACTTTGGGGCACTCTTTGAAGTTCTATGTGTTGGTTGAATAGATATTTCAGAGATTGTGTGATGCATATCGTATAATCATGCACTAGTAGAAAACGGGGCAATGGTCCAGCCCATTAGTCCTGGTTCAATCAAGAACCGGGACCAATGGGGGCATTGGACCCGGTTCGTGACCCCAGGGGGCCGGCCGGGCCACGTGGGCCATTGGTCCCGGTTCGTCTAGATCTTTTGGTCACGGTTGGTGCCCCGAACCGGGACTAATGGGTCTTGCTCCTAGCCCACAACCATTGGTCCCGGTTGGTGACTTGAACCGGGACCAAAGGCTCCCCTTTAGTCCCGGTTCATGTCACCAACCGGGACCAATGAGGTGCCTATATATACCCCCTCGCGCAAGAGCAGAGCACACTGCTCTGTTTTTTCTGGCCGAGGGGGAGAGGGCTTGGTGGTGCTCTAGCTCACCTCCTATGCACACAACGTGTTTGATGGAATGCCCGAGCCACACTTGTTAAGCTTTTCTCCTCTCGAAGCTCTATTTTCTCCGACATTTGTCTAGGTTTAGCGGTCGTCACGTCCCATCCCCGTCTTCGCCGCCGTCGATCGCCCCCGCCAATCTCATCACCGGCACCACCGTGGTGAGCCTCTTGTTATGTCCATGCTTTGCTTACTTTTATTATTGCTTGTTATTATTGCTTTAGATAGATATTTGTCTGATTTTCTTACGTTTATTATTGCTTGTTATTATATAGTGCGATGGTTTTGATATCCGCCCACGTGGGCCCTCGTCTTGTCTACGATTCGGATGTGGTATATTATCTTTAATTTATAACTCTTTGTTTTAGTGTTTATGACAATTATGCCGACCAACCAGACATGCATAGATGTTTTTATATGTCTAGGAGGTAGTTGAACCGGAAATTCCAACCGACCCTCTTGTGGAGAGGTTAAATTTAGTTGAAGAGGAAAACATTTCCTTGAAGAAAAAATTGGAAAAAATGGAGGAGGAGAAGATGGAATTGGAGTTGCATGTTGCGAAAGTCGTCGATGATCACAAGATCAAGATGGACCCTATTGTTGAGAGGTTAAATTTAGTTGCAGAAGAAAACAATTTCTTGAAGGAAAAAATAAAAAAAATTGAGGACGAGAAGATGATATTGGAGTTGCATGTTGCGGATGTTGTCGATGATCACAAGATCAAGATGGATGCAATGCGGTTGAAGATTAGAAAGATTAGAAAATATGCCATTCATACCGAGGCTTCGTATCATTATGCCGTTGGATCAATTGTTACCTTGGTTGCAATTATGATCGCATTTGTTTTCGCATTGAAATGTTTTACATAGTTTCGATGTGTATGGTGAAAATTAATTAGATGCTCTGGCGAGCTATATGTTGTTAGATGAGAACTATGTATGTACTTTGGTTTTAATGTGATGATGAACTTCTATTAATTTGGTCACTTAATTATCTATTTATGATGTTCTGTAATGGTTTTTGACGCACTTAATTATATATAATGCACGCAGGTGAACCGGCAATGGATGTACAGTGACAGACACACCTCCGAGTACATTAAGGGTGTGCATGAGTTTCTAAATGCGGCTCGGGCAAACAAGCAGAATGGTTTTATGTGTTGTCCATGCACTAAATGTGGGAATACGATGTCTTACTCTAACCGGAAAATCCTTCACTCCCACCTGCTTTACAAGGGTTTCATTCCACACTATAATGTTTGGATGAGGCACGGAGAAATAGGGGTTATGATGGAAGACGGCGAAGAAGAGTACGATGACAACTATGTGCCCCCTGAATACGGTGATGCTGCAATGGGGGGAGCTGGTGAAGATCAAGAGGAACCAGACGATGTGCCCAATGATGCTGCAACGGGTGAAGCTGCTGAAGATCAAGAGGAACTAGATGATGATCTCCGCCGGGTCATTGTCGATGCAAGGACGCAATGCAAAAGTCAAAAGGAGAAGCTGAAGTTAGATCGCATGTTAGAGGATCACAAAAAAGGGTTATACCCCAATTGCGAAGATGGCAACACAAAGCTCGGTACCGTACTGGAATTGCTACAGTGGAAGGCATAGAATGATGTGGCTGACAAACGATTTGAGAAGCTACTGAAAATATTGAAGAAGAAGCTTCCGAAGGATAACGAATTGCCCGACAGTACATACGCAGCAAAGAAGGTCGTATGCCCTCTAGGATTGGAGGTGCAGAAGATACATGCATGCCCTAATGACTGCATCCTCTACAGCGGTGCATACAAGGATCTGAACGCATGCCCGGTATGTGGTGCATTGCGGTATAAGATGAGACGAGATGACCCTGGTGATGTTGACGGCGAGCCCGCCAGGAAGAGGGTTCCTGCGAAGGTGATGTGGTATGCTCCTATAATAGCACGGTGGAAACGTTTGTTCAGAAACGGAGAGCATGCCAAGTTGATGCGATGGCATAGTGAGGACCGTAAGAAAGACGGGAAGTTGAGAGCACCCGCTGACGGGTCGCAGTGGAGAAAAATCGAGAGAAAGTACTAGGAGGAGTTTGCAAAGGACCCAAGGAACGTATGGTTTTCTTTAAGCGCGGATGGCATTAATCCTTTCGGGGAGCAGAGCAGCAATCACAGCACCTAGCTCGTGACTCTATGTATGTATAACCTTCCTCCTTGGATGTGCATGAAGCGGAAGTTCATTATGATGCCAGTTCTCATCCAAGGCCCTAAGCAACCCGGCAACGACATTGATGTGTACCTAAGGCCATTAGTTGAAGAACTTTTATAGCTGTGGAATGGAAATGGTGTACGTGCGTGGGATGAGCACAGACAGGAGGAATTTGACCTAAAGGCGTTGCTACTCGTGACCATCAATGATTGGCCCGCTCTTAGTAACCTTTCAGGACAAACAAACAAAGGATACCACGCATGCATGCAATGTTTAGATGACACTCAAAGTATATACCTGGACAAATGCAGGAAGAATGTGTACCTGGGCCATCGTCGATTTCTTCCAACCAACCATCAATGTCGAAAGAAAGGCAAGCATTTCAAAGGCGAGGCATGTCACCGGAGGAACCCCGCCATGCGTATCGGTGATCACGTACTTGCTATGGTCAATGATTTACACGTAATCTTTCGAAAGGGCCCCGGCACACTAGCTGTTCCGAATGACGCTGAGGGACACGCACCCATGTGGAAGAAGAAATCTATAGTTTGGGACCTACCCTACTGGAAAGACCTAGAGGTCCGCTCTTCAATCGACGTGATGCACGTGACGAAGAACCTTTGCGTGAACCTGCTAGGCTTCTTGGACGTGTATGGAAAGACAAAAGATACAGCTGAGGCACGGGAGGACCTGCAACGTTTGCACGAAAAAGACGGCATGACTCCAAAGCAGTATGAAGGTCCTGCCAGCTATGCTCTTACGAAAGAAGAGAAATAAATCTTCTTTGAATGCCTGCTCAGTATGAAGGTCCCGACTGGCTTCTCGTCGAATATAAAGGGAATAATAAATATGCCAGAGAAAAAGTTCCAGAACATAAAGTCTCATGACTGCCACGTGATTATGACGCATCTGCTTCCGGTTGCATTGAGGGGGCTTCTACCGGAAAACGTCCGATTAGCCATTGTGAAGCTATGTGCATTCCTCAACGCAATCTCTCAGAAGGTGGTCGATCCAAAAATCGTACCAAGTATAAGGAGTGATGTGGTGCAATGTCTTGTCAGTTTCGAGCTGGTGTTCCCACCATCCTTCTTCAATATCATGACACACGTCCTAGTTCATCTAGTCGACGAGATTGTCATTCTGGGGCCCGTATTTCTTCACAATATGTTCCCTTTTGAGAGGTTCATGGGAGTCCTAAAGAAATATGTCTGTAACCGCGCTAGGCCAGAAGGAAGCATCTCCATGGGCTATCAATTAGAGGATGTCATCGGGTTTTGTCTTGACTTCATTCCTGGCCTTAATAAGACAGGTCTCCCTAAATCGCGGTATGAGGGGAGACTGACTGGAAAAGGCATGCTTGGAAGGCACTCAATAATATGCAGGGACGGATATTCTTGGTCTCAAGCACACTACACAGTTCTATAGAACTCTACCTTGGTGACCCCGTATGTCGATGAACACAAGAACAGTCTGCGCTCCAACCACCTGGAGCAGTGCGACGATTGGATTACATGTGAACACATCAGGACTTTCAGCAGTTGGTTGGAAACACGTCTCAGAGGTGACAACACTGTTTGTGATGAGTTGTACTTGCTGTCCAGGGGGGCATCTTTGACTTTATTGATTTACAAAGGATACGAGATAAATGGGAATACATTTTACACGATTGTCCAAGATCAAAAGAGCACCAAGCAAAACAGCGGTGTCCGCTTTGATGCAACAACCGAGAGGGGAAAGGACACATATTATTGTTAGATAGTGGACATATGGGAACTTGACTACGGACATGATTTTAAGGTCCCTTTGTTTAAGTGCAAATGGGTCAATCTGTCTGGAGGCGGCGTACAGGTAGACCCACGGTACGGAATGACAACAGCTGATCTCAAAAATCTTGGGTACACTGACGAACCGTTCGTCCTAGACAATGATGTGGCACAGGTTATCTATGTGAAGGATATGTCTACCAGACCGAGAAAAAGAAAAGATAAGTGAGTGAATACATCATACGATGAGCCAAAGCGCTACATAGTTCTTTCAGGAAAAAGGGACATCCTGGGAGTGGATGGCAAGACAGACATATCTGAAGATTATGAAAAGTTTCATGAAATTCCTCCCTTCAAAGTCAAGGCTGACCCAAGCATCCTAATAAACGATGAAGATTATCCATGGTTACGGCGCAATAAGCAAATGACACAAGCGAAGAAAAAGTGAAGACTTTTTTCCGCAACTATTATGATGATACCATGCCAACTTTGTAACAGACGAGTATGATACCATTGTCTGTTTTGTACATGCACATGCTATGCCAACTTTTTCAGAGTTCATTTGAAAACTATGAATTTGGGTCGAATTTTCTCTATAGGTGCATCTATGTTCATTTTTTTTAGTAAAGTTAACCACAAACTTGTGATTCACACAAAATTCAAAGAATTCAAATTTTAATTATTCAAATTTGAAAACTAATGGCACTAACAGAAAGATTACAATTTTTCTAAAACTAATGGAACTAACAGAAAGTTTATAATTTTGCTGACCTAAAAGCAAAAAGAATTAAATAAAGCAAAAAACAAAAGAAAATAGATAATGCAGAAAACAAAACAAAAAAACTTGCAAAAAAATAAAAATGGCAACAATAAGTATTTTGTTGTAAGTAGAAACGAAATAAAATAAATAAAGCAACAAAGAAAACTAATAATTTCAAATTTAAACTATTCAAATTGAATACTACTGGCACTAACAGAAAGTTTGTAATAGGTTTTACCTAAAGGAATAATATTCACAAAGAAACTATAAATACAGCAAAAAACAACTTAGGAATAAATAAAGCAGAAAAGGAAAAAAATACATTAAAAAAATGGGTAATTTTTCTAAAACTGATGGCACTAACAGAAAGTTTATAGTTTTGCTGACCTAAAAGCAAAAAGAATTAAAAATATAGCAAAAAACAAAAGAAAATAAATAATGCAGAAAACAAAACAAAAAAACTAGAAATAAAAATAAAAATAGCAAATGAGTATTTTGTTGAAAGTACAAACAAATTTGAATACAACTCGCACTAACAGAAAGTTTGTAATTGGTTTTACCTAAAGCAATAATATTCACAAAGAAACTCTAAATACAGGAAAAAACAACTTAGAAATAAATAAAGCACAAAAGGAAAAAAATACATTAAAAAAATGGGCGCTGCCCAGTGAGCCTGCAAGGCCTACGGCCCAGGATGCAGCTGGACTATAAGGCCTAGCACACTCATTGGGCAGCGCGCTGAGTTAGGCCCAGAAGCCTGCAATAGAGAGGAGTTCAATACAGCGAACGCAGTGGCGCTTATAAACAACTCCGAGCCCCTGTCAACTAGCGAGGTGGGACTAAAGATTATGGCAGTGGGGCAGCACAGGGCCTTTAGTCCCGGTTGGTGGCACCAACCGGGGTTAAAGGGGGGCATTGGTCCCGGTTCGTAACACCAACCGGGACCAATGCCCCCCTTTAGTCCTGGTTGGTGCCACCAACCGGGACCAAAGGTCTCTCCTTCCCGCCCTTTGGGCTGCTGAAAAGAGACCTTTGGTCCCGGTTGGTGGCACCAACTGGGACTAAAGGGGGCATTGGTCCCGGTTGGTGCCAAGAACGGTGACCAATGCTCCGTCTATATAATGAACACTTGTGAAAATTTTCGTTCAGTTCTTATTCCCAGCCCCGACGCCGCCGCCAGGCTACCTCTCTGCCCCACCGTTGCCGTGCGTCGTCCCTGCCCCAACATCGTCGCCGTGCTGCCCCATCGTCGCCCTCGCCAGCGCCCTAGCCCTCGCCGCGCGCCGTCCTCGTCACAGCGGCCTCAACCCGGCGTCCTCGTCGCCGCCGCGCTCGTGCGCCCTCACCCTCGCTTGCACCGTCCTAGCCCTCGCCGCGCACCGTCCTCGTCGTCGGCCTCTAGCCCGCCGTCCTCGACTCTCCCTCGCCCCCACCCGAACCCGCCGTCCTCATCGCCATCGCCGTGCGTCCCCATAGTGAGCCCCCTTCCCATGTCCCCTAGTCCTCGTCGCCACTGCTCCATGGTCACCGGCCGACAGCACCACGCGTGCTCTGTTTTTTTAATGTATATAAGTATATGTTTTTTTCATGTATATGTGTATATGTTCATGTATATGTGTGTATATGTTCATGTATGAGATGAGATAGATAGATAGATAAATTTTCATGTGTATATGTTCATGTATGAGATGTATATGTGCTCTTTTGTACCGAATCCACCACATTTTCATGAAGTTTATCCACCGAGTCCACATCGCACCGAACACCCACGGCCAAGTCTTTTTTCTAGGTAGTTTTCTTGTTAAAATGAGGGGCGGCGTTGGACATGACATGAGGGGGGACGTCGGACATGTGATGAGGGACTGAGCGTCGTTGTCATCAACCCCCTCCCTGATAACATCGACATGAGGGGGGACGTCGGACATGACATGAGGGGTGATGTCAGACATGACATGAGGGGGTCGAGGGTCGTCGAGGGGTTGAGTGTCAAGGATCGCCGAGGGGTCGAGAGTCGCCGAGGAAGAATAGGAGGAAAAAAATAAGAAGAGAAAGAAGGAGAAGAAGAAGAGAAGAAGAGGGGGAAGAAGAAAAAAAAAGGAGAAGAAGAAGGAATAGAGGAGAAGAAGAAGGAATGGAGGAGAAGAAGATAAAATAGAATAATATATTTTATTTTTTCTTCTTCCCCTCTATTCATTTCTTCTTCTCCTCTTTTTTTTCTTCTTCTTCCACTTCTTCTTTTTTATCGGGTATGTCGTTGTCGATATACCCCCTCCCCGATAACTTCGACATGAGGGGGGGTCGAGGGTCATCGAGGGACCGAGGGTCGTCAAGGGTCAAGGATCGCTGAGGGGTCGAGAGGTTGCCTAGTGTCAAAGTATTGAAGAAATCCATGCCTTCATCATTTGCCAGAAGTAAGCGGGGCATGTTGGTACGAAGTTCTGGAAAGTTATTTTTGAACGGAGTTCCGAATAGGATAATCCGTCTTTTGTTACGAATTTCAGCAAAGCTTTCCAAATAGCGATATTTGGAAGGCTCTTGCTGAACTTTGTACCAAAAAGCGAATTATCCTATCTGGGACTCCGTTCCAAAATAAATTTGGAGAGCTTCGTACCATCATGCGCCTGTTACTTTCGCCTAATGATGAAGACATGGTTTTGTTGTATCCTTTGACACTAGACAAAATGTGACATGAGGGGGTCTAGGGTTATGGATCGCCGAGCAGTCGAGGGTCGAGGGTCGTCCAGGGGTCGAGGGTCCTGATTTATCAAGAATGCCCCCAATATGGATGTGCACAAGTTGATCCAATTTTTTTTTGATCTCATCTATATTTATATATTCTTCTATATGTCACGTTGTCTGCCAAAGTATTGAAGAAATCCATGGCTTCATCATTAACTGGAAGTAACATGCGCATAATGGTGCGAAGCTCTTCAAAGTTGTTTTGGAACGGAGTTCCTGATAGAATAATCTGCTTTTTCGTATGAATTTCGGCAAAGGCCTTCCAAATAGCGATATTCACAAGGCTCATGCTGAACTTTGTACTAAAAAAATTATTCTATCGGGAACTCCATCCAAAACAACTTTGAAGAGCTTCTCGTACCATTATGCGCCTGTCATTTCCGGCTAATGATGAAGTCATGGTTTTCTTGAAATCTTCGATATTACCCCCTCCTTGAAGCGTTCTTGAGGCCACCCCTAACCCTTGAAGCATTGTCGAGGCCACTCGAAACCCTAGAGAAGCAGCGTCGAGGCCACAAATTAATATATATATGAGTCCTTACTGTGATTAGCTAGCTAGACGTTTGCCATTAATATATCCATCTGTCATGTTTGAATAATAATTGGCATGTTGTAAATATTTGTAGAAACTATGGACGACAACCCCCGAGACGAAGCACAAGAAGCGATGTTGCTGGACATAATCGCAGACGGATGTGATGCCGTCTTGTCGTTTCTCAATGACACCGATGAGCTGCTGGAAAGAGAGGAGGAAGAAGCAGGCTATGATTATGATGGCTCCGGTGACCCAATGCACATGTTCCTTGATGGGCCTCGAACACCTCGTTGGATTACCCCAAGTGGAAGGTGTAAGATGCAGTAAGTAGAAGTGTTTTCCCCTAGCAAAGATGCCAAGGATCGAATCCCCAGAGACTCCTAGGTTCAATAGGTAGGTGTCAACTGCTAACGGCGCAATTAGCAATCAACGTGGACCTGCACACAGATACAAATAACTTTGCTCCCAACGAGTACAGAGAGGTTGTCAATCTCTCCGGCCTTGCAGTTCACAAAGGGTTAAAAGCAATATGATAGTAGTGATAGATAGTGTTTTGCAATAGTAAATAAAATAGCGAAAAAGTAAATAGTGTATGTGATCAATGATGGTAATATGGACCGGAGTCTCATGATGTTCACTAGTGATGTCTCTCTCCCAAAAGACGATAAAACAGCTATGTGAGGTAACAAATTACAGCTGGGCAATTGACAGGACCACGAACGCAAACCGATGCTGACTACATTGCAAGAAAGGTTGAGGTTCAAAGCATGGGTGGTACGCCAAAGTAAGTAGACCGAAATCCATCAATATCTACTACTAATCATCCACCTTGAGATATCTATCCAGAACATCTCGCTGGTATTAAGTTGCGAGTCCCACCCATAGTGTAAACTCAATGCAACAGACAACTGCATTAAAAGAACTTTGCGTAAAGTAAACAATCCTTGCACCCGCGGGCACAAGCACCGTTGTTTTCCCCCTTGTGGCAACAGCACATCCCCTGGACTCATGTTTCTGTCACTCAAGCTAGTCATCGAGGGGCATGAACCCACAATCGAGCATAACGTTCCCTCTTGGAGTCACTACCTGTTACTCGGCCAAAGCAATAAATAACAACGGAGAACAAGCAAGAATTACTTATGAACTAAAATATAAAAGAGGTGAATCAAATATATTACTCAATATCAATCTGAACATAATCTCATAATCCATCGGATCCCAGCAAACTCAACATAGCAACAGCATAAGGATTACATAGGTGCCTCGATCATGTAGGGCAGCTCAAGAGGACTAATTAGTGAAGCACAAGAACGGGAGGAGAACATCACATAGCTACTGGTCATGGACTCATGGTCCAAGGGAGACTACTCACGAGTCATCCGGGAGGCGTCCATGGTGGTGGAGAAGCTCCCGGTGGTGATCCTCCCCTCCGGCAGGGTGCCGGGAAGAGTTCTCCTGGTGCTCCTGATCTTGGAAGCGGCGGCGGCGGCGGAACAGAGATGGGATCGGGAAAAAAAGTTCTCTTTCAAGGGTTACGGGGAACCCTTTAAATATATGCCAAAGTAGGGCACCGGGGGGCTCTCGGGGGGCCGAGGCGCCCCCCCGGCGCGGCCCAGGGGGGCGCGCCCACAGGGCGCCTGGAGCCCCTGTGGCCCCCCCAGGCTGCCCTTCGGAAGCAGTGTCGTTCCTGGATCGCTAATTTTTTATATAATTTTTCTGTATTTTTCTGGGCAGTTCTCGAAACGTGAAAACCTGAAATACAAAAACAGCCGAAAACAGAAACTGGCACTGGGGTGCACTGGATTAGTAAGTTAGTCCAAATATGATCAAAAGTGTATGGAAGTGTATGAATATCATAGCAATATCACCCAAAAGTGGCAAGGAGCAAGCAGAAATTATAGATACATTTTGGACGTATCAACATCCCCAAGCTTAATTCCTGCTCGTCCTCGAGTAGGTAAATGATAACAAGAATAATTTCTGTGGTGACATGCTATTAACCATATAAGACTTTCTCATAGTCATATGACAAAAGCTTACTGAGACAATGATTCTAAAGTAACTAAGTTGTCTCAAGAGAAAATCACAAATGACTGAAAGTTTTACAATATGAAACTGAAACATCAAAAAGATTTGCAATGAACATGATGTGCAAATATGATAAAGTGATATCCAGTTTGCCCCCTTTAGTGATGCAAAACATAAGTGCAGGGGCACCTTCAAGGTTTAAGTGATGACTAGATACAATCACTTCAAAATAAACGATATCGCAATCATGCAAAAGACAATGCTACTTTGGGACAATGCACATTACACTCAGAATGACAATCATGCTCTCAGTAGTTGACGCTTGAAGTGCTAGAGCTTTTTATTTTGGAACATGGAAGCAATTGTGTCAACGGTAGTAGTACTTCATATGTGTCATGTATAGAACATCTTATAAGTTGCAAGCCTCATGCATCGAATACTAATAGTTCTCGCTCCTTGTCCTAATTAGCTAGGATCCACATGGGTTATCATTGCATTGCATATGTTTTAACCAAGTGTCACAAAGGGGTACCTCTATGCCACCTGTACAAAGGTCCAAGGAGATAGATCGCATTTGATTTCTCGTTTTTGATAGATCTCAACTTGAGGACATCCATACCGGGACAACATAGAAAATAGATGATGGACTCCTCTTTAATGCATAAGCATATTCTCATGAGAGATTGAGGATTAAGGTCCAAGCTAAAACTTCCACCATGATGCATGGCTTTGATTGGCCGCCCAATGTTCTTCTCTAACAATATGCATATTAATTCAACCCACGGTAAATCACCCTTACTTCAGACAAGACGAACATGCATAGCAACTCACATGATATTCAACAAAAGTGTGACAGTTGATGGCGTCCCCAGAAACATGGTTACCGCTCAGCAAGCAACTCATAAGAAATAAGATACATAAGCAACATATTATTTACCACAATAGTTTTTAGGCTACTTTCCCATGAGTTATGTATTGCATGGTTAATTTGCTTAGTGCAGGTGGAGGTTAGCAAAAGACTGGGAGCAACCAACTAAGAGAGAAATGACGGTCATAATCATGCAGAGCGACAAAGCAATATTGAATCAGGCATGGTAGTTATATCGCTACTTAGAAACAAAAGATCACCAAGGCTTGACAGACTTTCTTTACAGTCTTGAATATGCGTGAGCATACGCCAAGTCAATCAAAATAAATTCTCAAAGGAAGATATTACTAGACCATACCACATCCTAGGCAAACAAACCAAGTTGGTACTCCAATGACACATTGGGAACCCCCCAGCTATCTGAGATTAACCATAAGAAAACCTGAACTACTAAGCACCATCATGAAAGTAGCATCTTTATCATAGACACATTAACCCATGCAACGGAAGCAAACTCTCTTAATAAGATGAGCATGGTAATTAAAGAGAGTTCAAGCAACCAACTAAACAAAAGCTCTTGAAAAGATAAGCATGAACACTACGAGCAGAGCACGATAGTAGCTATTTAAAAGATAAAGAACACACACAGCATAGATAGACATGAAAATTATATGTAATGTTCTAGGTAGAAGTGGAGCGTGTTTCTCTCCCACATAAAGGAATGCTGGGTTCCGACTCGTTATGAAAAACTAAAAAGAAAACTAAAAGCAAGACGCTCCAAGCATAGCACATAACAGATGAAGTGATAAAAATATAGCGGAACGAAAGACGAACTGATAATGTTGATGGAGAAGGGGATGCACGGGGGCATCCCCAAGCTTAGACGCTTGAGTCTCCTTGAATATTTCTTGGGGGTGCACGGGGGCATCCCCAAGCTTGAGCGCTTGACACTCCTGAATCTTTTTATCATCTTCCCTCGCACACTTGAAAACTCCCTTCATACATAACTCATTCATAATCTAATTAGCGAGGTTAGTACCCTTAATAAAATAATTATACATTGCTGGAAATAAGGATATTCTTGAAGTTCTACTGTTTCTCAAGATTGCCAAAAGGTTTTTGCAAAGAAAAAGCAAGTTCTTAATTTGCAAAGTGAAGGTAAGGCAAAACAGGACAGAATCTATGAAAAACAGAACAGCGGGCAGTAATTGACCTGTTCGGGATACCTCTGCAACTTAAATCAAAAAACTCAGAACTGACGCACGAAAGACAATTATATATAGAATGCTGTCGGAAAAATTCAGACCAAAAAGACGATCTCGTGATTTTATACGAATTTTTCTATCCAAGGACAGAATCTGTTTCCTGGACAGCACCTCACAACTTTTGAACTTTCTAGCAATCAGAGGCTATACTTGGCACAAATATGAAAAGCAAAGATACAATGATGATGCTACAGCAGTAAACAACATCAAGAAACAACAAAAGCAAAAAAATTATTCATGTGGTCTGCCTCCCAAAAGCGCTTTCTTTTATGCCATTAAGCTAGGCATAATGCATAGATCAAGTTTTATCAAGAGTAAAAGAATAGCTAGCCCGTACAACGGACTCAAAAGGTAACTTGACCTTCTTACGAGGGAAGTGTTCCATCCCTTTCTTGAGAGGAAACTGAAATTTTATATTACCCTCTTTCATGTCAATGACAGCACCGACGGTGCGTAAAAAGGGACGTCCCAAAATAATTGGACAAGAAGGATCACATTCAATATCCATAATAGTGAAATCAACGGGAACATAATTATCATTGACAACAATAAGAACATCGTCGATCCTCCCCAAAGGTTTCTTTATGGAAGAATCAACAAGAGCATTACCAAAAGAACAAGAATCAAAAGGTTTCAATTTAAGCATATCATATAGTCTTTTGGGCATAATAGAAGTATTAGCTACAATATCACATAAAGCAAAGCATGAGAAATTGTTTATATTAATTTTAATCATAGAATCCCAACCATCTCCTAGCTTTCTAGGTATGGAGGCTTCTACTCTAAGTTTCTCCTCCCTAGCTTTGATGAGAGCATTAGTGATATGCTCCGTGAAGGAAAGATTAAGCGTGCTAGTGCGGGGATCTCTAGACATCTTGTGAAGAAAATCAATAACTTCTGTAAGAGTGCAATTATCAAAATCAAGGCCATGAGCATCAAGTAAAGTAGTAGTGGTGTCCTTAAGGCTCACCTGTTTGGTAGTTTCTATAGCATCACCATTAATAGGTCCATTGGGACCAGGAGTACATTGTGTGCTAAGAGTGTGAACATCCTCAATAACTTGGATAGTAGCAACAGTGTGGTGGGTAGGAAGGCTCTTAATTCTTTCCTCTTCCTCCCTTAGGGATGCAACCACTTCGGGTTTAGCTGCCATTTGGTTTATCAAAGTGGCCTGTGTGTGGGACATATTGGAAACTTGGGTCTCAGTGATAGTGATTCTAGTCTGGAGGTTAGAAATCTCAATATTTGTTTTCTCTAATCGTCTACTAATGTCTTGCAAGATAGTAGTATGCTCATTTAATTGCCTCAAGAAGGTTTCGTTTTGTTCATATTGGGTGTGCATGTAATTCTTAGTGGCCTCCTCTATTTCTACTAGTTTCTCATAGCCAAAGTTACTCCTATAAGCGTCGGCAATCACAGAATCCAAAGGATCATAACGAGGATCAACAGAAGATTGCTTCGAAAGTAGAGACATGATCAAGTCAGCTTTTTCATTGAGGGAGGAAATCTCCTCGACAGAGTTTACCTTCCTACCTGTTGGAGCGCGTTTGGTGTGCCATTGGAAATAGTTGGTCATCATCTCATCGAGAAGCTTTGTGGCAGCACCAAGTGTAGTTGACATAAAAGTTCCTCCCGCGGCCGAATCTAACAAGTTCCGCGAGGTAAAGTTCAAGCCTGCATAAAATGTTTGGATAACCATCCAAGTAGTCAAACCGTGAGTAGGGCAGTTTTTGATAAGAGATTTCATACGTTCCCAAGCTTGGGCAACGTGTTCATTATCCAATTGTTTAAAATTCATGATGTTACTTCTAAGTTGGATAATTTTAGCAGGTGGATAGTATTTTCCGATAAAAGCATCTTTGCACTTGTCCCATGAATCTATGCTATTTCTAGGCAAAGACTGAAACCAAATTTTAGCTCCTCCTCTCAAAGAGAAAGGAAAAAGCTTAAGCTTAACAATATTACCATCTATTTCTTGGTACTTTTGCATATCACAAAATTCTACAAAGTTGTTCAAGTGTAAAGCAGCATCATCTCCAGCACCGGAGAATTGTTCTCTCATGACTAAGTTCAGTAAACCAGGTTTAATTTCATATGAAGGTGCTGAAGTGGCAGGTGTAGTGATAGGTGTGCTGATAAAGTCATCGTTGTTGTGACTAGTGAAGTCACACAACTTGGTGTTCTCGGTGGAACCCATAGTAGGAAGGAAGCAAGATAACTATTTTTGTGATTTTCGATAAAAAGGAACTAAAGCAAAAATGAAAGGTAAACTAACAAGACTAAAAAGCAAAGGTAAAAGATAGCATGCAACTCCCCTATCCTGAAGAGTGGAGTCCACGGCAACGGCGCCAGAAAATACTCCTTGATGGGCCTCGAACCCCTCGTTGGATTACCCCAAGTGGAAGGTGTAAGATGCAGTAAGTAGAAGTGTTTTCCCCTAGCAAAGATGCCAAGGATCGAATCCCCAGAGACTCCTAGGTTCAACAGGTAGGTGTCAACTGCTAACGCCGCAATTAGCAATCAACGTGGACCTGCACACAGATACAAATAACTTTGCTCCCAACGAGTACAAAGAGGTTGTCAATCTCTCCGGCCTTGCAGTTCACAAAGGGTTAAAAGCAATATGATAGTAGTGATAGATAGTGTTTTGCAATAGTAAATAAAATAGCGAAAAAGTAAATAGTGTATGTGATCAATGATGGTAATATGAACCGGAGTCTCATGATGTTCACTAGTGATGTCTCTCTCCCAAAAGACGATAAAACAGCTATGTGAGGTAACAAATTACAGCTGGGTAATTGACAGGACCACGAACGCAAACCAATGCTAACTACATTGCAAGAAAGGTTGAGGTTCAAAGCATGGGCGGTACGCCAAAGTAAGTAGACCGAAATCCATCAATATCTACTACTAATCATCCACCTTGAGATATCTATCCAGAACATCTCGCTGGTATTAAGTTGCGAGTCCCACCCATAGTGTAAACTCAATGCAACAGACAACTGCATTAAAAGAACTTTGCGTAAAGTAAACAATCCTTGCACCCGCGGGCACAAGCACCGTTGTTTTCCCCCTTGTGGCAACAGCACATCCCCTCGACTCATGTTTCTATCACTCAAGCTAGTCATCGAGGGGCATGAACCCACAATCGAGCATAACGTTACCTCTTGGAGTCACTACCTATTACTCGGCCAAAGCAATAAATAACAACGAAGAACATGGAAGAATTACTTATGAACTAAAATATAAAAGAGGTGAATCAAATATATTACTCAAGATCAATCTGAACATAATCTCATAATCTATCGGATCCCAGCAAACTCAACATAGCAACAGCATAAGGATTACATAGGTGCCTCGATCATGTAGGGCAGCTCACGAGGACTAATTAGTGAAGCACAAGAACGGGAGGAGAACATCACATAGCTACTGTTCATGGACTCATGGTCCAAGGGAGACTACTCATGAGTCATCCGGGAGGCGTCCATGGTGGTGGAGAAGCTCCCGGTGGTGATCCTCCCCTCCGGCAGGGTGCCGGGAAGAGTTCTCCTGGTGCTCCCGATCTTGGAAGCGGCGGCGGCGGCGGAACAGAGATGGGATGGCGAAAAAAAGTCCTCTTTCAAGGGTTACGGGGAACCCTTTAAATATATGCCAAAGTAGGGCACCGGGGGGCTCTCGGGGGGCCGAGGCGCCCCCCCCGGCACGGCCCGGGGGGGGGGCGCCCATAGGGCGCCTGGAGCCCCTGTGCCCCCCCCCCCAGGCTGCCCTTCGGAAGCAGTGTCGTTCCCGGATCGCTGATTTTTTATATAATTTTTCTGTATTTTTCTGGGCAGTTCTCGAAACGTGAAAGCCTGAAATACAAAAACAGCCGAAAACAGAAACTGGCACTGGGGTGCACTGGATTTGTAAGTTAGTCCAAATATGATCAAAAGTGTATGGAAGTGTATGAATATCATAGCAATATCACCCAAAAGTGGCATCGAGCAAGCAGAAATTATAGATACGTTTTGGACGTATCAACATGCAAGAAGTAGACCGTGAGGACGGCTCCGGTGACCCAATGCCGGTGCAATAAGGAGACCGTGATGATGGCTCCGGTGACCGAACCGAGTCCGGCCAGCAGGTATATATATTAGTTAAGCCTGTGCTGACTAGTTAATTGATGCATTCATTGTTTTGGTATGTACACATATTAATTAATTAACTCTCGTCTTTGTTCTTTTTTCTAGCCCTCCGGATCGAGCACATCTTCGGTAAGGAGACGAGACGCGAAGAAAAAGTTGAGCTCGGATGAAAAGTTTGAGATCACAGAAATCGCGCGCACCGGCCAACCGATTGAACCCATCCGGACAAAGAACGCATTTGTTAATCAGTGCGGGGTTCTGGTTAGGGACAAGATCCCGATCAGCATCCATCAATGGTTAAAGCCGGCTGCAGAAGACGCTCAGGTGTCTTATGTCACTGATATGCAGAAAGAAGATCTTTGGACTGAGCTGAAGTCAAATTTCACGCTACTGCCAGAGGCTGATCTGGCGAAGCCAGTTACAGAGGAATTAATCAAGTCTTTTGCTCTTACGAAGATGGCAGAACTATTCCGTGGGTGGAAGAAACACCTGAATAAGTTTGTCCGCAAAAAACAGACTCCAGAATTCCAGGGCATACGTGAGAAGATCATAGATGACTGGCCTGCATTTGTGGCCTATAAGACATCGGAAAAGAGTAAGAAGATGTCGGCGACAAACCAAAAAAATGCTACGAAGAAGATGCATCACCATCGCACGGGGTCAGGTGGCTACCTCAGAGCCTGGCCTAAGTGGGCCAAGGCTGAGAATGATCTGCTTCAGAAAGGGATCGAACCAGAGACAATGAACTGGCCAGACCATTGCCGGACTTGGTTCTTCGAGGCTGGCGGAACCTTGGACCCTGTATCAGGGAGGTGCATTTGGACGGACAGGCAATTGGAAATACCACTCAAGAAGCTTCGGCACTATATCAAAGCAGCGCAGCAAGGGACGTTCTTTCCCGACAGAGAGAACGACGAGCTCACAATGGCCCTTGGGAATGCTGAGCACCCTAGACGGACAAGAGGCATGCCAGGCTCAGTTCCGTGGAGTGCTGGGTTTCCGGACGCAGGCGGTTACAAATGCCACGAGAGGAGGAAGAAAGTGCAGCAGACCGAACTGCAGGCGCTGCACGCCAGAATACAAGCGATAGAGGAACGAGAAGCAAATTGGGACAAAAGAACTGCCGAAGCTTCCCCCGAAGCTACCCCGCCATCTTAGCGGAGAAGCAGCGTGGCTTCCACCGAGCTGCTTCAGCCGGAGCATGTCTTGACGGCTCCTGCCAGCTATCCCGTGGATGCTATTACGGAGTCTCAAAATTGCCACCTTATGACGCAATGGATAAATATGAAGGTCAAGGCGGCTGCTGGCTCTATTTATCCTACTGGACCCGGCGCAACTTTTCACTGCCGGCCGATTCCAGAAGGATATGCTAGGGTGATGGTGGATGAAATAACGGAGGGATTTGAGGAACTCCAGCTTGACCACCCTATCGGTGAAGGGGAGACTCGGCTCGGTTCTTCACTGAAGACTCCATGCCTATGGCGGAAGGACCTCATCAACATTCTCAACTGGACGCCTCCGCCTCCTCCTCCTCCTCCTCCGGTGAGTCAGGGCACTCTGCCTCCTCCACCGCCTCCTCCTCCGGCGAGTGATGATAAGGGCACTTCGGCTCCCTCTCCGGCGCGTGGCGGCACTCCGCCTCCTTCTCCGCCTGCGCCGGCGTGCTTGAGCAGCCAGCGTCCTCCTTCTCCGCCTAGTCAGCAAGAGCGGAAGAGACCTGCCGCCGCTTCGTCGCGTAAGCAAGGAAAGAAGACAGCCGCTTCGTCTGGTCTACCGGCGTCTAGCACTATAGCCAGAGGCGGGAGGCAATACAGATTCGGTCCTTCTCTCACGCCTCTAGAGAAGTTACCATACGAGAGGTCTGACGAGGAAAACACAAAGATCGCTGAAGGCAAAGTGAAGGACTGGCTTGAAGGGTTAAAAGCACAGAGACATCCACCTCCGGAGGAGAAGATAGATCTGGTGAAAGCAAAGCGCACTCTTGCTTCCTTGAAGAAACTAGCGAAAAGTCAGCCGAAAGACAACTATGACCGCATTATTGAAAAGTCATTTCACGAAGCGAAGCGGTCGGGAAGTACTAAAAGTTATCAAAGGTTAGCAGATGGACGAGCTGTGAAACAAATTGCCCAGCTCGGCGAACAAGCGGACCAATCGTGCCCTCCACTCAAGGTGTCTAGCGACATCGTCGCTAATTATCCGAGGATGGTGCCCGGTTATAGCAATCTTGGAGATTACCTGCCCGACGATGTACATTATGATTTCTTGGAGGTGCAGATACAAAGATACGAGTATGGGAAGCCTCTCGTCAAAGATGAAAGATCTCTATCAACGATGATGCGAAGATTGCATGCTTGGTACTTGAAAATCTGCAGAGAGTCTGGGGGGAGGGATAGTTTGTATGTGAGAGTTAAACCGGAGCATGACCTCGTTGGAATTGAACTGTTGCCTATTCCATTTGAGGAGTTCTATCAGTTTTTCAATGAATTGGTCCTCGATAAAGCAACGGTCACCTGCTACTGTCTGTAAGTAGTACTACTTCTTTCATTAAGTCTCTCTATATAGCTCAGCTCTTTCATTGCATGTATTTATAATTATCCTCACTATATTATGCAGATTGAAGATCGTTGAATTGAAGAAAAGACAAGTCGGTGATATAGAGTTCATTAACACATATCTCATAGATGCAACTGAGGTTGAATTGCGTGCCGTAGATACCGAGGCCAACTTGCTACGATCGTTGGTGGTAAATGAAAACAAAGATATAATACTCTTTCCTTGCAACTTCAAGTGAGTGTTACTGTCTTGTTCATATTCGGTTTCCCTTATATATTAGTCAAGGTTATAGTAATGTAATTGATGAGTTCATGCATGCGTGCGCAGGTTCCACTATATTCTCCTAGAGATTAAGCTTGAGCAAGGAGTAGTAACTGTCTTGGACTCTAAACGAAAAGATCCCAAGGAGTATGCGGACATGACTCGAATGCTCGAGAAGTAATTTAAATCGATCATTATCCACCATGCATATCAGCAATTTTGTTCATTTCTGATATCAAGTAATTGTTTTCTTTGTCTGGCAGGGTTTGGAAAAAATTCACCAAAAAAGCTCCGGGACTGCCGAAGAAGCTACAATTTAGACACCCGAAAGTAAGTACTATATAGTAGCATGTTCCGCGCATCTCCTATTGATTCAAGCGCTAGTTTCATCAATACCATTTGGCATTCTTGCTTATCAGTTTGATTGACCTATATTTTTTGTAAAGTGGTTGTGGTAGGAGCGAGGGAATGATTTCTGTGGATACTACATTTGCGAGTCCATCCGCCACACGACCTGTGAGCGGGGCTACTCTGACGCACAATTTGAAGTGCGTAAGCAATTAATAATATTCACAATTTTATTTCATTACCATCATTTGTGTTGAGTTTCATTTATATATATATATATATATATATATATATATATATATATATATATATAGGGTGGGTCTATTCTCATAACACCCCTTAAGACCTTATTCTCCTAACACCAGGGCTTATTCTGCTAACACAAACGCATTGTTGCATCCACCGAACCGAACCGCCTCAGAGCCGTGAAAACTAAACCACCCATCCCACCCCCACATCTCGAAACCACCCGCACGACAGGAATACCCACACGATCCCCTACCACCTACCACCATCGGGCGCTGCCCCTCCTAGGGCGCCGGAGCGCCGCCACTGCCGCTCCTCTCCTCCCCAGGCCGCCGCCGCGCCGCGCACCCCGCAGACCCCCCGGCGCCCGCACCTCCCCAGGCCGCCGCCGCGCCGCGCACCCCACAGACCCCCCGCCGCCCGCACCTCCCCATGCTGCGGTGCCCAATCCACCTCCCTCGACAGAGCGCCCTACCCCACGCCGCACCGACCAGAGGGCCTGCAATCAGCGCTGCCGTAGCCACCTTCATCGACGGAGTGCTCCGCCCTGTGACGCACTTGCCGGAAAAGCGCCACCACACCCGCGCCGCCCCTTCAACCTCTTCTAGGGCCGTCGTGCCTCGATCCGCCCAGTTCCCTATATCCTTGCTTGATCCAGATCGGGATCGAGCGCATCGGTAGCTGCCGACCAAGATTCTTCTCCCTCGCCGGTGACCTTCTTCTCCCTTTCCTAGCATATTGGGGAGGCGCCGGTCAACGAACCCGTGGTGGTGTCCTATTTATCTGGTTCGTGCGCCCCGCACGTCTACGTCTTCTCCATTGCCTCGATGTCGTGCAGCTGGGCGGCGCATGCAGTGCGGCAGGTCGGGGCATGAAGTGCAGCGAGGCGGCAACCTGTTGCCTTGATCGAGGGACGCCCCTGGCCTCCTCCTTTCCTCGCAGGGACAGGCCACCAGCACACCGCCCTGGCACCTCCTCCTCTGCTCCTCTCCCTGCTGTTCTCCGCTGAGGGCGAATAGTGCACGAGTAGCCCAAGAGTGTTGCTGGAGCAGTTCGCTAGTGAAGTCATGTTCTAGTGTTTGTTTTGGACAAAAAATAAGTGGACCTTAGTTCGCTATTGATCGTTCCTCTGTTCATCTTACTTTCTATTGCAGGAAAAGTGCACTTCTGTTCGCTAGAGGAATTCAGCAGTGAACTTGGAAGAGTAGTGTACTTGATGAACAAAAGAAGTCATACTGAGTGCCGGTACTGAAGCTCACTGGAGTTTGTTTTGCAGCTCATGTAAGTTTGTTTTGCAGCTCGCTTGCTGGCACAGTGCATGCGCAACGCCTCCGTGGTGAGTGCAGTACGTCCGCTGAGTGTGCGTGGTTTGGCGGCAAAAATCATTTGCATTCTCCCTATGTTAATTTGTGCGGTACAGTGCATTTTATAAAAAAAGTGCAGTTGGGGGTGTATGATTGTAATGTGGAGACCAAAAAAGGACTTTGTGTGGATTACTTAGTTTGTAAAAAAAAACTTTGTAAAAGCAGTGCGTTCGGTGAACCGAACAAAATGCATTTGAAAACATGTGAAAATGCAGTGCACTTTCGTCTAAAAAAAGTCCATTGCAAAGGACTCTTTGAAGCTCACTTTGTTTCTCTCACGAAGTTGGCCATAAAAAAACCATTGTGGTTCACTTGGTGATCCAAAAATAAAAACACATCGGAAAAGCAGCTCACTTCTCAACACTTCTCAAACGCGCGTAAAAAATTAATTAGTATGAAAAAAGACAACAGCAAATCATGAGGTTCACTTTGGGTAGTGTTCCGCTTTACTTTCGAGAGTGTTGCGGTCCGCTTTCCTTCGAAAAAAAAGTTGGAAAAAAAGACAACAAAACTTCTCTGAGAAAAATCTACGTCCAACAAAATAAATCATGAGGTTCGGTTAACTGTCTGATGCAGTGCGTTCTTCAGTTTGAAGCAGTGCGCTTTTCGCGTTTTTGTAATTTCAAAACTGCTCTTAAACCGTAATGAATTAGAGGGCGTGTTCTACATGAGAAAGTAGCATCTTGACCATATCTTTCCAACGGTGTATCATTTGAATCATTTCGGCCAACGTTTTGTAAATTTCACGAAAAAACGGCTGCTGCCGTTCGTAGTCAGCCGCACGATTTTCAAATTTAACTAAAAACCGTAAGGAATCTCAGAAACATTTCAACATATGAAAGTTGTGCCTCGTTCGTAGCGTTCCAACGGTATATTACACGCCTTGTTTCGACAAACGGTTAGAAAACTGGAGTGAAAACAGTACCGAAAATTTGAAAATAATTCGAAAAACACAATTCCGCGATTTAGTAAATTCAAAACTGCTCTTAAACCGTAGCGAATTAGAAAAAATAATAGATATGAAAAAGATGCGTGCCGACGATATCTTTCCAACGGTGTATCATATGTTTGATTCCGACGAGCGGTTTAGAAAAAAACGCCAAAAAACGCTCGCTGCCATTCGTTGTGAGCCGCACGATTTTCGAAACTGTTCTTAAACTGTGATGAATTTTGAGAAGTTTTCAACATGGCGAAGTTGCGTCTACTCCATAGCTTTTCAACGGTATATTACACGCATAATTCCGATAAACGGTTAAAAAACTAGAGCAAAAAAGGTACCAAAAAAACAACACGTACAGTTTTTTCAAACATGAAGTTCGCTGGTCTCTGTGGTGCGGTGCGTATAGCTTTCCAATGCAGTATTGCAATGCAGTTCGGAAATGTTATGAGAATATTATTCTCATAATGTTATGAGAATAGACCGGCTATATATGTATTGACACCCTTCTTCAAATTAGACCTTTCGGATGCGGAACGAACTCCTAGCACCAGATCGTTTGCGAGCAATTCAAGAGGAATTGGCGGCATTCTTCCTTGACCATGTGATCGCGCCAGACGGAGAATACTATGTGGACCATGCGTCCATATGATAGGAGATTATATTTGTAAGATATAATTATTGTATATATGTACCCGGTAGTGTCTGATAGATATACGAGAACTTGTTGTTCGACCAATCTCTCAGAGAAGGAGAGGTGGTCGATATCACTTCTCTCTGTTGTTGGTTAGCATTCCACATCAAAAGTTCTGTTTTTATCATTTACCTACTCGAGGACGAGCAGGAATTAAGCTTGGGGATGCTTGATACGTCTCCAACGTATCTATAATTTTTGATTGTTCCATGCTATTATATTATCCTTCTAGGATATTTTATGGGCATTTATATACACTTTTTTATGATTTTTGGGACTACCCTATTAACCCAGAGCCCAGTGCCAGTTTATGTTTTTCTCCTGTTTTAGGGTTTCGCAGAAAAGGAATATGAAACGGAGCCCAATTGAGCTGAAACTCAACGGATGTTATTTTTAGACCAAAAGAAGCCCATGAAGTGCTGGAGGGGGATGAGAAGATCCACGGGCTGCCCACAAGGTTGGGGGCGCGCCCCCCTGACTCGTGGAAAGCCCGGAGACCCCCTTTACTTGCCCCCGACTCCACCTCCTGTATATACTGAAACCTCCGGACAGTAACCTAGATCGGGAGTTCCGCCGCCGAAAGCCTCTGTTGCCACCGAAAACCAATCTAGACCCTATTCCGGCACCCTGCCGGAGGGGGGATCCCTCTCCGGTGGCTATCTTCATCATCCCGGCCGTCTCCATGACGACGAGGGAGTACTTGCCACTTCTCGAGCTTGCGTTGTATTCCCTCGAAAAGGAAAGGGAGATGCAGCACAGTTGCGTAAGTATTTCCCTCAGTTTTGGAGAACAAGGTGTCAATCCAGTAGGAGACCACGCGTGAGTCCCTCGCACCTGCACAAACAAATAAGAACTTCACAGCCAACGTGATAAGGGGTTGTCAATCTCTTTACGGTCACTTACGAAAGTGAGATCTGATAGAGATGATAGTTTGATATTTTTGGTATTTTTGGTTATAAGAACAGAAAGTAAAAGTGGAAAAGTAAAGTAGATTGTAGATTGATATGTTGAGAATAGACCCGGGGGCCATAGTGTTCTCTAGTGGCTTCTCTCATGATAGAGATATCCTACGGCAGGTAAACAAATTATTGTCGAGCAATTGATAGAAAAGCGAATAATTATGAGACTATCTAGGCATGATCATTATATATAGGCATCACGTCTTAGACAAGTAGGCCGAAACGATTATGCATCTACTACTATTACTCCACACATCGATCCCTATCCGGCATGCATCTAGAGTATTAAGTTCATAAGAACGGAGTAACGCCTTAAGCAAGATGACATGATGTAGAGGGATAAACTCGAACTTAGTGATATAAACCCCATCTTTTTATCCTCGATGGCAACAATACAATACATGCCTTGCTGCCCCTACTGTCACTGGGAAAGGACACCGCAAGATTGAACCCAAAGCCAAGCACTTCTTCCATTGCAAGAACTATAGATCTAGTAGGCCAAACCAAACCAATAATTCGAAGAGACTTGCAAGGATATTATAATCATACATAAAGAGTTCAGAAAAGAACCAAATATTTCTCATATATAATCTTGATCATAAACCCACAATTCATCAGATCTCGACAAACACACTGCAAAAAGAGATTACATCGAATAGATCTCCTCGAAGACCGAGGAGAACTTGGTATTGAGATCCAAAGAGAGAGAAGCCATCTAGATACTAGCTATGGACCCGAACGTCTGTGGTAAGCTACTCACAACTAATGGTGACGCGATGGTGATGATGTAGAAGCACTCCGTGGAAGATCCCCCCTCCGGCAGAGCTCCGGAACAGGACCCAAGATGGGATCTCACGGGAACAGAAGGTTGCGGCGGTTGAACTAGGGTTTTCTATGTTGTTCTGATGGTTTCGGGGTACGTATGTATATATAGGAGGAAGGAGGGCACCGGGGGCCATATGGGGTGCCCACGAGGCAGGGGGCGCCCTATAGGGGGGGCGCGCCCCCCACCCTCGTGGATGCCACATCAGCCCTACTATGTGGTTCTCAAGTCTCCCGTGCGTATTTTGCTCCAAAAATATCTCTCCAGAAGTTTCATTCCGTTTGGACTCCGTTTGATATTCCTTTTCTATAAAACCCTGAAATAGGCAAAAAAAACAGCAATCTGGGCTTGGCCTTTGGGTTAGTAGGTTAGTCCCAAAAATAACATAAAAGTGTATAACAAATCCCATTAAACATCCAAAACATCATAAATAATAGCATGGAACAATCAAAAATTATAGATACGTTGGAGACGTATCAAGCATCCCCAAGCTTAATTCCTACTCGTCCTCGAGTAGGTAATTATAAAAAGAGAATTTTTTATGTGGAATGCTGACCAACATAATTTTCAATGTAATTCTCTTAATTTTGGCATGAATGTTCAGATCTGAAAGATTCAAGACAAAAGTCTATATTGACATAAGAAATAATAATATTTCAAGCACACTAACAAAGCAATCATGTCTTCTCAAAATACTATGGCTAAAGAAAGTTATCCCTACAAAATTATATAGTCTGGCTATGGTCCCTCTTCATTACACAAAATATTCATATCATGCACAACCCCAGTTTCAGTGAAGCACTTGTTTTCATACTCTATTCTTTCAAACCTTTCAACTTTCATGCAATACATGAGCGTGAGCCATGGACATAGCACTATGTGGACTAGAGAGGTGGTTGTGGAGAAGACAAAAAGGAGGGAGATAGTTTCACATCAACTAGGCGTATCAACGGGCTATGGAGATGCCTATCAATAGATATCAATGTGAGTGAGTAGGGATTGCCATGCAACGGATGCACTAGAGCTAAAAATGTATGAAAGCTCAACAAAAGAAACTAAGTGGGTGTGCATCCAACTTGTTTGCTAACGAAGGCCTAGGGCATTTGAGGAAGCCCATCGTTGGAATATACAAGCCAAGTTATATAATGTAAATTCCCACTAGTATATGAAAGTGACTAAACATGAGACTCTCTATCATGAAGAACATGGTGCTACTTTGAAGCACAAGTGTGGAAAAAAGAAAGTACCAATTGTCCATTTTTTTCTTTTTTTTCTATTTTTCTCTTTTTTTGGAGGGGCTTTCTTTATTTATCCTTTCCTCACATGGGACAATGCTCTAATAATGATGATCATCACACTTTCATTAAATTACAACTCGATACTAGAACAAAGTATGACCTATATGAATGCCTCCAGCGGTGTACCGGGATGTGCAAAGAATCAAGAGTGACATGTATGAAAAATTATGCATGATGGCCTAGCCACAAATACGATGTCAACTACATGATCATGCATGGCAATATGACAATATGAAGCGTGTCATATGAACGGAACGGTGGAAAGTTGCATGGCAATATATCTCGGAATGGCTATGGAAATACCATGATAGGACGGTATGGTAGCTGTTTTGAGGAAAGTATATGGTGGTTGTTTTGAGTAAGGATATATAATGGGTGTATGGTACCGGCAAAAGTTGCGCGGTACAAGAGAGGCAAGCAATGGTGGAAGGGTGAGAGTGCGTAATATCCATGGACTCAACATTAGTCATAAGAACTCATATACTTATTGCAAAAATTTACTAGTCATTAAAACAAAGCAATCAACGCATGCTCCTAGGGGGGAGGTTGGTAGGAGTTAACCATCGCGCGCTCCCGACCTCCACACAAAGGTTGTCACTTTACAAATACATCATGCTCTAACTTCGTCACATAGCGGTTCACCATACGTGCATGCTACGGGAATCACTAACCTTAACACAAGTATTTCTCAATTTCATAATAACTCCACTAGCATGACTCTAATATCACTATGCTCATATCTCAAAACAATTATCAAGCATCCAACTTCTCATCATATTCAATGCACTTAATGTGAAAGTTTTTACTACATTGATCTCGGATGTCTATAATGTGAAGGCTAGTTTTATAGCCAAAGCACATTACCATGCTGTTTTAATAGACTCTCAAAAGGATATAAGTGAAGCATGAGAGATCAACAATTTCTACAAAATTTAATTACCACCGTGCTCTAAAAGATATTAGTGAAACACTAGAGCAAAAACTATTCAACTCAAAAGATATAAGTGAAGCACATAGAGTGTTCTAACAATTCCTAGGCCGTATTTAACTCTCTCAAAAAGGTGTGTCCAGCAAGGATAATTGTGGCAAACTAACAAGCAAATACTCAAATTATACATGACGCTCCAAGTAAAACACATATTATGTGGTGAATAAAAATATAGCTCCGAGTATAGTTACCGATAGATGAAGACGAAAGAGGGGATGCCTTCCCGGGGCATCCCCAAGCTTAGGCTTTTGGTTGTCCTTGAATTTTACCTTGGGGTGACTTGGGCATCCCCAAGCTTAGGCTCTTACCACCCTTTGTTCCATAGTCCATCAAAGCAATACTCAAAACTTGAAAACTTCACAACACAAAACTTAGACAAATATCTCGTGAGCTCCGTTAGTATAAGAAAACAAACCACTACTCAAAGGTACTGCAATGAACTCATTCTTTGTTTATATTGGTGTTAAACCTACTGTATTCCAACTTCTCTATGATTCATACTTCCCAACAGTACTCATAGATGCATTGGAATAAGCAAACAACACACGAAAAATAGAATCTGTCAAAAACAGAACAGTCTGTAGTAATATGTAGTTTTCGCATACTTCTGTAACTCCAATTTTTTTAATAATTGGTAAACGTGAGGAATTTTTCTACTAATCATCTGCAAAAAGAATCAGCTAAATAGCACACACCAGTAAAATCTGGTGACCATTCTAGCGAGCGCTAACGATTCTGCTTTTCACAGCAAGATCATATAAACTTCACACAAGTCTTCCCAAAGGTTCTACTTGGCACAAACACTAATTAAAACATAAAACCACATCTAAATAGAAGATATATGCAATATTTATTCCTAAACGGACGCAAAAAAATATTGGGTTGCCTTCCAACAAGCGCTATCGTTTTATGCCCCTAGCTAGGCACGATACATGGATAGATCTAGGTATTGCCATCTTTGGAAGGCAATCCATAAGTGGCTCTCATAATAGATTCATATGGTAATTTGATTTTATTTCTAGGAATGTATTCCATGCCTTTCCTTAACGGAAATTGGAATCTAATATTTTCTTCCTTCATATCAATAATTGCACCAATCGTTCTAAGGAAAGGTCTACCAAGAATAATAAGACATGAAGGATTGCAATCTATATCAAGAACAATGAAATCTACGCGCACATAATTCCTATTGGCAACAATAATAACATCACTAAACGTTCCCATAGGTTTCGTAATAGTGGAATCCGCAAGATGCAAATTTAAAGAACAATCATCAAGCTCAGGGAAACCTAGCAAATCACACAAAGTTTTTGGGATACTGGAGACACTTGCACCCAAATCACACAAAGCAAAGCACTCATGATCTTTTATTTTTATTTTAATAGTAGGTTCCCACTCATCATAAAGCTTTATAGGGATAGAAACTTCTAATTCAAGTTTTTTTCATAAGATTGCATCAAAACATCAACTATGTGTTTGGTAAAAGCTTTATTTTGACTATAAGCATGCGGAGAGTTTAGTACTAATTGCAACAAGGAAATACAATCAATCAAAGGGTAATTATCATAATTGAATCCCTTGAAATCCAAAGTAGTGGGTTCATCACTATGCAAAGTTTTAATCTCTTCACTCCCACTTTTAACAATTTTAGCATCAAGATCTAAAAACTCTGAATCATTGGGACACCTATCAATTAAAGTAGCCTCATCTCCAATCCTATCTTTATCAAGATTCATACTAGAAAGCAAGGATCTAATAGGAGACACATCAATAACTTTCAGATCTTCATCTTTATTTTCATGATAACTAGAAGAACATGCTTTTATATAATTCTCTCTTCTAGCACGCATCCTAGCGGTTCATTCCTTGCATTCGTCAACGGAAATTATCATGGCTTTGAGAGACTCAATGATATCATGCTTAGGTGGGATAGATCTAAGTTTCAAAGAATCAACATCAAGAGTAATTCTATCCACACTTCTAGCCAATTCATCAATCTTAAGCAATTTTTCTTCAAGCATAGCATTGAAATTCTTTTGCGAATTCATAAACTCCTTAACACTAGTTTCAAATTCAGAAGGCATATTTCCATAAGAGTTGTTGTGGGAATTTCCATAATTATTGGAGGAATTACTAGGAAAAGGCCTAGGTTTAAAGTTCCCTCTATAAGCATTGTTAACAAAATTATTCCTACCAACAAAATTTACATCCAAAGATTCATTATTATTTTCAATCAAAGTGGACAAAGGCATATCATTTGGATCAGAAGAAGCAATCTTAGCAGCAAATACTTTCATAAGTTCATCCATCTTTCCACTCAAAACACTAATCTCTTCATTAGCATGCACCTTTTTACTAGTAGATCTTTCGGTGTGCCATTGGGAATAATTAACCATAATATTATCTAGGAGTTTGGTAGCTTCTCCTAAGGTAGTTTCTATGAAAGTGCCTCCTGCGGCCGAATCTAAAAGATTTCTAGAAGCAAAATTCAAGCCAACATTAAAGTTTTGAACAATCATCCATAAGTTCAAACCATGCGTAGGGTAATTACATATCATTAATTTCATTCTCTCCCAAGCTTGTGCAACATGCTCATGATCTAGATGCTTAAAATTCATAATATCGTTTCTAAGAGAGATGATCTTAGCAGGAGGGAAATACTTAGAGATAAAAGCATCTTTGCACTTATTCCACGAATCAATACTATTTCTAGGCAAAGAGGAAAACCAAGTTTTAGCACGACTTCTAAGTGAAACCGGAAATAACTTCAATTTAACAATATCATTATCCTTATCCCTTTTCTTTTGCACATCACACAAATCAACAAAGTTGTTTAGATGGGTAGTGGCATCTTCACTAGGAAGGCCGGAAAATTGATCTTTCGTAACAAGATTCAACAGAGCAGCATTGATCTCACAAGATTCAGCATCGGTAATAGGAGCAATCGGAGTGCTAATAAAATTATTATAGTTGGTATTGGAGAAGTCACACAATTTGGTATTGTTCTGAGCCATAGTGACAAGCAAGCAATCCAACACACAAGCAAACAAGAAGCAAGCGAATGATAAACACACGGCAGAAGAAGGGAAAATAAAACGGCAAGGGTGAAGTGGGGGGAGGGGAAAATAAGAGGCAAATAAATGTAATGCAAAGGATAAGGGTTTGTGATAGGTACTTGGTATATGACTTTTCCGTAAGCCTCCCCGGCAACGGCGCCAGAAATTCTTCTTGCTACTTCTTGAGCTTGCATTGTATTCCCTCGAAGAGGAAAGGGATATGCAGCATAGTAGCGTAAGTATTTCCCTCAGTTTTTGAGAACCAAGGTATCAATCCAGTAGGAGACCATGCGCAAGTCCCTCGCACCTGCACAAACAAATCAGAACTTCGCAGCCAACGCGGTAAGGGGTTGTCAATCCCTTTACGGTCAATGACGAAAGTGAGATCTGATAGAGATGATAGTTTGATATTTTTGGTATTTTTGGTTATAAGAACAGAAAGTAAAAGCCGAAAAGTAAAGTAGATTGTAGATTGATATGTTGAGAATAGACCCGGGGGCCATAGTGTTCTCTAGTGGCTTATCTCATGATAGCGATATTCTACGGCGGGTAAATAAATTGATGTCGAGCAATTGATAGAAAAGCGAATAGTTATGAGACTATCTAGGCATGATCATTATATATATGCATCACGTCCGAGACAAGTAGACCAAAACGATTCTGCATCTACTACTATTACTCCACACAACGACCGCTATCCAGCATGCATCTAGAGTATTAAGTTCATAAGAACGGAGTAACGCCTTAAGAAAGATGACATGATGTAGAGGGATAAACTCAAACTTAGAGATATAAACCCAATCTTTTTATCCTCGATGGCAAAAATACAATACGTGCCTTGCTGCCCCTACTATCACTGGGAAAGGACAGCGCAAGATTGAACCCAAAGCCAAGCACTTCTCCCATTGCAAGAACTACAGATCTAGTAGGCCAAACCAAACCAATATTTCGACGAGACTTGTAAGGATATTATAATCATACATAAAGAGTTCAAAAAAGAACCAAATATTTCTCATAGATAATCTTGATCATATACCCACAATTCATCGGATCTCGAAAAAGACACCGCAAAAAGAGATTACATCGAATAGATCTCCTCGAAGACCGAGGAGAACTTGGTATTTAGATCCAAAGAGAGAGAAGAAGCCATCTAGATACTAGCTATGGACCCGAAGGTCAATGGTAAACTACTCACAACTCATGGTGAGGCGATGATGATGATGTAGAAGCGCTCCATGGAAGATCCCCCCTCCGGTGGAGCTCCGGAACAGGCCCCAAGATAGGATCTCACGGGAACAGAAGGTTGCAGCGGTGGAACTAGGGTTTTCTCTGTTGTTCTGATGGTTTTAGGGTACGTAGGTATATATAGGGGGAAGGAGGGCACCTGGGGCCAGACGGGGTGCCCACGAGGCAAGGGGGCGCCCCCTATAGGGGGGCGCGCCCCCACCCTCGTGGACGCCATGTCAGCCCTACTCCGTGGTTCTCAAGTCTCCCGTGCGTATTTTGCTCCAAAAATATCTTTCCAGAAGTTTCTTTCCGTTTGGATTCCATTTGATATTCCTTTTCTGTAAAACCCTGCAATAGGCAAAAAACAGCAATCTGTACTGGGCCTTTGGGTTAGTAGGTTAGTCACAAAAAGAAATATAAGTGTATAAAAAAGCCCATTAAACATCCAAAACATCATAAATAATAGCATGGAACAATAAAAAATAATAGATACGTTGGAGACGTATTAGCAGCCCACCCTCGGGGCTGAGGGTATGTATCAGTAGCTATGTGTTTGATCTGTCTCTCTCTCTCTCTCTCTCTCTCTCGTGTTCTTGAGATGGCACGATCTTGATGTATCGCAAGCTTTGCTATTATAGTTGGATCTTATGATGTTTATCCCCCTCTACTCTCTTGTGAAGAATTGAGTTTTCCCTTTGAAGTTATCTTATCGGATTGATTCTTTAAGGATTTGAGAACACTTGATGTATGTCTTGCGTGGGATACCTATGGTGACAATGGGATATTCTATTGATCTACTTGATGTATCTTTTGGTGATCAACTTGCGGGTTCCGTGACCTTGGGAATCTATGCATAGGGGTTGGCACACGTTTCCGTCTTGACTCTTCGGTAGAAACTTTGCGGCACTCTTTTAAGTTCTATGTGTTGGTTGAATAGATGTTTCTGAGATTGTGTGATGCATATCATATAATCATGCCCATGGATACTTGAGGTGACAATGTAGTATCTAGGTGACATTAGGGTTTTGGTTGATTTGTGTCTTAAGGTGTTATTCGAGTACGAACTCTATGATAGATTGAACGGAAAGATTAGCTTCATGTTATTTTACTACAGACTATTGAATAGATCGATCAGAAAGGATAACTTTGAGGTGGTTTCATACCCTACCATAATCTCTTAATTTGTTCTCTGCTATTAGTGACTTTGGAGTGATTGTTTGTTGCATGTTGAGGGATAGTTATATGATCCAAGTATGTTATTATTGTTGAGAGAACTTGCACTAGTGAAAGTATGAACCCTAGGCCTTGTTTCCTATCATTGCAACACCATTTATGCTCACTTTTATCTTTAGTTACCTTGCTGTTTTATATTTTCAGATTACAAAAACCTATATCTACCATCCATATTGCACTTGTATCACCATCTCTTCGCCGAACTAGTGCACCTATACAATTTTCCATTGTATTGGGTGTGTTTGGGACACAAGAGACTCTTTGTTATTTGGTTGCAGGGTTGTTTCAGAGAGACCATCTTCATACTACGCCTCCCACAGATTGATAAACCTTAGGTCATCCACTTGAGGGAAATTTGCTACTGTCCTACAAACCTCTGCACTTGGAGGCCCAACAACGTCTACAAGAAGAAGGTTGCGTAGTAGACATCATTGTGCATCGAGGGTAGGTTTGTAACTTCATCCAAGCATGCCTTCTCCTCGGCCTAAATGACATGTGCCGAATAATTCATAAACCATGGTCGGCAAAACACACTCTCCTCGCCCGAAATAGCTCGCGCCCACTATTTGAAAACACGCTCGCCTCGCCCGAAATCGCTAGCGCCCTCTATATTTCAAAACACGCCCTCCTCGCCGGAAATTTCTCCCGTCCACTATTTGGGGAGAAGCAAAGTTACTCTACTATCCCCGACCCTCAGTACACAAACCCAAGCCGAGAAGCCTAAAGGAAGGGGTAGAACTGTAACTCCCACTCACATTTAAAACAAATACGTACATGGTTCCACTCCCCTCCCAATTCCTCCCCCCATTCATACCTCGTGGGCGCCAAATCACCTTCTCCCTGGAAGCTCCCTTCTCTCGAGTCGCGAAACCTCAGCCCCTCCTGCATGGTGCCCCCTACTGCACAATTTCACATCCGCTCTCCTCCCTAATGCCGGAGACACTGTCCATTTGCCGTCGTCCACTTGTCCATGTGCCTCTTACTCCGTGCTGCTAGAGCTGCCTCGACAAGGCCCGCGTGAACCGTACCGGAGCTGATTCACCCCCGCCATTGTTCACGGCGCCGGAGTGGCTCCAACTTCAGATCTGTCCAAAGTCCCAGCGCTGCTTCCCCGTAGCCGTCGACCGTCGCGACATGGTTGTTTCCCTGCCGCCGGTGGCCACCGTAACTGTGCCGACCTCACCGACTCGGCAGTTGGACCTGCCTACTTCACCATGCCGCCAGATAGGTCGCACCCTCATCTCAAATCACTTTATTTAGGTGTTAGTTGTCTGAATTTTTATTCTGGGCCAATCGATTCCCAATGGGAAGCAGCACCCCTCGAGGCGGCGGAGCTTCTAGGCTGCCGGTTGGCTGGTGTCGAACATAAGGGTGCGGGGCTGCAAGTTCGCCACGGAAGCAGCGCTTAGATGGCTATCTTAGAGTTGCGCGGGTTCAAGGTACTGCCGCCGCCGGATCTGGATGACGGGGAGTCTTTGTGGACTGGCCCGGGGGCGGCGCAACCACGGCAGTGTGGTGGGGCGGGGAGCGGGGTTTTGGCCGGGGCCACGGACGGTGGAGGCAAGCTGCTCTGTCGTTTGTCGCTGGCTCTTCAGGGAAGATTCCTAACAGTATCAGCCGAGAGGCACAAGACGAACATCAAGTCATCCGGCGTAGATCGGACAGTACCAAAATAACATAAAGTCGTGTGACCCTAAATTAGTCTCAGTCAACATACGTGTGACCACTCTAGTACCTTGCTGTTGATCTCTTAGTGTATTTCTTTAGATCAAAGAGATGTGTCATTCTTAACATTATGCGTTATCTGCATCTCCAGCCACACCGTCATCAGACTCACCGCAGCTGCTCCAACAAGGGAAGCATACACCATAAGGGAGCTATAGTCCCCACTCAACAGTTCCCTGCATCGAATGCACGTGCCCGACATGGACAGCCACAACAACAGCACGGCCATCAACAAGTCAGCACATGATCCTCACTCCTATGGATGGCGGCCAGATAGTATGTACCCTCATCTTACTTGTGTGCAACATTTATGGCTTTGTTATTCATCTAAGCATGGAAAATAGATTATCAAATTTCACTATATATTCATGCTGATCTCTTACGGGTCTTGTTCAGGAGTTAATGATGTTCCATAGTTCAGCTAAGATACTTGTTCTTTAGGTAACACTGTTGCATAGTTATCATACATCAGCCAATGCTATCCCACGGGCTGGTGATTATAGTGTTATACCACTTCTAGTATTACCTATGTTGTTCTTTAATACTTTTGTGTGCCATCTAGTTAATCTTGAGTACAAACGATACATATTCTGTAGCTTTCATCTGTGTTCTCCCTTTAGTTTTTGAGACTTGTTGCTGCTAGTTAACCCCAGTCCTACTATTTATATCGTCTCCTACAGGCACTCATTACATAAATCTAACTACTAGTTGTCTTCCATGCATGTCAGATATAATTGCACACACTGATATATCCACAAGAACCTCACGGAGCAATGTAAAGGCCAATAAACTTGATGTCAATGATACCCAATATGATGGAACATGTAAAGGTAGTTCTTAAGAAGACTTGCAGAAAGATGTTGAATCCTCTTCACCCCACAAGGTCCTTGCTCTAACTTGGCCCGTGATATGGGTACAACATGCATATAATGTCCTGGAGTGTATCTACTCTGTTGCAATGCCATGTGCTTAGCATGCCGATCATGCATGTAAATATGCCATGCCTTCCTGTTTTTCAGTACCTATTCCATTCATGATAAAATGTTTTCAAATTCAAGAACTGTCATTCTACTCTATCGCAATGCCATCTGCTTAATTTGGACATCATGTTTCTGAATATCTTATGCATTGTTATTCATCAATATGTACGTCATCTGTCTACCATACCATGTTTTTTACATTGAAGTGCTGTTCTAGTGCTCTGTTGCAATGCCATCTTAGTTTCCCAATCATACACGTGTATGTTGCCTTAATTTTTTTTCTATACGTATTCTGCTAGCATACAGTTTTACATTCAACTTGTGTTTTTTTACTGTGTTGTCATTTCGTATCCCTAGCTCTTACACCATACTCCCTCCGTCCGGATTACATGTTGCCAAAATGGATAAAAAATGATGTATCTAGACTGAAATACGCCTAGACCCATCCATTTTTTACGGATGGAGAGAATACATGTGAATATGTCATGCCTTTCTATTCTTCAGTACCTATTCCCTCTCCCTGCTGTAGCATGTTTTATAATTGAAGCACCATTCTTCCATACAAGGCATGCAAAGGGAAGACGACTATGTTAGAATCTAAAGGGTTACAAACCAGGTCTTTGCAAAAGATCCAAACGCCAGGAGATAATAAACCAACTCCAGTTTTTATAGATACTGCTCCAGCACGGACAAACCCAACTCCTATTGATAATAAGCAGATTCTAGTGGCCAAAGAAATAGTCCGCTCCAGTCCAGCAAAAATATGTCAACTCCATTCTAAGAAGCGTGGGTGTATCCTTGCATCATGAAATTTTATAGCATGCTGATCATATTTTCTACATGTTTCTTACCCATCTCTCTTTTGGAAAATAAGCTTAACAGATAGAAGAATTTCTGCACTGGTATCGTTTGTGAGGAAAGATTCTTGCAGGAATTCTCTGTACTCCAATGCAGATGTGAGAACCTATTGTATATCACTATATTTTTACATCAGCATGTATTTTGTTAATCGGCGTGAATCCAACATTTATCTGATCTAAATTTAGTTGTAGCAAAATGTATGATTAAAGGCCACAATGTTGATTTTTGTAAGGAAATCTGCTTGGTAGTTTTGCATCCTGAGTTGCATGAGTGTACTATCTTATATCAGTGGGTTTGATTACTTTGGTTCTGCAATGGGTTTTCAGTGTTTTTTAACTGTGTTGTCCTGTCGTATCCCTAGCTCTTACATCATTCTGCCGCCGTCCGGATTACATGTCGCAAAAATGGATAAAACTGGATGTATCTAGAACTGAAATACGCCTAGACCCATCCATTTATTTCTGGATGGAGGGAATACATGTCAATATGTCATGCCTTTCTATTCTTCGGTACCTATTCCATCTCTGCTATAGCATGTTTTATAATTGAAGCACCATTCTTCTGTATAAGGCATGCAAGGGGAAGATGGCTATTTTAGAATCTGAAGGGTTACAAACCAGGTCTTCGCAAAAGATCCAAACGCCAGTAGATAATAAACCAACTCCATTTTTCATAGATACTACTCCAGCACCGTCAGGGATATTACTACCAGGTATAAACCGGCCAGGAGGGTCCGGTTTACGTTATCAAGACTATATTATCAAAGGCTCGTCGGAGTATGAAGTAGAAGATTGTAGCCCAAGAGGTTTAGAGCCCAAGTGTTAGGGCCCATGATTTGTAAACCGTCATACTATGTAACTTGGGATGTAAGGTAGAAAGAACAGAGACCGAGGTGGACACGTTTATGAGCCGGCCTCGGGACTCTGTAAACCGGACCGGGCGTCGCCTCTATATAAAGGGACGACCCGGCGACAGTTCAGGACAGACAACAACAGCTTGAGACACAGGCAAAGTGGATTCGCTCCCTGGTCATCAAAGCCCTAGCAATACAACCCCAAACTAGACGTAGGCTTTTACCTTCATCGAAGGGGCCGAACTAGTATAAAATCCCTATGTCCTTTGTCCGCTTTAACCCCTTTAAGCTAACCCATAGCGATGGCCTCACGACTAAGTCCTTTTGCTAGGACATCGGCCGTGCTAAATCCACGACAGTTGGCGCCCACCGTGGGGCTATCGCACGATGGTTTCGAGTTCTTGAAGGGCAGCTTTGAAGGACTCAAGGGCTACGCAGTGTGCCGGATGACTAAGAGTCGTCGTGGCCGGATCTACATCGACGATGCTGGCTGGGGCCCCGAGGCTGATTCAATCGAATACGGGTACCGGGTCCCCTTCGGTGACATCCACGTCTTCATCGGCAAGATCGGTGAACTGGGCCCTAAGCGTGCGAGACCAGCCCAGATTCGGCTAGCCATGAAGCATGTCTTCGTTCGAGCAGTGCTTGGAGTGCAAACTGAGGACAGATCAGACTCTGGCGGCAAGACTGTTGTCTATTCCGACAACGAATCTTCTTCCGGAGAGACAGAATCTTTGTATCTGCTGCAGGATGGTTGATCGGAGGGTTGTTCCGAGGGTGATAGTATTCCGGACTCCCTCGACCCGCCAAGCCGGGTCGCTGTCTTTATGGCCGGTTCACAGTCGATGCAGCAGCCCTCAACAACAACGGCGTTAACGTCAGAAACGATGGGAGCTAGAGTTGGAGATCCTCCCCCGTCACCATCTGACACTTTATCCACCCTCGTCGACACTTTGACAGCGTTATAAACAGCAGAGGTAGCACAGGCGAACAAGGAGCAGCATGATGCGGAGGTCGCTCAGGTGAAAAGCCGGATTGAGCATGCCAAGTTGGACCTGGCTGCTGAGAAAGCTAGGATGGCTCCAAAGCAGGCAGAGCTTGATGCCCAGACCTATCGAATCATGTTGGATCAGAACGTTTCACACGAGGTGAGGAGGAGAAGGCAACGATCTCGCTTGCCACCTGTTTATGAGGCAAGGAATCTCTTCAGCATGCCAGGAGCAGGAACTAGTCACCAGCTAGAGGTGAACCGGGGAGGAGCACCGAGAACGGGCGCGTCGGTTCAGCCATCGGCCACAGAGCCAAACCGCCATGTTGTGCCGACTCAACATGTGCCCACCCCTCCTGGTCATTATTCAAATCCGTTGGACAATATAGTTGCTGCCGCATCAGGGCTTGCCGCCCTCCCCATTGAACGAACGTCCCCCATAGCAGTGGAAGCGCGATGGGACATTGAGTTGTTGGATACAGAGCTAACTCAACATCAAGCCTATTCCTATAGCCGAGAGAGGATTCACTCGACTCCCCGTCCAAGCCGGAGTTATACGAGGCGTCTGGATGAACCGGTCGTATCAAGCAGCGCACGGAGACGCAATCAGCCGAGGCGGGATAATCCGGTAGGAGGAGAGGCGCACGCTCAAGACGTGGTGGATCAGGCCAGGCAGCGCCGGGAGGCCGAGGTAATGGCACAGTACGAGGCCCGTCAGGCGATGCCGGTTTGTCCCACCACTATGGTTGAGCCGGGGGTCATGTCCAGCTCCCTGGGCGTACCATGTCTCATCCCCACTTTACGGAACGTGAAAATGCCCAAGGATTTTAAAGGTCCACGCAAAGTACCCAACTACACGGCGGATCTGGCTCCAGAGGCATGGGTTGAGAGTTACGAGATGGCAATGGAGATGCTCGATGTGGACGAGGCAGCGTGCGCCAAGTATTTCATGATGATGCTCGAGGGCACGACTCGCACATGGCTGAAGGGTTTACCACCTAATTCCATCGGATCATGGGCTGAATTGTGGCGCCGGTTAATCAACAACTTCAAAGACACGTGCAAGCAGCCAATGTCTGTCATCGACTTAACTGCCCGCGTTCAAGGAGAGCAGGAGTCTACAAGCAGTTGGGTGTGTCGAGTGTCAGAAATCTTGCACTCCTCCAATAGCATCAACCAAGTACAGCAGTGGTAACCTTGGTGGGCAATTGCCGGTTTGAACCCTTGCGATTGAAGCTGGGACGGCTAAAACGAGATTGCAATGACATGGGGACACTCATGGGCGCTTTAGTGAAGTATGGAGACTCTGATAACACCAAGCATCCAGATGCAGATGGAGACAAGTCAGGGAAGGCGAGCAAGAATGGTAAACTACCGCAGATCAAACCGACGAATCAGGGATACAATGGTAAGCGTATAGCGGACGGCAGCTCAGATTTTGTGGCCAACACCAACGCTCAGGAGGATGTGCAGCGCCGCAAGGGTAGACCGCCCCCACGTAATGGGAGGCCACCTATTAATCTAGAGCGCCAGTTGAACGTGCCTTGCACAAAGCATGGTACGACGGAAAAACCAGCTACACATCTTT
The DNA here is from genome assembly GCA_902687465.1 of Secale cereale. Lineage (NCBI taxonomy): Eukaryota > Viridiplantae > Streptophyta > Magnoliopsida > Poales > Poaceae > Secale > Secale cereale. The sequence continues at coordinate 710,520,649 of LR738712.1, forward strand.
GGAAGGATTGTTTCATCATCCAGGAATTCATGAACTGGAATAGGTATGACCACGGGCCCTCCGGCGGATCAGGCCCTAGCTTCCGGGGTCAGGGTTATCAAGGGGGTGGATCTGGTTCAGGGTACCACGGTAATAACATCAACCACAATGGGCATAATCAGCATAACCAGCAGCATGGTCATGGCGGATACAACAACCAAGGGAATCAACAGCGTCAACAGCAACAACAATCGGGATATCAGAACAATCCGAAGGAGCTGAGCAGTGGGCAGTATCATGTCTTCACCACAAGCTTGTGCAAGCAAGATCAGAAAGTTCTGAGGAGGGCTATGCATTCTATTGAACCGGCGGTGCCACGTTTCCTGCGTTGGTCAGAACAGCCCATTGTATGGAGCAGAGAGGATCATCCACCCCGGGTTGACAATCCGGGTCAGCTGGCTCTAGTGGTGGCACCTCAGGTGGGTGGCTACAAATTCACCAAAGTACTTATGGATGGAGGCAGCAGCATCAATATCCTGTATTATGAGACGTTCCGGCGTATGGGGCTGATAGATAAAAAGCTTCGACAGTCCAATACAATGTTTCATGGAGTGGTGCCCGGTAAATCGGCCTATCCAGTTGGCAAGATCGATCTAGAAGTTACCTTTGGAGATGAGCGTGATTCTAGGTCAGAGACTCTAACCTTTGAGGTGGTGAAGATAAGGAGCTCGTACCACGCTTTGTTTGGGCGGCCGGTTTACGCCAAGTTCATGGCTAGGCCGTGTTATGTTTATCTACAGCTCAAGATGCCAGGCCACAAAGGAACTATTACGGTCCATGGGAGCCGCAAAATTGCATTGGAATGTGAGGAAGGTGATGCAGCTTATACCAAAGCGGTTTGTGCGAATGAGGATCTGAAGTTCTATAAGGACAATGTTGATCTGGCAAATATGTCTTCGCTGAAGAAACCGACCACCGAGCATGATCCGGCGTTGAAGTTCAAATCAGCTGAAGAGACTAAACAGGTGGACTTTGTCCCTGGCGATTCATCCAAGCAGTTCACTATCAGTGCTAATCTGGATCCAAAATAGCAAAGCGCGCTCATCGAGTTCATCCGTGAGAACCGGGACATCTTTGCATTGAAGCCTTCTGACATGCCAGGTATACCAATGGAACTCACTGAGCACAATCTTAATATTGATCCTAAGTTCAAACCGATTAAGCAGTATCTGCGCCGCTTCAATGAAGAGAGGCGCAAGGCTGTTGGAGAAGAAGTGGCTAGGCTCTTGGTCGCAGGCTTTATAATTGAGGTGTTTCATCCGAAGTGGTTGGCTAATCCGGTGCTAGTACTTAAGAAAAATGGCACTTGGCGAATGTGTGTTGATTACACAGATCTAAACAAAGCTTGCCCAACTGATCCCTTTGCTCTCCCCCGGATTGATCAGATCATTGATGCTACGGCAGGATGTGAGCGGCTAAGTTTTTGGCACTACTAGGAAAAGGGCTATAGATTATATGGCCACTAATAGCGCACCAGACATGTCGTGCGCCATTAGTATATTCTAATGGCGCACCATGTGTTGGTGCGCCATTAGTGTCCAAATACTAATGGTGCACCAGACATTCGATGCCCCATTAGTAACAACTTATTTTTTTATTTTTACAGACATACTAATGGCACATGGTGGCACAGTGCGCCATTACTAGTTTAACTAGTAATGGCACACCTCCAACTCAGTGCGCCAGTACTATTTTTTTTTTGCAAAACTACTAATGGCGCACCTCTCACTAATGCGCCATTAGTAACACTGGTTACTAATGACGCATTGATGAGTGCTACGCCATTAGTAAAGTTGGACCAGCTAGATATTTTGGACAGCCACACCTACACACTCACTTTCCCCACTTCATTCTCTCCACCTCGTCCTCCAAGCTTGTGTAGGCTGCCTCCTCCTCCTCATCTCATTTGCACCATAGATTCATCAAAATTAAGTGGTTAAATTACCTTTTTTGATAGGTAAGTAAGGGGGAAAGATATCTTTATGTTATAGATCATTTTTTCTCCCTCGAGCTCCAACAACCGCGCACATGCACTTTTTATGGCCTAGCTAGATCTATGTATGTTTGTCGTGTTGCATATGTTTGTGGTGTTGCATATATGTTTGTGTTTGCAGGTACCGGTATCTGAAATGCGATAGTTGCCAATATTTTGCCGAAATGTTGATTCATTTCCGTTTCGGTGAGAATTTTGGCACTATGCATTCTTTTTGGTCCTATTTGTAGGGAAAGTCATGCCAAAATTTTCCTTACGGTTACGTGGGGAAGATAAGCAGATACCTAGACCCAGCGAAGCAGAAGTTCAGCGGGATGAAGTCCCACGACTGTCACATGCTGATCACGCAGATACTTCCAGTTGCAATCCGTGGGATCATGGACGCGCACATCCGTGAAACGCTATTTGGCCTATGCAACTTTTTCGACATCATCTCTGGGAAGTCGGTTGGCGTGAGGTAACTCAGAAGGCTACAGGAAGAGATCGTGGTGATACTATGCGAGCTTCAGATGTACTTCCCGCCCGCATTCTTCGATGTTATGGTGCATCTGCTGGTCCATATCGTGGAGGATATCATCCAACTCGCGCCGACGTTCCTGCACAGCATGATGCCGTTCGAAAGGATGAATGGTGTCATCGAAGGATACGTTCGCAACATGTCACGTCTAGAGGGAAGCATAGCCAGGTGCTTTCTGACCGAAGAGTGCATCTCCTACTGCACGAATTATCTAGGCATCGAGAACCCCGTTGGTCTGCCCGTCAACAGGCACCTCGGCAGGCTCGCTGGATGGGGTCACCGCGAGGGTCGCCGCGAAATGCATGTCGACTTCGAGGGTCGACTCGCCGACTTTGAAAGAGCAAACCTAGTCGCGCTACAACACATAGACGTGGTCGATCCCTGGGTGGTAGAGCACAAAACCTTTATTGTGAAGACGTACAATGACCGAGGCCAACAGAGGACGGACGGAGATATAATCAAAGAGCACCACTCATATTTCATGCATTGGTTCAAGGAGAAGCTTCTGTCGTACCCTTTACATGATGATTCTTCCTCAGAAGAAAATCTCATATTCGCCTTGTCACAGGGCGCCGAGCACAACCTGATGACCTATGAGGCGTATGATATCAACGGGTACACGTTCTACACCGAGGACAAGGACATGAAGAGCGATGGTTATCAGAACTTCGGGGTAACAATGGAATCCTACACCGGTAATGACAAGGAGAGATACTACGGAAGGATCGAAGAGATCTGGGATCTGAGCTACGCTGGAGAGAAGGTCCCGATGTTCCGTGTCAGATGGGACAAGAGCGTCCAAAAAGAAGACCGGTATTTCACCACCATGGTTATACCCGAAGCAAAATCCAAGACCGCGGGCACAAACGTCACCGCGAAAAATGAGCCATGGGTACTGATACGTCCAAAATGCATCACTATGTTATATCGTAATTTATCCTTATTCATTGATATATTTCACGTTACGATGATGTTCTTATGTTGTTTTGGCCTATTTTACACAGTTTGCAACTTTCCGGTGCCGAAGCAGCAGACGCAGGATTCAACAGTAAAAAGTGGACGCTGAGTTGCTGAAGAAGAATACCTCCAAATTACCTGAAAATCGACGGAGGGTATTTTCCAGACGAATCACGAAGGCACGCAAAAGGGCGACCAGAGGGGGGCCACAGGGTGTCCAGGCGCCCTGGGGGCGCCCCCCCCCCCCCTGGCCTACCTCCGGCTGCCCCCTTTCGCCTATATACTCTCCGTTATCCGAAAACCCTAAAAACGAGAGTTTTTACGGAGTTCCGCCGCCGCTCCGTGGCGGAAACCTACAGAGAAGAAAAAGCCATCTCCGGCGGGCAGATTCCGCCGGGGAGATCACCTCCCGGAAGGGGAGATCATCGCCATCGTCATCACCATCGTCACGGGCATCATCGAGATCATCATCAACATCATCCCCAACATCAGCACCATCTCCATCTTCATCCAAATCTCATCTCACAATTGCAACTTGTGTTGTAACTCGTACTACCTATCCTCTCTACTCCATCGGTGTTGAATACTACTTTGTGGTGAATGCTATTGAGTTTTGTTGGAGAAATATCATTATGTCCAGATTGTTTATCATCCATTTATCTCCACTGATCATGATCTCTTTTATGTCTTGTGAGTAGTTACCTTAGTTCTTGAGGACATGGGAAAAGTCTTGTTGTTGGTAGTCATATGTTGTTGAAGTAATATGTGTTGTTTGATACTTAAGTTGCGTTGCCATTCTACTAGTGGTGTTGTGTGAGTCGAACACTCAACACTTCGCCTTATTAAGGACCTAGGGGAATACATTGTGTACAAAGAATGCTTACGGTGGGTTGCCGGAGTGACAGAAACCTGAACCCCAGTTCACACGCTTTTGCACAAGGGAACAATGGATCATCGATTGTATTGCTATGGTTAGGCTTTTGCCTTAAATTCTATCTTGTATTTGCGGATGCTTGCAAGGTGTTTAATCATAAGAGTGCACTCATCTTAGTCTAGAGAGTGTACTAACATAGATCCACCCACTCAACACTTATCAACACATAACATAGTATCGATACGGAATATGGCGAAAGCACATGACTACCTCTCCCGTGTGTCCTCAGGAACGCTTTAGCCTTTATAAGTTCAGGTGCTAGGCCTCTCCTTTGCTCAGAAAGGATTGGGCCACTTGTTACTCTCAGTGCCTTTTACTTTACTTGCTTTTACTCTTCTGTTGCTTATATCAAGAAAACCCCTAAAAAGTTATCTTTCAGTGCTTGCAGTAATTCCTTGCTCGGAATCGCTTATCAATACCTTCTGCTCCTCGTTGGGTTCGACACTCTTACTTATCGAAAACCCTGCAATAGATCCCTTACGGTTGTGGGTCATCAAGTACCGTTTTCTGGCGCCGTTGCCGGGGAGCGTAGCGCTATTGGTAAAGTGAAACTGGTAAGGAAGTTTTTATATTTCTGTTTTATTTATTTTTGCTGTTGCTGCTCTTTGTCCTTATGGACAACCTTGCTATTGGATCGTTGCTTGTGGGAAGATGCCCCACACCTGTGGTGGTTGCTCCTCCCCCTACTGAAATTGTACCCTATAAAATACCAGCTGGTATTATCGATTATGTTTTGACTAATTGTTATGCAGGAGACAGACATCCCGGTGAACACTTGCTATATCTGTCACAACTATGTTCATTATTTAAGCTTGCATGTGTATCAAAGGAGTTTGTCATGAGGAAATTGTTCGCCGTATCACTTATAGATAAAGCTTCAGATTGGTATAAGCTTCTCGATAACTCGCACTTGCTTGATTGGCAAGAACTTATGTCTCTCTTTTATACTAAGTATTATCCTCTTCATGAAATTCATCGAGACATGAACTATATCTATAACTTTAGGTCTCGTGACAGAGAAAGCATTGCTCAAGCTTGGGGGAGATTGAAGTCCCTAATGCTCAAATGTCCTATTCATGAGCTCCCCAAGGAAATTATACTTACAAATTTTTATGCCAGGCTTCCTCGTCAGGATAAGGAGATGCTGGATGCCTCCTCTAGTGGGGTATTTCAGACAAAGAGTGTTGAAGAAAGGTGGGATCTCATTGAAAGGATCCATAGGAATTCCGAAGATTGGGAAATTGATAAAGGTATTGAACCCGCTATAAATTATGAACATGATTATATTGAGAGCTATGTGAAAATTGATTACTTCAATACTTTTTGCTTGAAGATTGGTCTTGATTCCCATCTAATGATTGATTTCTGTAAGAATTTTGCCTCTCACGTTGATTCTTTTAAAAAGAAAAGAGACCAGCATCACGAACCTTTCAAAGAGCTACCTGTTGATATTCATGTTGCTGACCCTATTTTGCCTGCAGTTATATATGAAAAGCCTCCTTTTCCCACAAGGATAAGGGAGCACTCTTTTGTGACAGGCGTAATAAATAAAAGTGAGAGAAGAATTGATGAGCCTGAGGACCAGATCAGGGTCGATCCTCAAGTTGCATTGATTAAAGACCTTGTTACTAATGATGTTTTGGATTCCAATATAATTTTTTGTGTTGCTTCCACTAACCTTGTCACAGCCAAGAATAAAGGCCCAATTTCAGGTACTCCAGTGGTATCTCTTAAAATAGGAGATCACAATTATTATGGGCTATGCGATTTGGGATCGAGTGCAAGTGTTATCCCCTATTCACTTTATGAAGAGATCATCGGTGAGATTTCCCCTTGTGAACTTGAAGAAGTTGATGTTACCATTCATCTTGCAAACAGAACAACTATCTCTCATATCGGAATTGTGAGGGACGTTGAAGTCCTATGTGGAAAGGTAAAATACCCTACCGACTTTCTAGTACTTGGTTCAGAGAGGGACAATTTTTGTCCCATTATTTTTGGTAGACCTTTTCTTAGACTTGTGGAGCTATAATAGATTGCAAGAAAGGTAAAGTTTCTGTTGAATTCAATGGTGAGCCATATGAATTTAATTTTTCTAAGTTCTCTAAGCAGCCTCGTGGTACCGATTTACCTAGTGATGATAAAATTATTGAAAGTATTGCTTCTATTGCTATTCCCCCTAATGATCCTTTGCAGCAATATATGGAGGACCACGAGAATGATTTGCATATGCAGGAAAGAAATGAATTAGATGAAATATTCTTGAGGCAACCTGCTATCCTAAAGCACAACCTCCCGGATGAACCTTTGGGAATTTTATCAAAACCGAAAGAAGACCCGGTGTTCGATCTTAAACCTCTTCCCGACATGCTCAAGTATGCTTATTTAGATGAAAAGAAAGTATATCCTGTTATTATCAATTCTAACCTTTCAGGATATGAAGAAGAGCGACTATTGGAAGTACTTCGTAAACACCGAGGAGCAATTGGCTATACCCTTGATGACCTTAAGGGGATTAGTCCATCTATCTGTCAACATTCTATCAACCTTGAGCCTGATGCTAAACCAGTTGTTGATCATCAACGACGATTGAACCCGAAGATGATGGATGTTGTAAGAACTGAGATTCTCAAGCTTCTAGCCACAGGTATTATCTACCCTATAGCTGATAGTAAGTGGGTAAGCCCGATACATTGTGTTCCTAAGAAAGGAGGTACAACTGTGGTTCCTAATGATAAGAATGAACTAATACCTCAGAGAATTATTATTGGATATAGAATGTGTATTGATTACAGGAAACTGAACAAGGCAACCAGGAAGGATCACTACCCATTGTCGTTCATCGACCAAATGCTTGAAAGGTTATCCAAAAATACCCACTTTTGTTATCTCGATGGTTATTCTGGTTTCTCTCAAATTCATGTTAACACTGCTGATCAAGAGAAGACCACTTTTACTTGTCCCTTTGGTACTTATGCTTACAGGCGTATGCCTTTTGGTTTATGTAATGCCCCTGCTACTTTTCAAAGGTGTATGTCTGCTATCTTTCATGGTTTCTGTGGGGATATTATGGAAGTCTTCATGGATGATTTCTCCGTCTATGGAACTTCCTTTGACCATTGTCTCCACAACCTTAATAAAGTTTTGCAGAGATGTGAGGAGACAAATTTGGTACTCAACTGGGAGAAGTGCCACTTCATGGTTAACGAAGGAATTGTTCTTGGTCACAAGATTTCCGAAAGGGGAATTGAGGTGGACAAGGCCAAGATCGAAGCAATTGAAAGGATGCCCTATCCAAGGGACATCAAAGGTATTCGCAGTTTTCTTGGTCATGCTGGTTTCTATAGAAGATTTATTAAAAACTTTTCTAAGACTTCGAGGCCCCTCACTAATCTTCTCCAGAAGGACGTTCCTTTTGTATTTGATAAGGATTGTAAGGAAGCTTTCGAAGTTCTTAAGAAAGCTTTAATAACCGCTCCTATAGTACAACCACCTGACTGGAATTTACCTTTTGAGATTATGTGTGATGCAAGTGATTTTGCTGTTGGAGCTGTTTTAGGACAAAGAGTTGATAAGAAATTGAATGTTATACATTATGCTAGTAAAACCCTTGATAGTGCTCAAAGGAATTATGCTACTACTGATAAGGAATTCTTAGCTGTAGTATTTGCTTGTGATAAGTTTAGGCAGTATATTGTTGATTCCAAAGTTATTATTCATATTGATCACGCTGCCATTAAGTACCTTATGACAAAGAAGGATGCCAAGACAAGGCTTATCAGATGGGTACTCCTTCTTCAAGAATTTGATTTGCAGATTGTTGATAGGAAAGGAGAAGACAATCCGGTGGCGGACAATCTTTCAAGGATGGAAGATATACCGCATGATCCCATCCCAGTCAACGATAGTTTTCCAGACGAGCAACTTGCCGTTGTAAAGGTACAATCTCTTTCCGATCTTTGGTTTGCAGATTATGCTAATTTTATTGTTGCAAAGTATTTGCCTCCAGGTTTAACATTTCAGCAAAGGAAGAAGTTCTTTCATGATTTGAGGCACTACTTTTGGGATGACCCACATCTGTTCAAAGAAGGCCCCGACGGGATCGTGAGAAGATGCATACCGGAACATGAGCAAAAGGACATTCTCAGACAATGTCATGATAGTCCCTATGGAGGACATCATGTCGGTGAGAGGACTGCACATAAGGTTCTTCAATCAGGTTTTTATTGGCCTACTCTCTTTAAGGATGCTAGAAATTATGTTTTAGCCTGTGATAAATGTCAGAGAGTTGGTAACATTAGTAGAAGGAATGAGATGCCTATGAATTACTCGCTAGTGATTGAACCTTTTGATTGCTGGGGTTTTGACTTTATGGGTCCTTTTCCTTCTTCGCACAAGTACACGCACATTTTAGTAGCTGTTGATTATGTGACCAAGTGGGTTGAAGCAATCCACACTGGAAGTGCTGATCACAAGACATCTTTGAAAATGCTCAAGGATGTAATTTTTCCTAGGTTTGGTGTACCTAGGTATCTCATGACTGATGGAGGATCACACCTCACGCACAGAGCTTTTAGAAAAGCTTTAGCCAAATACGATGTCAATCATAGAATTGCTTCACCATACCATCCTCAAACTAGTGGGCAAGTTGAGCTCACCAATAGAGAGATTAAGTTGATCTTGCAGAAGACAGTAAACAGAAATAGAAAGGACTGGTCAAATAAGTTAGGAGATGCTTTGTGGGCGTATAGAACTGCTTACAAAAACCCCATGGGCATGTCCCCCTATAAGATGGTGTATGGCAAGGCTTGCCATTTGCCATTAGAGTTAGAGCACAAAGCTTTCTGGGCTGTTAGAGAGCTTAATGCTGACCCAAAATTAGCTGGTGAGAAGCGTCTCATGAACTTGACTTCTCTAGATGAATGGAGAAGTGAAGCTTACGAGAGCGCTAAAATGTTCAAGGAAAAGGTAAAGAAGTGGCATGATAGGAAGATTCTGAAACGTGAATTTAATGTTGGTGATAAAGTTTTGTTGTTTAGATCCCGTTTCAGGTTTTCTCCAGGCAAACTACTTTCCAGGTGGGAAGGGCCATTTCATATTGAAGAAGTCTATCGGTCTGGTGCAATTAAGATTAACAATTTTGAAGGCACCAAACCTCAAGTTGTGAATGGGCAAAGACTTAAGCATTACATAGCAGGAGATCCTGTCAATGTTGATGTGAATATGATATACACAACAACTCACGAAGAACATGTTGCAGCCATGTTTCAGACGCCAGCAGAAGCAGAATAAAGAAAAGGTATGTATTACGGTAAGGAAACATCGCGAACCGCCATAAAAGTTCCGTATTATGAGTTTTTGCGACATCAGTAAAATTCTGAGCCTAAGTGGAGCCGGAGACGAGCTCCAGGGGGTCCAGGCGCCCCCCTGGCGCGCCCTACCTCCTGGCCGCGCCGCCAGGGCGCCTGGACACCCGGAAGTCCGTCTCCGACCCTGCTTTAGCCTGTTACCTTCCTTTCTGTGCATAAATTTTTGCTATATATTTGCCCGGATTGTCCGGCAACGTATCTCGCGATTTCATGTGTTTTCTTTTCGATCTGTTTCTGCCAGGAATCTTTCAGCTGAATCGAGGTGCCACGGCTTCTCCAAGTTCCCCCAAGGACAAGTTCGTCGTCAATGTCATCAACCCTTACCTCGCTGAGGTGAAGAAGCACCCTCAGGTTGTTCGGATGGAGGACGGTATCCTTCATCAAGAAGATCTGAAGGGACCTATCAAAGAGGGGAGCATCCAGGCCAAGCTGGAAGAAGTGGAGCAAGAAGTCTTCAAGTACAAGAAGATGATCGAGCGTGGTGTTGAAGCTAACTTTGACATCATCAACGAGCTGAAGACCTACTTCCTGAAGGAGATGAAGGAGATGTGGGAAAGCATCACCGCATCTGAAGAAAAGAATTAAAGAGCTCCATGGGCAAATTTATGATCTACATCGCGAGAACTGTGAGTATGAACTAAGGTTTATGCGCATGGGTATGGGTGCTGCATGCAGGATTCAGGAGACGAACTTCTCATATGAGACTGGAGAACCCCTTCCATGAAAGCATTTCGCCGAGGACTACGTGATCAACGCCAACAAGGATGAGGAGTGAAATCTCCTTGGGTAACGGCATTCCCTTGGCTTGTTCCAAGCCTGGGGGAGTGCCCGGTATCTTTATCTTTACCTTTTGTCTTTTAGAGTCAAGTAGAGTCGTATCATGTCTAGGGAGGTTATTATATGAAATAGGTGTGTGCATTGAGGTCTATCACTCCTTCGGTGGAGAGATTGTATCCGTGAGTGTGGAGTCGTCTATGATGGAATATTAATGAGAAGTCTATTGGTTCCTTTGCTGCACTCGGTATTCTCTTCACGCAATCGATCTTACATGATGATTCTTATGGGGAGTATTGACCTTATATCAGGTATGGCTGTGAAAACTTTGTTTAATCTTGGCAAACATAGCTTTGGTCATAACAACAAGCATGATTTTCTTAAAGTATCGACATAGCCAAAACCTTTATGTTATTATGCTTGAAGTGTTATGCTGACAAGGAAGACAACTTGATGTGTTATGCTTATTTCAATGTTTATGCTTTATATTGTTTTGCATCTTAGTCATCATCAATTGTCTGTTCTCTCAAAACCTTTGCTAGCCTAACTCTGTACCAAGCGGAATTCTGCTTGTGCATCCATACCCTTAAGCCAATACCTTCCATATGAGTCCACGATACGTTCCTATTCGTGGTATTCCACTACCACCTCCTAAAGTACAGAATTTATGTGTTATCCTTAAATGTTCAGAATCTTTTATTTTGTGCCTCTGCTTTAGCTCATGAGGAAATAATAGTTAATTCATGGTCTTTTTGATTTGGACAAGCTTCACCCCGGGATTGCATGTCTAATGTGCAAACCCATAATACGAGAAGGAACTGGCATAGAGTGCGCCCGGCTCATTAAAAATATACAACAAACAAACCCTCCTTCACGCTTTGTTCATGAGAAATCAGAAAACTTTGGCAGTGATAAACAAAGGAGATTAAGAGGATGTGATCGTCCTCGTGCGGGAGCCGTTCCTCGAAACTTGTCCAGCTCGAGAAGTAATTGAGTTATCTATTAGCATTCGTTGACAAATCATGCACCTCTCAAAACTTGTTTTCATTCTGTTTGATTTAAGGATAGCACATGAGTTTTCCCTACTACCCTAGAGCAGGGCCTATCTTTTAATTTTAGATTGAGTCAGTTATTCCTACTTCCTTCTATTTCTTAAAGAGAGCAGACATTTGATGTTGACAAAGATTCATTCATATAAAGTTGCATTAAAATTTGTCATATCATATCCTTGTTGACATTATCATTTGATAAGTAAGTTGTTTGTCAAGCCCAGCTAAGGCAAATATCTTCCTTTGTGTTAACACTTTCACTTCTTGCCTGATAACATGTTCTTTCAAAAGCTTCAATTAATCTCATCAAAACATAAGAGAAAGAGCGAAAGTTAAAGCTATTTGTTGTTCTTTGACCAAAGGACATGTTTGCCATGATTTGATGAGTTTCCTTAGCCCTACTTCCGAATATAAGTGTTACCACTCTTTTATAAGGGCCTTATGAATTGAAGATTGCTGTTGAGGATATTTGAGTTGGTGAAGAAACTGTGATGCTTCTTGTCCTTATTCTATTTATCGACACTTCACTCTCTAAACTTGTGGACATGTTTACCGAGCTCAGTATTCGCTTGGGGACAAGCGAGGTCTAAGCTTGGGGGTTTTGATACGTCCAAAATGCATCACTATTTTATATCGTAATTTATCCTTATTCATTGATATATTTCACGTTACGATGATGTTCTTATGTTGTTTTGGCCTATTTTACATAGTTTGCAACTTTCCGGTGCCGAAGCAGCAGACGCAGGATTCGGCAGTAAAAAGTGGACGCTGAGTTGCTGAAGAAGAATACCTCCAAATTCCCAGAAAATCGATGGAGGGTATTTTCCAGACGAATCACGAAGGCACGCAAAAGGGCGACCAGAGGGGGGCCACAGGGTGTCCAAGCACCCTGGGGGCGCGCCCCCCTAGCCACGCCGGGGGGGGCGCCTGGAGCCCCTGGCCCACCTCCAGCTTCCCCTTTCGCCTATATACTCTCCGTTATCCGAAAACCCTAAAAACGAGAGTTTTTACGGAGTTCCGCCGCCGCTCCGTGGCGGAAACCTACAGAGAAGAAAAAGCCATCTCCGGCGGGCAGATTCCGCCGGGGAGATCACCTCCCGGAAGGGGAGATCATCGCCATCGTCATCACCATCGTCACGGGCATCATCGAGATCATCATCAACATCATCCCCAACATCAGCACCATCTCCATCTTCATCCAAATCTCATCTCACAATTGCAACTTGTGTTGTAACTCGTACTACCTATCCTCTCTACTCCATCGGTGTTGATTACTACTTTGTGGTGAATGCTATTGAGTTTTGTTGGAGAAATATCATTATGTCCAGATTGTTTATCATCCATTTATCTCCATTGATCATGATCTCTTTTATGTCTTGTGAGTAGTTACCTTAGTTCTTGAGGACATAGGAAAAGTCTTGTTGTTAGTAGTCATATGTTGTTGAAGTAATATGTGTTGTTTGATACTTAAGTTGCGTTGTCATTCTACTAGTGGTGTTGTGTGAGTCGAACACTCAACACTTCGCCTTATTAAGGACCTAGTGGAATACATTGTGTACAAAGAATGCTTACGGTGGGTTGCCAGAGTGACAGAAACCTGAACCCCAGTTCGCACGCTTTTGCACAAGGGAACAATGGATCATCGATCGTATTGCTATGGTTAGGCTTTTGCCTTAAATTCTATCTTGTATTTGCGGATTCTTGCAAGGTGTTTAATCATAAGAGTGCACTCATCTTAGTCTAGAGAGTGTACTAACATAGATCCACCCACTCAACACTTATCAACACATAACATAGTATCGATACGGAATATGGCGAAAGCACATGACTACCTCTCCCATGTGTCCTCGGGAACGCTTTAGCCTTTATAAGTTCAGTTGCTAGCCCTCTCCTTTGCTCAGAAAGGATTGGGCCACTTGTTACTCTCAGTGCCTTTTACTTTACTTGCTTTTACTCTCCTGTTGCTTATATCAAGAAAACCCCTAAAAAGTTATCCTTCAGTGCTTGCAGTAATTCCTTGCTCAGAATCGCTTATCAATTCCTTCTGCTCCTCGTTGGGTTCGACACTCTTACTTATCGAAAACGCTGCAATAGATCCCTTACGGTTGTGGGTCATCAGGTACTGGCTTCCCAAGTGGACCAATGCTTCTTCATTACCGACCCGTCAAAGCCCAGTCGTGTTGTCGTGTGGAGAGGCAAAAGGAAGATCATCGGAATGGATGGAGTCGCCAATGAGCAAGACTTCGACAAGTACGGCGACCCGAAGATGGAACATGACGACGATGATGAAGTGCCATACACCACAAGAAGAAGCAGGACCACCCTACCTAAAGGACGACCGTTCAAGAGAAGAACTCCATTTGCGAAAAAGAAGGGCAAGAAGATTGTGAACAAATAGCTAGCTAAGATTGATTATATTTACATTGTAGCCTTCATTTCTCGATTGTATTACGACATGTTCATAAATGTTTTTTCATGGGCACTTTTTGAATTCATGAATATTTTTTCAAATTTGATGATATTTTTTCATATTCATAATTTTTTTACCAATTCACAAATGAATGCAACTAAAAATCCAAAAAAAATTACTAGTTGTGCTTGGTTATATGTTACTCCCAAAAGCATATAAAGTTTGTCAAATTTGGAGCAATGGATATTTAGTTATGATTTAAACAAGTTTGAACATATTTAAACGCAAATAAATATCAAACAGCATTTTAAATGTTGTTAACATGGCAACATACTGCATATTATTTTTCAACATGAAATTCTCAGCATCTAGCATATGTGACATGTTATATTTGGATACATGGATAAAAAGATATGTGCAAAGAAAAAAATGCATAAAAACAAAAATAAAAATTGGGGAGCCTGGGAATCGAACCCAGGACCTCCCAGTCGGTTTGCTGCGTGCTGACCAGTCGGGCTACTGTTAGTTGTCTGATGGGAGTTTGGTGGAAGATAACCTGTGGGCTCGAACAGAAAAAAATTACTAATGGCGCACCACGAGGAGGTGCGCCATTAGTATTCTTCCCCATCCATACTTCGTCCCCCACTCCACCTATTCCCTCTCTCCCTCGCCCATGCCCAGATCGTTCCCCGACGCCGCTGCCCCGACGCCGCTGTCCCGACGCCGCTGCCCCCGCGCCACCCCCGCCGTACTCCACCCCTGCCGCCCCCGTGCCCCCACCACCGCATCTCCCCCGCGTCGCCGCCTCCGCGAACCCACGCCCCCCACCACCCGCCACGCGCCACCCCCTACACTCTCTCCGCTCGTCGTCGTCGCCTTCGCGCGGGGAGGACGTCCAGGAGCTCCGCGCCGGCCGGCTTCGTCAAGTCCACCAGGAGGGGAGGCCCCACGTCCACCAGGAGAGGAGACTCGCGACCTCCCCGCCATCTATCCCCGCCTCCCCCAAGCTCGCCGTCTCCGCCCTCCGTCGTCTCCGCACCGGCCACCACTCCCTCAGGTAACCCTCCTCCCTCTGCCTCTCTTCTCCTCTCTTCCTCCTCTCCTCCCTCTCGGCCATGCCCTCTTCTTCTCTCTTTTGCTAGGTTTAGGTCAAATCCCTCTCGAATTTATGTCAAATTAGGTTCAAACTTGCTTGTCCTCAAACTCTACTATACAAAGCAACATTTTATACTGTATTTTATTTTGGAGAATTTACCTTTTTCCAATTTAGTGATGATCAAAATTCCCAAGTGAAGAAAGTTCTGAGAAAACCTAGAAAAATATAAAAATAAATAATAATTCCAAGAATATCTTGTTATCATACATAGTTAAATAGTCGAAGTAGTGTAAATTGGAAGACCCTAGCTAGCTTACTTTCCTAATCGCCCAAAGGATCATGCAAAAATAGATCAAATATATCTTTAATAATATCGTACAATGTCAAACACTTCTTGTAGTATAAATCACACTCTTCTTGATGACCTTGGAAATTCCCATTGTTCTCACCCACATAATGTACATCTATGTGTGGCCAATACTCCCCATCTGTAAAATGATTCTTCCCCGGTATTAAGTCTCCATGAAATAACAAATTAAGAAGACTTACTTAAGTGCATGACGGAAAATCCATGATATCACTTGACTTACTTAGAACACGTCAATAGAACGTGGAGTCCAAAAGAAACCCCTGCATTGCATCAAAAGTTATTAGCGCCACATAGTATACACCTTATCTAAGCCCACATGCATGTTTTTAAAATTCTAGAAATGCCATTTGTATAGCGTAAAGACGACGGTGGTAGCACATTATATAGTGAAAATATAAGTATAATTACATGTAATTTTACGTAAGCTAATTACGTACACAAGCAGCTACATGCGGGCATTTTCCTGTAATTCCGACTATGAACCTTCCCTGTACCCCACGCCGACATCTCACCATTCCTAGTTTCTCACACGTCGGCTCACTGAGGGTGTCATGAGAAACAGGTGTAAAAGCATATTTTGATCAGTCTTTATATCATTCAAATATGTAAATTATACACAGACTTTCACATCCAAGTACCGTCGGATTAATCATTAAAGACCTTTAATTCAAGTTTAGTGAGTAGTGAATGCCCATATAGTAGCAACGAAGTTTATAAAGATAACCACAAATTGTCAAATCGATAAACAAAGGCCTTAAATTCATGCTTACTGATTACAAACCAGCAGCAGATTTGGTACAAACAACTCCAGCTACACTAGTAGATAAAGGGGGATCAGACCCGGTTCATCTGGGCCTTTAGCCCCAGTTCTGGAACCGGGACAAGAGGGTCGGTAGTAATGCTCTGACCCTTTAGTCCCGGTTCAATCCAGAACCGGGGCAAAAGGGTGTCCACGTGGCCTGTGCACCGAGTCCAGGCAGGACGGGCTTTAGTCCCGGTTGGTGGTACCAACCGGGACCAAAAGGCATCCACGCGTCAGCATTTCTGTGGCTGTGGTTTTTGTTTTTTTTTTTGAAAGGGGAGGGGGGTTTTAGGTTTTGGGGGTTAATTTAGGTGTTTCATATATTGTGTTAGCTAGCTAATTAATAGAGAGAAGTGTTCTCTCTTATGTCCGTGCTTGGTCGACGCTACATACTACACATACGTATATAGAGAGGACTAGAGTCACGCTAGCTAGCTAGCTAGCTGCTAGCTACTAAGCAAACGAAGGAACAGAAGATCTCGTATAATCAACATATATATATGCATACAGAGAGAAGTAATATCGACCACCTCTCCTTCTCCGAGAGATTGGTCGAACAACAAGTTCTCGTATATCTATCCGACACTACCGGGCACATATATACAATAATTATCTCTTACAAAAATAATCTCCTAACACATGGATGCATGGTCCACATAGTATTCTCCGTCTTCAGCGATCACGTGTTCAAGGAAGAATGCCGCCAATTCCTCTTGAATTGCTCGCAGACGATCTGGTGTTAGGAGTTCATCCCGCATCCGAAACATCTAATTTGAAGTAGGGGGTCAATACATGAAATGATGCTATAAATTTGTGAATATTATTGATTGCTTACGCACTTCAAATTGTTCATCAGTGTAGCCCCGCTCACAGGTCGTGTAGCGGATGGACTCG
Organism: Secale cereale; assembly: GCA_902687465.1. Taxonomy (NCBI): domain Eukaryota; kingdom Viridiplantae; phylum Streptophyta; class Magnoliopsida; order Poales; family Poaceae; genus Secale; species Secale cereale. The sequence continues at coordinate 710,537,853 of LR738712.1, forward strand.
CAAATGTAGTATCCACAATAATCATTCCCGGGTTCCTGCCACAACCACTTTACAAGAAATAGAGCTCAATCAAACTGATAAGCAAGAATGCCAAATTGGTATTGATGAAACTAGCGCTTGAATCAAGATATAGGAGATGCGCGCGCGGAACATGCTACTATATAGTACTTACTTTCGGGTATCTAAATTGTAGCTTCTTCGGCAGTCCCGGAGCTTTTTTGATGAATTTTTTCCAAGCCCTGCCAGACAAAGGAAACAATTAGTTGATATCAGAAATGAAGTTGCTGATATATATGCATGGTGGATAATATTGATCGATTTAACTTACCTGGCTAGCATTTGAGTCATGTCCGCATACTCCTCGGGATCTTTACGTTTAGAGTCGAAGACAGTTACTATTCCCTTCTCAAGCTTAATCTCTAAGAGAATATAGTGAAAGCTGCGCACGAATGCATGAGATCATCAATTACATCACTATAAACTTGACTGATATATAAGGGAAACCAAATATGCACAAGACATTAACACTCACTTGAAGTTGTAAGGAAAGAGTATTATATCTTTGTTTTCATTTACCACCAACGATCGTAGCAAGTTGGTCTCGGTATCGCCGGGACGCAATTTAACCTCGGTTGCATCTATGAGGTATGTGTTAATAAACCCAATATCACCTACTTGTCTTTTCTTCAATTCGACGATCTTCAATCTGCATAATATAGTGAGGATAATTATAAATACATGCAAATGAAGATCAGCTATATAGAGAGACTTAATGACAGAAGTAGTACTACTTACAGACAGTAGCAGGTGATCGTTGTTTTATCGAGGGCCAATTGATTGAAAAATTGATAGAACTCCTCAAATGGAACAGGCAACAGGTCAATTCCAACGAGGTCATGCTCCGGTTTAACTCTCAAATACAAGTTATTCCTCCCCCCAGACTCTCTGCAGATTTTCATGTACCAATCATGCAATCTTCGCATATTCGTTGATAGAGATCTTTCATTTTTGACGAGAGGCTTTTTGTACTCGTATCTTTCTATCTGCACGTCCATGAAATCATAGTGTACATCGTCGGACGCGTAATCTGCAAGATTGGTATAACCGGGCACCATCCTCGGATCATTAGCGACCATGTCGCTAGACACCTTGAGCGGGGGGCACGATTGGTTCGCTTGTTCGCCGAGCTGGGCAATTTGTTTCCCAGCTCGCCCTTCTTCTAACCTCTGATCACTTTTTGTACTTCCGGACCGCTTGGCATCTTGAAATGTCTTTTGAATAATGCGGTCATAGTTGCCCTTCGGCTTACTTTTCGCTGGTTGCTTCAGGGCAGCAAGAGTGCGCTTTGCTTTCACCGCATCTATCTTCTCCTCCGGAGGTGGATGTCTCTGTGCTTTCAACCCTTCAAAAAAGTCCTTCACTTCGCCTTCAGCGATCTTCGTGTTTTCCTCGTCGGACCTCTCGTACGGTAACTTCTCTAGAGGCGTGAGAGAAGGACCGAATCTGCATCGCCTCCCGCCTCTGGCTGTACTGGTAGACGTCGCCGGACCAGACGAAGCGGCTGTCTTTTCTACTTGCTTAGGCGCCGGAGCAGGAGCAGCCGGAGCGGCGGCAGGTCTCTTCCGCCCTTGTTGATTAGGCGGAGAAGGAGGAGCAGGCTGTCTGCTCGGGCGCGCCGGCGGCGAAGGAGGCGGAGTGCCGCCACGCGCCGGCGGCGAAGGAGGCGGTGTGCCGCCACGCGCCGGAGAAGGAGCCGGAGTGCCCTGATGGTCACTCGCCGGAGAAGGAGCCGGAGTGCCCTGATGGTCACTCGCCGGAGGAGGAGGCGGTGGAGGAGGCGGAGTGCCCTGACTCGTCGGAGGAGGAGGAGGAGGCGGAGGCGTCCAGTTGAGAATGTTGATTAGGTCCTTCCGCCATAGGCATGGAGTCTTCAGTGAAGAACCCAGCCGAGTCTCCCCTTCACCGGTAGGGTGGTCAAGCTGGAGCTCCTCAAATCCCTCCGTTATTTCGTCGACCATCACCCTAGCATATCCTTCGGGAATCGGCCGGCAGTGAAAAGTGTCGTCTGGTCCAGAAGGATAAACAGAGCCAGCAGCCGCCTTGACCTTCAGATTCATCCACTGTGCCATAAGGTGGCAATTTTGTGCCTGCATGATAGCATCCACAGGATTCCTGGCAGTAGCCGTCAAGGCAAGCTCTGGCTGAAGCAGCTCGGTGGAAGCCACGCTGCTTCTCCGCTGAGATGGCGGGGTAGCTTTGGGGGAAGCTTCGGCAATTCTTTTCTCCCGATCTGATTCCCGTTCCTCTATCGCTTGTATTCTGGCCCGCAGCGCCTGGATTTCGGTCAGCTCCATTTTCTTCCTCCTGTCGTGGCATTTGTAGCCTCCTGCGTCCGGAAACCCAGCACGCCACGGAAGGGAGCCTGGTGTGCCTCGTGTCCGTCCAGGGTGCTCAGGATTCCCGAGGGCCATTGTCAGCTCGTCGTTCTCTCTGTCGGGGAAGAACGTCCCTTCATGTGCTGCTTTGATATACTGCCGCATCTTCCTGAGTGGTGTTTCCAATTGCTTGTCCATCCAAATGCACCACCCTGTTACAGGGTCCAAGGTTCCGCCAGCCCCGAAGAACCAAGTCCGGCAACGTTCTGGCCAGTGCATTGTCTCTGGTTCGATCCCGTTCTGAAGCAGATCATTCTCAGCCTTGGCCCACTTAGGCCGGGCTACGAGGTAGCCGCCCGACCCCGTGCGATGGTGATGCTTCTTCTTCGCAGCATTTATCCGGTTTGTCTCCGACTTCTTCTGACTCTTTTCCGACTTCTTATGGGCCACAAATGCGGGCCAGTCATCTTTGATCTTCTCATATATGCCCACGAATTCTGGAGTCGTTTTCTCTCTGACAAACGTATTCAGTTTTTTCTTCCATGCCCTGAATTGGTCTGCCATCTTCGAAAGTGCAGCAGACTTGATTAACTCCTCTATAACTGGGTTCGCCGGATCAACCTCTCGCGGTAGGACGAAGTTTGACTTCAGCTCAGTCCAAAGATCTTCTTTCTGCATATCAGTGACATAAGTCACCTGAGCGTCGTTTGCAGCCGGCTTTAACCATTGATGGATGCTGATCGGGATCTTGTCCCTAACCAGAACCCCGCACTGATTAACAAATGCGTTCTTTGTGCGGATGGGTGCAATCGGCTCGCCGGAGCGCGAGATTTCTGAGATCTCAAACTTTTCATCCGGCCTCAACTTTTTCTTCGCTCCTCGTCTCTTTACCGAAGATTTGCTCGATCCGGAGGGCTAGAAAAGGAACAAAGACGAGAGTTAATGAATGAATCAATTAACTAGTCAGCACATGCTTAACTAACATATATACCTCCTGGCCGGACTCGGTTCGGTCACCGGAGCCAGCATCACGGTCTCCTTCTTGCACCGGCATTGGGTCACCGGAGCCGTCCTCACGGTCTACTTATTCCATGTGCATTGGGTCACCGAATTCATCAATATCATAGCCTAGATCTTCCAGCCGCAGCTCTTGTTCGACCTGCTCATCGGTGTCGTTGAGATACGACCTGACGGCACTTTGTCCGTGTGCGATTATGTTCATCAACATCGCTTCTTGTGCTAGGTCTCGGGTGTTGTCGTCCATTGTTTCTACAAATATTTACAACATGCCAATTATTATTCAAACATGACAGATGGATATATTAATGGCAAACGTAGAACTAGCTTCAACCCTCGACTGCTCGGCGATCCACAAACCCTAGACCCCCTCATGTCACATTTTGTCTAGCTAGTGTCAAAGGATTCAACAAAACCAATACTTCATCATTAGGCGAAAGTAACAGTAGCATGATGGTACGAAGCTCTCCAAAGTTGTTTTGGAACGAAGTCCTAGATAAGATAATCCGTAACAAAAGACGGATTATCATATCAGGAACTCCGTTCCAGAACATCTTTGCATAACTTCGTACCAACATGCCCCGGTTACTTCTGGCAAATGATGAAGTCATGGAATTCTTCAATACTTTGACACTAGCTAGGCAACCTCTCGACCCCCCCGACTTCTCAGCGATCCACAACCCTAGACACCCTCATGTCACATTTTGTCTAGTGTCAAAGGATTCAACAAACCAATACTTCATCATTAGGCGAAAGTAACAGTAGCATGATGGTAGGAAGCTCTCCAAAGTTGTTTTGGAACGGAGTCCCCGGATAAGATAATTCGTAACAAAAGACGGATTATCCTATCAGGGACTTCGTTCCAGAACAACTTTGCATAACTTTGTACCAAAATGCCCCGGTTCCTTTTGGCAAATGATGAAGTCATGGAATTCTTCAATACTTTGACACTAGCTAGGCAACCTCTCTCGACCCCTCGACCCCCGACTTCTCGGCGATCCACAACCCTAGTCCCCCTCATGTCACCTTTTGTCTAGTGTCAAATGATTCAACAAAACCAATACTTCATCATTAGGCGAAAGTAACAGTAGCATGATGGTACGAAGCTCTCCAAAGTTGTTTTGGAACGAAGTCCCAGATAAGATAATCCGTAACAAAAGACGGATTATCCTATCAGGAACTCCGTTCCAGAACATCTTTGCATAACTTCGTACCAACATGCCCCGGTTACTTCTGGCAAATGATGAAGTCATGGAATTCTTCAATAC
>LR738712.1:710544630-710582010 GCA_902687465.1 Secale cereale
AGTAGCATGATGGTACGAAGCTCTCCAAAGTTATTTTGGAACGGAGTCTCAGATAGGATAATTCGTAACAAAAGACGGATTATTCTATCAGGAACTCCGTTCCAAAATATCTTTGCATAACTTTGTACCAAAATGCCCCGGTTACTTCTGGCAAATGATGAAGTCATGGAATTCTTCAATACTTTGACCCCCGACTGCTCGGCGATCCACAACCCTAGACCCCCGACTGCTAGGCAACCTCTCGACCCCTCGCCCTTCGGCCTCTTGGTCCCTCGACGACCCTCGACCCCTCGACCTTCGGCCTCTCGGTCCCTCGACGACCCTCGACCCCGGCCCCCCCTAATGTCGAAGTTATCGGGGAGGGTGTATATCGACATAGACATATCCGATAAAAAAAGAGGAAGAAGAAGAAAAAAGGAACCGCTAGAGGAGAAGATCGAAGAAAAAAAAAGAAAAAAAAGGAGAAGAAGAAAGGAATAGAGGAGAAGAAGAGAAAAAATTTCTCTTCTTCTCCTCTATTCCTTTCTTCTTCTCCTCTTTTTTTCTTTTTTTTCTTCTTCTTATTTATTTCTCCTCTTCTTCCTCTCCTCTTCTTCTTTCTTTCCTCTTTCTTATTTTCTTCTTTCCTATCCTTCTTTTTCTAAATTTGTAACTTTTGCATATATAAAACTTTCTATATATATTTAGCATATATAAACAAAAAACTATATACATCACATATACACACATCACATATATACAGCAACTTCCTAAGAAAAAATATATTTATATACACATAAATATATATTTAACATATATATTTAGCAAATTCCTAAGAAAAAAAAAGATATACACATATATATAAATATAGCAACTATATATACAACAACTATATATACTGCAATTTATATAAACATAAAAAAAATATACACATATATACATATATACACAGCAACTATATATATACAGCAATATATATATATTAAACATAAAAAAAGGGAGCCCCTCACATCGGCAGGGCTGGGCGGCGCGACGGCGGCGGGGCGGGGCGGCGACGAGGCGGCGTCGGGGCGCGGCAGCGTGACGGCGGCGGGGCGGGGCGCGCGGCGGCGCGGGGCGACGGGCCGGCCGGGGCGCGGCGACGGCGCGGGGCGGGGCGACGGCGCGGGGCGCGGCGACGGCGCGGGGCGGGGCGACGAGGCGGCGTCGGGGGCGAAGGCGACGGCGACGGGGCGACGGGGGCGACTGCGACGGCGACGGGGCGACGGGGGCGACGGCGACGGGGAAGGAGCAGATCGAGGGAGGCGTCGGGCGGGGAAGAAGGAAACTGCCCAAAATTTCGCAAGTCCTGGTTATATAGGAGCAGTATTAGTCCCGGTTTCAGCCACCAACCGGGACTAATGCCTCCCTTTAGTCCCGGTTGGTGCCACCAACCGGGACCAAAGGCCCTATGCTGGCGCGGGTGCGGTGGGATGTTTAGTCCCACCTCGCTAGCTGAGGGAGCTCGAGAGTGGTTTATAAGGGCTGCTGCTCCCACCCTCTCGAGCTCCTCTCAAATGCAGGCTTCTGGGCCTAACTCTGCGCGCTGCCCTGTGAGCTTGCTGGGCCTTATATTACAGGTGGATCCTGTGCTATAGGCCTTGCAGGCTCACTGGGCAGCGCCCAATTTTTTTTTTCCTTTTTTGCTTTATTTATTTCTAAGTTGTTTTTTGCTGCATTTAGAGTTGCTTTATTTATTTTATTTTCTTTGTTTATTTCTTAGTTGTTTTTTGCTGTATTTAGAGTTGCTTTATTTATTTTACTTCCTTTATTTATTTTCTTTGTTGCTTTATTTATTTTATTTTGTTTATACTTAATTACAACAAAATACTTATTGTTGCTATTTATTTCTAAGTTGTTTTTTGCTGTATTTAGAGTTGCTTTATTTATTTTATTTTCTTTGTTTATTTCTAAGTTGTTTTTTGCTGTATTTAGAGTTGCTTTATTTATTTTACTTTCTTTATTTATTTTCTTTGTTGCTTTATTTATTTTATTTTGTTTATACTTACAACAAAATACTTATTGTTGCTATTTATTTTTCAAGTTTGTTTTGTTTTGTTTTGTTTTGTTAGTGCAAGTAGTATTGAAATTTGAATAGTTCAAACGGACAATGGTATCATACTCGTTTGTTACAAAGTTGGCATGGTATCATCATAATAGTTGCGGAAATAACTCTTCACTTTTTCTTCGCTTGTGTCATTTGCTTATTGCGCCGTAACCATGGATAATCTTCATTGTTTATCAGGATGCTTGGGTCAGCCTTGACTTTGAAGGGAGGAATTTCATGAAACTTTTCATAATCTTCAGACATGTCTGTCTTGCCCTCCACTCCCAGGATGTCCCTTTTTCCTGAAAGAACTATGTGGCGCTTTGGCTCATCGTATGATGTATTCGCTTCCTTATTTTTTCTTTTTCTCGGTCTGGTAGACATGTCCTTCACATAGATAACCTGTGCCACATCATTGGCTAGGACGAACGGTTCGTCAGTGTATCCAAGATTTTTCAGATCCACTGTTGTCATTCCGTACTGTGGGTCTACCTGTACCCCGCCTCCTGACAGATTGACCCATTTACACTTAAACAAAGGGACCTTAAAATCATGTCCGTAGTCAAGTTCCCATATGTCCACTATGTAACCATAATATGTGTCCTTTCCCCTCTCGGTTGTTGCATCAAAGCGGACACCGCTGTTTTGGTTGGTGCTCTTTTGATCTTGGACAATCGTGTAAAATGTATTCCCATTTATCTCGTATCCTTTGTAAATCAATACAGTCGAAGATGGTCCCCTGGACAACAAGTACAACTCATCACAAACAGTGTTGTCACCTCTGAGACGTGTTTCCAACCAACTGCTGAAAGTCCTGATGTGTTCACGTGTAATCCAGTCGTCGCATTGCTCCGGGTGTTTGGAGCGCAGACTGTTCTTGTGTTCATCGACATACGGGGTCACCAATGTATTGTTCTGTAGAACTGTGTAGTGTGCTTGAGACCAAGAATAACCGTCCCTGCATATTATTGAGTCCCTTCCAAGCGTGCCTTTTCCAGTCAGTCTCCCCTCGTACCGCGATTTAGGGAGACCTATCTTATTAAGGCCAGGAATGAAGTCAACACAAAACCCGATGACATCCTCTGTTTGATGGCCCATGGAGATGCTTCCTTTTGGCCTTGCGCGGTTACGGACATATTTCTTGAGGACTCCCATGAACCTCTCAAAGGGGAACATATTGTGTAGAAATACGGGCCCCAGAATGACAATCTCGTCGACTAGATGAACTAGGACGTGTGTCATGATATTGAAGAAGGATGGTGGGAACACAAGCTCGAAACTGACAAGACATTGCGCCACATCACTCCTTAGCCTTGGTACGATTTCTGGATCGATCACCTTCTGAGAGATTGCATTGAGGAATGCACATAGTTTCACAATGGCTAATCGGACGTTTTCCGGTAGAAGCCCCCTCAATGCAACCGGAAGCAGTTGCGTCATAATCACATGGCAGTCATGAGACTTTAGGTTCTGGAATTTTTCTCTGCCATATTTATTATTCCCTTTATATTCGACGAGAAGCCAGTCGGGACCTTCATACTGAGAAGGCATTCAAAGAAGATTTATTTCTCTTCTTTTGTAAGAGCATAGCTGGCAGGGCCTTCATACTGCTTCGGAGGGATGCCGTCTTTTCGTGCAAACGTTGCAGGTCCTCCCGTGCCTCAGCTGTATCTTTTGTCTTTCCATACACGCCCAAGAAACCTAGCAGGTTCACGCAAAGGTTCTTCGTCACGTGCATCACGTCGATTGAAGAGCGGACCTCTAGGTCTTTCCAGTAGGGTAGGTCCCAAAATATAGATTTCTTCTTCCACATGGGTGCGTGTCCCTCATTGTCATTCGGAACAGCTAGTGCGCCGGGGCCCTTTCCGAAGATTACATGTAAATCATTGACCATAGCAAGTACGTGATCACCGGTACGCATGGCGGGCTTCTTCCGGTGATCTGCCTCGCCTTTGAAATGCTTGCCTTTCTTTCGACATTGATGGTTGGTCGGAAGAAATCGACGATGGCCCAGGTACACATTCTTCCTGCACTTGTCCAGGTATATACTTTCAGTGTCATCTAAACAGTGCGTGCATGCGTGGTATCCTTTGTTTGTCTGTCCTGAAAGGTTACTGAGAGCGGGCCAATCGTTGATGCTCACGAACAGCAACGCCTTTAGGTCAAATTCCTCCTGTTTGTGCTCATCCCACGCACGTACACCGTTTCCATTCCACAGCTGTAAAAGTCCTTCAACTAATGGCCTTAGGTACACATCAATGTCGTTGCCGGGTTGCTTAGGGCCTTGGATGAGAACTGGCATCATAATGAACTTCCGCTTCATGCACATCCAAGGAGGAAGGTTATACATACATAGAGTCACGGGCTAGGTGCTGTGATTGCTGCTCTGCTCCCCGAAAGCATTAATGCCATCCGCGCTTAGAGCAAACCATACGTTCCTTGCGTCCTTTGCAAACTCCTCCCAGTACTTTCTCTCGATTTTTCTCCATTGCGACCCGTCAGCGGGTGCTCTCAACTTCCCGTCTTTCTTACGGTCCTCACTGTGCCATCTCATCAACTTGGCATGCTCTCTGTTTCTAAACAAACGTTTCAACCGTGGTATTATAGGAGCATACCACATCACCTTCGCAGGAACCCTCTTCCTGGTGGGCTCGCCATCAACATCACCAGGGTCATCTCGTCTGATCTTATACCGCAATGCACCGCATACCGGGCATGCGTTCAGATCGTTGTATGCACCGCGGTAGAGGATGCAGTCATTAGGGCATGCATGTATCTTCTGCACCTCCAATCCTAGAGGGCATACGACCTTCTTTGCTGCGTATGTACTGTCGGGCAATTCGTTATCCTTCGGAAGCTTCTTCTTCAATATTTTCAGTAGCTTCTCAAATCCTTTGTCAGCCACAGCATTCTCTGCCTTCCACTGCAGCAATTCCAGTACGGTACCGAGCATTGTGTTGCCATCTTCGCAATTGGGGTACAACCCTTTTTTGTGATCCTCTAACATGCGATCGAACTTCAGCTTCTCCTTTTGACTTTCGCATTGTGTCCTTGCATCGACAATGACCCGGCGAAGATCATCATTTGGTTCCTCTTGATCTTCAGCAGCTTCACCCGTTGCAGCATCATTGGGCACATCGTATGGTTCCTCTTGATCTTCACCAGCTCCCCCCATTGCAGCATCACCGTATTCAGGGGGAACATAGTTGTCATCGTACTCTTCTTCTTCGCCGTCTTCCATCATAACCCCTATTTCTCCGTGCCTCGTCCAAACATTATAGTGTGGCATGAAACCCTTGTAAAGCAGGTGGGAGTGAAGGATTTTTCGGTTAGAGTAAGACATCGTATTCACACATTTAGTGCATGGACAACACATAAAACCATTCTGCTTGTTTGCCTCTGCCGCATTTAGAAACTCACGCACGCCCTTAATGTACTCGGAGGTGTGTCTGTCACCGTACATCCATTGGCGGTTCATCTGCGTGCATTTATATATAATTAAGTGTGTCAAAAACCATTACAGAACATCATAAATAGATAATTAAGTGACCAAATGGATAAAAGTTCATCATCACATTAAAACCAAAGTACATACATATATAGTTCTCATCTAACAACATATAGCTCTCCATACACATCGAAACTATATAAAACATTTCAACGCGAAAACAAATGCTATCATAATCGCAACCAAGGTAACAATTGATCCAACGGCATAATGATACCAAGCCTCGGTATTAATGGCATATTTTCTAATCTTTTTAATCTTCAACCGCATTGCATCCATCTTGATCTTGTGATCATCGACGACATCCGCAACATGCAACTCCAATATCATCTTCTCGTCCACAATTTTTTTTATTTTTTCCTTCAAGAATTTGTTTTCTTCTTCAACTAAATTTAACCTCTCGACAATAGGGTCCATCTTGATCTTGTGATCATCGATAACTTCCGCAACATGCAACTCCAATTCCATCTTCTCCTCCTCCATTTTTTCCAATTTTTTCTTTAACGAAATGTTTTCCTCTTCAACTAAATTTAACCTCTCCACAAGAGGGTCGGTTGGAATTTCCGGTTCAACTACATCCTAGACATAATAAAACATATATGCATGTCAGGTTGGTCGGCATAACTATCATAAGCACTAAAACAAATAGTTATAAATTAAAGATAATATACCACATCCGAATCGTAGACCGGACGAGGGCCCACGTGGGCGGATATCAAAACCATCGCACTATATAATAACAAGCAATAATAAACGTAAGAAAATTAGACAAATATCTATCTAAAGCAATAATAAAAGTAAGAAAAGCATGGACATAACAAGAGGCTCACCACGGTGGTGCCGGTGACGAGATCGGCGGGGGCGATCGACGGCGGCGAAGACGGGGACGGGACGTGACGGACCGCTAAACCTAGACAAATCTCGGAGAAAATAGAGCTTCGAGAGGAGAAAAGCTTAACTAGTGTGGCTCGGGCATTCCACCGAACACGTTGTGTGCATAGGAGGTGAGCTAGAGCACCACTAACCCCTCTCCCCCTCGGCCAGAAAAAAAAACAGAGCAGTGAGCTCTGCTCTTGAGTGAGGGGGTTTATATAGGCAACTCACTTGTCCCGGTTGGCGCTACAAACCGGGGCTAAAGGGGTGCCTTTGGTCCCGGTTCATAAAACAAACCGGGACCAATAGTGGTGGGCCAGGAGCAAGAGCCATTGGTCCCGGTTTTTAGCTCCAACCGGGACCAATAGGTCCAGACGAACCGGGACCAATGGCCCATGTGGCCCGGCCGGCCCCCTGGGCTAACGAACTGGGTCCAGTACCCCCATTGGTCCCGGTTCTAGATTGAACAGGGGCTAATGGGCTGGACCAATGCCCTGTTTTCTACTAGTGCTAGACTACCATCAAAACATAAAAAATAAATAGTTGGCAGTCAGGTTAAAAGTTAAAAGATTGGATCGGCGGTAGACTGCAGCCAACATTCGTCAGTTCATTATTATAAAAGAACAAATATTCTCTCCTATTTACGGATAAAACAATTGTAATCAAATACCTAGGTTTGCATAAAATGCTACATGCGAGCTAAGCCTCTGTCGAGATTAAAGTCTCTCAATCAATATCAAGGTTTGCAACAAAAGCTACCTGGGGTCTATGTTTCCATCTTTTTTTTATCAGTGTAAAAATACATAGCCATGAGGTATCCATGTAATACATGGCCTATTTCATTGATAATCAGGTACAGTGATGAAACATAATTATCTATTGGGATCGTGTACCTGATGTGAGTGCCAACAATCTCAACATGCACACTGCTGGACAAAACAAAGCTCTGTTGTTGCTATTGCTTCCACAAAGTATTACTTCTTGCGGGTTAGATGTGTTAGCTGCCGTTTTGTACGCCCCTGTAAATAAGATTCGGGGTATCTGTGTAGTGGTGCCATCTTAGATATCCTCTAGGAAAAGCTGAAGAAGACCATTAGATTTAGGGACATTATTCAAAGAGAAAATGTACCGGACGGGAGTCGTGGACAGACAGAAAGAATGGATTTTGGTGGTATGCACACATGTAAGCTTATTTTCCAGGCATGTGACTGATTCCAGCCATATGGTGTTCCATCAAAAAAATCCGGCCAATGAGCTAACAATAGTGTCCCACTGTTTTTTATTTATCAGGATGTGGCTTCATCGAGCATGTTACCTGAACCATTCATATGACCGTCGCTCCATGACCACCAGCTACAGGGATCAAATAAATTGCCCTCGCTTTGCTTCAGCAACAGATTCAGTGGGCATGCTCTTCTGTCTATATCGTGCAGACTACCTTAATCTGCAGCATCAAATAACTTGCTTGCTTGCTTGCTTCAGGCCAGCTTTACATGCGTCCGTGTATAGCTCCGGCGTGATTAATTTGATTAAGGGATCAAATACCTACACAGTCGACTTGCAATAATACAAACGAAATACCACATACTGGAATTGATCTATGGCCAAAGGACTTCAAATTCTATGCACGTGCATGCATGGCCATATCCCCGGCGAGAAATCAATCAGCTTGTGTACATGCCTATCTTGCTTTGTCTGGTCAGCTTGGAAAGTAACCCAGTTACCTTCCGTATGTGTGTGATCGCCGGAAAGAACTCGGCTTGTTGCATCGCAAGGTTGGACTGTGCGGGCAGCATGGCCAAGTCCGTGGATCATTACTCTCTCGAACACTTCCCCTGTTTAAATTACATCGTCTTTGTGGCAAAAGAAATTGACTTGCTCGGTAGTTTGCTATCAATCAAACATGTCCTAGAGAGTTGATAGTGATTGCTAGAACATAGGATAGCTGCGGTTTGATGATTAGATTGGAAGAGCCAGAGTTGTGAGGGAGAAAGAAATGACATGGGGCGGCAGCATGTGGGGAAGGAGATCGAGGAGAAGGGATGACTCCAATCTGGGATGGAGATTGAGAGGAGACCGTGGAGATCTAGGGGCCTTATTTTTATCTAGGGTTAACGTGGAGTCTCATCTATTTCTTTTTTTATATCAATCATCGATTAATCTAGATCGTTATTACTCGAGACCACTATATTAACGGTTCCTAATTTCTAATTAACGTGGGAATTTCTAGGGAGTCATTAATTAGTATAGGTATAGACTTGGTCAAATCCCTCTCGAATAAATTAACTAGGTTAACTAGGTCAAATTAGCAGTTAATTTAGTCTGAATCTGAACTTATACTATCAGCAGTTAATTTAGTCTGAATCTGAACTTATACTATCAGCAGTTAATTTAGTCTGAATCTGAATCTGAATTTAGTCTCCAGCATATTGCTGCTGCTCCAGCATGCCTGCCTCCAGCACCAAGGCAAGTATCCAATCCAATCCATTCCCGTGCTGCCTCTGCGTGGGGATCTTCAAATTTTAAATTTTATCTTTTGCCTGGTAAAAGAGGGCGCATCAAAAGATGGGTGGCATCGTGAAAGGCCGGGTAAATCTGACTGTAGCTAGATGAAACATGCAGGAGGCTGGAAAAACACCATGGGAAGAGGCATGTTTCTACATGTGTGTGGTTAAAGAGAACACAAATGAAAGCAAATGGGTCAGAGAATTCATCCTTGTTTGCTTGCTCCAAATGGCCCTACCTAGCTAGCTTGATTTAGATGACAAACTCACTGGCCCTTGCTTAGGGTGGGAATTTACCACATACTGTTATGAACTGTAAAAAACTAAGTGTAAAACAGCTAGCTAGCTAGCATTTGGTTTCTTGACCACTATACTAGTGGCAAGTAGCATTGCTGTGTGAGTGAAAGCAACAAACATGTCATTGTGCGGTCTGAACTGAATAAAGAGTGTTTACCAGTGGAGGGTCAAAGCAGAGGAGTGAAACATAATCTTTGAACATGTCATTCTTTGACCCCTAAAAGTGCAGCAGCAAGAGCCGTCATCATGTAGCATTCACATTTGACCGGAGACCACATTATAAATAAAATGGCCATGTTGAATGAAGCTTGTCTGAAGTTAACACAGTAAAAGATCAAAGATTGGTAGGGTTTAAAAACACTTGAGCTCAGCTTCCTGAAGCTCATTGCAGAATCTTCAGCAGTTGCTTGGAGCGTGTTCTATTTGGTTACTAATCATATATTTGAGATGTAGAATTGGGGGACACATGGGGGTTGGGTCAATCATGATGGAGGATTCCATCCATCCATGCAGCAGATGCTTAAGCTAGCTGCTCCTGAATCAGTGAGGCACTTGCCATAGCCTGCTTGCACTAGATTAATCTCTCTTTGTGTGTATGTGGCAGTTGAGTTGGAAGAGCTATAGATACATGATGCATGCACCTACCTATATTTTACCCTATGTATCCCTGTGTTCATACACTGGAAGATCTCAATCCCTTTTGTTTATTTACAGTACCTGCAGCCATGTATTTTGGTAGTAGTAGTTTTGGTAGGTTAATACATACATACATGCAGATATATCTCTCCATGAGTTGGTTCTTGTTTTGGTAGTAGTAGTTGATACGTCCAAAACGTATCTATAATTTCTGCTTGCTCCATGCCTCTTTTGTGTGATATTGCTATGATATTTATGCACTTCCATACACTTTTGATCATATTTGGACTAACCTATTAACTCAGTGCACCACAGTGCCAGTTCCTGTTTTCTGCTGTTTTTCTATTTCAGGTTTCCCCCATATTAAAAGTGCCCTAAAAATTCCGGGAAAAATACAGGAAAAATCAGCGCATCGGGAGCTTCCAGAAAAACCAAGGCAGGGCCAGAGGGGAGCCTGGGGTGGCCCAAACGGCCACCCGGCGCGGCCCCACCCCTGGCCGCGCCAGGGGGGTGCCTAGGGCCCCACCTCCGCCTCTGGTGACCCCCTTTTGCATATATATTGCTCGCGTCCCGAAAACCTCGAGGACGGAACCCTTTTTCGCGATCTCATCTCTGTTCCACCACCGCCGCGCTTCCAAGATCGGGAGCACCAGGAGAACTCTTCCCGACACCCTGCCGGAGGGGAGAACCACCACCGGGAGCTTCTCCACCACCATGGACGCTTCCCAGATGAGTTGTGAGTAGTCCCCCTTGGACCATGGGTCCATGACCAGTAGCTATGTGATGTTCTCCTCCCCTCTTTGTTCTTCATCGATTAGACCTCGTGAGCTGCCCTACATGATCGAGGCACATATGTAATATTTATGCTGTTGCTCTGCTGAGTTTGCTGGGATCCGATGGATTATGAGATTATGTTCAGATTGTGTGTGAGTAATATATTTGATTCACCTCTTTTATATTTATGTTCTTGAGTAATTTTTTCATGTTCTCCGTTACTATTTATTGCTTTGGCCGAGTAGTAGGTAGTAACTCCAGAGGGAATGTTATGCTTGATTGTGGGTTCATGCCCCTCGATGACTAGTTTGAGTGACAGAAACATGAGTCTAGGGGATGTGCTGTTGCCACAAGGGGGAAAACAACGGTGCTTGTACTTGAAGGTGCAAGGATTGTTTACTTTACGCAAAGTTCTTTTAATGCAGTTGTCTGTTGCTTTGAGTTTACACTTTGGGTGGGACTCGCAACTTAATACCAGCGAGATGTTCTGGATAGATATCTCAAGGTGGATGATTAGTAGTAGATGCAGATGGATTTCGGTCTACTTGCCTTGGCGTACCGCCCATGCTTTTGAGCCTCTACCTTTCTTTACAGCATAGTTAGCATTGGTTTGCGCACATAATCCTGTCAATTGCCCAGCTGCAATTTGTTTACCTCGCTTAGCTGTTTTATCGTGTTTTGGGAGAGAGACATCACTAGTGAACATCATGGGACCCCGGTCCATATTACCATCACTGATCACACCCGCTATTTACTTCCTGTTCTTATTTCCTAGTTGCAGTCATACCTATCACTATTATCTCTTGCGTTTGATCCTTTGTAAGCGACAAGGCCGGAGGGATTGACAACCTCTCTGTACTCGTTGGGAGCAAAGTTATTTGTATCTGTGTGCAGGTCCTGTCAAGCAAAAGTTTTTGGCGCCATTGACACCTTCTTGTCGACCCTCGGAGTCTCACGGGATTCGATCCTTGGTATCTTTGCCAAGGGAAATTTACCGCTACGCTACATCTCAAACCTTCCACTTGGGGTAACCAACGAGGGGCGAGAAGCCATCAAGCAAGTTTCTGGCGCCGTTGCCGGGGACTCCACTCTTCAAGATAAGGAGTTGCACGCTATCTTTTATCTTTCCTTTTTAGTCTTGTTAGTTTACCTTTCAGTTTTTGCTTTAGTGTCCCTTACCAAAAATCACAAAAATAGTTATCTTGCTTGCTGCTGCTATGGGTTCCACCGAGAACACCAAGTTGTGTGACTTCACTAGTCATAACAACAATGACTTTATCTGCACGCCTATTACTACACCTGCCACTTCAGCACCCTCTTATGAGATTAAACCTGCTTTGCTGAACCTAGTTATGAAAGATCAATTCTCCGGTGCTGGAGATGATGCTGCTTTGCACTTAAATAATTTTCTTGAGCTCTGTGATATGCAAAAGTATCGAGAAGTAGATAGTGATATTGTTAAGCTTAAGCTTTTTCCTTTCTCCTTGAGAGGAGGAGCTAAAATCTGGTTTCAATCCTTGCCTAGGAATAGCATAGATTCTTGGGACAAGTGCAATGATGCCTTTATTGGGAAGTACAATCCCCCTGCTAAAATTATCCAACTAAGGAGTAACATAATGAATTTTAAACAATTGGATAATGAACACGTTGCCCAAGCTTGGGAACGCATGAAATCTCTTGTCAAGAACTGCCCTACTCATGGTTTGACTACTTGGATGGTTATCCAAACTTTTTATGCAGGCTTGAACTTTACCTCGCGGAACTTGTTAGATTCAGCCGCGGGAGGAACCTTTATGTCAACTACACTTGGTGCTGTCACGAAACTTCTCGATGAGATGATGACCAATTATTCCCAATGGCACACCGAACGCGCTCCAACAGGTAGGAAGGTAAACTCTGTCGAGGAAATTTCCTCCCTAAATGAAAAAGTTGACTTGATCATGTCTCTACTTTCCAAGCAATCTCCTATTGATCCTCATGATGTTCCTTTAAATTCTTTGATTGCTCAAGATCTGTCACATCCCTAGTTAGCACTTGCATTAGGACCTAGCTAGAGTGTGCATCATGTCTACTTTCAAAGAAACTTGAAATGGGATTAACAGAAACCCCAGCACCCCTCTCCTAACAACTAGGGTTTGCTAAAATATTTTCCAATGTACCCAAAATGCCCTTCAAAATGTTCATCATTTATGCCTTGGTCTTAAACCTCTGCCAAAAATGGTGCACAATTTTCTAGGACACTCTAGGGCTTTGGATTAAATCATATGGTATTTGTCTTTGGGCATTTAAATACTTAAAAATATTTTAAATGCTCAAATAATCATAAACTATAATGTTTCCTACTGTTCATATTATATACAGTAGGTATGACAAGTGTTATGAGTTACAAAAATGCTTTGGCATTTTATTTAATTAAACAAAGTTGCAAAAGAAATGAAACAGAAAAGAAAATAGAAAAAAAGGGAGAAAGGAAAGCTTACCTGGCGCCCACCCGGCCCACCTGCCGGCCCAGCCCAGCTGCCGCTCCAGCGAGCTGCTTGGCTCGGCCAGGCAGGCAGGCAGGTGCTCGACGGCGACTGCGCCGCGTGCCACGCAGCTGCCCGCCGCCCTACTTCATCCCCTCACCGTCCTGGAGGGATGGTTCGATCGTCCACATCCTCCCCGACCTCGCAGACACCTCCACCTCCCCCCAGTTCCTCTCCCTCGCTCTCCCCGCACCATGGTCGACGCCGCCGTGCTCGCACCGTCGTAGAAGTCGCGTCCACCGTCGTCCCAGAGCCCCGCCTTGGTGTCCATCGTCTCCGCCGTCCTCGACTGCTTCGAACAGGCCGAGCCCCGAGCGCTCGCCCGCCCTGGAGACGCCCCCGACCTCTTCTTCCCCAACTCCGGCCGCGGAGATCCCCCTCGCCGTCCCGCTCAGCTCTGACCACCCCCGAGCTCGCTCCGGTGCTTGCTGCAACCCCTGTGAGCCTAGCTTCACCCTCCCCCTCTCCGTTGGCTCTCTTTTGCCCTATAACGCACTGCACGAAGCTCGCCCGCATGCACCGCCGCCGTGCTTGCCGCCGGTGATGCACCGGTGACCATTTGGTCACTGGCAATCGTCCATCACACTCACTGCAGCACGTAGATGCGAAAGGTGCTACGCACGCATCGCCTAGGCCCCTGCAGCCGCATCCCCACACACGCCCGACGCCGGTCGCCGCCGTCGAGCTCGTTGCCGTCGTCTCCGGCCACCCCAGGTCCGGCGACCACCACCATCCGACGCGCAACAGCAAGGGCTTTCCAACGCGCCCAACCGCAGCTTGAGCAGTGCCCCACAGCTGTTTTCCGAAGCACGCCGCCGCGTTCTGCCTCGCCGGCGTCACGTCACCGGCGGGATTGACCTGTTTGACCACGGGTTTGACCCCCTGGGTCACTGACATGTGGGCCCTGCCCGCAAGTCAAACCTAGTTTAAGTGTTAATTTAATTCTAATCAGTTAATTAGTTAACTGTGACACTGACCAGTGGGTCCCACTGGTCAGGTTTGACTTGGACTGGCCCTGTTGACTGGCTGACGTCAGCATGATGTCATGCTGACGCAGTAAAGGTTTTTCTGGGATTTTTAGGTTTAAAAATAATTCAGGAAATTCCAGAAAATACCAAAAATTTCTAAAAATCATATAAAATCAACCATAGCTCAGATGGAAAAGATTTATATATGAAAAATGATCAGAAAAATCCAATCTTTCCAATGGCACTGGTTTCATGCATGTTTGAACGGGTTAACTTGCTGTATACATCAAAAACATGATAATGCACTTATTTAAATAATAGTTTGAACTTCAATTTGAATCTCTGATTCAAATAGGTTCAAACACTTCTGGTTTTAGTTGCATTAGCCAACACACATGCATCTTGCCATGTCATGAACATGCATCATATTGTTGCATTTGTTTGTTAATGATTGTATCGCCGGTATTCTCTGTGTTAGGTCCTGCTCCCGAGGATACTGCTGCGTATCCAGTTGAAGAGCAGTACCCGACAACTACCTTGTTAGGCAAGCAATCATTGATCATTCCGATACAAACCCAATCTTCTCGCTCCTGCTCTCTTTTACTGCATTAAGGCAACAGCGTGGGAACTGCTACTTGCTGCGGTAGTTGAACCCTTTTCCCTTGCATGACCTGTCATTGCCACAATAAATAGTTGAAACCCACTAGCATGTGTAGGAGTTGTTTGAGCCATGTGATGTGTGATCCACCATGCTATTTGTTTATATTGCCTGCTATGCTTAGAGTTGTGTCCGGTCTGGTTCATCTGGGTGATGGATCAGAGTGAAATGATCTTACCTATAAAGAGAAGGAAGTGTGGAATACGCTTGGTAATGGTATCGATGAAAGGCCATGTAGGAGTACATGGTGGGTTGTTTCATTGGAATCGTCCATAGGACCCGAGATCTGTATGTGTGGTTCAAGTTACAGCTACTACCACACATTGGGATCCTTAATTGACCCTCTCGGCTTATTAATTGCCCTTGATCTCTGTCCAGGAGTTGCAACTAGTTTCTGGTGTTTATAGCTTACTAGAGGTCGTGCACAACGCTGACCCTTGGGGTGGGTTGTGATGCGAAAGGTACGTGGCACGGTGTACCGGTTGCCCGTTTGGTGACTCGGGAACCCTGTACACATCGTTTGGGGCCGTGAGCGACACCCCGGCCGGATCTCCCCACGGATGGAACCCAAATAGGCGATAAACCTGGACGAGAGACTTGAGTAGTTAGTCAGGTCGTGGCCGACACCCTCGCTGGGCTTCCGCTTGAAGGTTGCCGAGTACACGCCGAGTAAACGGCGAGAAGTGGTGAAAGCGTGTGTGAAGAGGTACACCCCTGCAGGGTTATCAAACTATTCGAATAGCCGTTGTCCGCGGTACGAACTACTTGGTTGCTCTTACAGTTCATAGACAAGTTGATGGATACTACTAAAAGCCTCAAGATAAGTGTGAGTGCCATGGATGGCCCTTCCGTAGGATGACGGAAGAGGATCCTCGGTAGTGTATTGATGTGGTGAGTAGTGGACTCGTGTTCGTAATAACATCTTGCAATCTGTTGAGAGTTGTAGTATAGGTTAGCCAAGGTCAAAGCTGGCATTCTGCTATGAACTCCACTACCCCCTTTGATAATGTTGCATGTATGATAGGTTCTGTGGTAAGACTTGTTGAGTACCTTTGTACTCATGTTTGCTTAATAACTGTTGCAGAGGAGAACCCTGCCCCTGCTGATGGGTTCTACATAGACGTTGACGTCGACGAGTAGCTTGACACCCAGACAGAGATCTGGAGCTTGTGGAGGGCCTTGTAGATAGTCAGGCTACGCCAAGCCTGTTTTATTTTTCTAAGTTGTCTGTACTCAGACATGTAGCTTCCGCTTGTGCTTGTATGACTGTATGACTTGAGTGTTGGGTCATGTGACCCCTACCTGTATGGATATGCTATGTATGGCTCTTGGAGCCTTTTAAATAAAGAACTTTGAGTCATAGAGTTCTGTTGTGATGCAATGTTGTATTTGCACATATTGAGCATATTGCGTGTATGATTGAAATGCTTGGTATGTGTGGGATCCGACACCTAGTTGTTTTCCTTTGGTAGCCTACCTTACAGGGAAATGCCTCCTAGTGTCTCCAATGAGCCTTGGTAGCTTGCTACTGCTCGGAACACGTAGGCTGGCCGGCATGTGTCCTTCTTCGTTCCTGTGTCTGTCCCTTAGGGGAAATGTCACGCGTTGTTCCTTTAAGTCCATGTAGCTTGCTACGACTTGGGTTCATACGTTGATTACCGACATGTTCATTGCTGGGTCATGGATGCCTGTCTTTGTAATTTAGTGCCACTTTTGGTTTATAACTAGCCATGTCGGCCCGGGTTCTCTGTCATATGGATGCTAGCGACACTGTCATATACGTGTGCCAAAATGCGCAAACGGTCCCGGGCCAGGTAAGGTGGCACCCGTGGGGTTACCGTGCGTGAGGCCGCAAAGTGATATGACGTGTTACAGCTAGATCGGTGTGGCTTAGGATCGGGGTCCTGACAGCGTTGGCATCAGAGCTGGACTGCTTGTAGGTTTCTCAAGCCAAACTGGTCGATGTTGAGTCTAGAAAAATTCTTAGTTATATGTAGGGGAATTGATTGTGGAAGGGAACGTAAGGCTCTTTTCACTTCTTTTCCTTATGCCCTTCTGATCTGAGTCAGTCTATTCTTTCTACGGGGATTTAGGACTAGGCCTCTTATCCTTTCTAGGTTCACGTGTTACTAATCCGTAGACTCTTAGGATTGTTGGTTTCAAGCCTCAGTTCAGTTTCTATCCCTTTGAGTATGATGATTGTTGGACCGGAACCTTGATATGGATTGTTGAGTGGCTATGCTATCATTTGTATGATGTCTCAAATCTTTGTTTGAGCATTTACAGTTGTTATGCTGCCCGATTTCTTCCAGAAACACTAATGCCTTTGCATTATTCCGTGTTTCAGATGTCTGGCCGCATCCCTCACCAAGTGGTTCGTTTGACTCGGTGCATTAATGTGCCTGGTCACACGGCCATGCTAGTCCGTGTGATGACTGAGACCGGTTATCGATGGTATCCTGAATACACTGTGGAGGAACAGTACCGGGATTTCAATCAGAGTCAGTATTTCTGCACAGTCCGGATATACCCCTCATATCCCGGAGCTAATGATCCCATCCATTGGTCTTATGGACTCGGGATTACCATCGAGATGGCAGTGCAGGATGCCGCTTATTCGATGATGACCATTCTCCGTGCTAGGCATGCCCTGTTGCTGAACACTGAGTTCTGGTACATGCCAGCCTCACTTCCCGGAGAGGAAGGCTACTACACTGGTCTGTATACTGATGCTGCTCATGAAGAGCCACTGCTTTAGACTACTGTTCAGATGTTGGAGGATAGGGACCTTGAGGTCCGTGCCCTCCGAATGGAACTGTATAACACTCGAGCCGCCCACTGGACTACACTGACACGGCTTTCACCTGCTGTGCACGCCGGATATCTGGACATGCGGGATTTGTACCCCGTGCGGACTCGTCTGCCTGATCGCATGGATTGGCGTGATGTTGGGGGTATTACACCTCCACGTGGGCGTCGGTTATCACCAGCATCGGGACCGAGATCACATCCATGTCCTTATGGTCCTCAGCCTTCGAGTGCTCGCGAGTTCCAGGATCCGTCTGTTCCACTTCCAGGCTACGGTGGTAATCTTTACGAGGATTACTACGCGAATGTCTGAGCTAGGCCGTGGTTGTAGTAGTATTGTAGTAGTTGTATTTCCACAGTCCTGCGCGTCTTGTGGAATACGACTTAGTGTGTACTGAGTTCCAGAGGTGTAGTTAAATAATGTATAGGAGCTTGGAGAGCCTCTGATGGGATGTATCGTCCTTCACCGCAGTTGTACTTAGCCTTGGCTTGTACTAAACTTTGTATGGTGTGTATGACCACTGGTGTATATAGCAGTTCCTATATTACCATGTCGTACGGATGAATATCCTTGCATTCCGTGTCATCCATTACATTCTGCACTTCTATGTTAAATTTTGCCATCCTTGTCTAAACCGTTGTTTTGTTTCCTAGGATGGTCAACACTCGCAACACTCCTGCTGCTCAGGAGCAGGGTGAGGCTAGTGGGACTAGGGATGGAAATCTGCCCCAGCCACCCTCCTTGGCGGAAGTTATGCTCGAAGCAGAACGGAACAAGAGAGAGACCAACCGTCTACTGGAACGCATAGAGCAGAACACTGGGTTCCGCCAGAGGAACGACGTGGTGTCAATCAATGACTTTATCAAGATGTGTCCACCGAAGTTCCATCACTCCACTGAACCTCGGGATGCTGATGACTGGCTACGTAGTATCACCCACAAGCTACACTCTGCCCGTGTGGCCGAAGCTGACAAGGTTATCTACGCCGCCTACCATCTTGAGGGCCCTGCCAGTCTTTGGTGGGAAAACTTTGAAGCTATGCGTCCTGCTGGCCAAGTCACTACCTAGGTTGAGTTCAGTGAGGCATTCCGTGAACACCACATTCCGGAAG
This sequence comes from Secale cereale, assembly GCA_902687465.1. Lineage (NCBI taxonomy): Eukaryota > Viridiplantae > Streptophyta > Magnoliopsida > Poales > Poaceae > Secale > Secale cereale. Next base: position 710,563,359 of record LR738712.1, read on the forward strand.
GTCTCATGGATCGCAAGCGGGAGGAATTCTGCAATTTCACCCAGGGTCGTTTAACTATGGATGGCTATAGTCGTGAGTTTGGTAACCTGGCACGCTATGCACCTGAGGAAGTATCCACCGATGCCAAGAAGCAGGCGAGGTTCCGCAAGGGACTCAGCCCTGAACTCCGCCGAGATTTGCGTCTGCACGAGTGCACTTCCTTCCAGAAGTTGGTTAACAAGGCTATCAGTGCTGATACAGGCCAGACCGACTTCGAGGCCACCCGCAAGCATACTCGAGACTTTGGTTCCTCATCCGGCTCTGGCTCTCACAAGCGCCGTGTGTGGGTTCCTAACACTGCTCTGCCACCCAAGTACACACCGAGGCCATCCTATGAGGCGCCTCGCCCAACTCAACAGTTTGCACCTGCAAAGACCTATGGGGGCCCACCTTCCAACTTTGGTCCACGCAACACCACTGTGACATGTTTCAAGTGTGGAGAACCGGGGCACTACATGCGTGAGTGTCCTCAGAACCAGCCAGGAAAACCCGTTGGCCGTGGTAAACCAACCGGCAAGGTGAACTATGTCAAGCCAATCCCCACTACACGTGGTCATGTCAACTATGTCTCTGCCGAGGAAGCTTATGAGGATCCTAACGTCGTCCTTGGTACGCTTCTCCTAAACTGCCATCCGGCATCTGTTCTTTTCGATACTAGAGCATCCCATTCGTTCATATCTGAGAGCTATGCTCGATTGCACAACATGACTTTTTGTGACATGCCTACTTCCATGGTTATTCAAACTCCTGGTTCAAAGTGGCAAACCTCTAGGGTAAGCCATGGAAATGAAATCCTTGTCGATAGACTTGTTTTCCTTGCATCTCTAATAGCTCTCAAGTCCTCGGACATAAACATCATTTTGGGTATGGATTGGATGACAACTCATTACGCCAAAATTGATTGCTATACTAGGACCGTTCAACTTACACATCCATCCGGCAAGATAGTCAATGTCTTGACCCGAATGGCTGAGCGTCAGCTCTACTCTCTTAATGCCAGCCCTCTACCAGAACTCGAAGATATCCCGATAGTCCGTGACTTCCCGGATGTTTTTCCAGAAGAACTGCCAGGAATTCCACCTGACAGAGATGTCGAGTTTGTGATAGATCTTATCCCTGGAACTGTCCCAATCTCTAGGAGACCTTATAAGATGGCACCACTAGAATTAGCTGAGCTAAAGAAACAACTCGATGAGTCCTTGCAAAAAGGTTTCATCCGTCCTAGTTCTTCCCCTTGGGCTTGCCCCGTCCTCTTCGTCAAGAAGAAGGATGGAACGGGGCGGATGGTTGTAGATTACCGACCTGTCAATCTGGTCACCATAAAGAATAAGTATCCGCTCCCCAGGATCAACGACCTGTATGATCAGCTCGCTGGATCCTCAGTCTTCTCTAAGATGGATTTGAGGTTGGGCTACCATCAAATCAAAATCAAAAACGGGGACATTCCTAAAACGGCTTTCGTTACTCGTTATGGCCAATATGAGTACACCGTCATGTCCTTCGGATTAACCAATGCCCCAGCTACCTTTTCTCGGTTAATGAATTCTATATTCATGGAGTATTTGGAAAAATTCGTCATGGTATACCTCGATGATATACTCATCTATTCCAAGAACAAGGAAGATCATGCCAAGCATTTAAGGCTGGTATTGACAAAACTTCGAGAGCACCGCCTTTATGCCAAATTCTCTAAATGTGAATTTTGGTTGCCAGAAGTAACCTATCTAGGTCATGTGATCTCTGGCAAGGGTATTGCTGTCAATCCCGAGCGAGTTCAAGCCGTACTTGATTGGACTCCCCCTGAATCGGTCAAGCAAGTTAGGAGTTTTCTTGGCTTAGCAAGCTATTGCCGACGCTTTGTCGAGAATTTCTCCAAGGTTGCCAAACCTCTAACCGAACTCCTCAAGAAAGATAAAAAGTTTGAGTGGACCCCACAGTGCGAGTCCAGTTTTCAGGAACTGAAAAGACGCCTGACATCTGCACCTGTACTGGTACCACCAGACTTCTCCAAGGATTTTATAATCTACTGCGACGCCACGCGACAAGGACTAGGTTGCATTCTCATGCAAGATCGTCAAGTGATTGCATACGCATCTCGACAGTTGCGTCCACACGAGGATAACTATCCTACTCATGATCTAGAGCTTGCAGCTGTAGTCCATGCACTCAAAACATGGCGACATTACCTTCTTGGTAATCGCTGTGAAATCTTCACCGATCATCAAAGTTTGAAATATATCTTCACCCAACCGGATCTAAATCTCAGGCAAAGACGTTGGGTTGAGTTGCTCACAGATTACGACTTAGGAATCACTTACACCCCTGGAAAGGCCAATGTCATGGCTGATGCACTAAGTCGTAAGTCATATTGTAACAATTTAATGTTACAACAAGGTCAACCACTTCTCCACGAGGAATTTCGTAAGCTTAACCTTCACATTGTTCCTCGAGGATTCCTTTCCACCTTGGTGGCGAAACCTACCCTTATGGATCAAATCATAGTTGCCCAGCGGTATGATAAAGGCATATCCCGGATCAAGGAGAACATTGCTAGCGGAGTTGCTAGAAGTTTCTCTATGGATGATCGAGGTGTAGTGTACTTCGAAAACCGCCTGGTGGTACCCAAGAAACCACAACTACGACAAATGATTCTTAAGGAGGCTCATGAATCTCCTCTCACGATTCATCCCGGTAGTACTAAAATGTATCAGGATCTACGTCAGAGATTCTGGTGGACTAGGATGAAGAGAGAAATCGCTCAATTCATTGCTAACTGCGACGTTTGTCGTCGAGTCAAAGCAGAGCATCAACGGCCTGCTGGCACCCTTCAACCTTTAGCTATTCCTGAATGGAAATGGGACAAAGTCGGTATGGACTTCATTACCGGTTTTCCCAGGTCCAGGAAAGGGAATAATGCTATCTTCGTCGTTATCGACCGCCTCTTTAAAGTAGCTCATTTCCTGCCTGTTCGCGAGAGTATTACCGCTAGCCAGCTAGCAGATTTGTATGTCTCTCGGATAGTATCACTTCATGGTGTGCCATTGGAGATTAACTCAGACCGTGGAAGTCTTTTCACTTCACGATTTTGGGAAAGTTTCCAGAATGCTATGGGAACTCACCTCTCTTTCAGTACTGCCTTCCATCCGCAGTCAAGTGGTCAAGTGGAACGAATCAATCAAATTCTGGAAGACATGCTTCGAGCCTCTGTCATTTCTTTCGGTATGGAATGGGAAAAGTGTCTTCCATTTGCCGAATTCGCTTATAACAATAGTTATCAAGCAAGCTTGGGCAAAGCTCCCTTCGAAGTTCTATATGGACGAAGGTGTCGAACACCTCTTAACTGGTTAGAGACCGGGGAAAGACAATTCTTTGGCCCGGATATGATTCAGGAAGGAGAAGAACAAGTTCGCATCGTTCGTGAGAGATTGAAAACAGCCCAGTCTCGCCAAAAGAGCCAATATGATAGTCATCATAAGGCTGTGACTTTTGAAGTCGGCGATAAGGCTTACCTTCGGGTTACTCCTCTTAAGGGAACCCATCGCTTCGGTATCAAAGGCAAATTGGCCCCTCGTTTCAACGGTCCTTTTCGCATTATTGCCAAACGAGGAGAAGTTGCCTACCAATTGGAACTACCTCCGCACCTCTCCAGAGTTCATGATGTTTTCCACGTTTCGCAACTCAGGCGTTGCTTCTCGGATCCTATCCGCGGAGTGGACCATGAAACGCTTGATCTCCAGGACAATCTCACATATCGAGAATACCCCGTTCGTATTCTTGATCAAACTGAGCGCACCACTCGACGCCACAATATCAAGTTTCTCAAGGTTCAATGGTCACATCATTCCGAGAGTGAAGCTACTTGGGAAAGGGAGGATCGTCTTCGACTTGAGTACCCCACCCTCTTTCCGGAGGAAGCCGAATCTCGGGACGCGATTCTTTTAAGTGGGGGTGAGTTGTCACATCCCTAGTTAGCACTTGCATTAGGACCTAGCTAGAGTGTGCATCATGTCTACTTTCAAAGAAACTTGAAATGGGATTAACAGAAACCCCAGCACCCCTCTCCTAACAACTAGGGTTTGCTAAAATATTTTCCAATGTACCCAAAATGCCCTTCAAAATGTTCATCATTTCTGCCTTGGTCTTAAACCTCTGCCAAAAATGGTGCACAATTTTCTAGGACACTCTAGGGCTTTGGATTAAATCATATGGTATTTGACTTTGGGCATTTAAATACTTAAAAATATTTTAAATGCTCAAATAATCATAAACTAAGCGACATGGGCTTTTGAGGACTTGGTGCGCCTAGCCCAATAAGGCATGGGCGCCTTCACTCAGTCCATGCCAGCCCTTGGGATGTGGTGGACCCACTTGTGGAGTTCCGGACCCCTTCGGAATCCATCGGAACCTTCTGGAAGCTTCCCGGTACAATACCGAAAAAACTGCACCTTTTTTCGAACACAAAATATGACTTCCCGTATATAAATCTTTGCCTCTCGACCATTCCGAGACTTCTCGTGATATCCGGGATCTCATCCAGGACTCCGAACAACATTTGGTCACCAGTCATCAAATTAATATCCCTATACTACTCTAGCGTCAATGAACGTTAAGCGTGTGACCCTGCGGGTTCAGGAATCATGTAGTCATGACCGAGACATCTTTCCGGTCAATAACCAATAGCGGGACCTGGATGCCCATATTGGTTCCTACATATTCCACGAAGATCTTTTATCGGTTGAACCACAATATCAAGGATTCGGTTAATCCTTTATGCAATTCCCTTTGTCCGGCGCTATGTTACTTGTCCGAGATTCAATCGTCGGTATCTCCATACCTAGTTCAATCTCATTACCGGAAAGTATCTTCATTTGTTCCGTAATACTCCCTCCGTTCCTTAATATAAGGTGTATTATTTTTTCAGAAAGTCAAACATCTTTAAGTTTGACCAAGTTTATAGACAAAAATATCAATATCTAGAATACCAAATCAGTATCACTGGATTCATCATGAAATATATTTTTACATTTTATATAATTAGTATTATAAATCTTTATATATTTTGCTACAAAGTTGGTCAAACATAGACACCAGTTGACTTTTTGAAAAACTAATACACCTTACATTTAGGAACGTAGGGAGTACAAGATCTCGTGATTAACTCATTAGGCACATTGCTTTCAAGCTCTTGACAATGTTGTATTACCGAGAGGACCCAGAGATATCTCTCCGTCACGGGGTGACAAATCCCAGTCTCAATCTGTGACAACCTAACAAACACTTTTGGTGATACCTGTAGAGCACCTTTAGGATAACCCAGTTGTGAAGTGACATTTGGATACACACTAAGTATTCCTCTGGTGTTAGGGAGTTGCACGATCTCATGGTCAACTGATGTGATCAACTGATAAGCTTACGGCTGGGTCTTGTTCATCACATCATTCTCCTAATTTTTGTTGGAAATATGCCCTAGAGGCAATAATAAAAGAGTTATTATTATATTTCCTTGTTCATGATAATCGTTTATTATCCATGCTATAATTGTATTGATTGGAAACTCAAATACATGTGTGGGTAAATAGACAAACTTGAGGTCCCTAGTAAGCCTCTTCAGGACTAGCTCGTTGATCAAAGATGACCGCGGTTTCCAGGTCATAGACATGAGTTGTCATTTGATAACGGGATCACATCATTAGGAGAATGATGTGATGGACAAGACCCAAACGTTAAACATAGCTTTTGATCGTATCAGTTATCGCTATAGTTTTCTGCATGTCAAGTATAAGTTCCTATGACCATGAGATCATGTAACTCACTGACACCGTAGGAGTGCTTTGTGTGTGCCAAACGTCGCAACATAACTGGGTGACTATAAAGGTACTCTACAGGTATCTCCGAAGGTGTCTGTTGAGTTGACATAGATCGAGACTGGGTTTTGTCACTCCGTGTGACGGAGAGGTATCTCCGGGCCCACTCGGTAATACGTCATCTCAATGAGCTCAAAGTGACTAAATAGTTGGTCACGGGATTATGTATTACGGAACGAGTAAAGAGACTTGCCGGTAACGAGATTGAACTAGGTATAGAGATACCGACGATCGAATTTCGGGCAAGTAACATACCGACGAGACAAAGGGAACTGTATACGGGATTGCCTGAATCCTTGACATCGTGGTTCATCCGATGAGATCATCGAGGAACGTGTGGGAACCAATATGGGTATCCAGATCCCGCTATTGGTTATTGACCTGGGAGTGTCTCGGTCATGTCTGCATAGTTTCCGAACCCGCAGGGTCTACACACTTAAGGTTCGGTGACGCTAGGGTTGTTAGTGAGAACAGTGCATGGTTACCGAAGGTTGTTCGGAGTCCCGGATGAGATCCCGGACGTGACGAGGGTCTCCGGAATGGTCCGGGGACGAAGATTGATATATAGGTTGAGAGTGATCGGAGTCCGGAAGTGTTCCGGGGAGCACCGGGAAGTCGGCGGATGACCGAAAGGGGTTTTCGGGGTCCCGGAAAGAGTTTCGGGCCTAATGGGCCACAAAGGGGAGACGCAACAGCCCTCATAGGGCTGTGCGCCCCCCCTGGGCCCTCTCCTCATGCGCAAGGGGGGCTGGGCCCCCCTAGGGCTGCCGCACCCCTATGGAGTAGGGGGCAAGGCACTTGGGGGGGGAAACCCTAGCCCCCTGGCCGCCGCCCCCTCCCCATCTGCCCTGGCCGCCGCCCCTAGGGGTAAACCCTAGGGCGCCCCCTCCCCTCTCTCCCCCCTATATAAAGAGAGGCAGAGGGAGGGTAGCCACACACGTTCGTGCCTCGGCGCTGCCCTCCCTCTCCCACATCCATCTTCGTTAATTCCCGCAGTGCTTGGCGAAGCCCTGCTGGAATCCTCCATCACCATCTCCACCACGCCGTCGTGCTGCCGGTGTCTCCATCAACCTCTCCTTCCCCCTTGCTGGATCAAGAAGGAGGAGACGTCCCCGAGTTGTACGTGTGAAGAACGCGGAGGCACCGTTGCTTCGGTGCTAGGATCTTCGGCGATCTGAATCGCGGCGAGTACGACTCCATCAACCGCGTTCTTGAACGCTTCCGCTTAGCGATCTACAAGGGTATGTGGATCCAACTCTCCCCTCGTAGATGCATCTCCTAGATTGATCTTGGTGAGCGTAGGAAAATTTTTTGTTTCCCATGCAACGTTCCCCATCAGTGGCATCATGAGCTAGGATCTTGCGTAGATGCTTTCACGAGTAGAACACAAAAGGGTTTGTGGACGTTGATGTTTAGATTGCTTCCCTCCTTAGTCTTTCTTGATTCAGCGGTATTATGGGATGAAGCGGCCCGGACCAACTTTACATGTCCACGTACATGAGACCGGTTCCATCGACAGACATGTGACTTTTGTTGCATAAGATGGCTGGCGGGTGTCTGTCTCTCCTATCTTAGTTGAATCGGAATAGAAAAAGGCGGTCCTTGTAGAAGGTTAAATAGCAACTTAAATATCACCGTTGTGGCTTTGCGTAGGTAAGAAGCGTTCTTGCTAGATACCCATAGCAGCCACGTAAAACATGCAACAACAAATTAGAGGACGTCTAACTTGTTTTTGCAGGGTATGTATGTGATATGATATGGCCAATGACATGATGAGATATATTTGATGTATGAGATGATCATGTTGTAATAGTTAATATCGACTTGCATGTCGATGCATACGGCAACCGGCAGGAGCCATAGGGTTGTCTTTAATTTTTGTATGACCTGCGTGTCAATCATTAAGCGCTATGTAATGCTTTACTTTATCGCTAAACGGTAGCAATAGTAGTAAGAGCATGGTGGGCACGCGACAACCCCGATGGCGACACGATGATGGAGATCATGATGATGGGGATCATGGTGTGGCGCCGGTGACGATGGAGATCATGCCGGTGCTTTGGAGATGGAGATCAAAAGCACGAGTTGATGGCCATATCATGTCACTTATGATTTGCATGTGATGTTAATCCTTTTATGCATCTTATTTTGCTTAGGACGACGGTAGCATTACAAGATGATCCTTCACTAAAATTTCAAGATAAAATTGTGTTCCCCCCGAGTGTGCGCCGTTGCGAAGGTTCGTCGTTTCGAAGCACCACGTGATGATCGGGTGTGATAGACTCTACGTTCACATACAACGGGTGCAAGCCAGTTTTGCACATGCAGAACACTCGGGTTAGACTTGACGAGCCTAGCATGTACAGACATGGCCTCGGAACACGGAAGACCGAAAGGTCGAGCATGAGTCATATAGTAGATATGATCAACATGTAGATGTTCACCATTGACACCACCTCATCTCACGTGATGATCGGACTTGGGTTGGTGGATCTGGATCATGTCACGCTCGAATGACCAGAGGGATGTCAATTTGAGTGGGAGTTATAAATAATTTGATTAGGTAATAACTCACTTATCATGAACAATAGTCTAAAATGTCTTTGCAAATCTTTTTGTTGTAGATGGCTCGCGCAGTAGCTCCCCTGAATTTTAATGCGTTCCTAGAGAAAGCTAAACTGAAAGATGATGGGAGCAACTTTGTGGACTGGCTCCGCAACCTGAGGATCATCCTCACAGCTGCCCAAAAGGTTTATGTCCTAAGTGCACCGCTAGGTGAACCCCCCGCTCCGGCCTCTGTGGACGTTATGAACGCCTGGCAGACGCGCTCGGATGACTACTCAGTCGTGCAGTGTGCCATGTTGTATATCTTGGAAGGAGGACTTCAAAGGCGTTTTGAACGTCATGGAGCATATGAGATGTTCCAGGAGTTGAAGTTCATCTTTGAAAAGAATGCTAAGATCGAGAGGTATGAGACCACCGATAAATTCTTTGCTTGCAAGATGGAGGAGAATTCGTCTGTCAGTGAGCACTTACTGAAGATGTCTGGGTACTATACCCGCATAGCTGATCTGGGACTTGTGTTCCCGGAGGAAGCTATCATTGACAGAATTCTCGAGTCACTCCCACCTAGCTACAAGAGCTTCGTGCAGGAGTATAACATGCAAGGGATGAACAAGTCCATCGCCGAGCTGTTTTCAATGCTGAAAGTCGCTGAGGCAGACATCCAGAAGGAGTATCAAGTGTTGATGGTCAATAAAACTACCAGTTTCAAGAAAAATGGCAAGGGCAAGAAGGGTAACTCTAAGAAGGGTGGCAAGGCAGTTGCTCATCCAGTGAAGAAACCCAAGGCTGGGCCCAAGCCAGAGACTGAGTGTTTCTATTGCAAGGGGAACGGCCACTGGAAGCGGAACTGCCCCAAGTATCTGGCAGACAAGAAGGGGGCCAACAACAACAACAAGCAAGGTATATATGATATACATGTTATTGATGTGTACCTTACCAACTCTCGTTGTAGTGCCTGGGTATTTGATACCGGTTCGGTTGCTCACATTTGCAACTCTAAACAGGAACTGCGGAATAAACGGAGGCTGGCGAAGGACGAAGTGACGATGCGCGTGGGAAATGGTTCCAAGGTTGATGTGATCGCCGTCGGCACGCTCGCTCTTCGATTACCATCGGGATTAGTTATGAACCTGAATAATTGTTATTTAGTGCCTGCGTTAAGCATGAACATTATATCTGGATCTTGTTTATTGCGAGACGGTTACTCATTTAAGTCAAAGAATAATGGTTGTTCTATTTATATGAGTAATATCTTTTATGGTCATGCACCCGAAGTTAGGGGTTTATTCTTATTGAATCTCGATAGTGATGATACACATGTTCATAACATTGATGCCAAAAGATGTAGAGTTAATGATGATAATACCACTTTCTTGTGGCACTGCCGTCTGGGTCATATCGGCGTGAAACGCATGAAGAAGCTCCATGCTGATGGACTTTTGGAGTCTCTTGATTTTGAATCACTTGACACGTGCGAGCCGTGCCTCATGGGCAAGATGACAAGGACCCCGTTTTCAGGGACAATGGAACGGGCAAGTGACTTATTGGAAATCATACATACTGATGTGTGCGGTCCGATGAGTGTAACGGCGCGCGGTGGATATCGTTATTTTCTCACCTTCACTGACGACTTAAGTAGATATGGGTATATTTACTTGATGAAGCATAAGTCTGAAACTTTTGAAAAGTTCAAGCAATTTCAGAGTGAAGTAGAAAATCATCGTAACAAGAAGATCAAGTTCCTACGATCTGATCGAGGGGGAGAATATCTGAGTTATGAGTTTGGTGATCACTTAAGAAAGTGTGGAATTGTTTCACAGTTGACGCCACCTGGAACACCACAGCGTAATGGTGTGTCCGAACGTCGTAATCGAACCCTATTAGATATGGTGCGTTCTATGATGTCTCTTGCCGATTTGCCACTATCGTTTTGGGGATATGCGTTAGAGACAGCTGCATTCACTTTAAATAGGGCTCCATCTAAGTCCGTTGAGACAACACCGTATGAACTATGGTTTGGTAAGAAACCTAAGTTGTCTTTTCTCAAAGTTTGGGGTTGCGATGCTTATGTCAAAAGGCTTCAGCCAGAAAAGCTCGAACCCAAAGCGGACAAATGTGTCTTCATAGGATACCCAAAAGAAACGGTTGGGTACACCTTCTATCTCAGATCCGAGGGCAAAGTGTTTGTCGCTAAGAACGGGTCCTTTCTCGAGAAAGAGTTTCTCTCGAAAGAATTGAGTGGGAGGAAGGTAGAACTTGATGAGGTTATTGAACCTCTAAATCAACCAGAGAGTAGTGCAGCACAGAAAGATGTTTTTGTGGAGCCTGCAGAGGTTGAAGAGGAAGCCAATGATGATGATCAAGAAGCTTCTGATCAAGTTGCTACTGAACCTCGTAGGTCGACAAGGGTACGCACTGCACCTGAGTGGTATGGTAACCCTGTCTTGGAGGTCATGTTGTTAGACAACAGTGAACCTACGAGCTATGGAGAAGCGATGGTGGGCCCGGATTCCGACAAATGGTTAGAGGCCATGAAATCCGAGATGGGATCCATGTATGAAAACAAAGTATGGACTTTGGAAGTATTACCTGAAGGGCGGAAGGCCATAGAATAAATGGATTTTTAAGAGGAAGACGGACGCTGACGGCAATGTCACCGTGTATAAAGCTCGACTTGTGGCAAAGGGTTTTTCACAAGTTCAAGGGATTGACTACGATGAGACTTTCTCACCCGTAGCGATGCTTAAATCCGTCCGAATCATGTTAGCGGTAGCTGCATATTTCGATTATGAAATTTGGCAGATGGATGTCAAAACAGCGTTCCTTAACGGTTTTCTTAAGGAAGAGTTGTATATGATACAACCGGAAGGTTTTGTCGATCCAGAGAATGCTGACAAAGTATGCAAGCTCCAGCGTTCCATTTATGGGCTGGTGCAAGCATCTCGGAGTTGGAATCTTCGCTTTGATGAGGTGATCAAAGCGTTTGGGTTTGTACAAGTTTACGGAGAAGCTTGTATTTACAAGAAAGTGAGTGGGAGCTCTATAGCGTTTCTAATATTATATGTGGATGACATATTGCTGATTGGAAACAATATAGAATTTTTGGATAGCGTGAAGGGGTATTTGAACAAGAGTTTTTCGATGAAGGATCTCGGTGAAGCTGCTTTCATATTGGGCATCAAGATCTATAGAGATAGATCAAGACGCTTGATAGGACTTTCACAAAGTACATACCTTGATAAAGTTTTGAAGAAGTTCAAAATGGATCAATCCAAGAAGGGGTTCTTGCCGGTGTTGCAAGGTACAAAGTTGAGTAAGACTCAATGCCCAGTGACTGTGGAAGATAGAGAAAAGATGAGTGTCGTCCCCTATGCTTCAGCCATAGGCTCTATCATGTATGCAATGCTGTGCACAAGACCAGATGTCAGCCTTGCCATAAGTATGGCCGGAAGGTTTCAAAGTAATCCTGGTATGGATCACTGGACAGCGGTCAAGAATATCCTAAAGTACCTGAAAAGGACTAAGGAAATGTTTCTCGTTTATGGAGGTGATCAAGAGCTCGTCGTAAAGGGTTACGTCGATGCAAGCTTTGACACTGATTCGGATGACTCTAAGTCTCAAACCGGATACGTATATATTCTCAACGGGGGAGCGGTAAGCTGGTGCAGTTCCAAGCAGAGCGTGGTAGCCGATTCTACATGCGAAGCGGAGTACATAGCTGCCTCGGAGGCAGCAAAGGAAGGTGTCTGGATGAAGGAGTTCATGACAGATCTTGGAGTTGTGCCTAGTGCACTAAACCCAATGACTCTGTTTTGTGACAACACTGGTGCCATTGCTCTAGCCAAGGAACCAAGGTTTCACAAGAGGACCAGACACATAAAGCGACGCTTCAATTCCATCCGCGATTCAGTCAAGGAGGAGGACATAAGCATTTGCAAAGTACACACGGATTTGAATGTTGCAGATCCGTTGACTAAGCCTCTTCCACGGGCTAAGCATGATCAACACCAAGACTCTATGGGTGTTAGATTCATTACCTTGTAATGCTAGATTATTGACTCTAGTGCAAGTGGGAGACTGTTGGAAATATGCCCTAGAGGCAATAATAAAAGAGTTATTATTATATTTCCTTGTTCATGATAATCGTTTATTATCCATGCTATAATTGTATTGATTGGAAACTCAAATACATGTGTGGGTAAATAGACAAACTTGAGGTCCCTAGTAAGCCTCTTCAGGACTAGCTCGTTGATCAAAGATGACCGCGGTTTCCAGGTCATAGACATGAGTTGTCATTTGATAACGGGATCACATCATTAGGAGAATGATGTGATGGACAAGACCCAAACGTTAAACATAGCTTTTGATCGTATCAGTTATCGCTATAGTTTTCTGCATGTCAAGTATAAGTTCCTATGACCATGAGATCATGTAACTCACTGACACCGTAGGAGTGCTTTGTGTGTGCCAAACCTCGCAACGTAACTGGGTGACTATAAAGGTACTCTACAGGTATCTCCGAAGGTGTCTGTTGAGTTGACATAGATCGAGACTGGGTTTTGTCACTCCGTGTGACGGAGAGGTATCTCCGGGCCCACTCGGTAATACGTCATCTCAATGAGCTCAAAGTGACTAAATAGTTGGTCACGGGATTATGTATTACGGAACGAGTAAAGAGACTTGTCGGTAACGAGATTGAACTAGGTATAGAGATACCGACGATCGAATCTCGGGCAAGTAACATACCGACGAGACAAAGGGAACTGTATACGGGATTGCCTGAATCCTTGACATCGTGGTTCATCCGATGAGATCATCGAGGAACGTGTGGGAACCAATATGGGTATCCAGATCCCGCTATTGGTTATTGACCTGGGAGTGTCTCGGTCATGTCTGCATAGTTTCCGAACCCGCAGGGTCTACACACTTAAGGTTCGGTGACGCTAGGGTTATTAGTGAGAACAGTGCATGGTTACCGAAGGTTGTTCGGAGTCCCGGATGAGATCCCGGACGTGACGAGGGTCTCCGGAATGGTCCGGGGACGAAGATTGATATATAGGTTGAGAGTGATCGGAGTCCGGAAGTGTTCCGGGGAGCACCGGGAAGTCGGCGGATGACCGAAAGGGGTTTTCGGGGTCCCGGAAAGAGTTTCGGGCCTAATGGGCCACAAAGGGGAGACGCAACAGCCCTCATAGGGCTGTGCGCCCCCCTGGGCCCTCTCCTCATGCGCAAGGGGGGCTGGGCCCCCCTAGGGCTGCCGCACCCCTATGGAGTAGGGGGCAAGGCACTTGGGGGGGAAACCCTAGCCCCCTGGCCGCCGCCCCCTCCCCATCTGCCCTGGCCGCCGCCCCTAGGGGTAAACCCTAGGGCGCCCCCTCCCCTCTCTCCCCCCTATATAAAGAGAGGCAGAGGGAGGGCAGCCACACACGTTCGTGCCTCGGCGCTGCCCTCCCTCTCCCACATCCATCTTCGTTAATTCCCGCAGTGCTTGGCGAAGCCCTGCTGGAATCCTCCATCACCATCTCCACCACGCCGTCGTGCTGCCGGTGTCTCCATCAACCTCTCCTTCCCCCTTGCTGGATCAAGAAGGAGGAGACGTCCCCGAGCTGTACGTGTGAAGAACGCGGAGGCACCGTTGCTTCGGTGCTAGGATCTTCGGCGATCTGAATCGCGGCGAGTACGACTCCATCAACCGCGTTCTTGAACGCTTCCGCTTAGCGATCTACAAGGGTATGTGGATCCAACTCTCCCCTCGTAGATGCATCTCCTAGATTGATCTTGGTGAGCGTAGGAAAAATTTTTGTTTCCCATGCAACGTTCCCCATCAATTTTGTGATCTCATTATCAAATGACAACTCATGTATATGGTTATGAAACCGTAACCATGATTGATCAACGAGCTAGTCTAGTAGAGGCTCATTAGGGACATAGTATTTGTTTATGTATTCACACATGTATTTATGTTTCCGGTCAATACAATACTAGCATGAATAATAAATATTTATTATGAATAAGGAAATATGATAATAACCGATTTATTATTTCCTCTAGGGAACATTTCCAAAACAAAACGAAGTCCTTATAGGGGTGCCTACAGAGGGGGCTATGGCCCATATGCACCCCCTTCCCCGTCAGATAGCTATGATTCACCATCCGAGAGAAACCCAAGGCGGAAACCTAGTTTTTTTTCTCTCCCAATGGCTATTCTAGGCCAGATTTGCCGCCTCCGATAAGGGGAATTCAAAGTAATCATCATCACCAATTCTAGAACATCGATGAGAACATCCAAGTCATCTTCCCAATATTCATCAACATCACCACCACCCCCATCTCCATCCCATCTATGTTTGTATAGTTGATGTGAATTGATTATTTTTATCACTTATTGGTGTTAATTGTTGTATGGCAGTTGATGTCGTGTGTTTTATTGGTGAAAGATACGTACCTTATGATTGTTATAATATAATTATGATACCGAGCATGCTCACCGTGATACATTGTGAGTTGTTCCGTGGTGTTCTTGAGGACATGGAAGAAAGCTAGTTAGTAGTTGTAGTAAAGATTGTCGTTTGTTCATGTTATGGTACAATTCTCTAGTGGTGTCATGTGAAAGTCGAATGTGTGGCACTTTACCTTTATGATCCTAGAGGTGAGCATGGAGTTATAGTAAGTTTATGATAGCAGGTCGGAGTGGCAGAAATGAGCCTTCCCTGGATTTACTAGTTGTGGCGCGGGGTGAATAGGGACCGTAAAAGAAGCTATGGCTATGGTTGTTCATCATGCCTTAATAAAATTTAGTAGTTCCAGATGCTTGTTAAGTGCACAATCATAAGTATATGTGAGTCAATGGTTTTGTAGCACATAGAATTAGGCTATATCATTGTTTAGAAAATCGTTAACTGGTAGCTGCTCGATTGGCTGGCGAGTAGGGGATTAATAGGCTAATCAGGAAGTTAATTGGTCATTTAATAAATTAATCATCCAATTTATCTGTTTATCGGCGACTCGGTAAACCTATGAGTAGGGATTAATCGGTAATTTAATGGGTTAACCGTATAAATCCTTGAAAAGGGGTTATATCCCTACAACGCCGACCACACAACAATAATCAATGCAACTCGTTAAGGAAATAACTATGTGATATTCCCGATGCAACAAACCTAGGCCCGAGCACGGCCCGGCCCGGCAGTCGGGCCTAAAAATCAGGCCCGAGCCTGGCCCATCAGTCAAAAAATACGGCGGGCCTCGGGCCGAGCCTCTTCAGCAATAGCAAATATGGCGGGCCCGGGTTACGGGCTCAAAATCTAGGCCCGAGCCCGGCTCATGGAGAAGGCCGGGCCGGGTCGGGCTTTTTCGGGCCGATCGGGCCGGGCTGCTCATGGCCAGGTCTTGTCCCATGTCATGACAAAAGGAAGATCCGATCAAGACACGGCCTGGAAATTTCGCTCAAATCAAAAGCAAAGAAAGTCGACGGAATAAACTAAAGCTGCCGGATATCGCAAAGACGATCGATTTTTATTCGATCGTGTGCGCCCGAGACGGACGTGTCGGTTTGGACGCGCCCGCCCCTCGATGGCGCAACGTATGTAGCGCTGCCGTGCTGCGTCCGCCGGTCAACTCCCTCCGGCGCGGCGCTGTATTCCTCGCCGGAATGGAATCAGGTGCGCGCTCTCATTCGCGCCGTAAAGCGCTGTGGGCGACGATGCGCCACACCTCGTATATAACGGAGGAGCGTCCACCGCTGGCTCCATTAGTGATTCAAGTGGCACGCCGGCGTCCGGCCGGACACTAGCACCACACACCGTATGGCTGGTACGCCGGGACACAGCAGCGCGCCTGCGGTGGCTGCCCACGAGCACGACGACCTAGGAAGACCTCCGCATACGTCCTCTACTCTGCGTTGCCCTCACTATCAGGTAACTTTCATCTGGCCTTTTTTTTTCTCACGATGCTCCTACGCATCATTTTTGTTTTTTTTACATGGTACAATCGAAGTTGCTCACGTATATGAGCATGCACTCATCCCTATGAACACATATATTTACCTCTATGAACATCCCCGAGAGACTGGGACTGCATAGCATTTTGTGATTTTACGAAGTTACCGCAGACATCTCGCAGTCGACGGGAACGTATCCTCCCACTGAAAGAACACCGTCGGAAGCCAGAAATAAATTCATAAATAATGCGAGCATCAATATGATACCACTATCAACCTAACCATCCAACAACAGGTTGGTTTGCATATCATTTTCATTTTTAAGATCCCTTCATTCGAGCGACGAAGGGTGCATGATTCCAGAATATGCAAAGCCCGGAGCAATCATATAAGATGTTACATTGTCCATTCTTTATTGCAGTATTTTTTTCGGTGTTATTGGAGTGTTGTGTCTCCGATTTCGCTCTTTTTTTCCTTTGTTTCATTCAGGAACAAACAACATGTATTTCCTTTTCTTTTAGGTTTATAACTTAAACAAAGATGATGCAACGATGACATTATTCCACATAAACATCCCTAAAAGCACTTAAAAAAACCTTAAATATCTGCACTAGTAATCTCCATTTTCATTATGGAAATGGACTTACAGTACCCGCAAAAAAAATCACTTACAAGTGTAGATACTCCCTTAAGTTTTAAATGTGTTCAATTGTTTTGACTACTTTTAGCATCTATATATAGCCCTTATCAACGACGCTTGCTACGCCAAACTATTTTTTCAATTGTGAATTTTCGGTAGATTTGCTTATTTCTTCTCATATAGCCGACAACTATCACATCGGTTTGAATGTCTGGCATCAAAAAAATGTTGGCATATTGACAAAGGTCGTACCTTTTTTTGGCAACGGACAAAGTGATACATGGCAAGTGGGTGGACGCATTAACAACGTACGAGGTCTTTTGTATACCAAACGTAGTGAAATCAATTTGAAAATTATTTAATAGTTTTGGCATAAGTTATGTTTATTAATCATGAAATGTTCGTGTTCTTGGCATTCTATATTCCTCATTTTTATCTACGAAAAACACCTATATAACAACTCTTATGCACACATAGCATAAAAATTTGATGCATGTTCTTAACACCATATTCTGAACACCTTGCAAATGTCCACATATATTTCAAATGCATTTCACTGCTTCAATCTCTTTGTCTTTTCTAACAACATGATCATCTGATCATCTTATATTATATTACATCATGTCCATTTGAATTTTTATTAAAAAAAATAACATTTTCTTACACTAGAATGCATTTCACATAATTGGAAAACAGAATTTCCATTTACTAGTAGAGGGAAATTCATCTTTCTATGGATTTCGATGTTGTGAAGGGAGAAATGCATGTCTGAAGCTCATCATGAGTGCTCATATTCTCCGACTTAAGCACAGAACATGTGCAATGTCGCATCAACTTCCTAGATAGAGCAGTCACTAGCATGGCAAATTAACACATACAATGTACTACATTTTTTAGAATTTGCAAAATAATATGTATTTCTATTTAAAGGATTACTATGCACAAGTTTAACAAGAAAATCATTTGTATATTGTAGAAAATGTGTTCATGTATTTTAAAATAGAAGTTTATGACTTTAAAATAAAATGTTGAGTCACTACAAATATAATCATGTATAACAAAAATATAGGCAAGCCGTATGTATACAAATTAATACACATAACTTCAATAATACTTCAGTTATTTAAAATAAATATTTATGTATTTGAAAAACTAAGAATGAAAAAATGGAATAAAATAAAAAATAAAAATTATCCAAAGATAAAAATAAAGAAAAAAGAAAGTATGGGCCTCTCCAGTAGTAGGTCCACATACTGGTCCTTAAGCAAAATCACACACAAAGCAGGGAGCTCACATTCAGTGTTCAGTGCATGAAATAGCTCCTATAATGCTCAAGACTAGCTATATTGGCCAGCCCAATAACAACAGAACTTTTATTTATAATTACGAAACTTTCTATTTATTTTTTAATAAAATATTATTAATTTATTCCAGAAATATGTCAAAATAATAATAATATAATGGAAAATATATTCGTCTCAAGTTATAAAAATACTCACGGATTGAGGATACATTTTTATATATTAAATAAGAGTTCAAATAGTTAGAAAAAATGTTCATTTGTTTAATAAGTATTAAATATTAATGTATTATTAAAATACACTA
>LR738712.1:710582040-710592159 GCA_902687465.1 Secale cereale
ACACAAACACACACACATAAAAAAATTAGGAAAAGTGAAAAAATGAGCAGGAAAGGTAAAAGGGAAAAATAATAATTGAAATGGATAAGGTAAAATGTAAAAGACAAAAAATTGGAAGTGGGCCAGTCAAAGGACGTCGAGGAAACGACAAAAAACTACAAAACCAATGTATATTAGGAATTATTTTGTTTTCTATTCGACGCTCACTGCGACAATATGTCACGGAAAGACACAAAACTGACAGAACTAGGCCAACTCATGTTGACTATTTATTTTTTGGCATTTTTTTACTTTGTACCTTTTAATTTATGAGTTGTCTCTTTGTTTTAACTATAATTTCGCTTTCTATTTTATTCCCTGTTTTTTTTCTTTGCCTTTGCAGTTTCTTTCTATTCTATTTATTCCCTCTTTCATTTTTTTATTCTTCCATTGTTTGATTTCTCTTCTTCAAATAGTATGTACCCTTTTAATAATGAATGAACGATTTTTCCATTAAATGAATATTTGTTCTAAAGAGTAATGAAAAACTTTTGCACTAATAGGAACTATTTTTAAATGCGTGATAGTTTTGTAAAAGGGTTGAATATCTTATAGAACAAGAAAATGTCTCGTGCGGTGCTGCGGTAATCTTGTTACACGAAATGCTTTATTAGGTGCTACATAAAAAACTATAATATATGAATATAAAGCATAAAATTATCGCTTGATATATACTTTGAAAAAATTAACATATATTAAGCATATAACAAAATCATGTATAAAAAGAAAACATTTAGATTGCAATTAAAAGAGTAGCGTTATATATGCAAAAAAAGTGAAATGTCAACTAGTTGGCCAGTTCTTTTGATGGCTCAAACAATAAGCCGCCTGCTCTCCTGTTTTTTTATAAGCCGTGTTCCTTATTCATTAGGGCTTCTGAACTAGTTATGGGATTACTAATCTAGAAGCCTCAATAAATTTTGGGAGCGGCTTATTTTTTAAGCTGGTGAGAGGCAACTTATTTTGTAAGCCGCCCAAAAGAACTGGCTTATGCCCCAACTGCCCAACACAAAGAGCATAAAACTAAATGCAAAAGAAATAATGTGGCATGGCAGTGCTGCATAAATATACAAAAACATATAATGTATAACTTATGCATGGCTTGCTAATGTGGCATGGTTGTATGACTAGAAAAAATAGTAGTGAAATGTAGAAGCAATAGAGAAAAAGAGTGTCATTTCTAGAAAAAGTGAAAGATAATTTATATGCTCCAGGTGCCGAGCGCATATACCGTGTCTATGAGAGCATAAAACTAATGATAAAAATTAATTGATGACATACGTGACTGAACTGATGATGTAATGTGGTAGTGTTGCATGGATATGCTAATGTAAACAAGTAACTGGCATGTATGGCATATTTGATATCACATGATTGCATGGCTAGGACAAATGGATGGTGGGTTGTGTCCCAACTAGAAGGACAGAAGAAAATTGGTCTCGATTTTTAGGAGGTTTTGTTTGTTATTTATTTTTGACCATTTTCTTTCTTTAGTTTTGTATTTTTTTTGCAGCTTTTAACGGTTTCCTACGTCTTTTCTGTTTTTATTGTTCTTTTTTGGCGTTCCTTTTTTATTTTATCGTTCATTTCTATTATCACAAAAAAATTGTTTTACATAATGAGAAATTTTTAAATAGGTGGTCACAGTTTAAATTGGTCAACACTTTTGAAATTCATTAACATTTATTGTGTTTTTTTTCAAATTTGTTGAATTATCTGAAATTTACAGGTAGTTTTAAATAGTTAACACTTTCAACATTTATGAACATTTTTACATATGTACGAAAACTTGTACCAATTCATTAACCTAGCCCCAAATGTGGTATTCCCTCCGATGTAAATTAATTTAAATTGGAGAGGTTACTTATATTATACTCCCTCCGTCCCAAAATAAGTGACTTATATTAGTACAAAGTTGAGTCACTTATTTTGGGACCGAGGGAGTATGTAATTAACTCCGAAATTATGAACATTTTTAAGCTTTTAGAAACACTAATTTCATTGAAAAACAAACCCGTGAACATGTTTCCGCACATTTCATCCTATTTTGAAATTTATGTACATTTTTGCATATTCAACAAAAATTCTTAAATCATTCCTTTTTTATAATCTTCCAAAAAAATGATAGCCAGATTTTTCCGGGTTGGGTGGCAGTATTTTGTACTGGTTTTGTGATCTATGTTTTCTTGGGTTTAACTGGAAGAAAAACAAAAATAAGCGAGACTGCAAGCCAACTCCAGCGATCGAGCGCTAGAGCTTGCTATTCTGTCGAGCACGCATAGCCATGTGCTGGTGTTTTGCGGTCTCTTCACCGTGTGGAATAGTTGCTCCATAAGGAAGGTATTTTCTATACTACTTGGAAAAAGAGTAGCGTACATTTTCTATTTGGCGGAACGCTTTGTTAAATAGCTTTCCCCCCTCTTACCATGTTTATTCATCTAGTTTTTTCGCCAGCAGTTTATTTGTCCGACCGTTTCCTTCGTATACATCTTTCATTTATTTTAGTCAATCAACTTAATTTACTACCTTTCTAAATCAGTTTTACTTAATTTACTTAATGAACTTCTCATCAAATTGTAAGATAAATCACAAGAAGGATGATAGCCATTTATTTACACAATCATATCAACATGGGTAGGTAAATCACAGACATTTATTTATAGAATATCAATATCCCGTTGCAACGCACGGGTATTGTTCTAGATCTAACTAGCGGTCGATGTGTCAAGTGGTTGGACAAAAGCACAAATCACACCTAGTTGTGTGTTTTGGGCCGCCCCGTTCAGGTTCCACATATCGGGGTTTTGGCAACCTTCTAGAAAGTTCATGAACAGTAAAAAGGTTGTCTGATTTTCCAGTTTTTTTTCGTTTTTTACTTTACTTTATTTTATTATATATTCTTTTAATAATTTGGTAATGTAAAAAATTTAAAACTTATATTTACGAGATAATAATTAATCATGTTTTGAATATTATGTTTGTGTTTTAAAGCTGCTTACACATTTCATAAATTATTTTAAATACCTTAAAAATTCATATTAGAAAAATAGTAATTAATTATGTTTTGAATATTATGTTTGTGTTTTAAAATTGCTTACATGTTTCATAATTTTTCAAAAAGCTTTAAAAATTCATATTTAGAAAAATATTCATAAATCTAAAAAACGTTTACAAGTTTTTTAAATCCTGAATAAAAACCAACTGAAAAACAAAAAATGCTTGAAAATCAAATCGCTTATCACAGAGCCATGGCAATGGGCCGGGGCAATAAGGGAGTGGCGCCGCGGGGAGCATGGCAATGCGAACTTGAGAGTTCATAAAATTAAAAAGGTTCATACAGATTGAAGAAAATTCGTGAATTTGAGAAAAATTTATGAAATTCAAAAAAGTTTGTGAAACTTCAAAGAAAAGCACACAAATTTGAGAAAAAGTTCTTCAATTATTCAAGAAGTTCATCGATTTCAAAGAAAAAGTTCATCAATTTTGAAAAACTAATCTTAAACTTGAGAAAAGGTTCATCGATATTTTTAAGTTCAAAAATTTGAGATAGTTCCTCCAATTTGAAAAATGTTTCTTGAATTTATAAAAGTTCATTTAATTTAAAATAGTTCATTGAATTTAAAAAAAGGTTCATCCACTTTGCGAAAAGTTCACATATGTTGAAAAACATTATTTTCAAAAACATTCAGGTAATTGAAGAAAGAGTTCACGCTTTTAACAAAGTTCACAGACCTAAAAAAAAAAAGAAAAACCGGCAAAAGCAAAAACCAAAAAAATCAATCCAGGGGACCACCCTTTTTTTCTCATTATATTTAGTATTGAAAGACGTATGCTGGCCACAAATGCCAAGGCCTCCAGTTAATTACCGCGGTGCATACGGACCATACAGGTCACGAGTTCGATTCTCGGGTGTCTCATTCTTTATACTACTTTTACCGAAGAAGTTAAAAGGATAACTATAGGCATTTTTTGAAACGGGCACATACCCCTCGTCATCGCTGGCCCGACCCATCTATCTTTTTCTTATCTAGATTTCAAAACGCAAAAATGCAAGGCTGCGGCGAGCCGAACCAGCAACGTCCTGGTTAGGACTACAACCAGTCGACCACCATGCCACCAGAACTAACATGATTAGCTACCTGTTCTCATTCTTTTCTTCTTCCGAATTTCTCTTTTTTTACTTTCCCCATTTTCCATTTTCCTTTTTCTTCTTCCTGGTACAATGAACTATCCCAAAATTCATGATTCTTATCGATGAACAGTTTTCCAACATGAATGAACTTTTTCGAATTTGATGATTTTTAAAAAAATTTGATGAACTTTTTTCAAATTCGATGAGCCTGTCTTCAGAATTGATGAAGTTTTATTCAAATTTGATCATATTTTTCCCCAAATTTGTGAACCTTTACCAAAATCAATGAACTTTTTTTCAACTTCGATGAACTTTTTTACAATTCAATGAACTCTTCTTCAAATTTGATGCTATTTTTTTTCCAAATTTTTGAACTTTTTCCAAAATCGATGAACTTTTTTTCAAAAGCATTGAACTTTGTCATTTTTACATTAACTGTGTGGAAGATCGATGATTTTTTTTAAGTTTGTCAACTTTTCTTCAAAAATGATGAACATTTTCAAATTCCTGACGTTTTAAAAATAAATCAGAGATCCAAGCTATTACTAGTCACCACTGTCCCCAGTAGCTCTGGTGGTTATTAAAGGTTGGCCAATGATGCAACCACCCGAGTTTGAATCCTAGAAAACAAACACCTTTTTGCCATTTTTTGGTGTTAGTTAAAGGTTGTTGCACTTAGCCTTCATGAGCCGGCCCAACAGGGCGCGGCAGTGTGCGCCGCGAAGCTGTTCGGGTGCCACAGGCATTGAACAGGAGCTCCCTATATCCGGTGCTTTAGGCGCTGTATAGGATTTTCCTCTATGGGCCTCTACGACTCGCCCATTGCGAGAGTAGTAGGTCGGTATCGCCTACAACTAGGTCAATCATGGGCCAAGCCCAGTTCTACACTATATGCAAATGGAAGTACAACCACAGTGGGTGTAGCCTCTATAAACTTTTGCTGTTTAATTTTTTAATATTTTCCTCTTATTCATATATGATCTGAAATATTTCACAAAAAATATATTTGTAGGACTATTTTTCGCTCAATGTTTAACGTGTGTTTAAGAAAATTTCAGATCATATATTTTCCCTACAAATATATATTTCACTACAAATATTTTCCATGAACGTCAAAAGATATTTTTAAACTTTTCTCGTTCATGGAAAATGTTTAACGCGTGTTTAAAAAAATTATTATGTATTATTAAATGTTCAAGGTGAATCTATTTTTTTTGTCTACATGCTGAATTTTCCCCACAATTATTTAGCATTTAGACAAAAAATGCACATAGTATAATCGAAAAATGGGAAAAAAAAGAAAAAAAGATCAGAAAGAAACCAATGGAAACCCAAGTGATGAAAACCGCTAAAGGAAAACACAGAAAAAGAAACACTCGCGCTAATCCTTCCCAGAACCAGGCAGAGAGGTTCCTAAAACCAATAAAACCAATCGCAACTATAGGTAGGACCTTCCTAAAACCGCTTGCTCACATATTTCGGGCCCGCAATAGGCGAGAACTAAAATTTGCATTATTTGACCCAAAACCGAGCATGAGAACTCTATCTCGCTCACAGCAGGACTATATACAGCTTCGCCAGAAGCTTTTCCTGCATGCTACATCACCAGACCGGTCCACCTTTTGCGTTCTTATGAAATTCTATTGTTTGTGGTAGTTTATTTGATTTTACTCTGCTTATCCTCTAGTTTATTTCAGTTCCAATTATGATGTATTCTATATTGTAAATACTTGAAATTATTTGCATAAAAATAAATTTTAATAAAATAAAGAAGAAGTCTTCATGTCCTGTTATCGAGGACCCAGTATAAAAATAATATGCCATCCGGAAGATTTAATAATACACACTTAAAAATCTCCAAAATCCGGAACTGATTGTTTCTTTGATTTTTTTTGTCTGTTTTTTTTCTGTTGAACAGATGTAAAAAAAAATAGTACACATTCGATATGTTTTCATATGTCAGGAATATACATCTTCAACATTTTAAATATTATTAACATGATTTGTGAACTTATTTTTGATCTCTACTTTTATCCATACACATTGTACATTTTTGGTATATATGTAATACATTCTTAATGCATGTGTTAGTATATTTTCAATACAAGATTAACAACTTTTGAATATATGGTCAATATTTTTCAATACACGGTGAGCATTTTTTTATACATGTTTCCATTATGTAAATACAAGGTCAACATTTTTCATACACATTGTATTTGTTATATATATGTATTCACAATATTTGAAAGTATAAACAAAAATAAAATAAAATAAAAAGGAGCAAAAAATGGAAAACAATGAGGCGATGCCGTGTGGCCTTCCCGCACTGAAGTGGCTCATTTACGGTGGATGGGGTCGATGGTTAGGGCTAGCATAGCTGCCTCCATGCACCCTGTCTGGGGTGCATGAGATGAGCATGGTTGATGGGTCTTTTATGCATCACATGAGCATAGTCAAGGTGAGCCCATGCACCCTACCAAACAAGAAAAAGTGGGTCGGATTAGGAACTTTTCCCCTCATGCACCCTCCATGCACCCTACCAAACACACCCTAAGATTTGTTGTTCGTCCTAGGCTGCTGCCCAGCCGGTGCAACTTTCTTAGCCGTTGCACTACCTAGGCCTTGTTTGCAGGCTGACTTTCGGCGTAGTTCACGTCCAATTTGGGGGCCGTCAGCCTGCAAGGATGAGAAGCCCATGGCTATGAAGCATGCTGGCGGAAGTCCATTAACATGTCTTCGGTGTGTCTTCTGCTGATCGACGCGAAGGGAGCTCATAAACTGGGCCTTTAGCGCCGCTAACAGCTACTGGCCTCTCCAGGATTCGAACTCGATCCGTTTGCCTTAACATACAAGCACGCATAACCAGTATAACTATTCGACTGTAGTGAAAGAAAAAAGTGTCAATAATATAAGGGCACGCGGCTGCGTTATTTATTGCATGTGTACGGTATCACTTAGTTTTCTGAATTATTAAAAATAAACGGTGAACTTGAATAAGTTCATCATTTTTTAAGAAAAGTTCACAAATTCGGAAAAAGTTCATCGAATTTGAAAAATAGTTCATCAGATTTGTAAAAAAGTTCACTGAATTTGAAAAAGAGTTCATGGATTTTCAAAAGGGGTTCACGAATTTGAAAAGGTACAATTAGTTTGAAAAAAGTTAACCAATCATGAAAAAATTTCATCAAAGATGAAAAAATTCATCGATTTTTAAAAAACTGTTCATCAATTTTGGAAAAAAGTTCACATAAAATCAAAAGGTTCTTCAAATTTGACAAAACAAACACAAAAAACTTTCAAAAGATCATCGCTTTTTGAAAATAAATGCTCGTGCTTTCGAAAAAGAAAAGTAAGAAAAAATAAAGGTAAAGAAATTAAAAGAGAAATAAAAAACCATCACAAAAAGAGGTCCAGAAAACCCCCCGGAAAAAACCGGCTGGTAGCTTCGAAAAACCAAGGTTCCGTGAACTAGAGACAGAATAAGTAGAAAACCGAAATAAGTAGTCACAAGCATGAAAGAAGTCCTGGTGGTTAGTGGGTTTGTCTACCAAGGGAGAGGTCTCGTGTTGGAATCTGGTGCTCGCACTCTTTTTTGGAATTTAACAGAAAAAAAGTTAAATGGGCTGGGCCATGTCGCATCGCTGGAAGGAGGCAGGGTGTGTGCCCGATTGCGCCGACACCTATAACAGGCGCAACAGGCGCCGTATAGGAAATGCCCGACGCGAAGGCGGCCAAAGACTATAAAATACTTCCTCCGTTCTTCAATATAAGTCTTTTTAGACATTTCAAATAAAATGCAATATACGAATGTATGTAGACATATTTTAGAGTGTAGATTCACTCATTTTGCTCCTTATGTAATCAGTTGATGAAATCTCTAGAAAGTCTTACATTTGGGAACGGAAGGAGTAGACGTGACCGCATGCGGCATGCATGTGATGAACATACTTACATACAC
This sequence comes from Secale cereale, assembly GCA_902687465.1. Taxonomy (NCBI): domain Eukaryota; kingdom Viridiplantae; phylum Streptophyta; class Magnoliopsida; order Poales; family Poaceae; genus Secale; species Secale cereale. Next base: position 710,590,173 of record LR738712.1, read on the forward strand.
TAATCCCCTAATGAAAGAAGAAGAACAACGACACCTCTTGCAGCATGATTCGTGCCCCAGTCGCTATGCCTACTTGCTGCTAGTATATACGGCGGCCCCAAAGTGCACTCCAGAGCCCCGGCCGGCCGGCCAATGTCAGTACATATGCAACTTGAGTGGTGGTACATTAGTAAAGCAACTTTACCCACTGCTACGATAATTTTTACACGAGTTTTCCTACATCTAGGAAGAATTACGTGATGAGGAGAGTTACGGGATGACTTGGCAGAGTTTAATTGGGCTTCAGTTGGGACACGGGCCCCACCCTGAAATTAGGAGGGGGGGTGGTCATGTAAAAGTACTCACTCCATCGCATAATATAAGAGCATTTTTACACTAGCGTATTATAAAAAACGCTCTTATATTATAGAACGTAGGGAATACTTTCATAAGCCTGTGTAACAAGTGTACGTAGGTGTAGCATTTTCATTTTTACACATGGTGAATCTTGCGTCCACGCCGGTGAAGAAAGGCGGCTGCTGCGCCCACCAATCGCACGCCAAAGGTTGATGCTCTCTAGCTACCTCTCCTTACCCAGGAATAATAACATCCTTACGTGTGTAGATTTTCTCTCATATTGATTTCATATAATACTATAGTGGAATAGAACACAAGGATCGAAACTACTTGCTTCTAGCATGGAGCCCTACTTCCTAAGACTAGCCACAATGGGTAGTAACATAGAGTAGTAACATGACTCATGTTACTACTCTATGTTACTATCTCTGTAGTGGGCAGTAACATATGTGTGGTAACATGCAATACTTCATTTATTAGACTATAGACTCATCTTGTCTTGATATGTGTGATGTTACTCATACTACTAGTACTACCTCCGTCTAGGTGAATAAGTCATTCGCGTAGTTCTAGGTCGACGATTTAACTATCTAAATATGTATTATATGTGACAAAAATATATATTTAGAAACTACATCCGTGTAGAAATCTAGTGATATACTTTTCATGACATATAACATATATTTAATTTCTCAAATCGATGACCTAGAACTACGCGAATGACTTACTCACCTAGACGGAGGTAGTAACTAGCTATGTTACCACAATGCTCTCTTTCTTCATTTATTGTCCGCCACATCATCTATATTATCTAGATATGTGTGATGTTACTACCTATGTTACTCCCACTATGGGTAGTCTAATACCATCTACCGAAAGATGAGAGAGGAGAGAGAGGAAGCTGAATGGCAAGAGGTGAGAAGGTCCAATCAAGCCAAGGCCTGGAAAAAAGTTAAAAAGGTATACTCACTTGGAAGTTCGAAAGGCGCAAAGTGCTGAGGATGAACCGATCATTGTATGCACTTTGGGTGCTGGGAAGCAATAAACTTCTGAAAGATACTCCCTCCGTCCCATAATATAAGAGCGTTTTTTACACTAATGTAGTGTAAAAAACGCTCTTATATTATGGGACGGAGGGAGTATTTCTGAAGCATGATACTACAAGATATTTCTGAAACCTAGGACGGCAGACCGTGGAACTCAACTGAAAGAGACGCTACCTAGCTAGCATGTAAGAGACACAGATTGATATGCGCACCAGACATTAATATTGTTAATCATCACAGGGAAGCCACCGGTCTCATACATAACTTGACACTTGATTATATTGCCATGATCATGAGGAAGTTGTACAAGACCCAACACATGCATGTGCTTTGCTACTGCGCTAAGTGTGTACATATCACTGTGTCTTGTAGCAGTCACTGTCAATTACATGTTTGTCTCCCATGCATAACTATGTCTATATGATTGATGTTCATGCAAGCATAAGTGAACACACTACAAGACCAACCTGCAGATATGTACCAGGTACCTCTAACTTGCACATGGCGTTGTAGCTCCTCCAATATTGTGTGCTGTATACTATTGGCATCCGTTTATTGCAGACTATATATATAGTGCAGTACCAAGCCATTGATCTAGGGTTCAC
>LR738712.1:710597736-710628748 GCA_902687465.1 Secale cereale
CCCCCTATGATGGAGTACTATTTATGTCTTTGGTTCAAAGAAACGGAGCAAACACAAATGCAGGTCATTTTCTTGATCCCAGTTCCAAGGAAAAACACAGAAATTTTAACTTCCACTTGGACCTTTTTTCAAATCCCTATGCACAAAGAACAGAGACTAAGACTCTTAATGTGGAACTTTGATTTGACCATGTTTATTAAGATTTTTGTGTTTTCTCAATTTCTGTGAACCAAACACCCAAGTTGATAGAATTTCTCTGTTAACTAATCCTCTGTTTTGCACATACATTCGTATCATGTTCATGTTTTTCTTTCTATTTCTATGTTCTTACAGCCTCGCTAGCCAAAGAAGCCCTAAGGGCAACATCCATAGCAATTATCTCTGAATAATGCATCACCTAGGCCATAGCGCCTCTTAGCTTCACAACGAATCTACCAATTTCACAACCAATAGAAAGGAATGGCAACCCAAGCCATCTTGTGAGGTGAGCCATTAAATGTTGACAGCCGTGATCTAGGATCGTCATTACAAACTCTGATTTCAAGTTGTCCATACGAAGACGAAACCATAGTCGGAAGAGATACTCGATCCCAAAAACAGTTGCTCGACACAAACAACGAGGCGAGGGTCTTAAACATCGGTATATCGCTCCCTGCTCCACCAAAGCTGGCCCATAGGTTTTCACCCATAAGATGGAACACAACGGTACGCATGGTCTATCAAACTATGTCATGGTATCCTTAAACATGGATTTTCCTTTGAGAAAACAACTTATGTGGGTTGGCCTCTTTTTTTGTATTTACAGGTTTTTTAAATCTATTTTTTGTATCATAGTTAGGGAGTGACTATGATTCCCCTTGACTGAAAATATAGTTAGTCACTCCTTGCCAGATTATAGTGAATACTATTTTTTTATAGTCTTGACTAAGTTTATAGGAAAAAACATTTACAATTGCAAATATTTATCATATGAAAAAACATTTCGTGATGAATGCACATCATGACTTCTTTTTAAGTTATATGTGGTTCGGAATTCACACACACACACGCACGCACGCACGCACACTGGATATATCTATCTAATATAAATAAATAAATATATATATATATATATATATATATATGTACCCTAATCAACAAGGATAAATAAGAAATGACACTAGATTATGTTCATATTCCATAGCAGATAACTTGGGAGCGAATCTATCCTGCAGTGCTTTACGTACGTGCGATGTAACTCCTGCTTCTGTCGTTCGATCAGTATTGCTGGATTGGATAAAATTCCTCCATATCTATCTCCAAGTGAGACGAGACATATCTCCATTTTCACCGGAGCGCATCGATACGGTGAGTGAGGGAGGGAGGGAGGGGGGAGCCGCGCCGAGAGATCTCCGCCCGCGTGTGTGGCAGGAACCGAGCTCCAACCGGAGGTATATATCCCTCTTGCTTTCCGGCGACAGTACGACACCGCGCACGTCGTTTCACAGCTCCCATCCTGCAGCCCGATCACATGCATGGCTGGCCTGATCATCCCAAAAGGTCTCGGCGTTACGTGTCGCCGCGCCGTGCTCGGGCGCCGGAGGACACGTATCGGCGGCGAGCCCGGCGGTCCGTCTTGTCGCCGGAAAGACAGGCCTGGCCCGGCCGGTCATATCCGCACATATGCACGCACAAAAATACGTGGCTGCGCATCGGGCATTGGCTGCGCACAAAAATACGTATGGTGGTTGCCTCTGATTCGTAGAGAAAAGTCAGAACAATACCATCCGACTCAGCGAATCTCACTGTCTGTCTAGCTAGGACACTGGTTCTAGACGATCGAGCGGGACACATCCATGCTTGCATGCGGCTTAAATGCTGCGTCGTGCATGCGCACCGTGGATAAAAATGCAAGAAAGGGTTCAACGTTTGTAGAAAAAAGTTTCACGTTTAAGAGCAACTTCAAAGGGCTGACCCATTAACATCCGCCTGCGTCCGTTTGCATCGGCGCGAATAAAAGGGACGACCCAACGCGCCGACCCAAACCCAAATCACGTCCGCGTCGCGTTCGCGCCGACGCATTTGCGGCCCAAATTTGCGCCTCAAATGCGTCGGCGCGGACGCCGAACGGACGCTTCACGCGCCTTCTCGCTATCCGCCGCGTCCCCACATGGCCGCCGTCCAACTACCCGCTGCCCACGCGGTCATCTTAATTTATGACGACGGGCCCACGCATCAGCGACGGCGCTCGTCCTTTTTTAAGCCGACCGTGCGGCGGAGCCGTCCTCATCCAAACTCGCCGTCCACATCTGCCATCCTTTGCTCCCTCATCGCCGGCAAACCCTAGCCACCACAACCACAGCGAGATGGGCCTCTTCTCCTGCGCCAGCGGCAGCAAGGCCAAGGGCAAGTCCCCCGCCACCCCTTTCCCCTCAGAGTTCGTCCCACCTTCGCCGGCGGCGGCGCCTCGCCGGATGAGGCAGCGCGTGAACGTGCCAGTGCACCAGGCGGAGTGGCACTGGCAGCACCGCCAGCCTCTGCCGTATCCTGACGTGACGCTGCCGCACGACTGGCATCTGGATCCAGATAGGATCCTAGTGCCGGCGACGCCGGGGTCGGCTCGTGCTCACGCGCTCTGGAACTCGTCGTTCGCCTGGGCCGGGCCGGCGCCGACGCTCATCGACCTCACGTACCCCGAGGATGACGCCGACGACGCCTAGGGCAGCGCGGCGCCTCGTACTTTAGGCTGTTTTTTTAAATGCTAATGTGGACGCGTGGACTCTCGCCGGCCTTCGTGGCCAGCTTTAATGTTTAATTAATGATGTTTCTCTTTTTTTAATATGCATCCGTGTATTTTTTTTCGCCGGCAAAATAGATTCAGGTCAGCGTTGGGCGCACGCGCCGACCCAAATACGGAAGCGGGCATCCGTGTCCGTCTGGCCGACCCAAACGGACAAAAAGCGGACGAAATCGCCGTCCATTTGGGTCGGCCCGTTGGAGTTGCTCTAAATCATCACTAGGATCATGTGTAGTATTGTGAAACGCGGACATCTGAATGGCAGACGGCCTGCCCTTTCCTTACAAAAGCTCACTTAGGGAAGGGGGACACCAGAAAATATATATGGTATGTGGTGCATTTCATTGTCATGCTTCTCCGTATACATGCAAGGTTAGGGCATCTCCAACACTGACCCCAAACCCCACGCATCCATTTGGACCGTACGGTTTCTGACGTGTTCTGCCATTTAACGCGGTTTGCATCCGTCCATGGACCGGTCCAAACGTCTGTTTTCTCGCAAACCGGGGGATGGGGGTGGAGGTGGGAGCGGGGGCTTTGCAGGTGTACGGACTATCTGCTATGCACGCGTCTGACACCCCAGACGCACCAAAACCCTCCATGCCTCTCCCGCGCTTTCTCTCCAAAGGATGAGCCGCTTCCCACATCGCATTCATGTCAGCCCAATGCCGCAGCGGCCGACATTGATGTGCAATGATGTGACAAGACATGAGGGGGCAATGACCGGTGCGACCATGCGGGCATCACCGCTTCAATTCGTACACGTCCGAAGAAACCAACTCCGACCGCCGCACCGCATTGAAGGGGAATGATCATCCGTTCGCCTGGCATGACCACACCTATATAATTTGTGCTCCGGCGATGTCGTATCCTCACCTCCACGCTCAGCCGCTTCTCCTTCTCCTCCTCCTCCTCTTCCCATCCACACACACCATGCCCAAGTCGTGGTTCTTCAAGCCGGTAGGCAGCGGCTCCGGATCTTGGCATGTTTGGTAAAATCCTTGCTCCGGCGATGTCCACATCCACACACTGCCAATGCCGACAGGGCCAAGGCAGCTGATAGGGTACACGACCGGGTCGGCATTGGCCGCGGTGGTCCTCGGCACGGAGCAAAAGGAAGCAAAATGACTTCTCGGTGAGCGTCAGGCAACGACCAGGAAAGGCTGCCGCGGCCCCACGCCTTTCCGCCGTTGGAAGAACGACGATGATGGCGACACGAACGGTGACGACGGTGCAGCCGGCCAGGGCGGCATGTGTACGAGGTCATCGTCCGCTACAGGATAGCCTCCTAGTTTAAAAAAGTTAAACGGTCAAATTATCATCCGTTTTATGTAAATCATCTCCGAACTATGCTGAAATCCATCGTGTTTGATATTTTTTTTCCAGTTTATTCACCTTTGTTTTGAAATGTATGTGGGTATAGTTGGATGGTTGGTGCCCACATCACTGTTTGCGGATGGACGGATACGGTGTCCGATTTAGGGGTCATCGTTGAAGATGCCTTAAGGTTATCGCAAGTAGTGCCAATAATGGTGGACTGTCTGCTGTGGCTAAGAGAGAAGATCCTGCCAATTCGCTTCCCTTTGGGTTCTTATTGCCAGCGAGAATGTTTTGTCCTTTCAAGGGCTGATTTGTATGTGATACCTAAGTCAAGTTGGTGTTTCTGTAAAGTGCAAGCCCACATAAAAGTGTGACTAATTCTTAGCATTAGCCAGCGGGGCATTAAATTGAACTCACAATCTAAAGGTATCAATAAGGGCATATAGTATATATTTAACGACTTTCTAGATAGGTGCAACTTGCAAAAAGGAAAAAAAATCCCACCTTTCGAAGACTGGTCGTAATGGTAGTATTATAGTTAGTATCATGCATGCCAACTAGACAATTTTGATGAGATGTCATATAATTAAATGAAGAAATAGATGGTTGAGTATCATATCATGATACCGTATTATAATAAATGCAATAGTAGTATGTGTCATGCATGACAATAAATAGAGTACTACTACTTGATACTAACATATAATACTATGCATTAATGAGGTAGCATCATACGCTAATATCATATGCATGATACTAGTATATGATACTCCCCATTACAACCAGCCGAAAAGTTTTATTTTTCAAAAAATAAAGTTGTACTTTTTGAAAATCGTGACTTGGAATTAGGAAAAGCATTAAAATTACCCTAGTCATATGGCGTGGACATTTGGCCTGCTTTCTTGGAAGCAGGATGCTCTGACATACTGCCCCTGACATGGGGCCACTGACGTGGGGGCCCGGTCCACATGCCAGTGTGCCAACGGCGCGCATCAGGGCAGCCGCGTCCGGTGTCTTGCGGCGTGACACACTTCACACCGCGCAATCAACTGTTGTGGTGCAACGCATGCAAGGCGCAGATGATAAAACGACGATCGTTGGCTAATGTGTGTGTGGCGACGAGTGCGTGTTGCGCCCACTGCCCACTGCCAGTCGCGCGCCCTAGTGATGCCCTAAAATTAAATATTGAAACTAGTGCCAAATTTGTGCACAAGGCTACTGCTGGACTTGAGTATAATAGGAAGGGTTAGGTGTTGGAGTCGAAGAAATATGTAACCTGGCCAAATATATAAAGGCACTGCAAAGTATTGAAAATAGACTAAACAAACTGATAGGCTAGACCGGTGATCGGGCTCATGGACTTTGTCCATAAGCATGCCCATGGAATGTAGGCGTTGATCGCTAGACATCGTTAATAAATATTGTTCCTCATCTACATTCCGCAATGGTCTAATGACATATAAATACTAATATTAAATACTATAATTTACGTGCTAATATTATCATGTTACATTATATACTAATATGCTAGAGCATGCAATAGAGGATGATTTAAGTAAGCCATCTCGCGTTGCCAACTGAGGGAGGACGTATGCTGCGGCTTTAGCTGCTTTGTCCATGCACAGCGTGGAAAGATGCACGTGAGGAAAGCAATCGTCTAGGCACCAGCTCCACAAGCTGTCTCGTACTCCCCCCTGCCGGCGCCACTGGTTACGTAGGCGAGGTTGCACCGGCGCCCGCAGCCTCGCGCCCCGGCCACGAGGCGCCGGGACCAGCGTCGTCGTCGTGGCCACGAGGGGGCTTTCTCTCCGGGGAGATTCCGGCAGCTTTTTCTCCAAGGCGGATAAAAAAAGGAGCTTTGATTGGCTCGAGCTTGCGCGGATCAAAATGCTACACATTATTGGACAAGGACGCCAGCGTGATCACAGAGAATCGGATTGCATTTGCATGGCCACCTTTTCCTCTCCCGCGCGCTACCTAGAATCACGCTAGAGGAGCTACGGTCGCCCATAATGATATGACCAAGGGAGCTGATGACTAGACATGGAACAAAAGAGAAATAAATAGCTAGCCCTAGGCCCTAGCTTTCACCATCGATCCATAATATCATTGGACACTCTCTAGAGTTCTCTCCATGTTCTGGCTTTTTTGGTGAAAACTAGTATTACCTATTCAACAGTCCATAAGAGCACGGTTAATAGTATAGCAAACTGCTGGCTATATAATGCCATGTCATATATAGTCACCCATACAATAAGGTTAGCTATAAGGTTGGCTATAAAAGTAATACTTTTTCTCACATTCTCTCTATCTTTCTTTATATTTATTATATCTACCTAGAAGTCCGCATATAGGTAGGCTCTTGCATAAGGCTAGTCATAGTGGGGAGTAACTTATACTATGACATTAATCTAAGTTACTATCTTTATAGTACAAAGTAACATAATAGTAGTGTCATAGGTGGCTTCATTTGGTAGCTTGTAGACTCATCTTGTCTTGAAAAACGCTATGTTACAGTAACATATTATGTTACCACTTTTCATTAACTACTTGTCACATAAGCAAAAATTTCTCGAAGTGCGCTATGTTACTATCTAAGTTTCCCCCACTATGACTAGCCTAAGAGTCCACTCCCCTCATTTTTCATGTCTCTCACCTCCACATATGCAAAATTTTCATGTAAGCAGGCTGTAAGCCTGCTTTTGTACTTGCTCTAATACGAAACCCTTTGCATTGGTCAAGTGTGCTACTACCTCCGTCCCGGTTTATTGGTCCCCATTGTATTCCGTGCTAAATTTTGACTATAAATTTAGCCAACAAAATATTCATGCATGTCAATAAAAAATATATCATTAGATTCGTATTTGAATATATTTTTCAGTGATATAATTTTTTCTGACATGCATGAACATTTTGTTAGTTAAGTTTATAGTCAAATTTTGGCACGGAATACAATAGGACCAATAAACCAAGACGAAGGTAGTACTGTCTAAACCTCTCTCGCTTTAGTCGTTAATAGGCATACATTAATGAATGTATGTTGTCACTTTCTCAAAAATATCTGCATTTGCTTGCACATCGCAAGCTGCGGTCCTTCAACATAAATGCCAATATGGAAGTTGAGTCGAGCTATATGAGAACTGGAGATTGAGGGGGCACAATCAGTTCTGGCTAAGACCCGCTATCGGAAGGAAGAACCTCTACGAAGCGCAAATTCTATGTAATCACGGGGTCCTATTTGGTTATCTCATTTTTCTAGCAGTTGCTTTAAAATTCTCAGTGTTGTGCTTCGAGCTCTTTCCAAACATGATACTCCCTCCATTTACTTATACAAGGCCACTATGAAATATTACATTTTGCATCTATACAAGGCCACTAACAGTAATTGAGGCAAAAAATAATGATGTTTTCTCGTTGTTTAATACTTGCATGCATGCAGTCATAATGACACTTAGATACTTCCTCCACTTAGCTTTCTTGCATGCATGTGGTGTTTTAATGATCCCAGTAAATGAAAAGAAAAGCTATGCTGCAAGACATGTACTCCCTTCATTTTTGTATACAAGGCCACTATGAAAAATACATTTTGCATCTATACAAGGCCACCAACAATAATCGAGACAAATATTAATGATGTTTCGTCATACTAGTAACCCATGACTTAACTACTAGCATGCGTGTAGTGAATGATAATGACATACTAACCTACTTCCTCTCTCATGGCCACTCAGTTTCCTCTAATGTGCATGCACCCTATTAATTAACCCTATAAACGAGAAAACAAATTGCCTTGTAAAGCAAACTTTAATTTTTGTCTTGGTACCTGTAATTTGAGTTTGTGGCCTTGTATATTAAAATGGAGGGAGTATTAAATTTTATCTTGATACCAGTAATTTGTGGCCTTGTATATAAAATGGAGGGAGTATTGACCAACATCGACCATATCAAATTTCTGACTCCGGATCTTCACCCCGCCCCTCCACCCAAACCTCATGATCCCTGAACCAATTGGCTCACTGGATCCTTACATAGTTCTTACTACAACATGTGAGGGCTCGGGAGCTTCTAGACCGCGGGTGCAACTATTTGGAGATGGTCATACAAACTTTGTTCAACCAATTTGGTTGACGGTTTAATAATAGCATTAGTAATGCATAAGTGATGTATGTAAGCTCTACTGCTTGTTGCCGTATCTTTTTTACCTTCTCGTAATGCACTTTAAAATGTTGCAATAAAATAGTTGTGTGCATCAATTGATGCAATGGATGGGGTTACAACACTTATGACATCGGGAAGATCACTATCATGACCTCGTGGTTTTGGGCCGAAAGGTTTTCCGCGTGAAGATTCGGTGGCGATCATTGATATTGATTTTATTCTCTATTTTATGTTGATATCTATTATTTTCTCACGGATGGAGTACTCAAGTTTTTAGCATTCAATTTTCCCGCGTGATCCACGCTTCTTGTTGGCTCTTATGGCCAGTGATGAGTTCAAACTATTTCTGAGCACCCGTGCGTAAACAAGGTTTAGGGCTACAAAGGGGTGATCGTAAAATAGTTTGAACTCAATTCGATCAAACATTTAATCCGTTATATTTCCTACTATGGCATGCCTTAGTGAAGGAAAATTAATATGAACAAATAATTAATGGCTGGTTTTCACAGTTTGAGATCAACCCTTTTTTGAACAACCCCTGTAAGGTGTCAATCCTAATATTAGGAACACATTGTTGGCAATGCAAGTATATTGACAGTATTTAGTTGGCTCAAAGGAATTAGACTAAGCAAAAGTTCCATAGCATTTCAAACATTTCAAAATTCAGATCTACCACGTTGTAATTGTACGCACATTCATTTGAAATTTCGACCATACAATCAAACATTGTGTTGCAGCTTCCCAGATGACAAGGGAAGGGCACTTGGATCGAGTCAGATCTAAATCCTTCAAACCGTTGGACAGGGGGATATTACCATGAGAATCAGGTTGCATTTGCACGGTCACCAACAGCAGGATCTTTTCCAGCGGCCAGGAGGGATCTGTATCGTCATTGCGTTTGCATGGACTGCAGCGGCCGGGAGGATCTTTATCTGTGCATACGCGTGGCACTGAGGATATCTTTTTCTCCCTGTAGGATAACGCCGGCCAATTTGCATGCAACTTGATGTACTGTTCTTTCAACGGAAATACTCCTGTGTGTGGAGGCGGAACTTCGAGAATGAAGCGATGTGCAGACGTTTCCATGTCATTGCCACCATGATTCTCATGTCCCTCTCCCCCACGCCCAGCGATGGCGTAGCGCGAATTTCACATATTGTAATGCTAGCTTTAAACCTGTCTGTCCTAGATTATTTTTCTGTGCTTCATGGATTGCTGCTAACATTTTTTGAACCATTCCCCTAAAAAAAATGTTTTTGGACCATGACAGCCACATCTCGCTTTACTTAGATTTAGAAGAAACAAAATGTAGAGTATCAAAGTGCAAACTTATACAGCGCAGTCCGCATCTAAGTACAGCGAGATGTGGCTGTCATGGTCTAAAAATAATTTCCACAAAAGCGATTTTTTTGGGGTCAAGCTAAAGAGGCTTAGGACGAGAATAAAAACAACTATCTGGTTGTCAGGTGGTTAACATCGCAGTCCGCATCGCCCCCGCATTGTCTCCTTCCCCCGCCGGCCGCTCCTCCATGCGGGCGGCGGTGGGTGCTAGTGCCTGCGCCGCCGGCCCGCACGCGCACTCCGGAATCGGAGGCGAGCGCCGCGCGCTGCAGGAGGCAGCGTGCACGGGAGAGGGAAGCGACAGAGCAGTCCGTGCGCCGCCGCCGCGGGATGGAGGCAGACCCTGACGAGGACGCGCGGCTCCTCGCGTGGGTCTACCGCCGGTCCCTCACGGCGGCAGAGACGGACGCTCCCCGCCTCCGACGGAAGAACTCCAATGTGCTCCGACTTGCTATTGAGAAGTCGGAGCGCTAAGCGAAGGAGGCAGCGGTGGAGAAGGCTCGGTCTCCAGGTTGAAGTGGGAGCAGGACAAGGCGGTCCGTCGAATGAAGGGGCTCATCGTCCTCTCCGACTCCGACTCTGATGATGGCGACCGCGGCAGCTGCACCTCCTCATCGGACGACCAAGACCCTCCAATAGCGACGGACGCCTACAGCTGCGCCGGCGACCGGAAGGGCAAAGGCCCGGCGAGGAAGTGGTGAAGCTCCGCCGGCTCCGTATTTAATTTCAAGTTCTTAGTAATCTCGTTTAAACTTGTCCGTCGTTTATGTGCATTATGTGAACTTTGGCGGTCTTTTGGAGATCTGTTGGTGATCTTTTGGTGATCGGAATGTGCATTTCTATGTCCGATTCTATGTATGTTTGATGATCTACGTAGTTTAGTTCCATGTTGCATGGTTTAGTGTGGATGTAGGGTACCGGATATGAGATACACGGATGTGGACGACATGATTTAAGGAGTGCCCGATCAGTGCCAGCGGATGCGTTTGAGGGCCTGGATTTTTCTATTGCGACTGTAGATGCTCTAATGTTATCATTCTTTGAAGAGCCTATAGAGGCATGGAAAAGAATAGACTATTACAAATTCAATTTTTTTTACCAAACTGATGAAGACAATCTAAATCGGCTAGCTAAGTGGAGTACTATATGTAGGCCGAAGAAAGGTCAAGGTGGACCGGGGGCTGAGAACCTAGACATCAAGAATAAATGCCTGTGGGGAAAATGGTTGTTCAATCTAGTAAATGGGAATATGGTGTCACTTTTCTTATGATATGACATGAAGATAACTGCCCTACATTTTACCAAAACTAATTTCTGCATGAAAATTGTGTGTTCCTTGTTATTGATTTACTTACCGTCTATTGATATCCAAAATTGCTCTCTGATGGGGTACTCAAATTTTGAGCATCCAGTTTTTCCATGTGATTTGTGCCTCATGGGGCTCCAATAGCCAGCGACGAGATTCTTAGCCACTCCCCGTGATTCTTCTCTGAAACCACCCAAAGTATACAATGGAGAGGAGTACTAAATACTCCCTCCGCTCCTAAATATTTGTCTTTCTAAAGATTTCAACAAGTGACTACATACAGCAAAATGAGTGAATCTACACTCTAAAATATGTCTACATACATCCGTATGTTATAGTAGTTCATTTAAAATGTCTAGAAAGACAAATATTTAGGAACGAGCGGAGTAATTGTGTGGCATGTTTTTGCTGAAAGATATGGTATTTATACATTGAACATGCCGTTGTTGGCTTATACATGTAGAGTTATTGAGACGACAACCTTTTCTTATCATCTCCACATCATCTAAATATTAGTTTATTTTGTTCGATTCACATGTTTCATGAAATACTCCCTTTCTGTAACAAGTAACATATATTTGAGTCAAGGCGTCAATCTCACTTTTTAGAAACACTTTGTTGTCAGTGAAAGGATACCGACTATATTATTGGTTGGCCTAGAGGAAGAGTAAATAGTAAAAAAAACTACCACAATTCAGATTAGGGTTTCAGAATATCTACCACTTTATTTTGATTGACAAATAACTACCACTTTGGGTCTATTTTTGTGTAGAGAAAACACTAGTTACCGCTTTGGCCGGAACTGATCCTGTTTATGACATGTTGGGCCCGCCCATTAGGTCCATGTGGCACCACTACACGCCCAAACGGAGTTGACCTTGTGGTGTCACATGGACCTGATGGGTGCAGTCGTGGTCCAGAAAAATGAGTGAAGGGGGCCAAGTGTTCTTAATCCTTGTTGGGGAGGGCCAGCCCACTAAATTACACCATTTTAGATCCTTATAATCACCTATTCACATGCATATTAGGCCTAATTTAGTGTTGTTAGGGGGCCAAGTGTTCTTAATCCTTGTTGGGGAGGGCCAGCCCACTAAATTACACGATTTTAGCTCCTAATAATCACCTATTCACATGCATATTAGGCCTAATTTAGTGTTGTAGGGGGGCGGGGGGCGAAATGTCATAATCGGGAACAATTTCGGCCAAAAGTGGTAACTAGTGTTTTCTGATGGAAAAAAAAAGACTCAAAGTGGAAGGTAGCTGTTATCTGTCACGTTGTTTTTAGAAGCCGATCCCGAATTATAGTAGTTTTTGCTATTTACTTCTGGATGAAATTAAACAACGTGAAAAATCATGTACTAGCATTTTAGGCATTCCAAAAGTTAAATACATTGTTTGAAGTCTTGCCGCTCGAATAGAACATTGTGTGACTGGTTTTTAAATTTAAATCAACTTTCCGAGATGACAAAGAAAGGGCACTTGCTAGGATCGAGTGGATCTCAATCCATCACGCCGTTGGACAAGGAGACGTTACAATGAGAATCAGATTGTATTTGCACGGCCTCCAACGGGCATGATCTTTTCCTGCGTTTGCACGGCCTCCAGCGGCCGGAGAGGATCTTTATCTCTGCATATGCATGGCCACCAAGTAGCATGTAGATATCTTTTTCTCCCGGGAAGATAACCGGCGCCACTTTGCTTGCAAGTTGCACAGCCCTTTCAACGGAAGTTCTTTCGTGTGTGGAGACAGAACTCCGACAAGGTCACAAAGATAACGCTCGGGCACGTGCAAGCTGCAGGCACTTGACGGCGGACATCGGAATGAGGCGAATGTGCACACGCTTCCGATCCTCCTTCTTTTCTTCCACTTCTCACACTTCACAGCGGACGGTGTAGGACGTGAATTTTACCTGTTATTGCAACCAACAATAAGTGTCATATGTTAGTACGATGCATATGATACTAGTGTATGATAATGCCTCTACAATGCATAATATCATAACTTGGTATCATATAGTGACCTTATTTATTGCCATGCGTCGTATACTAGTACCATCATTTAATATGATATGTATCATAGTATCATGATATTTAATCATCTCTTTCCTTATTTAATTGTGCGCCACCTAGCAAAAATATATAGTTGGCATTCATGCATGATAGAGTACTATCTGTGATACTCTTATCGTGACCGGCCTAAATGTCCTCCCAAATTATTTGTTACAACCTAACTAATTGGTTGCTGTTACTTTTTTTTTGGACAATGACAGTCATGTCTCACTATATGTAGATTTAGGATTTTCTTTTTATAAAGCATTAGCATGGAGCTCATTTTGCCATTATTCAAGCAGTTGGCTGGCCTAATAATTAATTTTCGTAAACGAGAAATTCTATGATTGGTCAAATGGAACAGGTTGAGGAATAATATGAACAACTATATGGTTGTGATGTTGAATCTGTACCTTTTCGGTAGCTTGGCATCCCCATTTAGCTCATAAAAAGGTTAAAATTACCAGAATTTTCGCTTCATTGGATCCTCGTAAGAAAATTCTACCACATAAAGTAGGACTATGTTACAGTTATAGATTACTGGATCAATAATGCTAGACCTACAAAGATTCTACAAACATTTACCTAAACTAATCCCCCCCCCCCCCATCGTGAATTTAACTGGGGTGGGCCACTTCATACCTCAATTACAAATCATAATCCTATACATTAGCGTGCTTGTAAAATTTGTAAATAATATTCTATAGATGTACCATCACTCTTACCGGATTACCATGAGATACAGCCCACAACGGAAGTAGAGTCGATGCAGCGTGTTGGGCCCTAGGACAGTTGCAGATGTACATCATTCTCCTCCTCTGTAACTGGGTCAACATGATATTTTGTTTAACAAAGTGAGAATTTGGAGAATCTCATTGGAGCCGTACATGGTTCTTACAGTATGTGAAGACTTGGGAGCTTCTAGACTCGTTGCAACTATTTGAAGATGGCCGCACCAACTTTATTCACCGATTTAAATGGTGGTTTAACAAAAGGATTAGTAATGCATAGGTGCTTTATGTAAGCTTTATGGTTGTTTATGTGTCCTTTTTTTTTACCGTTTGATAATGCATTTAAAAATGTTGCAATAAAATGGTTGTGTGATCAGTCAATGTAAAGGTTGGGGGGTACAATGTCCCTTTTCCAAACAAAAGAAGATCACGTGAGATGAGTTTCTATGACTCAAATGCAAATTCCTCGTGTTTGCAACACTTCTTATGGCACCGGTAAGATTTGTTTTCAAAAAGGAGGCAACTTTTTTTAACCGAAACGATTATTTAAGAAGCGATTTCCCTAGTTACTTAATGGAAACCAGGTGAAACCCGATGCCGAAAGACCACATGCGTACCACTCACAAAGCATGAAACCCCACGACCGCACAATCCACCCAACAAACACTCCCCTTTACATCGCAAAGGAGGCATCATGAAGATCACCATCATGACCTCGTGGTTCTTTGCCGAAAGGTTTTCCGACGTGAAGATTCGGCAGCGACCGTCGTTATTGATTTTACTCTTTTACCATTACTTTTATTATTATGTAGCATTTTCTCATTGATGGACTACTCAAATTTTTCACATTCCGTTTTGCCATGTGATTCATGCCTCTAGTTAGCTCCTATAGTCGAGGACTTGAGTTTTGCTGTGCTCCATCTT
Organism: Secale cereale; assembly: GCA_902687465.1. Classification (NCBI taxonomy): domain Eukaryota; kingdom Viridiplantae; phylum Streptophyta; class Magnoliopsida; order Poales; family Poaceae; genus Secale; species Secale cereale. The sequence goes on from LR738712.1 coordinate 710,612,342, forward strand.
AGGTTTAGGTTAAGCACAGTTGCTCATAAACAGTTTGAAATCGGTTCAAAACTTTTATTATTATAAACGCAAATGAACACGAACAAAAAACTAATCGATGATTCTCATGGTTAGAGCTCAACCCGTTTTCTAACGTCCCCTGCAAATGTGTCAAAATCAATACTCAGAAACACATTGTTAGCAATTTCGAATATTGGCCAATTTAGTTGTCTCAACGGAAATACGGAGTAAGATTTAGAAAAGGTCCCATAGTATTTAAACAATTCAAAGGGCAAATCTACCATGCTGCAATTATGTTGCATCACTTAAAAAATTTCACGATACAATCAGACATTGTAGTCACGGAAGAATTAAAATTTAATTCTAAACTTTCCCAGATGACAAAGAAAGGGCACTTGGACCGAGCCATATCTAAATCCTCTACACTGTTGGACAGGGAGATATTGCTATGAGAATCAGGTTGCATTTGCACGGCCTCCAAAACAACACTATCTTTTCCTGCGTTTGCACGGCCTCTAGGAGGATCTTCTTTCTGCCTGCATTTGCATGGCCTCCGGCGGTCGGGAGATCTTTATCTCAGCATATGCATGGCCTCCAACTACCCTGAGAGGATATCTTTTTCTCCCTGTAAGATAACCGAGGCCACTTAGCTTGCAACTTGCACTGTTCTTTCTAAGGAAATACTCTTTGTGTGGAGACTGAACTTCAGACAAAGATAACGCCACTTTGCTTGCAACTTGCACTGCTCTTTCAACTGAACTAGCTTCAGAAACGATCTTATCTGGAACGGAGGGAGTACTATTCTGGTGATCAAAGGTAATGGCCGGGAGCATGGGCGCCGTTGTCCTCAACGGAACATTGAGAATGAAGTGGAATGATGACGTTCCCATGCATGTTGTGATTGCCATCATCTATGCATGCGTTGTAAGATTTGAGTCTTTACCTCGCTAACTTGGCATCCCCTTTACCACAGAATACTGGTGGCATATGGGTAGACTACAGTAGACCAGATTTAAATTTTCTATACCACACTAAACTAGGAACGTAATTTAGGGGGTTGTACCGAAGCGGAAGTGACATAATATTATTGTAGATCATGGGTTTAACTCCCTCTGCCTTTGTTCACCGCTGTTGCCACAAGCCTCCGCCGCGGTGGTGGCAGCCTGGCTACCGAAGGTGTCGGGGGTTCCGCTCGGGGAGGCGCTAGGAGTCGATCCCGCCGGCTGGGGCGGCAGCGGTTGGTGGCCTAGCGTGAGAAGGCCGGGGCGGCAGCCCTGTGACTGGTTCGTTGGCACGCCTCATGAGGAGGTGGCTGCAGCTTGGGCGGTGGCTGAGGCGGCGGCATCCATGCTTGACTGTGGGCGGCTGAGGGCTCTAGCGACAGAGTGGTCGGCTCGCGGTGTCCTAGGGGATTTGGGGCTGTACGGCCCAGATCTGGCATGTGGTAGCCGTCTTGGACACTTGGCTACCGGTTCTCGGGCAAAGGCCGGGACGTGATACTATGACTTTGGGCATGGTGAGCTCCGGGTGAAAGCCTTGCATCGGCCTCGGGTGATGCTGATGATGGCAGCGGTCATGAGTTTTGTTCACCTTTTTGGAGGCGTCATCGTGCAGCCCCTTCACCTTCTGTGTTATTTGGATCTCGAGCTTTTAGGGTGAAAAGCTATGTTACGGCCATGGCCAGGGCGGGCGGCGACGACGTACCTGCTGCATCCCCCTTGGGGGCATTGTCTTGGATTGCCGGTCTTTTGTCGGACCTTGGTGGCTATTGTTGTCCTACATTTTCATCATCGGCTAGGTAGGTGTGCGGCCTGGGTGTCGGCGTGGAAGGCGGAGCGGCGGCTCCGGAGAGCACCTCAATGTTGTGGCGTGTCACATCTGGTCGCGTGATTGGCTGAATCGCCGGCTCATTTGGAGTGCGGCTTCGGGGTCAAAGCGGGGAAGTCTGAGCGACAGCTTCAAAGAGCACCAATGTGTTGTGGAGTGTTGGATCTGGTCATGTGGGTTGCATATTCGTCCGCTAGTGTGGAGCACACCCTCGGGGTTGGCGAGTGTGAGGGTGTCTACTTCGACAAAGTCGTCGACTCGTTTGGCACGCAGCCCCAGGGCAGGTGTGTGTTTGTTGTATCGATTTTGAAGAGGAAGAGCTCATGTCGATTTCTAAAAAGAAAGCTGACCTTTAGTGAACGTATAGTCGATGTAGCGTGTCGGCATTATTGTAGGTGTACCACCTTCTTCTGTTTGCGCGATCCGACATATGGTTCATCCCAGAACATAGTTTCAAATAGAAAAGATAGCATCCGCTATTGCGTCCGCAATAGGGCTAGCGCAATAGCGTCCGCTGTCGCTCAAATTAAATGTCACGAGTATTTGTTAATGATTTAGAAATATACACGATAATCGAGTGTATTTATAAATTCACTATGCGGACATAGCGTCCGCAATATCACCCACTATCCGCAATTCGCTACGCGGATCCCAGTCCGCTACCATCCCGCTATTCTCTATTTAAAACCCGGTCCCAGAGTCACGGATGCACAACTCCAAGGTATAGACGCCCTTACATGGGTTGCGACTCTTGTGTTCTAGCAAGACTCGACACCCATATCCAATCAGATTATATAGACATACTTATATGATTTTGTCACCCGTGTCCCAATAGGACTTTAAACCCTTATCCACTCAGATTTAATCCAAGTGGGTTCTGACCACTTGAATGTATGACCCTGTAGGTTCGTGACCACTTAAACATGTCTGGAGTGGTCTGAGTAACACTCTCCCAACCTCCGAGTACCTGGTGGGGATACCGAGTATAGTACTCAGACTACGACTTACTCTAACTCAGACAATAGCTAGTAGCAAGCCCTATCAGAATGTGCCAACTCTCATGTGCTCACAAAAATGCATCCCGACAAACTTCACAATGTGTCATATGATTCAGTCATTTCGTCTCATGACATGCATTGCAGAACCCAAGGCAAGTACTTTAGTTTCATCCTCGTCGGGTGGTTCGACCTATCTTCTCAAACTCTCGATATAGAATCCTTGATAAGGTTAACACTTAATCTTAGTTGTATTGCCATGTATTTCTAAATTTGATCACTCGAGAGGGTTCAATGATATCTCTCAAAGTAGGAAGCGTGAATCATGACTTGGTCGACCATTCCTCACGTCATTGCTTCATGACAAGCCTAAAAACTACCTTTTACGACTACTCAGTTACAGAGTAGCGTTCAATGATTTCTTAGCAATTGGCCATGTCCCGAGAACATATGACGAACCCAAGTCTAGAACATGACATATACATTTTACTAGGACTAACGTATATGAAACTTATGGATGCGTCTCAATGTGGGTTTGTCCGACATCAATTCTACCAACACAAGGTATTACCTATATATGATTGATATCACGTACGCATGACATGTGAAACATGGTCATATGCTAATAGATATGCTACACTTCAAGTATATATCCCCGTATCATCGAGGACTAGAGACAATTAGAATAACATCATCCAACAGTAAGTTTCACAAACAGTCATATATTCGTCAATCCACATCAAGATAATACTCAAGAACAAATGTAATAACACATTAATACAAAGGAATACAATCATATCGATGGTTGCCTCTAGGGCATATTCATGGTTACGGGATAAGCAAGGGCCTAACAACTTGCGGCGGAAGGATCTACATACCATCTTCGTCCTAACAATTTGGGAATTGTGGAAGCATCGAAACGCTATCGTGTTCGATGGGGCATCTCCTTCGATGGATGTACTTCTAAGTAGGGTGAGGTCCGAAGGCATGATATGGTCGGTAGCCGGCTAGTTTAAGGGGACTGGAGAGGTGGGCGAGTAGTGAGGAGTAATGTTGTAATGAGACTCTTGTACAACTATGGTGGAGGCATTCTTTGCCTTTCTTCTTTAATACTCCCTCCGTCCCAAAATTCTTGTCTTAGATTTGTCTAGATAGGGATGTATCTAAGACGAGAATTATGGGACGGAGGGAGTATATAATATGCACACTCGTGCATATCTGAGAAAAAATATTTGAATATAGGTCATAGCCATGTCATCACCGAGCGATATAATGGGAAGGTCTATTAAATACAAGAGAGACCAGTCATGTTTTGTACTCCCTCCGTCCAGGTGCATAGGGCGTCTAATGAAAAATTAGTATTCCAAATATATAAGTCACCATGCATGGAATAAGTTCCTCATTGTTCGTGATCATTAATTTTCATTTTGTATGCTAACATTTTCATTGGTTGGCGCATTAAATAGGATTTGCATGTTGTTATTTATGAATTAATGGCTTGGGAAACCAACGTTGTGGTTGGCTCCTTCCAATTTTTGAAGTGGGCCAAATAGGAATCATTATTGCCATTGATTTTTGGGTTAGTCTTCTCCATCCAATCTCCACTCACCTAGGTTACGATGCAGCTCCTTAGATGCCCTATGCACCTGGATGGAGGGAGTAAAAAAAAAGTGGTATTTGTCTTGGTAACATGTTTTGCTAAAAGATACTGTTGTATTGATACCTCTGAACATGCCATTTTTGGTATATAACATGTGGAGTGGATGAGAGGATAATCTCCTCTTAGGCCTCTCGGCGCCATCTAAACAACATTGTGCAACGAGCTCCTTCCTTAAATGCATTTCAGCTCTGAGGGACGACAGAGAAAGGGCACTTGCGTTGGATCGAGCGAGTGCGCGGATCAAAATCCTTCACGCCGTTGGACAGGGAGGAGAATCAGATTGTATTTTGCGCGGCCTCTAATGGCAGTATCCCAATCTTTTCCCGCGTTTTGCGTGGCCTCCGGTGGCTGCATCCTCCTTTCTCCTGCGTTTTGCGTGGCCTCTAATGGCTGTCTCCTCCTTTCTCCCGCGTTTTGCGTGGCCTCTAATGGCTGTATCTTTTTCCTAGCATCGCATGGCCTCCGGCGGCCGGGGGATCTTTATCGCCGCAGATGCATGGCCTGGGACGAGCCGGGCCAGGGATATCTTTTTCTCCCTGGAGGATAACGCCCGCGGGCCCACCACGGATATCTTTCTGCATGCCCCTTTCAGCGGAAATACTGTCTCGTGTACATGTGTGGAGGCAAATCCAACTTCGATAAAGATAACGCTCGACGTCATCGGAATGAGGCGATGTGCACAGAAGTTTCCATGTCACCGCTCAACATCATTCACGTGGGCATGTGTCCGCGTCGGCCCTTCTTTTCTTTGTACATCTGGAAAAGAAAAGAAAAAGGAAAAGAAAAAAAAAAAACTTCGTCTGAGGCCTTCTGGATGCTCTGCATTTTGCATCCATCGGCTGATATATATCTATCTATCACGTGCTCGTCGCTGCCTGCCGGTGGCCTTTTCATCCACACACCACACGAATGCTTGAGATATTCGTACGGAATGAATGCATGGCTATTGGGGTGTTTAGAAAGAAAGAAAAAAGCCACGCCAGCACGTGGGGCCTGCTGTCAGAACATAGTATAGGTTTGCTGTGGAGTTTTCATCTTTAATTACAAATATTGAACTTGTTATTTTTCAGTTTTGCTAAGTCTTACTCCCTCCGTTCCGATTTACTCGTCGTGGTTTTAGTTCAAATGTGAACTAAAACCATGACGAGTAAATCGGAACGGAGGGAGTAGTCGACTTAGACTTTGTTATGTCTCAGTTGATGCTATATTTTTTTGATCTTGCATTAAGATTCATACAAAAAATTTCTTTTCAGTTTTTTTATATACTAGTATATTACCTGACTGAGACTTGGTTAAGTCTCAGTCGACTGAGATCTAAACACACCCACTATTTTTAGATGAATGCCGAATTTAATTAGAATTACATGTAAGAATATTAATAAGTGTCCTCATAGCCGGCAGCAAGATCGGACTCACAACGTAACACTGTGTAAATCAAAGAGATGTAGGTAGATCTATAAAACTTGTTGTTCGGCCCAAATCATACCGATCCTGCTTAATTATGGGTGATGATTTGCGGTTTGCTTTCCAAAAGGTGTAGGTTTCCATGTGTAGCCCCAGATTATTTTTGTGAAAATCAGTACAGACGCAAGCGCTTATATACACGCGCATACACTCACCCCTATGAACGCACACACGCACACCCTATCCCTATGAGCACCTCTGAGAGACTGAGCCGGCATATCATCTTGAGATTTACGAAGTCACCGTAGGCGCCTCGTCGTCGACGGGAACGTCTCCTCCCACTGAAAGCGCATCGCCGGAAATCCTGAAATAAATCCAGGAATAATGCGAGCACCAGGATTTGAACCCTGGTGGGTTGGGGATACCACTGTCCACCTAACCATCTCAACCACAGGTTGATTCGCTGTGTAGCCCCAGATTAGGAGCGGTGAAAGACATTCCTTGCCTCGTCTAGACAAGTCGACAGGGTAAGTATCATGAGCCGGTTGTCGGAGTTGAGGCATAGAAACGTTGATGAGATAAAAGAAAACCTAGACAGTAGAAGTGCAACCGTGAAATGATGACGGCTCTTGTATTGTCAATGCTTGGGCTATGGATCCACAAATAGGGAGCCAAGAGAACAAAACTATCGCTTCAACAGACGGTTTTAGTGAAGGTGGTTGCCAAACATCGATCTACCGGGGAACAATTCGGCTTCCTATGTGGTTGTGTCATATCAACGCGAAATGTTCTTTTGGTGGCAGGCTCGTCAGCCGTGAGCTGCCCTTGGTAACTTTGTAGATCTTCAAATAGTAGACGCGAGAGCAAACACTTGCGCGCACGCCACTGATAATCATGCCTTCTAGTTCAACATGCAGGATGTGCTAGATGTTACGTGAGTAAACACATATGCGCATGATCCCTGTCAAAAAAAAATATGCGCATGATCACTAGTGGTTATACCTTTTCCTTTCACAGCGAGTGGTTATAAAGGGAGAAAAGACAAGTAAGAACCAATCCACTCAAGCCTCAAGTGCCCATCCACTCGAGTTAAACTTTTTTTCAGAACATTTTCTTTTCTTTCTTTTGTGAGAGCACTCGTGTTTATTTAGGTGAATGATGAGACCACTCAAGTTTTTTCTTTGAGGGGTATGAGACCGCCCAAGTTGTTAGGGCATCTCCAACCGCAACCCGTAAATTTCCTCCCCCATCCGTCCGCGGATAGGGGTCAGTTCGCCGACACGAATGTGAGAGGTCATCATCCAACCGTAGCCACATACATTTTTACAATAACTCGCATGACCGGACATAATTCGTTCAAACAAGTCTGGATTTGATATAAACATGATGAATTTCACATAAATCGGACGAAAGCGTTTACAATTTTGACATATTTTAACCAAAAAGGTAAAACTATGTACATGTACGAGTCGCGCGGAGCTCCACTCCCACGACATGGATACACTACACTAGTCTACGGTCGGTCGTGACTTGTCTTCCCCATGTCTGGCAGCCCACTCACCGGACTGCCGGGAGCCTCGAAGGTATATGCTTTAGCACAAAGGGCGGCTCGCTTCCCGACCGCTTGTCGGAGTAGAAACGCCGGCTGATGCCTCAGCCGGAGGGGAAGGTGGGGGCGCCTCCTCTTCCGCTTCCGTGGAGCCCAGGCGGTGGGTCGACGATGGTCTATGCTATAGAACTGGGAAAGACACTGGTTCTGTACGCTGGCGTCGACTTGGCGGTGGCCTTCCTGGGACCCAAGCGGTGGCCACGCGTGTTCTACTTTCCCTCGATGTTGGCGATGGATGCGGACGCGCTAGCCGCCGATTCGTCGATCTCTGTGCAGTCGACTTCTTCCTCTACTCGCATGGCGCAGATACGCGCGCGTCGACGGCGGCCGTCGCGGTCGAAGGAACTGGAGGCGCGGTACGATGCACCGTCGTCAAGGGCAGCGACGATGACCGTGCCACTGAGCTTCCCGCCGTGCCGGCCTGAAGCAACTGGCCACTTCTCCGCGAGCTGGCCTGAAGCAACTGGCCACTTCTGTGAGCTGGCTTGGAGCGGCGAGTTGCCGAACCACGAGTCGGCTTGGGGGCGGGGACTTGCTCCGTCGGACTAGGTGAGGGAGGTGAAGTAGCAGTGGGTAGCTAGCGTCGGGCGGTAAGCGAGCGCGGGAGGGAGGAGGGGTTTTTGGTGGGCCACGGCCGTCAGAAGCGGGCTTGGGATCGGTCCGGACTCCTACAAAGCCCCCCCACATATATCTTCGGTTTGTAGAAGAAATCGCGTCCAGACCGTGGCGCGGATCGATACAGGCCCGTGTTGGATGACTTTCGCTATCCGGACAGCATGATCCGGATGCGTACGAGAGGTTTGTGGGTCGGCGTTGAAAATGCTCTTATACTGCTTTGTTTTCTCTCAGGGTACCCAGGCTGAAAACGGTCTGGCATCGGGCATTGGCAGGCCCGATCGGAGCAACTCACGCGTCCATCTGCATAGGGCGAAAGGCCCACCCACGCCTCACAGAGATAGCGGCCCGGGAAAACAGAAAACATCGCCGGCCGAGCCCATGGATCAGTTTTGGTCGAACGCGTCATGCGGTCGCGGTGGATGCGTGATATTTTCAGATGATTCAGAAGAAGAAGCCAATCAACGTGGGATTCTCATCTACAGTAGCATCCAACAGAGAAAACGTGGGTCTCTCGCCTTTTACTGGCCGGCAGCGGTAGCTCGTCCGGCCGCGTGGGTTTTCACCGCAGGAATTCCACCGGACGACTGACTAGCTGGCCGGTCCTGCGTCACTCCGGGCGACAGCTGGGTTCGATCGGCATCACATGTACAGTATGTAACCTCGATTAATATCTTCGGGTCTGCACTTGCATCGATCCTTCGTGCAGGCCTCCTATTCAGCTTCAGATCGGGGTGATAGCCTTGACAGGGCCACGGTAAATAGTTGGCTTCAAGCGGTTCAGACTGGTACACACACGGTAGCCGACCGAGAGCGATACACGACTGCATGACTTCGTCTGGAAGCATGTGACTGACAGAGCTGATCGGCCAGAGGATAACAGTAGTTGCGATCGACCATGCTTTCAAGGGAACAAGCCCAAAAACCATGTGTGAAAAGGACAAAAGATGGCTTCTCGTCATCGACCGTGTGCAGTATACTCGATCGAGGGAGGAAGCAAAAACTGATGTCTCCTTGGTCTATGTCCTCTCCTCGGACGGTAGATGAGCCGGGTCTATATTCCTTTTCCCGATCAAGAGTAGATTTTATCAATTCATGCAACAAGGAGATACAAACTCAATAAGCATGCATCTGACCTCTGGACAGTTCAAAATTAATGCATACACACAAAAAACAATGTCATATAAGATCACAATTATGCGTAGGTGAAGAAAATAAATAAAAAAACCAAACAATCAGATCCACAATCGGCAAATTATAGCATTGATCATATCTACACCAACCATCTCAAGACCCCACATAAACGACGAGTTTCTTCACAATAACGCCTTTAAGAAGGACGCGATGCTCAAGATCACCAACATTGGATCCAACCACCCAAGGCCGGAATCTAGTTTTTCACCTGAAGAACCAATTTAAGCATATCTGAGCATTGCCTTTATAACAAGATAACACGACGTAAAAGCGTCATCATTGCTAGGTATAACCAACTCGGGTTAGACCTAGGATTTCACCACAGGGCACGAGACCAGGTGACAAAGTAGCACCATCATCGAAGTTGCTCATGTGTTGTCACCACCACTTTTCTATGATACTACCAGCTACATGCGATGTGTGACTGTTGTTCCTGCACAACCGTCCCTCCGCGTGAATCTGTCGTCCATTGTTTGCATCTCATCGCCGAAGTGAACCATGTGGTCAAAAGAGAGGACCCTCACAAAGATCTTTCGGTGCCACAACAATCCACTGCTAGGCGGGGCCGCTGTAGGTCGGACTGGTAACCACATGGAACAACATTGACGACGACCAACTCACCGGAGAGACCTCAACCTAGGAGACGATGTTGCCAGAACTGGAGCAAAAAAGAAACACATGTGCCGCCACCGGTAGCTTCCGCATCAGCCCCGAACATGCCCAGATCGACATGGCCGAGCAGCATTGCCATGCCTCGAACTTCCACTGTCACGAATGCGGGCTAGGTTGTCACACATACATCATTTTCCAGTAGGGAAGATGAACGCGGCACGCCACCATGATGTCCACATTCCGGGCTGCCGACGGCCCATACGATGTGACCACCACCATTAGAGAGACCCCCCCCACTATTCTGGTAGTAGGGCTGTTGTAGGGTGGAACCCTAGATGGAGATATTTCATGAATTGGAGGGGAAATCCCCAAGAACAAGAAGAACACAAAAGGATAAAATAAGAGGAACACTCAAATTGACTTGATCCAATCACACAAAGAGAGATACAAAGGTCCAAATTCAACACAAGGAGATACAAGAGGTAACTAGGTCATCCCAATCCTATGAGGAGAGAGGTCTTGATGATTCACTTGGGGAATCCTTCTCCCTTAGGAGGTCTTGATGATCCTAGGGATCCTTCTCCCTTAGGAGTTCTTGATCTCCATGGGAGAGGTCTCTCTCTCTCAAGAGGAGGAACAAGGAGCAAAGCTCAACTAAATCATGTCATATACTTTGCTATCCCCTCAAATGAGCTAGGGGAAGAGTACTTATAGTCTAGGGATGAAATAAGAGGAAAAACGGGGGTACATGGGTCTTTTGCCCTTAGTGCACGCATGCACAAACCGGACGTGTCTGGCCACCCGGGGCAAAGGGGTACGGGCACCCGGAGGTCACCGGGAGGAGAGGTGCCGGGCACCCGGGGGTCGGCGGGCCGGGCACCCAGGCTATTCAGAAGAGGCCGGGCCTCCGCGGCTATAGGTTCCGGGCACCCGGGGGGTGGTGGCCTGGGCACCCGGGGGCGAGGGCCAATGCCCAGGCGAGGCAGGCCGGACACCCGGGGCGGCGGGGCTGCGCCAGGCTGGAGGGGCCGGGCACCCGGGGTGACCAGGGCCGGTTCCCAGCCGATGGCCGGGCACCCGGGGGCGTAGGGGCCCGGGCACCTGGGGTGTCCAGAGCTCCCGCTTCTCCGTGCGTTGCGTGTCCTTCTTCCTCCTCTCTCTCCGTAGATGTTTGGGTCTGCCTCCTAGCTTCTTCATGGGCATCTCCTTGGTACCTAAGATGCACAACGATTTCCATTTGAGGTAGGACCCATCTCTTAGGTGAATCCGAATGAAGTCCGAAGAGGAAAGAATTAACCTCGGTTTCGATGGCGCGCGCTTTTGTCGTTGGTCCACCTCGTGCTTGATGAGTTGACGTAGAGTCTATGGGGATGATGTAGGGATTCTCTGCATCAAGGGCCCACCGCCACCGTGGCGCAGGCTGGTGCAGCGGCGGAAGCAAGAGTAACTTCGGGGTTTGCCGCCGGCGGCGCTAGGATTGGCCCAAGTCGAACCGTTTCGTCACCTCGCGAGCCAACTCTATGCTATGCATGTACATCATTCTCCATCCCGTGAAAATGAGCCTATTGCGATCTTTCCCAATCATATATACATGCGAGAGTGATCCTCACTACTTATTTATCTTAACATGCTAGCATGCCATATCACCATATAATTATGGATGTGATAAGCCCCATCTCATCGTGCAAACATGCGTGAGAAAAGGCCCACGATCACATGCAACCGTACGTGAAAAACTATTATTCTACTTATCTCATATTCAATGTATGAGATTGCTAACTGGGCCGTCAGCTGGTATTCTATTACTATACTCAGATTCAATAATTTTTTTACAAGTGAACACAGTCAGATATAATAAGCCGTGAGTATTTTTTAATTTTGATTCACTTGTTTTTAATCTAAATATTACATTCATCACAAGCAGATCTCATGGTAACGTATCGTAACCGATTCCCATAACAACGCGTGGAGTATTATCTAGTACTTAATTGTTCTACGTGACATACAGCAGTTCATTTGAACTTCGCCGATGTCATCAGAGCTGAACAGCCATGGATGCGTTGATGTCATCTACTACGTACTCCGACGTGCATGTTGCACGAGGGGAAAACCTCTGAAGGCGGAAATTATAACCTACCTGCAGGAATTTCCAGTTTTCCACACAGGCAACAGATGTGTCCACTCCATCCACGGAAACGTAGCTCTCCTTCTCCATTCAACACTCGCGATTCGGTTCCAGATCTTGCCACGACCTTTCCTTCCCTCCTTCCCCGTTCCCGGAGTCCCGGAGCTCGATGACCCAGATTGACTCAGACCAGTGGTCGGCAGATCGAGCTACCGCCGCCGTGCCTATATATGGAGCTGTAGCTTATAATACTATAATATACAGTATGTTCCATGTCCGCAGCGGCCGGCCGACGGTGACGTACCTCAGCACATATATATATGGATAGGCGAGCAATAGACGGCGACCGCGGCGGCCCGTTAAGGCGGCCGCCGACCAGCGCCGGGCGGACGGCGCCAAAGCACGGGGTGAAGGTGACACACATCGTCCCGAGGGAGGTGATCGCGGACGAGGCCAGCTTCAAAGACGTCGTGCAGAGGCTCACCGGGAAAGACTCTGCGGCAGCGCGTCTGGAACTCCTCGGCGACTGTAATCCGGTAAGAATGACGACGGCGCCAGCGGTGGCGGACGCCGGTGTGTCGATCCGGAACTGCAATGACGGCGCGGAGGCCGCCGGTGGCTCGAGCCCGAAGAGCAATGACAGCGTGGAGGGGGGCGGCGATGGTGCAGCTGGGTTTTTCCCGGCAGTTTCGTTGTTCGAGGACATGGTGGCAGCTGATGTGCTCCCGTCGTTCGACGAAATGAATTGCTGGTGGGGCACGCGTGATTGATCGATGGCTCGCTTATCTGCAGACAGCCACAGGCCCACATTAGCTATCGACGTTTGCAGCAGGTTTTATGCTTGCTAAGTCCTAGATGTAATTGCGTGAGCAAAATGTAGAAAAGGGGTATCAATTATCTGAATTGCTCATTGACCGAGCTGGAAAGAGGTAATTGTCTAACATGGTTCCCCTCTAGAATAATTTTGGTACACTACACCTTAATTGCAATGAACTAGTCCACGAACTTGACTCTGGGATTCATTTGTTCTAAACAGGGCTAGTTCAGCCTAGTTCAGGGCCAGTCCTGATATTTCGGGGCCCAGGGCAAAATTACAACCCGGGGCCCCTATTATAAAGATCAAAGTCCAGATTGAAGTAAGAAATAGAGCAACAGGCACACGAAATCAAAATTTTGTACTGCGTCATATGCGAGACCTTCTAAGATCTGACTGTTGCTGCACCATATGAACGTGGCCAACTAGAAAGAGGAGGTTAGGGATGACCTTATAAGTGAGGTGGCTTTGTCTTGCACATGAGAGGCACCTCACGAACGGGGGATGACACAACGGGCCTCGGACCTGGAGGAAGACCTGCATGCCTCATGGCGGAGAGCGATCTACATCGGCGTTGCGACTCTCGATCGGGGCCCTGGGGGGAATAGGATCGCCGTGAAGCGGCGAACTCCCGATGGAAAGAAGGAAAACATGGATTTCTCCGTGCGTCAAGGTTGCTGCCTCCTTATGGTCTGGGTCATGGGCTCCTTGCGAACCCCCTGGAGGGGGCCCCTAGATTTCGGGGGTCCTGGGCGGCCGCCCCTGCCACCCCCTCAGGGCCGGCCCTGGCCTAGTTGTGTCTAAGAGAGATGCGAAGCTTAGTGTAGCCAACCTTAAATTTTGCACTACACTAAAGACTATGTGTCACATCCCTAGCTTCTGGTACTGCCTAGTGTTTGCATCTTGCTTGCATCATGTTTAAGTTTTCAGAAAGTTGAAATGGGGTTTATTCAAACCCTAGCACCTAAACAACTCAACTAAGTTCAGATAAAAATCTTTTTCAATGATCCAAAAATGCCTTTGAAAATGTTCATGATTTTTGAATTGGTCTACAACCTCTATCAAAAATGGTGCACATTTTTATAGGACAATTTGGATCCATGAATTAAATCATAAAGTATTTGCATTTGGACATTTAAATGCTATATATTTTTAAATGTCCAAATAATCTTGAAAGTATTTTTGGGCTGTTAGATTTAATCTCTGAGGTGCCCATAAATATTTTCAGCTTTTTCTTAAATGGTTTAGTATTTTTACTAAACCAGAAACAAACAACAGAAAAAGAAAAAAAAGAAAACTAAAACACACATAGAGAGAAGAGCTCACCTGGGCTAACTTACCTGGCGGCCCAGCTTCACGTCCTAGCCCACCAGGGGCACGCTCGTCTTCTTCCCCGTGCCAGCGCACGAAGCAGCTCGGTGGCGAGCGCCGACGTCGCGCCGCCACCTCCTGCCTGCCTAGCTGCCCTCCCCGACGCCCTGGAGGCTTTGGACGTCGACACGCACCTATCCCCGACCCTCCGACTCTCCCTCGTGGCCCTCCTCTCCTCTGCTCCCTCTTTCTCGCCCGGGCCGAACGCGCCCGTCGCCGCCGCTCATCGTAGCCACGGCCACCGTCCACCTCTTGCCTCGCTGACGCGCCCAGAAGCTCCGCCTCGTCCCTCTCTTCCTCCTAACCGAGCCGCCCGACGGCGGAAGCCCCTGGACGCTGTCTGCACCGCCATTCCCCTCGTCAGCCACCGAAGATCGTCGCCGCCGATTTGCTGCCTCCGGTGCCTCCCCGAGCCCGCTCCGACGCCCATTGCAACCGCCGTGAGCCCATGACCGTCTTTTCCCACCCTGTTCTCCCTCTCGCTCATCGTAGCTACTGCACCACCGGCAACCGCACGCGCCGCCGCATGGCCTCGCCGCCGATGTGCTCACGGCCATCTTTTGGTCCGGCCGACTTGTCCAAAACGCTCACCGCCTCGCGTAGGTTCCGTAGGTGCCAAGCACACGCCGCGAAGACCACCGCAGCCTCATCGCCGTGCGCACCCGAACGCCGGCCGCCGCAGCGAGCTCCGTTCCGGCGAGATCGCTCCACCCTAGCTCCTCCCGCTTGCCCTACCAGATGCGCGCGAGCCCCAGCTACGCATAGGACCAAACGGCGGTCGATTTGGTCGACTGTAGGCAAATCCCGCACTCCTCCGTCGTGTCTGAAGACGCCGGCGACGAGCCGCCGGCCTGTTTGGGCCTTTGACCGGAGGTTTGACCCCCTGGGTCCATGACATGCGGGCCCCGTCGGGCTAATTAACCTAGTTTAGGCTTAAACCTAATTAACTTAAGGAAACCATTTAGTTTAAGCCGGATGCTTTCCGTCTCATGTAAACCGCCTCCTACGCGCGACAGGCGTCCCCGTGGAGGCCCACCAACCGCCCACCATTTCCTTATCTCCAGCGCGGAGACACGCAAGCCATACATTCTTTTTCCTCTTTCTCTGAACGAGATCCCTTTCCTATCACATCTTCGCTACTACTCCTCTCCGCCATGGATCGGATAACTCTCAAGCGGCCGTGATGTGAAGCAAGGACGGCCGCCGGCTCAACCCGTGGTGGGATGCGGCGCTCACCGGTGCTGTAGGGGGACACCCGCGCGACGCTCACCGGCGTCCTTTCCCTGCTGCTGTCCGTGCCCCTCCACCATTGGCATGCTGCACCCAAGCTACTGCCAAAGCCTGTGCATCTCTCCGTGCATGGACGTGTTGTCCCCAAGCCACTGCCCACAAGCCCATACGTCCACCATGGATGCGCTGTCCCCAAGACACTGCCCCAACCCAAGCCAATGCATCTCTCCGCCATGGAATTGCCCCAAGCCACTACCCCCAAGTCGTGCTCTTCATCTCGCTAATGAAGCATTCACTCCGCTACAAATCGGATGTGGCGCGACGCGCAGGGCACCGGTGCTGCGAGCCTGCGATGCAACCTCGTCGGCGCTTCTGGAGTTGCAAGTCAGATGGGGCGGGGAGCTACATGCGGCACCGGCGCTGCAATACAACCTCGTCGGCGCTGCTACGCAGCTCTACCGACGCACACTATAGGATGCACTGGCACGGCGCTGCAATGCAGCTCTCCTGACGCACGTGACAGGAGGCACCGACGCAGCCTCGTCGGCGCTTCTATGTTGCTCTCCAGATGCACGCGACAGGAGGCACCTGTGCTGTAGACTGGCTTCTGACGAGACGCACTCGCGGTGCTGCAATCGACGAGGGAGCGCCGCCGTGGCTGCAATGGAGCGCCTCGCGGGTCTTGAAGCTCTATCGGGGCTGCAATGAAGCGTGCCGGGGCTATGATACGTCTCCAACGTATCTACTTTTCCAAACCCTTTCGCCCTTGTTTTGGACTCTAACTCCCGGACTGACGTTGTTTTCAGCAGAACTGCCATGGTGTTGTTTTTGTGCAGAATAAAAAGTTCATGGAATCGCCTAAAAATCATCGAGATTTATTTTGGAATATATAAAAAATATCTGCAAGAAGATCCACACCAGGGGGCCCAGGGCCTGTCCACGAGGGTGGGG
>LR738712.1:710628818-710672136 GCA_902687465.1 Secale cereale
GGGGGCGCCCCCTGCCTCGTGGGCCCCCTGGTGCCTTACCGACGTACCCCAAGATCCGATATCTTCACTTTCGGGGATAAAAAAAATCAAGGAGAAGGAATTATCGCGTTTCACGAGACGGAGCCGCCGCCAAGCCCTAATCTCTCTCGGGAGGGCTGATCTAGAGTCCGTTCGGGGCTCCGGAGAGTGGAGATCGTCGCCATCGTCATCATCAACCTTCCTCCATCACCAATTCCATGATGCTCACCGCCGTGCGTGAGTAATTCCATCGTAGGCTTGCTGGACGGTGAAGGGTTGGATGGGATCTATCATGTAATCGAGTTAGTTTTGTTAGGGTTTGATCCCTAGTATCCACTATGTTCTGAGATTGATGTTGCTATTACTTTGCTATGCTTAATGCTTGTTACTAGGGCCCAAGTGCCATGACTTCAGATCTGAACCTATTATGTTTTCATGAATATATGTGTGTTCTTGATCCTATCTTGCAAGTCTATAGTCACCTACTATGTGTTATGATCCGGCAACCCCGAAGTGACAATAATCGGGACCACTCTCGATGATGACCATAGTTTGAGGAGTTCATGTATTCACTATGTGTTAATGCTTTGGTCTGGTACTCTATTAAAAGGAGGCCTTAATATCCCTTAGTTTCCAATAGGACCTTGTTGCCACGGGAGGGTAGGACAAAAGATGTCATGCAAGTTCTTTTCCATAAGCACGTATGACTATATTCGGAATACATGCCTACATTGCATTGATGAACTGGAGCTAGTTCTGTGTCACCCTAGGTTATAACTTCTACATGATGAATTACATCCGACATAATTTCCCATCACCGATCCAATGCCTACGAGCTTTACCTATATTTCTTGTTGCTTATTTACTTTTTCGTTGCTACTATTACAAAAACTACAAAAACACTATCGTTACTTTTATTGCTGCTACCGCCACTATCATATTACTTTGCTACTAAACTATCTTGCTGCAGATACTAAGTTTCCAGGTGTGGTTGAATTGACAACTCAGCTGCTAATACTTAAGGGTATTCTTTGGCTCACCTTGCGTCGAATCAATATATTTGGGTTGAATACTTTACCCTCGAAAACTGTTGCGATCCCCTACACTTGTGGGTTATCAAGACTATTTTCTGGCGCCATTGCCGGGGAGCATAGCTCTATTCTTTAAGTCACTTGGGATTTATATCTGTTGATCACTATGAAGAATTTGAAGGACTAAAAAACCAAGATCTTACCCTCAACTACGAGGGGAGGCAAGGAACTGGCATCTAGCTCTGCACTTGATTCTCCATCTGGTATGAGTAAACATGCGACACCTACTCCTGCTATTGAACCTGATATGTCGTATGTTCCTGATGATGCCACTTCTGCTATGTATGATGAAACTACCTCTATGCCTGATACTGTGCCACTAGGTGAATTTTTAGATGAACAAATTGCTAAGGTTAGGGAGAATGCAAATGCTGAAACTGATGATATTTATGAAAGTGATGATGAAACTACTCCCAATAGATATGAATTTCTTGTTGTGCGTGAGGGTTATGTTATGGATGAAGAAACTGCTAGAGACTTTCTTGCTTGCAATGATAGATATGATCTTAAGAAATTATTAGCTAAGCTGAAAGAAAAGTCCTTGAATGCTAGAATGAAACATGACCCTGCTTTTGCTACTTCACTTATGTGTGTTACTGATAAGGATTATGAATTCTGTGTTGATCCTGAGTTAATTACTCTGGTTGAATCTGATCCTTTCCACGGCTATGAGTCTGAAACTGTTGTGGCACATCTTACTAAGTTGAATGATATAGCCACCCTGTTTACCAATGATGAAAATATTCGCTATTACTATATCCTTAAGCTAATTCCGTTCTCGTTAAAGGGTGATGCCAAGACTTGGTTTAATTCTCTTGATCCTGGTTGTGTGCGTAGTCCCCATGATATGATGTATTACTTCTCTGCTAAATATTTTCCCGCTCATAAGAAAGAAGCTGCCTTACGGGAAATATATAACTTTGTGCAAATTGAAGAAGAGAGTCTCCCACAAGCTTGGGGGAGGCTTCTCCAATTGCTTAATGCTTTGCCTCATCATCCTCTTGAGATGCATGATATACTTGATGTCTTTTATAATGGACTAACTGATGCTTCCAGAGACCACCTGGATAGTTGTGCTGGTTGTGTTTTCAGGGAAAGAACAGTTGAGCAAGCTGAATTACTATTGAATAATATGCTGGTCAATGAAAATAATTGGACACTTCCTGAACCAGCCCCTAAGCCAACTCCGAAGAAAAGAGCTGTTCTATTCCTTAGTCCTGAAGATATGCAAGAGGCAAAGAAATCTATGAAAGAAAAAGGTATTAAAGCTGAAGATGTTAAGAATTCACCGCCTATTGAAGAAATACATGGTCTTGATAACCCGGCATAGGTAGTAAAGGTAAATTCTCTTTACAGATTTGATGAAGGTGATATTCCTCGTTATAAGTCTGCTAGCCAATGCTTAGATGAGCTTGACAATTTTATTGTGAAACAAGAAAACTTTAATGCTTATGTTGGTAGACAATTACAACACAATGCTTATATGATTGAAGGCTTGAGTGATTATCTGTCTAGAGCTAAAGGTGAACTTAAACTTATTAGTATACATGCTTCTATGGTCACCACTCAAGTAGAACAAGTACTTAAGGCTCAGAATGATTTGCTCAATGAATTAAATAATAAGAATAATGACTATGCTGTTAGAGTTGGAACTAGAGGTGGTAAAATGACTCAGGGACCTATGTATCCTGAGGGCCACCCTAAGAGAATTGGGCAAGATTCTCATAGAGCTAATTTAGATGCACCTAGTTCTTCTAAGAAGAAGAAAAAGAAAAATGATAGGACTTTGCATGCTTCTAGTGAACCTGTAGCTGACACACCTGAGAATCCTAATGATATATCTATTTCTGATGCTGAGACACAATCTAGTAATGAACATGAACCTAGTGATAATGTTAATGATGATGTTCATGTTGATGCTCAACCTAGCAATGATAATGATGTAGAGATTGAACCTGCTGTTGATCTTGATAACCCACAATCAAAGAATCAACGTTATGATAAGAGAGACTTTGTTGCTAGGAAGCACGGTAGGGAAAGAGAACCATGGGTTCAGAAACCCATGCCTTTTCCACCGAAACCATCCAAGAAAAAGGCTGATGAGGATTTTGAGCGCTTTGCTGAAATGATTAGACCTATCTTTTTGCGTATGCGTTTGACTGATGTGCTTAAAACCAATCCTTATGCTAAGTATATGAAAGATGTTATTACCAACAAAAGAAAGATACCTGAAGTAGAAATTTCCACCATGCTTGCCAATTAGACTTTTAAGGGTGGAATTCCTAAGAAATTAGGAGATCCAGGAGTACCTACTATACCTTGCTCCATTAAGAAAAACTATGTTAGAACTGCTTTGTGTGATATTGGAGCTAGTGTTAGTGTTATGCCTCTCTCTTTATATCGTAGACTTGACTTGAGTAAGTTGACACCTACTGAAATATCTTTGCAAATGGCCGATAAATCAACTATTATAACTGTCGGTATTTGTGAGGATGTGCCTGTTGTAGTTGCAAATGTTACTATTCTAACGGACTTTGTTATACTTGATATTCCCGAGGACGACAGTATGTATATTATTCTTGGAAGACCCTTTTTGAATACTTCAGGGGCTGTTATTGATTGCAACAAAGGCAATGTCACTTTTCATGTCAATGGTAATGAGCATACGGTACATTTTCCAAGGAAACAACCTCAGGTCCACAGTATCAATTATATTGGAAAAATTTCAACTATTACTATTGGAGGTTTTGAATTTCCTCTCCCTACTATCAAGAAGACATATGACATCCTTATTGTTGGGGACATACATATCCCCATTGAGGTAACCTAGTGTTATTCAAAAATTCTCCGGTTTCATGTTACTCGGAAAGAGTTTATTAACAAGACCTGATCAACCTTGTTAATGGATTCCTTTTGATGAGCATGGGATATGTGAATTTAGATAGCACCACCTTCTGTACCCTCCTTTTACTTTCTGTTAATTAGGATAAATAAAAGAAAAATAGTATTTTCTGTCTGTTTCCAGATTTATCCATGCAATAAAAAATATCCTGAAAATAAAAGTTATCCAAATGCCATGAAAATGAAATATGATTTTCTCTAGAATATTTGAGGAAATATGGCACTGAACACACAGCGAGGGGAGCCAGCACGTGGCCACGAGGGCACAGGGCGCGCCCCCTGCCAAGGGCGCGCCCCCTACCTCGTGGGCCCCACGTGGCCCCCCTCCACTTATTCCTGCACCCATGCTCTTCTTCTTCCTCCCCAAAAAAAATCACCAACCAGCTCAAACCCGAGTCCTAGCTCATCTTGCTGCCATTTTCGATCTCCTTGCTCAAAGCACCATTCACCAAACTGTTTGGGGGGGGGGATTGTTCCTTGGTATGTGACTCCTCCATTGGTCCAATTAGTTTCTGTTCTAGTGCTCTATTTATTGCAAATTTTTGCTGCTGTGGTGACCTTGTTCTTGAGCTTGCATGTCAAATTTTCTTGGTCCCAAGTAGTTCTAATGCATGATATAGTCTCTAGGCACTTATAGGAGTTGTTGCTATCAATCTTGTTGAGTTTGGTTAACTTTTATTGTGAGTTATTAAAATTTTAAGAAATTTTCAGAAAAGGAAAATGTTAAAAAGATTGTTGAGGGGCTCCTCCAGCAAGAGTTCAGAGGAGAAGAAGAAAGAAGAAAATAAAAAGCTCAAGTATAATGTTCCTCCTATGGCGGAAGTTCGATCGTGTGAATGGCCTTGTAATGATTTCATGACGTCTGCCGGGATTTACGAAGACTTTTATTGGTTGGCAAATAATGCATGCCTCACCGGCTTCCTCCTCGACCAGAAAGAACAGTATCTCTTACTCACCAATATTTTCACGCAAAGTTTTCATTTTCATGCTAAGAAAACACCACCTACGGTGGAGTTTCGTTTATATGATGTGGTTAAGGAGATATCACTCTTATATTTTTGTGAAATATGCAAAGTACCCTTCGGAGGTAGACTTGATGAACCACGTCGTGAAGACGTTGAAGGGTTTATTGATATGATAGCTGTAGGGGAATCTAGACAAGTTTCAGGGGCAAGAATCACTAGTATACACTTCCCTGTTCTGCGCTACTTTGATTTATTTGCTAGTAGATGTTTAATTGGTCGCGGGAACAGTGGGAATCTTAGTGCCCCTGATATTGTCATTTTATGCCATGCTTTGTTTCGAGACACAACTTTTAGCTTGGGTGCCATCGTTGCTAAATGACTGAGTCTGAACCGCTCAAAGGGGCCCGTCTTTGGAGGCATCTTTGCTTCTCGTCTTGCTGAACATTTTAGAATACCTATTAGGCATCATGAGAAGGAAGAAAAATTGCTTGCCCCTGTTTATCTAGACTACAAGAGCATGGTAGCTCATGATTTTATTGTTAAGGACAAGAATAGGAAGCTTAATTATAAATTAAGGTTTGATGAAATATACTGTGAAATTGTTACCTTGCCTGCACCATCTTTGTTTGATGGGATAATAAATTTCATGCCCCTAGTTGTGTCCCACTCGGCAGGTTTGCCCCTAGTTTTCGAAAACCCTCGATTTTGCCCAAGCCCGTTTGCTCCTCTTATCAATTTGCCATTCCGTCACGTTTCCGTCCAGTTAGTGTCGTTTGACCGTGTGCTGACCGTCTATGGACTTTTCGCTGGACCATTTTGCCCCTCCTTTCTTACTCTCTCAGCACACAGTTCCAAGTGGGACCATCACCGAAAAAACCATCCCATATCCTCTCTTCCTTCTCTCCCATCGGTCAAACCCTAGCCCCAGATCCCATTCCACAGCGCAACCAGCCACGCCCCCACCCGCGTGTGGGTCAATCTAGCCGAACTCGTCGGCGGCCAACCTCGTCGGAGTAACCACATAGGTCTAGTGAGCTCCTCCCCTCGGACAAGTCTCCTTGTTTTCTCCTGCTCACTCTCTAACCTTGCCTCGCTCTCTTTTCTCTGAAGTGAGGAACTGACGGTCGCTGCCGTTCTTCACCACCACCGGAATGCCACTGCAT
Organism: Secale cereale; assembly: GCA_902687465.1. NCBI lineage: Eukaryota > Viridiplantae > Streptophyta > Magnoliopsida > Poales > Poaceae > Secale > Secale cereale. The sequence continues at coordinate 710,634,957 of LR738712.1, forward strand.
CGTCCTGGGTTACCGCCGCCGGTCATGGACTCTGGCCTCTAGATCCAGTCTGTCCCTAACGGGATCCGCCCACCGCCGCCCCGCTGGAGATCCCCAACTCCTGCTACTACCAACGCCATCTCCTACATCGAGCTCCAGATCCAGTTTGTCCTCACCGGATCCGCCAACCATCACCGTGCCAGAGATCCCCGACGTCCTCTACTTCCAGCGCCATACCCTGCATCAAGCTGCTGCTCGACCTCATCCTCCTTCTTTCTTCTCACGGTGAGGATTTCATGAGCTTCGGCTAGAGATCTGCAATGGTTGCGTCCCCGTTGACCCTCCTCCACACGAACATGGGCCAGCCTCCACTGATGTCTCCCGTTGGCCCAGATCCACAGCGCCCCGAGGAAGGCCCGCTGCCATAGATCTCGTCGGTGGCCAATTTAGGCGGCGACCGGGGACCTGCGGTGGCGAAAGATGGTGGAGGAGGGTGGCGCACGCCTACCCCGGGCCTCCTTCCATGCTGCAGTTGCGGTGCCCAAGCTCCCGACGAGCTTCGACACTGATTCCATTGGCTCCGACGAGCTCATCCACGTCCTACAGAGGCCGGCCTTTAAATTGTTGACCTGGTGTTTTTAACAGATGCAATGTAATTAGCTTGTATAGCTGGCAACTATGGACTGATGATTAAATATATTCGATATGAGACAGACCGTAAGTAGGAGTACTTATTTGTGTTAATTACTATTGTTTTAATTATTTTATGCGATTTTAATTATTGCATAAAAAAGTAATGCAAAATTGATATTATGTTTACAACATGGCAGTGTCCATTAGAGATATTTGGTCCATTGTGGGTCCCACATGATAGTGAGAAGAGAGAGATGAGAGAGGGATGTTTTGTGAGTGATGGGTCCCACTTGGAAGTGTCAAGTGAGAGAGTGAGGAAGCATGGGCAAAAAAGTCCAACGAAAAGTCCATAGACAGTCAACGCACGATCAAACGGCACTAACTGGACGGAAACGTGACGGAAGGGAAAAACCATAAGAGGAGCAAGCGTGCTTGGGCAAAATCGAGGGTTTTCGAAAACTAGGGTAAACCTGCCGAGGGTGACCCAACCAGGGGTATAAAATTAATTATCCCTTGTTTGATTTGTCTACAGGCGTATTCCTCATCACATCAGATGCCTTCTACAAGTACCAAGGCCGGGCACAAGCTTCAGAGCCTGAGCCAGCACCACCACTTGATTATTCTCGTCAATCTGTTTATGGGTGGGAGCTGGATGAGCTCGCCAAACCAGTGGCACCCAGAGGACACATCTCAGTACACTGGAGGGAATGGCTTCGATCCGTGGCCATAGACCAACTAAGGCCAAAAGCCTAAGCTTGGGGGAGTACGTGTTTCTCACCGACTTACATTCATGTTCACACTTATTCTAGTTGTCGGTGCTCACACTCTTTCACTGTACCATCCATGCTTAGTTTCAATTTCTTTTTCTTAGTCTTTTTCTTGTGTGCTAGAAAAACCCAGAAAAACAAAAAAATTATTAGTTGTAGCTTCTAGCTAGTTTACTTTCTTTGCTTGTAGTAGTAGTTAAAAATGAAAACCCCAAAAAGATTTCCCGTTCTTCTTTTGCTTGTTGGGAGCTTTCCCGTGTAAATAGTTTCTTTTCTTTTCTTTGGTGGTTAAGAGTAGAAGACCATGATTGAAATTGCTTAGTGGCTGTCGTATGCTTTGTTGTTGATTTAACCTTGAGCCATATTACCTTGTCTTCTCTCTTGTATTAAATGTCTACAGATTCCAGCTTAGTCCAATGCACGTGCACTATTATTATTATCCACACCGTTCGGTCATGCGAGTGAAAGGCAATAAGGATGATATATGATGAACTAATTGAGATGAGAAAAGCTGGTATGAACTCGACCTTTTTTGTTTTTGTAAATATGATGGCTCATCATTCCTGATTTAGCTTGTTATGAATGAAACATGCTTGCAATGATAATTAGAGATCATAGCTGCTTATGCCATGCTTAATTAGCTGAGAGTTTATAATGGTCTATCTTGCGTGCCAACATGATATTAAAATGGTTGTGATGTGGCATGATGGGTGGTATCCTCCTTTGAACGATTTAAGTGATCTGACTTGGCACATGTTCACGCATGTAGTGGAAACAAATCAACATAGCCTTCACGATATTTATGTTCATGGTGATTTATATCCTACTCATGCTTGCATTCATTGTTGATTAATTTTAATGCATGTTCATGACCGTTGTTGCTCTCTAGCTGGTCGCTTCCCAGTCTCTTTCTAGCCTTCACCTATACTAAGCGGGAATACTGCTTGTGTATCCACTTCCATAAACCCCAAAGTTATTCCACATGAGTCCACCACACCTTCCTATATGCGGTATTTACCCGCCGTTCCAAGTAAATTTGTATGTGCCAAACTCTAAACCTTCAAATGAAATTCTGTTTTGTATGCTCGAACAGCTCATGTATCAACTAGGGATGTCTATATCTTCCATGCTAGGTGGGTTATTCTCACGATGAGTGGACTCCGCTCATCATTCATGAGAAAATGGCTGGTAATCGGGATGCCCAGTCCCATGCTCAAAATCATAATAATTAAACAAAACTCCCCCAGGGCTGTTGCTTGTTTGGACGGTACCCCGTGGATTTGGATGGCCGTGGAGTGTGCTTGTTGGTGGTTGGGGGAGTATAAACTTTACCATTCTGTTTGTGAACCGCCTATAATGTGCGTAGCATTGGAGATATCGAGGTTCTTGGTTGTTATGTTGACAATGAAAGTATACCGCTCAAAATGTTATTCATCTCTATTTAAAAATCGAGCGCTGACACCTCTACAAATCCCTGCTTCCCTCTGCGAAGGGCCTACCTATTTACTTTTATGTAGAGTCATCATCCTCTTATCAAAGAGCACTAGTAGGAGAGCACCTCTGTCATTGCATGTATTACTATTAATTTGCATTGAGTATGATCATGACCGGATCTCTTTTACCATGAATTACAATGTCTAGTCAGTCCTTGATCTTTAAAGGTGCTCTGCATTTATGTTTTGCGGTCTCAGAAAGGGCTAGCAAGATACCATCTTGTTATATCATGTCATGATTGTTTTGAGAAAGTGTTGTCATCCGAGGTTTATTATTATTGCTCGCTAGTTGATTATGCCATTGATGTGAGTAGTCTTGGGACCTGAAAGTTATTGTGAATGTGGTTAGTTCATGATCTTGTTGAAAACCTGAATGCTAGCCTACATATTTAAAACAACATGAGCAAACCGAGTTTGTCAAAGTTTTTCTTTATCACTTTCAGTTTATCAACTGAATTGCTTGAGGACAAGCAAAGGTTTAAGCTTGGGGGAGTTGATACGTCTCCAACGTATCTACTTTTCCAAACCCTTTTGCCCTTGTTTTGGACTCTAACTTGCACGATTTGAATGGAACTAACCCGGACTGACGCTGTTTTCAGCAGAACTGCCATGGTGTTGTTTTTGTGCAGAATAAAAAGTTCTCAGAATCGCCTGAAAATCAACAAAGATTTATTTTGGAATATATAAAAAATATCTGCAAGAAGATCCACACCAGGGTGCCAAGGGCCTGTCCATGAGGGTGGGGGGCGCGCCCCCTGCCTCATGGCCCCCCTGGTGCCTTACCGACGTACCCCCAGATCCTATATCTTCACTTTCGGGGAGAAAAAAATCAACGAGAAGGAATTATCGCATTTCACGAGATGGAGCTGCTGCCAAGCCCTAATCTCTCTCGGGAGGGCTGATCTGGAGTCCGTTCGGGGCTCTGGAGAGTGGAGATCGTCGTCATCGGCATCATCAACCTTCCTCCATCACAAATTCCATGATGCTCACCGTCGTGCATGAGTAATTCCATCATAGGCTTGCTGGATGGTGATGGGTTGGATGGGATCTATCATGTAATCGAGTTAGTTTTGTTAGGGTTTGATCCCTAGTATCCACTATGTTGTGAGATTGATATTGCTATGACTTTGCTATGCTTAATGCTTGTCACTAGGGCCCGAGTGCCATGATTTCAGATCTGAACCTATTAAGTTTTCATGAATATATGTGTGTTCTTGATCCTATCTTGCAGGTCTATAGTCACCTACTATGTGTTATGATCCGGCAACCCCGAAGTGACAATAATCGGGACCACTCCTGGTGATGACCATAGTTTGAGGAGTTCATGTATTCACTATGTGTTAATGCTTTGGTTCGGTACTCTATTAAAAGGATGCCTTAATATCCCTTAGTTTCCAACAGGACCCCGCTGCCTCGGGAGGGTAGGACAAAAGATCTCATGCAAGTTCTTTTCCATAAGCACGTATGACTATATTCGGAATACATGCCTACATTGCATTGATGAACTGGAGCTAGTTCTGTGTCACCCTAGGTTATAACTTCTACATGATGCATTGCATCCGACATAATTTCCCATCACCGATCCAATGCCTACGAGCTTTACCTATATTGCTTGTTGCTTATTTACTTTTCCGTTGCTACTATTACAAAAACTACAAAAACACTGCCGTTACGTTTATTGCTGCTACTGCCACTATCATATTACTTTGCTACTAAACTATCTTGCTGCAGATACTAAGTTTCCAGGTGTGGTTGAATTGACAACTCAATTGCTAATACTTAAGGGTATTCTTTGGCTCCCCTTGTGTCGAATCAATAAATTTGGGTTGAATACTTTACCCTCGAAAACTATTACGATCCCCTACACTTGTGGGTTATGAGGCTACAATGAAGGAGGCTAGAGTTGCAATGAAGCTCTACCATGGCTGCAATGAAGCACGCCGGAGTTGCATTGAAGCTTGTCAGGGCTACAATGAAGCTCCTCCTGGGCTTCAATGGAGCGCCGTTGGGCATCGTCGGTGCTTCACGCCTATTTGTGCTGCCATGAAAGCTGCTGCACTGAAGCTTTTTGTTGTGCTCGGTGCTGCTCATGCACCCGGTGGCTCCCGCTGATGCGATGCGCGGTCGCCGGTGGCTCCGGTGCTGCGAGGTCGCTGACGTAGAAGCCACGGGTGCCGACTGTCGGTGTTGCTGTGGTGGATGGAAGAATTGAAGAAAGAAGAGCAGAGGAAGAAAGACGACGGCTCCCTTGTCCCTTTGGTTCGATCGAACGACAAAAGTATGTCAGATCGGACGGCCAGCACGGCGGATGATTTTTTAAGAAATCATCCGACTGGTTTGTAGCAACCGCCTTAACTTAACCTAGGTTAGTGTTAACTAAGTTTAGTTAGTTTTAGCTAGCCTCTGACAGTGGGCCCAGTCCCTGGTCAAACCCCAGCCAACACAGGGTTTGACCGGGATTAGTCCATGTGTCACTGACATGTGGACCCCACACGTCAGGTTTGACCTGGCCGCCCAGTTGACTTGCTGACATCACACAGACGTCATGCTGACACAGTAAATATTTTTTGGGATTTTAAATAAATCAGAAATGATTTATTTATTTCAGAAAATATCCAAAACTTGTAAAAATCCTAGAAAATAAACCATAACTCCAAATGAAATAATTTATGTATGAAAAATGATCACAAAAATCCAAAGAATCTGTTTATGGCATTTTCATGCATGTTTGAACAACTTACAACCACTGTTTAGGACAATTTGAATAAATGGCATTTGAATTATCACATATGAAGTTTGAATTTGAACCTTTGGTTCAAACCAACTTCATTTAATATGGTTGCTAGTTGCATTAGCTCAATGAACAACATATTTCCATGTCATGATCATGCATCATATTGTCGCATTGCATTGATTGTGTTATCTCTTGTTTGCCGGTGTTCGTCCCCTCTCAGTAGACGCTGTTCCGACAATGAGTTCGATGACACGGATGAAGAGCTTTACTATCTTCAGAAGTGCCAGGCAAGCAAAACCCCATTGAGCATTCCGATACAATCCCACTCTCTTGCTCTTGCTCTCTTTTACTTCATTAGGACAACAACATTTCAACTGCTATTTACTGCGGTAGCTGAACCCCTTTTCCTCTGCATGACCTGTCATTGCCACAGTAAATAGTTGAAACCCACTAGCATGAGTAGGAGTTGTTTGAGCCATGATGTGCCTACTCATTCATGCTTTCTGGTTATGCCTGCTATTGCTTAGAGTTGTGTCAGGTCTGATTCATCGGGGCTGAATTGGAATGTGGTCATCTTGTCCTACTGCTGAGAGCTAAATGTGTGAACACGATTTGGTAATGGTAGCGATGAGAGGCCATGTAGGAGTACATGGTGGGTTGTCTCATTGAAGCCGTCCTCAGGAACTGAGTTCTATGTTTGTGATCCATGAACAACTACTACCACACATTGGGATCCTTAATTGACTCTCTCAACTTATTAATCACCCTTGTCCTCTATCTAGGAGTTGCAATTAGTTTCTAGTGTTTGTAGCATACTGGAGGCCGTACGTAGCGCTGACCCTCGGGGTGGGCTGTGATGCGGTAGGTACGTGGCACGGTGTACCGAGAAGCCTGTTTGGTGCCTAGGGAACCCCGTACACATCGTTCGGGGCCGTATGTGGAAACCTCGACCGGACTCCCTGCAGATGGAACCTGAATAGGCGATAAACCTGGACTAGAGACTTGTGTGGTTAGTCAGGTCGTGGCCGACACCCTCGCTGGGCTTCCGCTTGAAGGTTGTCGAGTACATGTCGTGTAAACAATGGTGATGACCCACAAGTGTAGGGGATCTGTCGTAGTACTTTCGATAAGTAAGAGTGTCGAACCCAACGAGGAACAGAAGAAAATGATAGGCAGTTTTCAGTAAGGGATTTTCTGCAAGCACTGAAATTATAGGTAACAGATAGTTTTGTGATAAGGTAATTGGTAGCAAGTGACAAAAGGTAAAAGTAAATAAGGTGCATCAAGGTGGCCCAGTCCTTTTTGTAGCAAAGGACAAGCCTGAACAAAATCTTATATAAAGGAAAGCGCTCCCGAGGACACATGGGAATTATCGTCAAGCTAGTTTTCATCACGATCATTTGATTCACATTCGGTACTTTGATAATTTGGTATGTGGGTGGACCGGTGCTTGGGTTCTGCCCTTAATTGGACAAGCCTCCCACTTATGATTAACCTCTAATGCAAGCATCCGCAACTACAAAAGAAGTATTAAGGTAAACCTAACCATAGCCTGAAACATATGGATCCAAATCAGCCCCTTACGAAGCAACGCATAAACTTGGGTTTAAGCTTCTGTCACTCTAGCAACCCATCATCTACTTATTACTTCCCAATGACTTCCTCTAGCCACAAATAATGGTAAAGTTTTATGTAGTCGACGTTCACATGACACCACTAGAGGAGAGACAACATACATCTCATCAAAATATCGAAGGAAGACCAAATTCACATGACAACTAATAGCAAGACTTCTCCCATGTCCTTAGGAACCAAAGTAACTACTCACAAGACATAATATTGTTCATGATCAGAGGTGTATTAATATGCATAATGGATCTGAACATATGATCTTCCACCAAATAAACCAACTAGCATCAACTACAAGGAGTAATCAACACTACTAGCAACCCACAGGTACCAATCTGAGGTTTGGATACAAAGATTGGATACAAGAGATGAACTAGGTTTTGAGAGGAGATGGTGCTGGTGAAGATGTTGATGAAGATAGCCCTCCCCAAGATGTGAGAGTTGTTGGTGATGACGGCGGTGACGATTTCCCCCTCCCGGAGGGAAGTATCCCCGGCAGAACAGCTCTGCCGGAGCCCTAGATTGGTTTCCGCCTCAGTTCCGCCTCGAGACGGCGACGTGTGGTCCCGAAAGCCTCCTTATGATTTTTTCCAAGTCAAAACACGTCATATAGGAGAAGATGGGCATCGGGGGCCTTCCAGCTAGCCCACGAGGAAGGGGGGCGCGCCCCCACCCTCGTGGGCAGCCGGTGGTCCCCCTCGTGGACGTCTTTCGCCAGATATTTTTTATATTTTCTGAAACGACGTTCTGTTGAGTTTCAGGGATTTTGGAGTTGTGCAGAATAGGTTTCTAGAGTTTGCTCCTTTTCCAGCCCAGAATTCCAGTTGCCGGCATTCTCCCTCTTCATGTAAGCCTTGTAAAATAAGAGAAAAAGGCATAGGTATTGTGACAAAACATGTAAGAACAACCCATAATGCAATAAATATCAACATATAAGCATGATGCAAAATGGACGTATCAACTCTCCCAAGCTTAGACCTCGCTTGTCCTCAAGCGAAAGCCGATATCGAAAAATATGTCCACATGTTTAGAGATAGAGGTGCCGATAAAAACAAAATACGGACATGAGGGCATCATGATCATTACCATAACAGCAACTTATATAAATATAGTCATATGATTCTTATGCTAAATTAACAATTCATCCACAATATCAAGTATGAATCATAAACTTCATTGGAAACTAACAAACTCTGATTTCGGTCATTGAAGCAATTGCAATTTATTGTAACATCGGAAAGAGTCAGTATAAGAGCTTTTCAGCAAGCCTACATACTCAACCATCATATAGTCTTTCACAATTGCTCACACTCACGCAATACTTATGTGTATGGAGTTTTAATCGGACACAGAGAAAGATAGGGGCTTATGGAGTTGCCTCCCAACCTTTTACCTCAAGGGTAATGTCAACAGTAATAGATCATGAAAACTTACATTCAAGTGGGTATATATGTCAGGATCTTTCCAATACAATGTGCTTGGCAAAGGATAAATTGTAAAAAGGAAAGGTGGATTTCACCTTGACACTTATAAGACAGGAATAACAGATAGGCCCTTCGCAGAGGGAAGCAGAGGTTGTCATGTGTTTTTATGGTTGGATGCACAAAGTCTTAGCATAGAAGAACTTCGCTTTATATTGTCACTTGTGATAAGGACCTTTATTATGCTGTCCGTCGCTTTTATTACTTCCATATCACAAGATTGTATAAAGCTAATTTCTCCCACACTAATAAATCATACATATTTTAGCGAGTTTGCAACATGACAACTTACATGGAAGGATCTTTCTCAATCCATAGGTAGGTATGGCGGACTCTCATGGCAAAACTGTGTTTAAGGATATATGGAAGCACAAGTAGTATCTCTACTTTGTGCGAGGAGTTATGGCTAGCATGAGGGGGAAAGGCAAGCCCATGTTGGATGATCCATGACAATATACTTTATTTCAGCTATATGAAGACATAACCCATTATGTTGTCTTCCTTGTCCAACATCAACTCTTAGCATGCCATATTTTAATGAGTGCTCACAATCATAAAAGATGTCCAAGATAGTATATTTGTATGTGAAGCCTCTCTTCTTTTATTACTTCCTATTAATTCCAACGATGACCAAAACTATGTTTGTCACCTCCCAACAACTTTTATTTATCATACTCTTGTATGTGAAGTCATTACTTCCCACAAGATCGATACGATCTCTTTGATACTCTTTATGTTTTCTTTCTTTTTATCATGACCCAAGTGAGGAAATCAAGCCCTTGACTCAACACTAATCTTTATAATATAGCTCACGGACTCGATTACAAAGGGTAAAGCTCAGAAGGCAAAAGCTCACAATTAGATCATGCTAACTTTATTCTTCTAGATCAAGATACTACCAAAAGGATCAAACTAAGTAAAACGACAAAGATAGGAGTGATGGTGATACGATACCGGGGTCACTCCCCCAAGCTTGGCAGCTGCCAAGGGGAGTGCCCATACCCATATGATTATGTTTCCTTCTTTGGGGGTGGTGATGATGGAGTTGCAAGTAGTGACGGAGGATCCTCATATATCGAGTGTAGGGGATCTTCCAGCTTGCGGATAATACCTTTGAGAGCAGCTATGTAATCCTTCAACAAAATATTTTCACTTGTGAGATGCTTGTTTCGAATCTGAGCTAACTCAATCATCCTGAAAGCTTCTACTCAGTTGAGGTAAAGAGATTATGAAGGGATTTAGAGGTGTCTTGTTCTCCCGCTGCCGGAGCCGGATCTTCCACCTCCATCTTGATCCTCTTCTCCTTGTGGATCTCCTCGGGTCCTTCACTCTTCAGATCTATCTTCATTAGCCAAGCATCGTTGCCTTCATTGTTGGAGGAGGGATACGACATGATGCCTGGCTCCGCAAACCCTAACAGAAAATAGCTCTAAACAAGAACACATGATTTTTGTGTGATACAGAGGTCAAAACCTTCGGGAGTATATATAATGAATTTTTACCGACAAAAAGGAGTAACCCACAAGAAAACGGAGTCTGGGGAACACACGGGGTGCCCACGAGGCAGGGGGGCGTGCCGTGGGAAGGGGGGCGTGCTCTCCACCCTCGTGGATGCCTCGTGTCTCTTCCGGACTGCGGTTTATTTTTCTATTTTTCTAAATATTCCAAAACGGAGAAAAATTGCCTTTAGAACTGTTTTGGAATCGGTTTACTTACTGTATCATATACCTCTTCCTTTTCGGAGGCTGAATCATTCTGGAAAGTGTCCCTTATGTATTCCTCCGGGGTTACGGTTTCAATAATATTGGTTTCAACATTTATAGGATTTCCTGAGATATAATGTTTGATTCTTTGACCGTTCACCACCTTCGGATTTGTGCCTTCGAAATTGTTGATTTTTATGGCACCGGAACGATAGACCTCCACGATAACGTAAGGTCCTTCCCACTTGGAGAGAAGTTTTCCTGCAAAAAATCTTAAACGAGAGTTGTATAGCAAGACATAATCACCTACGTTAAACTCATTCTTTTGTCATGCCATCTTTTAACTTTTTCTTTAAACAGCTTGGCATTCTCATAGGCGTGGGTTCTCCATTCACCGAGACAACTAATGTCAAATAGCCTCTTCTCACCGGCAAGTTTGAAATCATAGTTGAGATCTTTAATAGCCCAATATGCTTTATGTTCTAGCTCAAGAGGTAAGTGACAAGCTTTTCCATACACCATCTTATATGGAGACATACCCATAGGATTTTTGTATGCAGTTCTATAGGCCCATAATGCATCATCAAGTTTCTTGGACCAATTCTTCCTAGACCTATTAACTGTCTTTTGCAAGATAGTTTCAACTCCCTGTTACTTAGTTCTACTTGACCACTAGTCTGTGGGTGATAGGGGGATGCAATTATATGGTTGACATCATACTTTGCAAGCATTTTGCGGAAAGCACCATGAATAAAGTGTGAACCACCATCAGTCATTAGATATCTAGGGACTCCAAACCTCGGAAATATAACTTATTTAAGCATCTTAATAGAGGTGTTATGATCAGGGCTACTAGTTGGAATAGCTTCTACCACTTAGTAACATAATCAACAACAACTAAAATATGTGTATACCCATTAGAGGCAGTAAAAGGTCCCATATAATCAAAGCCCCAAACATCAAATGGTTCAATAACAAGTGAATAATTCATAGGCATTTCTTGACGTGTACTAATATTACCAATTCTTTGACATTCATCACAAGATAAGACAAACTTACGGGCATCCTTGAAGAGAGTAGGCCAATAAAAACCGGATCGCAATACCTTGTATGCAGTTCTATCTCCCGCATGGTGTCCTCCATAAGCTTCGGAGTGGCACTTGCATAGGATCTGTTCCTGTTCATGCTCAGGTACACAACTTCTAATAATACCATCTACTCCTTTATAAAGATGTGGGTCATCCCAGAAGTAATGTCTCAAATCATAGAAGAACTTTTTCTTTTGCTGGTATGTGAAGCTAGGAGGTATAAACTTAGCAACAATATAATTAGCATAATCAGCATACCATGGAGCAGTACGAGAAGTATTTATGACAGCTAGTTGTTCATCAGGGAAGCTATCATTAATAGGTTGTGGGTCATCAAGTATATTTTCTAACCTACACAAGTTGTCTGCAACGGGGTTCTCAGCTCCTTTTCTATCAATAATATGCAAGTCAAATTCTTGCAGCAAGAGAACCCATCTAATAAGTCTAGGTTTAGCACCTTTCTTTTCCATAAGATATTTGATAGCAGCATGATCAGTGTGAATAGTTACTTTAGAATCAACAATATAGGGTCTAAACTTATCACAAGCAAATACAACTGCTAAAAGTTCTTTCTCAGTAGTAGCATAATTTATCTGGGCACTATCTAGAGTTTTACTGGCATATTGGTTAACATTCAATTTCTTATCAACTCTTTGCCCTAAAACAGCTCCTACAGCATAATCACTAGCATCGCACATAATCTCAAAGGGTAAATTCCAGTCAGGAGGCTGGACAATAGGTGCAGAGATCAATGATTTCTTAAGTATTTCAAATGCTTCTAGACAATCATCATCAAAGACAAAAGGAATATCTTTTTTGTAAGAGATTAGTTAGAGGCCTAGAGATTTTGGAGAAGTCCTTTATGAACCTCCTATAAAACCCGGCATGACCAAGGAAACTTCGTATACCTTTGATGTCCTGAGGGCATGGCATCTTTTCAATAGCATTGACTTTAGCTTTTTCAACTTCAACACCTCTTTCAGAAATTTTATGTCCCAAGACAATGCCTTCATTAACCATAAAGTGGCACTTCTCCCAATTCAAGACAAGGTTAGTATCTTCACATCTGTGCAAAATTCGATCAAGGTTGCTTAAGCAATCATCAAAAGAAGTTCCGTAAACGGAGAAATCATCCATGATAACCTCAACAATCTTTTCACAAAAATCAGAGAATATAGCCATCATGCATCTTTGAAAGGTAGCAGGTGCATTACATAAACCAAAAGGCATACGTCTATAAGCAAAGGTACCGAAAGGACAAGTAAAAGTGGTCTTTTCTTGATCCCCTTTTGACACATGTATTTGAGAGAAACCAGAATAACCATCTAGAAAGCAGAAATGAGTATGTTTGGATAACCTTTCTAGCATTTGATCAATAAATGCCAAGGGGCAATGATCTTTCTTAGTAGCTTTATTTAACTTACAGAAATCAATTACCATCCTATAACCTGTAACTATTCTTTGCGGGATCAATTCATCTTTATCATTAGGAACGACAGTCATACCTCCTTTCTTAGGGACACAATGGACAGGACTTACCCACTGGCTATCAGCAACTGGGTAGATAATACCTGCCTCTAGAAGCTTTAGTATTTCCTTTCTTACCACTTCTTTCATCTTAGGATTTAACCGTCGCTGATGATCAATAACCGGTTTAGCATTTTCTTCCAATTTTATCTTGTGTTGGCATATAGTGGGACTAATGCCCTTGAGATCATCCAGAGTATATCCAATAGCAACACAATGCTTCTTCAGAGTTTTTAGTAATTTTTCTTCTTCCTGCTCTGAAAGGTTAGGACTAATAAAAACATGATATATCTTATTTTCATCAAGATAAACATACTTAAGATTATCGGGCAAAGGTTTAAGTTCAAAAACGGGATCACCCTTGGGTGGAGAAGGATCCCCTAGGATTTCAACAAGCAAGTTGTTTTTCAATACGGGTCCCTGTGTAAGGTATATTTCATCTATTTCCCTTCTCTCATTCATATGCATATCATTTTCGTGGTCTAGCAGGTATTGTTCTAAAGGATCATTAGGTGGTACGGCAATAGAAGCCAGACCAATAATTTCATCCTTACTGGGTGGTGCCTTTTCAAGGGGTTGTCTACGGAATTTAGCAAAGTTAAAATCATGAGACATATCCCCTAATCCAACAGTAACAATATCTTTCACGCAGTCTATCTTGGCATTAACAATATTAAAAAGGGTCTACCAAATATAATGGGACAAAATTCATCTTGTGGGGAACTAAGAACAAGAAAATCAGCAGTGTATTTAACCTTCCCACACAAGACTTCAATATCTCTAACAATCCCAACTGGTGAAATACTGTCTCTATTAGCAAGCTTAATAGTAACATCAATCCCTTCTAACTCAGCAGGTGCAATATCATGCATAATTTCGTTATACAAATCAAGAGGGATAATACTCGCACTAGCACCTACGTCGCATAAACCATGGTAGCAATGATCTCCTATCTTAACAGAAATGACAGGCAAGCCTACAACAAGTTTATGTTTATTCTTAGCATTGGGTTTGGCTATTCTAGCAGACTCTTCTTGGAGGTAAATAACATGTCCATCTAAATCTTCTACCAAGAGATCTTTAACCATAGCAATACTAGGTTCAACTTTAATTTTCTCAGAGGGTGTAGGTTTTCTAGTATTACTCTTACGAACTACAGTTGAAGCTTGAGCATGATCCTTTATCCTAACGGGGAAAGGTAGTTTCTCAATATAAGCGGTAGGAATAACAGGATCAACATTATAAGTGATAGTCTTTTCTTCAACTTTAATAGGTTCAACTACTTTTACTTCAATAGGGGGATGGTATTTAAACCACTTCTCCTTGGGGAGATCAACATGAGTAGCAAAAGATTCACAGAAATAAGCTACTATCTCAGAGTCAAGTCCATATTTAGTGCTAAACTCACGGAAAACATCGATATCCATCAAAGCTTTAACACAATCAAACTTAGGGGTCATACCTGACTCTTTACCTTCATCGAGATCCCAATCTTCAGAGTTGCCTTTAATTCTTTCCAATAAATCCCATTTGAATTCAATAGTCTTCATCATAAAAGAGTCGGAACAAGAAGTATCTAGCATGGAGCGATTATTAAGAGAAAGCCGAGCATAGAAATTTTGAATGATCATTTCTCTTGAGAGCTCATGATTGGGGCATGAATATAACATTGACTTAAGACCCCCCAAGCTTGAGCGATGCTTTCTCCTTCGCGAGGCCAGAAATTATAAATATAATTACGATCACGATAAACCTGGTGCATAGGGTAGAACTTCTGATGAAATTCCAACTTCAGACGATTATAATTCCATGATCCCATATCATCACATAGCCTAAACCATGTCAATGCATCTCCCTTCAAAGATAAAGGGAAGACCTTCTTCTTGAGAACATCCTCGGGCATACCTGCAGGCTTAAACAATCCACAAACTTCATCCACATAGATTAGATGTAAATCGGGATGCAGTGTTCCGTCTCCTGTAAAGGGATTTTCAAGCAGTTTCTCTATCATACCCGAAGGAATCTCAAAGCAAACATTTTCAATAGGTGCAGTAGGTTGAGGAGCAACTCTTTGCTCTTCTGATCGGGGTGAAGATACCCCGAACTAGCCCCTCAAAGGATTTTGAGCCATAGTAACAAGTGACAACAAATTTCAGCACACTATATAAATTTTTCCTTACCAAATTCCACTTACCAAAGGCGCTTTACTCCCCGGCAACGGCGCCAGAAAAGAGTCTTGATGACCCACAAGTGTAGGGGATCTATTGTAGTCCTTTTGATAAGTAAGAGTGTCAAACCCAACGAGGAGCAGAAGGAAATGATAGGTAGTTTTCAGTAAGGTATTTTCTGCAAGCACTGAAATTATAGGTAACAAATAGTTTTGTCATAAGCTAATTGGTAGCAAGTGACAAAAGGTAAAAGTAAATAAGGTGTGGCCCAGTCCTTTTTGTAGCAAACGACAAGCCTGAACAAACTCTTATATAAAGGAAAGCGCTCCCGAGGACACATGGGAATTATCGTCAAGCTAGTTTTCATCACGATCATCTGATTCGCGTTCGGTACTTTGATAATTTGGTATGTGGGTGGACCGGTGCTTGGGTGCTGCCCTTACTTGGACAAGCCTCCCACTTATGATTAACCTCTAATGCAAGCATCCACAACTACAAAAGAAGTATTAAGGTAAACCTAATCATAGCCTGAAACATATGGATCAAATCAGCCCCTTACGAAGCAACACATAAACAAGGGTTTAAGCTTCTGTCACTCTAGCCCATCATCTACTTATTACTTCCCAATGCTTTCCTCTAGGCCCAAATAATGATGAAGTGTCATGTAGTCGATGTTCGCATGACACCACTAGAGGAGAGACAACATACATCTCATCAAAATATCGAACGAAGACCAAATTCACATGACTACTAATAGCAAGACTTCTCCCATGTCCCCAGGAACCAAAGTGACTACTCACAAGGCATAATATTGTTCATGATCAGAGGGGTATTAATATGCATAATGGATCTGAAAATATGATCTTCCACCAAATAAACCAACTAGCATCAACTACAAGGAGTAATCAACACTACTAGCAACCCACAGGTACCAATCTGAGGTTTGGGTACAAAGATTGGATACAAGAGATGAACTAGGGTTTGAGAGGAGATGGTGCTGGTGAAGATGTTGATGAAGATAGCCCTCCCCAAGATGGGAGAGTTGTTGGTGATGACGGTGGTGAAGATTTCCCCCTCCCGGAGGGAAGTATCCCCGGCAGAACAGCTCTGCCGGAGCCCTAGATTGGTTTCGCCCTCGGTTCCGCCTCGAGACGGCGGCGTCTGGTCCCGAAAGCCTCCTTATGATTTTTACAGGTCAAAACACCTCATATAGGAGAAGATGGGAACCGGGGGCCTTCCGGCTGGCCCACGAGGCAGGGGGGCGCGCCCTGGGAAGGGGGGCGTGCCCCCCACCCTCGTGGGCAGCCGGTGGCCCCACTCATGGACTTCTTTCGCCAGATATTTTTTATATTTTCGGAAACGATGTTCTGTTGAGTTTCAGGGCTTTTGGAGTTGTGCAGAATAGGTTTCCAGAGTTTGCTCCTTTTCCAGCCCAGAATTCCAGCTGCCGGCATTCTCCCTCTTCATGTAAACCTTGTAAAATAAGAGAAAAAAGGCAGAAGTATTGTGACAAAACATGTAAGAACAGCCCTTAATGCAATAAATATCAACATATAAGCATGATGCAAAATGGACGTATTAGGTGGTAAGTGGTGGGAGCGTGTGTGAAGAAGTACACCCATGCAGGGTTATAAATGATCTATTCGAATAACTGTGTCTGCAGTAAAGGACTTCTGGGTTACCTGTACAGTTCATAGACAAGTGAAAGTGGATACCCTAAAAGGCGCAAGATAAGCGTGAGTGCTAAGGATGGCCTTCTCGTAGGGAGACGGGAGCGGATCCATAGTGGTGTATTGATTGGTGAATATGTGGACTCGTGTGCGCCACCTCAGAGACTTACTTGCAGTCGTAGTTCAGGATAGCCACCGAGTCAAAGCTGGCTTGCTACAGTCAAACTCCACCACCCCCTTTGTTGATACTGATGCATAAGTAGCTAGTTCTGTTGTAAGTCTTGCTGAGTACCTTTGTACTCACGTTTGCTCAATTTATGTTTTTGCAGAGAGACTTCAGTCTCACTAGTGGTTCCGTGTGGACTTCGACATTTAGCTTGTTACCTCAGCTACGATCTTCTACCCTTGGGAGGGTCTTGTAAATAGTCAGGCTTCTCAGCCATTTTCATTTGTAGTTGTCTGTACTCAGAAAAGTTAAGCTTCCGCATGTGCTTGTTGCCTGTATGCTCTGTATGTTGGGTCATGAGACCCACTGCTTGTAATAAATGCTATGATGGCTCTTCTGGGCCTTATCTATGTGAGTTGTTGACTTTTGTTGTGATGCCATGTAGTACAGCACATACTTTCATGTTATGCGTATGTGTAATGTGTATTGCTATGTGTGGGATCCGATACCTAGTTATTTACCTTTGGTAGCCTATCTTATGGGGAAATGCCTCCTAGTGCTTCCAGTGAGCCTTGGTAGCTTGCTACTGCTCTGGAGCATTGAGGCTGGCCGACATGTGTCCTTCTTCGTTCCTGTGTCTGTCCCTTAGGGAAATGTCATGCGTTGTTCCTTGAAGTCCTTGTAGTTCCCTACGACTTGGGTTCATACGTTGATGACTGACACATTCGTTGATGGGTCATGTATGCCTGTATCTGTAATTTAGTGCCACTTTTGGTTTATAACTAGTCATGTCGGCCTAGGTTCTGTGTCATATGGATGCTAGCGACATATCATATACGTGTGCCAAAATGCGCAAACGGTCCCGGGCTAGGTAAGGTGGCACCCGTGGGGATACCGTGCGTGAGGCCGCAAAGTGATATGGTGTGTTACATGCTAGACCTGTGTGACTTAGGATCGGGGTCCTGACAGATTTGGTATCAGAGCCAGACTTCCTGTAGGATTACCAAACCAAACTGGTCGAAGTTGTGTCTAGAAATTCTTTAGTTATATAAGGGAATTGATTGTGGAAGGGAACGTAAGGCTCTTTCTACTCCTTTACCTTATGAACTTCTGATCTGAATCACCTTCTTCCTTTTCTACGGGGATTAAGAACTAGGCTTCTCATTCAACCTATTAGGATCACGTTAATGGTGGATTCAACCCCCAGTTCAGTTCCTACTACTTCTGTGTGTTCAACTGTTGGTCTCAGAACCTTGACATTGTGATGTTAAGTGGTTATGCTACCTTTTGCTTGGATCTCAAAATCTTTTTGGGCATTTACAGCCGTTATGTTGTCCGAGTCATCCCAGGTTTCTAAATAGTCTGATGCAATTGCAAATCCCTTCTTCCTGTTCCCGATGCTCCTTTGGGCCAGATTAACCACACTAACCAGTGTGTTGAGGTACTCTGTTACCTCGACATATATGTTGGAGTTATTATTATGACCCTAGGTGTCTTAGAGAATCACCCAGTAATCTAGCAATACTCTATACTCCCAGTGTGATGATTCTGTCCATCATTCTCGAAAGCATCCTATGATGCCATTTAGTTAGTAGGCATTCTACTCCTGGGTTCTCGAACCCGAGATTCACCCTACTTACTTCATGTTGGTAGTGTTTGCTCGTTCCATAGGATATTAGCAACCTTGTGATAGTCCTCGAGGTACGTGGTTATCGTTCTTCCAATACCATGAACCATCATGGCAGAAGTTCTTCTGAACCAAAAGATCACAACCAGAGTGCTCTTGAGTAGTACTCCATTCATATTGTGACTCTGCCAGTCCTACCATTCTGCATGGGTTATCCGGAAGAAATATGTTGAACTAGTTCGACATGCTAATCTATGCATCCATAACTCAGAAAAATATATGTTCCTTTGAGTTGTCACTTTAGTTATATTATGACCCCGTCTATCAGTTGATAGTCGAGAGTAGTTGTGCATTCGTGTTATCTATGCCTATTATTCTTTGGTCCGTCAATCCATTCTATTTCAGAATGACTAGGAGAAACAAACTCCAGTACCTCATCCATATCTAGGATTGGGTCAAAGCAGTTGTATTCCACAGATCAAAATGTCAATCCAGCTTTTGCTCTGCTCTACCTTGGAGTGTTTCCCTCTTTTATGTCAAGAATGTCATGGGGATTGCACCACCTCCCGTGAACTCTTGATACAGTAATACTTCTAGCCATCATCGTTCATTCCTCGGTCTCCATGTTATTGTGACCGAAATGCTGACAAGTGAATTGTGATGTGTGAAATCAATACTCCTAGCAACTCCGTTGCTAGGTAGTTAATGGACGATAATCCCATTCTTAGTGTGCTGGTTACTGAAATCAATACTCCTAGCAACTCCGGCCATGAGAAGTATGTTCCCCAGCCTCTCACTCGGGAGTAGAGGGATAAACTTCGCCAGTGGAAACGAGCGAGCCTTGCTCCCCCCCATCACGGGGACGTCTCACGAGGCTATGGCTCTGGAGGCTTCATTATTGGAAAATATGACCGAGCGCGACCGACTTGAGTAGCCCCAGAAAGCACTCGATGATCGTGCCCATGAGCGGCCAAGTTCCAGTCGGAACCGACGACAGTTGTTTCCGAGCAACCAGTCCCGAAATTACCAAGTACTCAACACGCTACTCCAAAATTTGGCGGCGGCAACCCAAATCCCGGACTCCATCCAACCTTCTGGCTCGGCAACGGGAGAAGGGAATCGTCAAATCCGAGCACTGCTGAAGAAAGCCATGTCCCAGAACACAACCATTTCACGGTCTAACGATCGTATTCATAGCGCGCCCGTCTGCACCGAGACTCTTCAGTCAGCTCACAATTCGGTTTCCCCTGGAAGATACAGATCGTCACCCCATTTGAGGTTTTTGGCTCACCGCTCCAATTTTACTTGGACGCCCCCTTCGCGGGACGTCTCATACAATCATCAACCCTATGATAACAGATGGTCGTACAAAGACGATCGGAGGCCAAGCCCCCCGGCTCCGCCCGGGAGGCTACCAGGATCCACGGTTAAATGTGAGGTCCATCCTCGCTCAGAGCCTGGTTGACAGGGGCTGAGCCCAGAGAGGCGGCTTTGACAGGGATATCTCGAGTGGATCCTCTTCCTTAAGACCTGAGTGTTTCAGCAGATGTTGATACGTCTTCAACGTATCTATAATTTTTGATTGTTCCATGCTATTATTTATGGAGTCTTGGATGTTTAATGGGCTTTATCATACACTTTTCTATCATTTTTGGGACTAACCTACTAACCCAAAGGCCCAGTCCAGATTGCTGCTTTTTGCCTGTTTCAGGGTTTTGCAGAAAAAGAATATCAAACGGAGTCCAAATGGAATGAAACCTTCGCGAGTGATAATTTTGGAGAAAATCACGCACACGGAACTTGAGAACCACGTCAGGGGAGCATCGAGGCGCCCACGAGGGTGGGGGACGCGCCCCCCTGCCCAGGGCGCGCCCCCTACCTCGTGGGCCCCTCGAGCGTCCCCCGGTGTCCTCCTCCTTCCTATATAAGTCTACGTACCCCGAAACCTTCGACAATAGAGAGAAAACCCTAATTCCACCGCCGCAACCTTCTGTTCCTGTGAGATCCCATCTTGGAGCCTGTTCCGGAGCTCCACCGGAGGGGGATCCATCAGGGAGTTCATCATCATCATCATCATCATCGCCCTCACCATGAGTTGTGAGTAGTTTACCACAGACCTTCGGGTCCATAGCTAGTATCTAGATGGCTTATTCTCTCTCTCTGGATCTCAATACAAAGTTCTCCTCGATCTTCGAGGAGATCTATTCGATGTAATCTCTTTCTGCGGTGTGTTTGCCGACATCCGATGAATTGTGAGTTTATGATCAATATTATCTATGAAAGATATTTGGTTCTTCTCTGAACTTTTTATGTGTGCTCATAATATCCTTGCAAGTCTCTTCGAATTATTGGTTTGGTTTGGCCTACTAGATCTATAGTTCTTGCAATGGGAGAAGTACTTGGCTTTGGATTCAATCTTGCGGTGTCCTTTCCCAGTGACAGTAGGGGCAGCAATGCACGTATTGTATTGTTGCCATTGATGATAAAAAGACGGGGTTTATATCATATTGCTTGAGTTTATCCCTCTACATCATGTCATCTTGCTTAAGGCATTACTCTGTTCTTATGAACTCAATACACTAGATGCATGCTGGATAGCGGTCGATGTGTGGAGTAATAGTAGTAGATGCAGGCAGGAGTCGGTCTACTTGTCTCGGACGTGATGCCTATATAAAATGATCATGCCAAGATAGTCTCATAATTATTCGCTTTTCTATCAATTGCTCGACAGTAATTTGTTTACCCGTCGTAGAATAATCGCTATCATGAGAGAAGCCACTAGAGAACACTATGGCCCCCGGGTTTATGCTCAACATATCAATCCACATCTACTTTACTTTATCGCTTTTATTTGCTGTTCTTATAAACTAAAAATACCAAAAATATAAACTATCATCTCTATAAGATCTCACTTTCGTAAGTGACCGTAAAGGGATTGACAACCCCTTATCGCGTTGGCTGCGAAGTTCTTATTTGTTTGTGCAGGTGCGAGGGACTCGCGCGTGGTCTCCTACTGGATTAATACCTTGGTTCTCAAAAACTGAGGGAAATACTTACGCTACTGTGCTGCATCTCCCTTTCCTCTTCGAGGGAATACAACGCAAGCTCAAGAAGTAGCAAGAAGAATTTCTGGCGCAGTTGCCGGGGAGGCTTACGAAAAAGTCATATACCAAGTACCTATCACAAACCCTTATCCTTCGTATTACATTTTTTCCCTCTCGTTTTCCTCTCCCCTACTTCACCCTTGCCGTTTTATTTGCCCCTTCTTCCGCCGTGTGTTTATCATTCACTTGCTTCTTGTTTGCTTGTGTGTGTTGGATTGCTTTCTTGTCACTATGGCTCAGAACAATACCAAATTGTGTGACTTCTCCAATACCAACAACAATGATTTTATTAGCACTCCGATTGCTCCTATTACCGATGCTGAATCTTGTGAGATCAATGCTGCTTTGTTGTATCTTGTCATGAAGGATCAATTCTCCGGCCTTCCTAGTGAAGATGCCGCTACCCATCTAAACAACTTTGTTGATTTGTGTGATATGCAAAAGAAAAGGGATACATATAACAATATTGTTAAATTCAAGTTATTTCCGTTTTCACTTAGAGATCGTGCTAAAACTTGGTTTTCCTCTTTACCTAGAGATAGTATTGATTCGTGGAATAAGTGCAAAGATGCTTTTATCTCTAAGTATTTCCCTCCTGCTTAGATCATGTCTCTTAGAAATGATATTATGAATTTTAAGCAACTAGATCATGAGCATGTTGCACAAGCTTGTGAGTGAATGAAATTGATGATACGTAATTGCCCTACACATGGTTTGAATCTATGGATGATTATTCAGAACTTTTATGCTGGCTTGGATTTTGCTTCTAGAAATCTTTTAGACTCAGCCGCGGGAGGCACTTTCATGGAAACCACCTTAGGAGAAGCTACCAAACTCCTAGATAATATTATGGTTAATTAATCTCAATGGCACACCGAAAGATCTACTAGTAAAAAATTGCATGCTATTGAAGAAATTAGTGTTTTGAGAGGAAAGATGGATGAACTTATGAAATTATTTGCTGCTAAGAGTGCTTCTTCTGATCCTAATGATATGCCTTTGTCCACTTTGATTGAAAATAGCAATGAATCTTTGGATGTGAATTTTGTTGGTTGGAATAATTTTGGTAACAATGATTATAGATGTAATTTTAATCCTAGGCCTTTTCCTAGTAATTCCTCTAATAATTATGGTAATTCCTACAACAACTCTTATGAAAAGATGCCTTCTGAATTTGAAACTAGTGTTAGGGAGTTTACGATCTCGCAGAAGAATTTCAATGCTATGCTTGAAGAGAAATTGCTTAAGGTTGATGAATTGGCTAGAAGTGTGGATATAATTACTCTTGATGTTGATTCTTTGAAACTTAGATCTATCCCACCTAAGCATGATATCAATGAGTCTCTCAAATCTATGAGAATTTCCATTGATGAATGCAAAGAAAGAACCACTACGATGCGTGCTAAAAGAGAGGATTATATTAAAGCGTGTTCTTCTAGTTATCATGAAAGTAAAGATGAAGATCTGAAAGTTATTGATGTGTCTCCTATTAGATCCTTGTTTTCTAGTATAAATCTTGATGAAAATAGGATTGGAGATGATTCTGCTTTAAGGTGTCCCAATGATTCGGAGTTTTTAGATCTTGATGCTAAAATTGCTAAAAGTGGGAGTGAAGAGATTAAAACTTTGCATAGTGATGAACCCACTACTTTTGATTTCAAGGGATTCAATTATGATAATTGCTCTTTGATTGATTGTATTTCCTTGTTGCAATCCGTGCTAAATACTCAGCATGCTTATAGTCAAAATAAAGCTTTCACCAAACACATAGCTTTGATGCAATCTAATGAAGAAAAACTTGAGTTGGAAGTTTCTATCCCTAGAAAGCTTTATGATGAGTGGGAACCTACTATTAAAATAAAAATAAAAGATCATGAATGATATGCTTTGTGTGATTTGGCTGCAAGTGTCTCCACTATCCCAAAAACTTTGTGTGATTTGCTAGGGTTCCATGAGCTTGATGATTGTTCTTTAAATTTGCATCTTGCGGATTCCACTATTAAGAAACCTATGGGAAGAATTAATGATGTTCTTATTATTTCCAATAGGAATTATGTGCCCGTAGATTTCATTGTTCTTGATAGAGATTGCAATCCTTCATTTCCTATTATTCTTGGTAGACCTTTCCTTAGAAAGATTGGTGCAATTATTGATATGAAGGAAAGAAATATTAGATTCAAATTTCCATTAAGGATAGGCACGGAACACTTTCCTAGAAAGAAAATCAAATTACCATATGAATCTATCATGAGAGCCACCTATGGATTGCCTTCCAAAGATGGCAATACCTAGATTTATCTTGTATCGTGCCTAGCATGGGCGTAAAATGATAGCGCTTGTTGGGAGGCAACCCAACTTTATATTTTTTGTTTTAGTTGCTGTCAGGGAATAAATATTGCATCTAGCCTCTGATTGGATGTGGTTTCATGTTTTGTTTAGTGTTTGTGCCAAGTAGAACCTTTGGGAAGACTTGTGTGAAGTTTATGTGATCTTGCTGTGAAAAACAGAATCGTTAGCGCTTGCTAAAGTGGTCTTCAGATTTTACTGGAGCATGCTATTTAGTTGGTTATTTTTGCTGGTTATTGGTAGACAAATTCCGCAAATGTAGCAATTTAGTTTGAATTTTTTGGTGTTCCAGAAGTAGGCGAAACCTGCAGATTTCTACAGACTATTCTGTTTTTGACAGATTCTGTTTTTCATGTGGTGTTTGCTTATTCCGATGCATCTATGAGTAGTATTTGAGGATATGAACCATAGAGAAGTTGGAATACAGTAGGTTTAACACCAATATAAAAAATGAATTCATTGCTGCACCTTTGAGTAGTGGTTTGCTTTCTTTTACTAACGGAGCTCACAAGAATTTTTGTCTAAGTTTTGTGTTGTGAAGTTTTCAAGTTTTGAGTATTGCTTTGATGGACTATGGAACAATGAGTAGAAAAGGCCTAAGCTTGGGGATTCCCATGGCACCCCAAGTAAATTCAAGATAATCAAAAGCCAAAGCTTGGGGATGCCCCGGGAAGGCATCCCCTCTTTCGTCTTCATCCATCGGTAACTATACTTGGAGCTATATTTTTATTCGCGACATGTTATGTGTTTTGCTTGGAGCGTCTTGTATAATTAGAGTCTTTGCTTGTTAGTTTGTCACAATCATACTTGCTGGACACACCTATTTGAGAGAGTTAAATATGGCCTAGAAATTGTTAGAAGACTCTATGAGCTTCGCTTATATCTTTTGAGTTGAATAGTCTTTGCTCTAGTGCTTCACTTACATCTTTTAGAGCACGGTGGTGGTAATATTTTGTAGAAATTGTTGAGCTCTCATGCTTCACTTATACCTATTTGTGAGTCTATTAAAACAACATGGTAATGTGTTTAGGCTAAAGAAACTAGTCTTCACATGATAGACATCCAATGTCAATGTAGTAAAAAAAAATCACACCAAGTGCATTGAATAGAATGAGATGTTGGATGCTTGATAATTGTTTTGAGATATGAGGATAGTGATATTAGAGTCATGCTAGTGGAGTTATTCTGAAATTGAGAAATACTTATGTTAGGGTTAGTGATTCCCGTATCATGCACGTATGGTGAACCTCTATGTGACGAAGTTAGAGCATGAGGTATTTGTAGAGTGCCAACCTTTGTGTGGAGGTTGGGGGCACGCGATGGTTAACTCCTACCAACCTCCCCCCTAGGAGCCTGCATTGATTGCTTTGTTTTGATGACTCGTAGATTTTTGCAATAAGTATATGAGTTCTTATGACTAATGTTGAGTCCATGGATTATACGCACTCTCACCCTTCCACCATTGCTAGCCTCTCGTACCGCGCAACTTTCGCCGGTGCCATAAACCCACTATATATCCTTCCTCAAAACAGCCACCATATTATTCCTCAAAACAGCCACCATACCTACCTATCATGGCATTTCCATATCCATTCTGAGATATATTGCCATGCAACTTTCCACCGTTCCGTTCATAGGGCACGCATCATATTGTCATATTGCCATGCATGATCATGTAGTTGACATCGTATTTGTGGCAAAGCCACCATGCATAATTTTTCATACATGTCAATCTTGATTCATTGCACATCCCGGTACACCGTTGGAGGCATTCATGTGGAGTAATACTTGTCGTAGTATCGAGTTGTAATAAAAAGTGTGATGATAATCATTATTAGAGCATTGTCCCATGTGAGGAAAGGCCAATAAAAAAGAGATGGCCCAAAAAAATATATAGAGGGGCTAATAAAAAAAAGAGAAAGCCCCTCCAAAAAAATGAGAGAAAAGAGAGAACGGGCAATTGCTACTATCTTTTTCCACACTTGTGCTTCAAAGTAGCACCATGTTCTTCATTGTAGAGAGTCTCATGTTTAGTCACTTTCATATACTAGTGGGAATTTTCATTATAGAACTTGGCTTGTATATTCCAACGATGGGCTTCCTCAAATGCACTAGGTCTTCGTGAGCAAGCAAGTTGGATGCACACCCACTAGTTTCTTTTGTTGAGCTTTCCTACATACTTATCTCTAGTGCATCTGTTGCGTGGCAATCCCTACTCACTCACATTGATATCTATTGATGGGCATCTCCATAGCCCGTTGATACGCCTAGTCGATGTGAGACTATCTCCCTCCTTTTTGTCTTCTCCACAACCACCTCAATTCCACCCATAGTGCTATATCCATGGCTCACGCTCATGTATTCTGTGAAAGTTGAAAGGCTTGAAAAGATAGAGTATGAAAACAAGTGCTTGGCTGAAATCGGGGTTGTGCATGATATGAATATTTTGTGTGATGAAGAGGGAACATAGCCAGACTATATGATTTTACGGGGATAACTTTATTTAGCCATAGTATTTTGAGAAGACATGATTGCTTTGTTAGTCTGCTTGAAGTATTGTTATTTCTTATGCCAATATAGACTTTTATCTTGAATCTTTCAGATCTGAACATTCATGCCACAATTAATAGAATTACATTGAAAAACTTTATTGGTTAGCATTCCACATCAAAAATCCTTTCTTTATCATTTACCTACTCGAGGACGAGCAGGAATTAAGCTTGGGGATGCTTGATACGTCTCCAACGTATCTATAATTTTTGATTGTTCCATGCTATTATTTATGGAGTCTTGGATGTTTAATGGGCTTTATCATACACTTTTATATCATTTTTGGGACTAACCTACTAACCCAAAGGCCCAGTCCATATTGCTGTTTTTGCCAGTTTCAGGGTTTTGCAGAAAAAGAATATCAAACGGAGTCCAAACGGAATGAAACCTTCGCGAGAGATATTTTTGGAGAAAATCACGCACACGGAACTTGAGAACCACGTCAGGGGAGCATCGAGGCGCCCACGAGGGTGGGGGGCACGCCCCTACCTCGTGGGCCCCTCGAGCGTCCCTTAGTGTCCTCCTTCCTATATAAGTCTACGTACCCCGAAACCTTCGACAACAGAGAGAAAACCCTAATTCCACCACCGCAACCTTCTGTTCCCGTGAGATCCCATCTTGGAGCCTGTTCTAGAGCTCCACCGGAGGGGGATCCATCACGGAGTTCTTCATCATCATCATCATCGCCCTCACCATGAGTTGTGAGTAGTTTACCATAGACCTCCGGGTCCATAGCTAGTATCTAGATGGCTTCTTCTTTTTCTCTGGATCTCAATAAAAAGTTCTCCTCGGTCTTCGAGGAGATCTATTCGATGTAATCTCTTTTTGCGGTGTGTTTGTCGAGATCCGATGAATTGTGAGTTTAGGATCAAGATTATCTATGAAAGATATTTGGTTCTTCTCTGAACTTTTTATGTGTGCTCATAATATCCTTGCAAGTCTCTTCAAATTATTGGTTTGGTTTGGCCTACTAGATCTATAGTTCTTGCAATGGAGAAGTGCTTGGCTTTGGGTTCAATCTTGCGGTGTCCTTTCCCAATGACAGTAGGGGCAGCAAGGCACGTATTGTATTGTTGCCATCGAGGATAAAAAGATGGGGTTTATATCATATTGCTTGAGTTTATCCCTCTACATCATGTCATCTTGGTTAAGGCGTTACTCTGTTCTTATTAACTCAATACACTAGATGCATGATGGATAGCGGTCGATGTGTGGAGTAATAGTAGTAGATGCAGGCAGGAGTCGGTCTACTTGTCTCGGACGTGATGCCTATATACAATGATCATGCCTAGATAGTCTCATAATTATTCGCTTTTCTATCAATTGCTCGACAGTAGTTTGTTTACCCGCCGTAGAATAATCGCTATCATGAGAGAAGCCACTAGAGAACACTATGGCCCCCAAGTTTATTCTCAACAAATCAATCTACATCTACTTTACTTTTATCGATTTTATTTGTTGTTCTTATAAACTAAAAATACCAAAAATATAAATTATCATCTCTATCAGATCTCACTTTCATAAGTGACGTAAAGGGATTGACAACCCCTTATTGCGTTGGCTGCGAAGTTCTTATTTGTTTGTGTAGGTGCGAGGGACTCACGCATGGTCTCCTGCTGGATTGATACCTTGGTTCTCAAAAACTGAGGGAAATACTTACGCTACTGTGCTGCATCTCCCTTTCCTCTTCGAGGGAATACAGCACAAGCTCAAGAAGTAGCAGATATATCCGCGCTGCAGATATTCTGGCTAACTTCAGATTGGCCGCAGGAATCAACAAGTTCACTAGCGAGTCAAAGCCACAGACGTGGTTGGAGGATAATCGAGTGGCCATCCAAATTGGTGGCAGCAATGACACTGTGGCTACGAAGCATCTGTAACTGATGCACGAAGGTCGGCTAGATCCTGGCACAATCAGCTTCCCCCGAGCAGCATTTACTATTGGGATGACCTGGCCCGAGTGTTTTTGAAAATAATTGAGGGAACGTACAAGCAGCCGCGTGGATTGGCGGGATTGCAGCACCGTGTACAAAAGAACAACAAGACTCTTTGTGAGTACATCCATCATTAGACCACTCTGCATAATGTTGAGAACGTCAGTGAGCACCAAACCATTTGTGCCTCCAAGGCAGGAATCAAGTACCGCGAGCTTATCTCAAAGTTCGGCCGAACAAAAACTCTTACCTTGAGTCCAATGATGGAGATAGTCAGTTGATATGCGAATGACGAAGAAGAATACCAATTGAGAAGTGGCAAGGGGCAAACTATAGAGCCCAACCAACCTAGCAATAATTCCAGTCGCAAGCAGAAGCGGCCAAGTTGAAGCAGCGGCTCTGGTTGTGCAGGGAAAAGGCAAAGGCCCTCCAAATAAGAAAGAATTGGATGCAAAGAATAAATACAATGGGAATGATGACATCCTTGATCAGCCCTATCAAATTCGCACCAAAAAAGACAAAGATGGCAACCTAATCCTAATGAAGCACACCACTTGGGAGTGCCGACTGCTCAAGTAGTAGATGCGAGAAGAGCCCTTAGAGGGTAAGAATAAGGACAACGACGACGATGGGGGAAGCATGCTTCTGTCTACCCCAACATGGAGAAAGTCCTGGTGATCTTTGCTGACGTCGAGAGCAAGAACAGACTGAAGGTCATAGACCAAGAGGTCAACAGGGCCGTGTTGACTGTCATGAAATATCAAGCTGTCTATCACTTTCGATCAGTCAGATCACCCAGCTCACATACTGACCCCTGGTCCGCGAGCACTGTTGGTTGATCCGGCCGCCGGTGGAGTCCGACTACGTAAGGTCCTCATGGATAGTAGCAGTGGACTGGAAATCATTTAGGAAGACACTCTGAAGGAGATGGACATTCCAATGTCCCGACTGAGCAAGAGCAACATGCAGTTCCACGGGGTCATCCCCGAAAAAAAAGCAAAGTCACTAGGACAGATAGCCCTGGACGTCGTGTTCGCTGCCGAGAAGAATTTTAGAAAGGAGAGGTTGACCTTCGAAGTGGTGGACTACCGTAGTGCTCATCATGCCATCCTGGGTAGGCCTGCCTACGCATGTTTCATCGCCAGAAAATGCTACATATAACTTGAGCTTAAGATGCTAGGGCCTAATGGCATGATCAACATCACAGGAAACCTGAAAATAGGTTAAGGGTGCTTGCAGAAGGGCTCCCAGATAGCTGACGAGCAGTTGGGGATGACAGAGTTGTACGAGTACAAGAAGGCAGTCGATTAGAGTGAGCTGCTGAGGCCAAAGAACCTGATTGTGGAATCCATTTTCTAGTCAGACGGAGAGACGAAGCAGGTTGATGTCCACCACGAGGATCTGAATGTTGCGTGATACGTCTCCACTGTATCTATATTTTTTTATTGTTCCCTGTTGTTATATTATCATTCATGGATGTTTTACAATCATTTTATATCGTTTTTTGGGACTAACCTATTGACATAGTTCCTAGTGCCAGTTGTTGTTTTTTGCTTGTTTTTTACATCGAGAAAATCAATACCAAACGGAGTCCAAATGCAGCAAAAAAATTTGGAGATATTTTTTGGACCCGAACACATCCAGTGGGTCAGGGAAGTACCAGTGGGGTGTCCCGAGGGGGCACAACCCACCTGGGCGCGCCCTGGTGGGTCGTGCCCACAACGGTGGCCTCCCGCATCGCCTCTTCCCTCTATAAATACCCCAATATTCCAGAAACCCTAGGGGAGTCGACCAAATTTTATTCCAGCCGCCGCAAGTTCCAGAACCATGACATCCAATCTAGAGCCCTTTTCTAGCACTCTGCCGGAGGGGAACACGATCATGGAGGGGTTCATCATCCTCATTGGTACCTCTCCGATGATGCGTTAGTAGTTTACCACAGACCTACGGGTCCGTAGGCAGTAGCTAGATGGCTTCTTCTATCTTTGTATCTCAATAAATACAATGGTCTCTTGGAGATCTATTTGATGTAATGACTTTGTGTGGTGTGTTTGTTGGGATCCGATGAATTGTGAGTTTATGATCAGATTTTCCTTGATTTAATATCCATTTTTGATTATTGTAGCCTCACATTTCTTCTCCGATATTTGGGTTTTGTTTTGCCAACTTGATCTATTTATCTTGAAGTGGGAAGAGGTGCTTTGTAATGTGTTCGATCTTGCGATCTCCTTTCCCAGTGACAGAAGGGGCAGCAAGGCATGCATGTATTATTGCTATTAAGGATATAAATATGGAGGCTATTCCGACATGAATAGATCTTGTCTACATCATGTCATCGTTCTTATTGCATTACTCCATTTTTCCATGAACTTAATACACTAGATGCATACTGGATAGCGGTCAATATGTGGAGTAATAGTAGTAGATGCAGGAAGGAGTCGGTCTACTAATCTTGGACGTGATGCCTATATACATAATCATTGTCTTGGATATTGTCATAATTATTTGTTTTTCTGTCAATTGCCCAACAGTAATTTGTCTACCCACGTTACTATTTTTGGAGAGAAGCCCTGCTACTTCTCGAGCTTGCGTTGTATTTCCTCGAAGAGGAAAGGGTGATGCAACACATTAGCGTAAGTATTTCCCTCAGTTTTTGAGAACCAAGGTATCAATACAGTAGGAGACCACGCGTGAGTCCCTCGCACCTGCACAAACAAATAAGAACTTCGCAGCCAACGCGATAAGGGGTTGTCAATCCCTTTACAGTCACTTACGAAAGTGAGATCTGATAGATAGGTTAGTTTGATAATTTTGCTATTTTTTGGACATAAGAACAGAAAGTAAAAACATCAAAGTAAAGTAGATTGTAGATTAATATATTGAGAATAGACCCGGGGGCCATAGGTTTCACTAGTGGCTTCTCTCATGATAGCAGAATCTACGGTGGGTGAACAAATTACTGTCAAGCAATTGATAGAAAAGCGAATAATTATGAGAATATCTAGGCATGATCATTATATATAGGAATCATGTCCGTGACAAGTAGACCGAAACGATTATGCAACTACTACTATTACTCCACACATCAACCGCTATCCAGCATGCATCTAGAGTATTAAGTTCATAAGAATAGAGTAATGCTTTAAGCAAGATGACATGATGTAGAGGGATAAACTCAAGCAATATGATATAAACCCCATCTTTTTATCCTCGATCGCAACAATACAATACGTGCCTTGCTGCCCCTGCTATCACTGGGAAAGGACACTGCAAGATTGAACCCAAAGCCAAGCACTTCTCCCATTGCAAGAACTATAGATCTCGTAGGCCAAACAAAACCGATAATTCGAAGAGACTTGCAAGGATATTAGAATCATACATAAAAGAATTCTGAAAAGAACCAAATATTTCTAAAAGATAATCTTGATCATAAACCCACAATTCATAAGATCTTGACAAACACACCGCAAAAAGATTACATCGAATAGATCTCCTCGAAGACCGAGGTGAACATGGTATTGAGATCGAAAAAGAGAGAAGAAACCATCTAGCAAATAACTATGGACCTGAAGGTCTGTGGTAAATTACTCACAACTCATGGTGAGGCAATGGTGTTGATGTAGAAGCACTCTGTGGAAGATCCCCCCTCCGGCAGAGCTCCGGAATAGGCCCCAAGATGGGATCTCACAGGAACAGAAGGTTGCGGCGATGGAATTAGGGTTTTCTCTGTTACCTCGATGTTTTCAAAGTATATGGGTATATATAGGAGGAAGGAGGGCATCGGGGGAGCCAGAGGGGGCCCATGAGGGTGGGGGCGCGCCCTGGACCCTTGTGGCCGCCTCCTTCATTCCCTCGCGTGTACTCCAAGTCTTCTGTGTTGATATCGTTCCAAAAATAACTCTCGCGAAGGTTTCATTCCGTTTGGACTCCGTTTAATATTCCTTTTCTGCGAAACCCTGAAATAGGCAAAAAACAAGAATCTACACTGGGCCTTTGGGTTAATAGGTTAGTCCCAAAAATAATATAAAAGTGTATGATAAAGCCCATTAAACATCCAAAACATCATATATAATAGCATGGAACAATCAAATATTATAGATAGGTTGGAGACGTATCAAGCCACTAGTGAAATCTACGGCCTCCGGTTCAATTTTCCTATCATATACTTTCAGATCTATATTGCTATTTGCCTTT
Organism: Secale cereale; assembly: GCA_902687465.1. Lineage (NCBI taxonomy): Eukaryota > Viridiplantae > Streptophyta > Magnoliopsida > Poales > Poaceae > Secale > Secale cereale. Next base: position 710,667,750 of record LR738712.1, read on the forward strand.
TCCTTTATTTGCAACTTTTATTTTCAGATCTATACTATCAAAAACCCCAAAATACCTTGCTGAGTTTTATTTGCTTTTATTTGGATCTTTCAATCTACTACAGTTTTATCCCGTCAACTTGACAATTTCTGGCACCGTTACCCAAAAGGGATTGACAACCCATTTAACGCGTCGGGTTGCATGTATTTGTTCTTTGTGTGCAGATACTGTTTGTATATTGTTGCGTGGTTCTCCTACTGGTTCGATAACCTTGGTCTCATCACTGAGGGAAATACCTACCGTAGCTGTGCTGCATCATCCTTTCCTCTTTTGGGAAATACCGACGTAGCTTCAAGCGACATCATTGCGCCGACCGACATCTCCACAACGCTCGACAACAAATATGATGTTGAGCTCATCTAGTTCCTCCGTGAGAACTGGGACATTTTCGCATGGAAGCCTTCTGACATGTCGGGTGTTCCCAGGGAACTAGCTGAGCATCGACTCCGAGTCGGCCTGAAAATCAAGCCTCAAAAAGAGCACCTCGGACGCTCTTCCACAGAGAAGCGCAAGGAGATTGGTGAGGAGATTCCTCGGCTACTAGCCATTGAGTTCATCCGAGAGGTGCACCACTCCGAGTGGCTCGCCAATGTTGACATGGTGACAAAGAAGAACAACTCTCTTCAAATGTGTATAGATTTCATGCACATCAATCGGGCCTGTCTGAAGGACCACTTTCCATTCCCCTGCGTTGATCTGATAGTAGACTCTGATACGTCACGTCTCCATCGTATCTACTTTTCCAAACTCTTTTGCCCTTGTTTTGGACTCTAATTTGCATGATTTGAATGGAAATAACCCGGACTGATGTTGTCTTCAGCAGAACTGCCTTGGTGTTATTTTTGTGCAGAAATAAAAGTTCTCGGAATGACCTGAAACTTAACAGAGATTATTTTTGGAATTAATAAAAAAATACCGGTGAAAGAAATACCGGAGGGGGCCCACACCCTGGCCACAAGCGTGGGGGTGCCCCCCCTAGGGAGCGCCCCCTACCTTGTGGGCCCCCTGGACCTCCACCGACGTCAACTCCAACTCCATATAATCTCTTTCGAGGAGAAAAAAAATCTAAGATGAGATCCCATTGTGTTTTACGATACCGATCCACCGGCACCTCCTGTTCTTCATAGGGAGACCTGGTCTAGAGTCTCGGGGCTCTAGAGAGTGGAGATCATCGTCGTCGTCATCACCAACCATCCTCCATCACCAATTTTATGATGCTCACTACAGTGCGTGAGTAATCCCATCGTAGGCTTGTTGGACGGTGATGGGTTGGATGAGATTTATCATGTAATCGAGTTAGTTTTTTTAGGGTTTGATCCCTAGTATCCACTATGTTATGAGATTGATGTTGTTATGACTTTGCTATGCTTAATGCTCGTCACTAGGGCCCGAGTGCCATGATTTCAGATCTGAACCTATTATGTTTTCATGAATATATTTGTGTTCTTGATCCTATCTTGCAAGTCAATAGTCACCTACTATGTGTTATGATACGGCAACCCCGGAGTGACAATAGCCGGAACACTTCCCGGTGATGACCATAGTTTGAGGAGTTCATCTATTCGCTAAGTGTTAATGCTTTGGTCGGTACTCTATTAAAAGGAGGCCTTAATATCCCTTAGTTTCCATTAGGACCCCGCTGCCATGGGAGGGTAGGACAAAAGATGTCATACAAGTTCTTTTCCATAAGCATGTATGACTATATTCAGAATACATTCCTACATTACATTGATGAATTGGAGCTAGTTATGTGTCACCCTAGGTTATAACTGCTACATGATGAATATTATCCAACACCTATCATTGCCGATCCATTGCCTACGAATTCATTTGATATTGATACTTGTTTCGTTACTGCTACCTCTTGAGCTTGCGTTGTATTCCCTCGAAGAGGAAAGCGAGATGCAGCACAGTAGCGTAAGTATTTCCCTCAGTTTTTGAGAACCATGGTATCAATCCAGTAGGAGACCACGCGCCAGTCCCTTGCACCTGCACAAACAAATAAGGACTTCGCAGCCAACGCGATAAGGGGTTGTTGTCAGGCCCAAGATGTGATTCTATTTCGATCACGTGACACTTACGTGATTGGGGCACAACCGCATTTTGGGCGCTTAGCAAGATGGATATCATTACATCGTATCATTACATACATACATGGCGGATACAACAATTCATACAAGTCACATGAATACAACACCATCAATACAAGGCATCCGACTACGGATGCAAACATGAAAAGCACAAAGACATCCATCTGCTATCCCAGGCTGCCGACCCGGAACCTAACCGAAGACTGAAGAAGAAGAAGAAGAAGAAGAAGAAGAAGAAGAAGAAGAAAGAACTCCAACACAACGACATCGCTCTCACATCAAGTCATCGGAAACCTACATCTGCAACTGTTGTTGTAGTATCTGTGAGCCACGAGGACTCAGCAATCTCATAACCATGGGTAACAAGACTATCAAAGCTTAATGGGTAGGAAGAGGTAAAGTGGTGAGTTTGCAGCAGCGGCTAAGCAATATATGGTGGCTAACTTACGAGTACAAGAATAAGATGAGCATCTACGCAAACGGTCGCAATCTAGTAATGATCGCTAAAGATCCTGAACTACCTACGAGTCAAACATAACCCCATCGTGTTCTCTTCTCAAAGTGAAAAGAGACAGTCACGATTACTCACAGAGTTGTGTGTTTTACTTGGGATCCTCTGTCAAGTTTTCTACAACTGGACATTAACAAATTCCAGTCTGCCACATAACCGCGGGCACGGCTTTCGAAAGATCATAACCCTGCAGGGGTGTCCCAACTTAGCCCATCACAGGCTCTCACGATCAGCAGAAGAAATAATAATATTATCACCCCTTATCTTAGGGACAATCCAATCAGGCTCGGAATCACGGTGCACAAGATATTTCGACAATGGTAAAACAAGTCCAGTAAGACCTCCCGGCGTGCCGACACCCTGATAGTAGCCGCGCGTATCTCGTCTCAGGCCACGTCCGGATGAGCACTACGTACAGCAACCGAAGACCCCAGATAACTGGGTGGCACCGCAAGTGGCTCTAGTTTGGGACCAACACCATCAGCACTGCCCCCCTGCTATGTAGAAAAATACTCGGGGATGCGACCCCCTATGCAATTTAATTAATTAATTAAGTTGTTATTATGAGGCAAATTAAAACCAATGTTGGGCCTTGCTGGAGGTGTTTTATTCAAAGACGAAGTGTCAAGGGGTCCCCATATACCCAACCGTGTAAGGAACGCAAAATCAAGGAACATAATGCCGGTTTATCGGCTCCTAAGGTGGCATGAGTGGAACAAAACACCGAGCAAAAGGCCAAGCCTTCCACCCATGCCCAGTATATAGGTGTGTTAATAATAATAATAGATATTGTGATATTCCAACAACAAGTTCCGACATGGAACGATCTTCATCTTCACCTGCAACTAACAACGCCAAACAATGGTTTGCTAGGAAGGTGTCAAGTTTAGAGGTTTCATGGCAACAAGGAGAGGCTGACAATAATGATGGGTAGCGCGACATATAACGATAGCATCGAGACAACTAAACATGGAAATGATAGTAAAGGTATCCAAGGGTATGGTCATCTTGCCTGAGATCCCGCAAGGAAGAAGAACGGGGCCATGAAAAAGACGAAGAAGAAGCATCGAAGACGAACCACAGGTAGACGAACGAATCCTCACGATCGCAACGGAACAAGCACTAACGAGAAGAAGCAAGCAACATGGTAAACACACCACAGAAGACATGACAAGATGCTCAACCTAGTATGATGCAAGACAAGTCTATATATGATGCAATACATGGCAAGGTAGGAAGCACTCAAAAACAACATCACCCAACAAGTTTAAATGAGGCCGGAATCAACATATCACAAATCCGGTAAGCCCTCATATGCAAAATTTGAAATTAGTCCAGATCTGAACAAACCTTACGTTAAAGTTGTTAAGCAACAAGTTAACATGCACCTAGTTAATCTACTCATTTTTCTACCCCATTTGCATATAAAGTTTATTAAATTTGGAGCTACGATTATTTAGTTATGAATTAAATCATTTTAGCATGTTATCATGCAAAATAAATGCAAACATCAATTTAAACATTTTAAACAGGGATGAAAGTTGCAGATTATGAAAGTACAGGGAAAACTGAGCATTTACATATATGACATGATCTATTTGGATGCATGGATATTTAGTTATTCATGATTCAAAATGATGGCATTGATGTGAATATGCAGAAAAATGTATAAAATGCTAAATCACATCAGACAGTAAATATATATATATATATATATATATATATATATATATATATATATATATAT
>LR738712.1:710673776-710720185 GCA_902687465.1 Secale cereale
ATATATATATATATATATATATATATATATATATATATATATATATATATATAACCGGATTCAACGCACTATGCAAGCCCAGAACTGGAATTGACCCAAGCAGCTGAGTGTGTGTGCAGGCAAAAGAAAAACATGGCAGTGAAATTACAAACGTGCGATTCGATCCTTGGCTTCCAGGCTACATGAAAGTGGCACCAACCAACAAGATGGCTAACTGCTCGTGAAAAGATAGGGGCTCAGCTCTAGATTAACATTGCCTGAAGCAATTCCGGATGATAAGCAAAACAACAGAAAAGCAAAACAAAGGTGGGAGAGCTGGGTTTCGAACACAAGACATCCTGGAAGTATGCATGCACAGGTAACCAATGGGCTACGATGAAAGTTTGATACATAAAGCCTTAAACTCTAGATGAACCATACTCTGGCACTGACCCGACGAAACTGAAACAGAGATGGCTGGCTCTGTGGCCGTGGCTGGGGACACGGGATGCTGGCGCAGCGGAGCTACTTCTGGCCACGGCCAGCAGGGCACGGGGCGGCGCGAAGAAGTGGGAAACGGAGAGGATGGGCGGATCCGAGGACGAGGCAGAGAGATCTGGCGACACGGTGGCTGCTCCCTGGGCATTAGAGAGAGAGAATTAGGGGAGGGAGATAGATAGGTAGGAACGAGAGGAGAAGGATGGGTAGAGGCATGGCGACCTGCGGTGCTCCGGCGTCGGCAGGACGGCGAGGAATCGGCGCGGCGTGCCTGGCGCAGGAGGTCGACCGAGGAGGTTAGGGGAGGCGCGGTCAACGCTCGAGCTGCCGTTGCTCGTTTCTGAAGGACAGAAACAACAGCATGTCCCTGGCGATGCAGAAGATGATGCAGGGGCTTCAGGCACAGAAAATGAGGACTGCCAGCGACAAGCTCCTTCGTCGGGGTCCATCGCGACCTGATCTGGTCAACTGGGAGCTGTTGTTGTTTGGTCGCCGTCGGCGCGTCTTGGCGAGGCGAAGCAGATGCCGCGGCGAGAAACAACAAGGATGTCCGAACTTTGCAAGACAGGCGAAGGAGCAGAGCTTCAACAGCGGCAGCCATGGTTGATGAAGGGGTTGGGAACGGGGCACCCAGGTCAGGATCCGGCCGGTCTTGGTGGCGGACGGCGTAAGGACGACCGAGAATGCCGTCGAGCTCGTTCGTGCGTCCATGACGGGACCTTTGGAGCTCGGGGACATGGCTCCTGGCGTTCGACGAAGACGGCACGGAGGAGCTTTACTCCTCCAGGTCGACGGGGAGGAGACACTTGAGCTGCTGGTAGGAAGATGGTCTGGTGGGGAGAGTTGGATGGAAGGATGGTGGCTGCTACAACAATTTGGACGGTGCGGAAAGCACAGGAGTTGGTCGGTGGCTGCGGTGGCGATTGGCAGTTCGATGGATGGGGATCCGGAGGTGGAGGCTCAGACGTTGGTTGGGGAAAAGGGATCTGGGGGGATCCCGATGAAGATGTGAAAGAGTGGCGGCGGCGGAGGAATGGATGGATGGGACTACCTAGACTAGGGTTTGTCCCGCTATTTACAGATAGGGACTATATATATAGGAAGAGGGAAGTTGGATCATCCGATTGAAATCCGACGGTTGAGAATAAAATAGATAGGAAGTCCAAATAAGAAAATGAAGATGTTTTAGGGATGTTCGGAGATGATCCGATCCCAATGGTCACGACTGCTCGGGTCTGGTTCTTGACAGTTTTCGGACACTGACGTGGGGTTTTGAGAGTGGTCGACAAATACAAGGGGGGTTTGACAACAGGTCAACGGAGACAAAGAGAGAAGCAGCAACTACGAACGACTACGAGTCTTATGAAAACATGCGAATGCAATGCACATGATGCCATGATGAAAAGAAACAAGCAAAATTAACAATGATGATCATGGAGCAAGAAGCAAAATATGCCACGGCACTCAACATGGTTATGGCATCAACATATAGGAATGAAATATGCAAAATAATTATGACAATGCAACAAACAAATAAACACACGACATCAACGAAAATAAATGGAAGGGATATGAAGCATCAGACTCGGGGTGTCTAACTTACGAGTACAAGAATAAGATGAGCATCTACGCAAACGGTCGCAATCTAGTAATGATCGCTAAACATCCTGAACTACCTATGAGTCAAACATAACCTCACCGTGTTCTCTTCTCAAAGTGAAAAGAGACAGTCACGGTTACTCACACAGTTGTGTGTTTTACTTTGGATCCTCTATCAAGTTTTTTACAACCGGACATTAACAAATTCCAATCTGCCACATTACCGCGGGCACGGCTTTCGAAAGATCATAACCCTGCAGGGGTGTCCCAACTTAGCCCATCACAAGCTCTCACGATCAGCAGAAGTAATAATAATATTATCACCCCTTATCTTAGGGACAATCCGATCAGGCTCGGAATCCCGGTGCACAAGACATTTCGACAATGGTAAAACAAGTCCAGCAAGACCTCTCGGCGTGCCGACACCCTAATAGTAGCCGCGCGTATCTCGTCTCAGGCCACGTCCGGATGAGCACTACGTACAGCAACCGAAGACCCCAGATAACTGGGTGGCACCGCAAGTGGCTCTAGTTTGGGACCAACACCATCAACACTGGCCCCCCTGCTATGTAGAAAAATACTCGGGGACGCGACCCCCTATGCAATTTAATTAATTAATTAAGTTGTTATTATGAGGCAAATTAAAACCAATGTTGGGCCTTGCTGGAGGAGTTTTATTCAAAGACTAAGTGTCAAGGGGTCCCCATATACCCAACCATGTAAGGAACGCAAAATCAAGGAACATAATGCCGGTTTATCGGCTCCTAAGGTGGCATGAGTGGAACAAAACACCGAGCAAAAGGCTAAGCCTTCCACCCGTGCCCATTATATAGGTGTGTTAATAATAATAATAGATATTGTGATATTCCAACAACAAGTTCCGACATGGAACGATCTTCATCTTCACCTGCAACTAACAACGCTATAAGAGGGGCTGAGCAAGCGGGTAACATAGCCAAACAATGGTTCGCTAGGAAGGTGTCAAGGTTAGAGGTTTCATGGCAACATGGAGAGGCTGAAAATAATGATGGGTAGCACGACATATAACGATAGCATCGAGACCACTAAGCATGGCAATGATAGTAAAGGTATCCAAGGGTATGGTCATCTTGCCAGAGATCCCGCAAGGAAGAAGAACGGGTCCATGAAGAAGACGAAGAAGAAGCCTCGAAGACGAACCACGGGTAGACGAATGAATCCTCACGATCGCAACGGAACAACCACTAACGAGAAGAAGCAAGCAACATGGTAAACACACCACACAAGACATAACAATATGCTCAACCTAGTATGATGCAAGACAAGTCTATATATGATGCAATACATGACAAGGTAGGAAGCACTCAAAAACAACATCACCCAACAAGTTTAAATGAGGCCGGAATCAACATATCCCAAATCCGGTAAGCCCTCATATGCATAATTTGAAATTAGTCCAGATCTGAACAAACCTTAAGTTAAAGTTGTTAAATAGCAAGTTAACATGCACCAAGTTAATCTACTCATTTTTCTACCCCATTTTCATATAAAGTTTATTAAATTTGGATCTACGGTTATTTAGTTATGAATTAAATCATTTTAGCATGTTATCATGCAAAATAAATGCAAACATCAATTTAAACATTTTAAAGAGGGATGAAAGTTGCAGATTATGAAAGTACAGGGAAAACTGAGCATTTACATATATGACATGATCTATTTGGATGCATGGGTATTTAGTTATTCACAATTCAAAATGATGGCATTGATGTGAATATGCAGAAAAATGTATAAAATGCTAAATCACATCAGACAGTATATATATATATATGAACGGGCCGGATTCAACGCACTGTGCAAGCCCAGAAGTGGAATTGACCCAAGCAGCTGAGTGTGTATAAAATGCTAAATCACATCAGACAGTATATATATATATATGAACGGGCCGGATTCAACGCACTGTGCAAGCCCAGAAGTGGAATTGACCCAAGCAGCTGAGTGTGTGTGCAGGAAAAAGAAAAACATGGCAGTGAAATTACAATCGTGCGATTCGATCCTTGGCTTCCAGGCTACAGGAAAGTGGCGCCAACCAACAAGATGGCTAACTGCTCGTGAAAAGATAGGGGCTCAGCTCTAGATTAACATTGCCTGAAGCAATTCCGGATGATAAGCAAAACAACAGAAAAGCAAAACAAAGGTGGGAGAGCTGGGTTTCGAACCCAGGACATCCTGGAAGTATGCATGCACGGGTAACCAATGGGCTACGATGGAAGTTTGATACATAAAGCCTTAAACTCTAGATGAACCATACTCTGGCACTGACCTGACAAAACTGAAACAGAGATGGCTGGCTCTGTGGCCGTGGCTGGGGACACGGGATGCTGGCGCGGCGGAGCTGCTTCTGGCCACGGCCAGCAGGGCACGGGGCGGCGCGTAGAAGTGTGAAACATAGAGGATGGGCGGATCCGAGGCCGAGGTAGAGAGATCTGGCGACACGGTGGCTGCTCCCTGGGCATTAGAGAGAGAGAATTAGGGGAGGGAGATAGACAGGTAGGAATGAGAGGAGAAGGATGGGCAGAGGCACGGCGACCTGCGGTGCTCCGGCATCGGCAGGACGGCGAGGAATCGACGCGGCGTGCCTGGCGCAGGAGGTCAACCGAGGAGGTTGGTGGAGGCGCGGTCAATGCTCGAGCTGGCGATGCAGAAGACGATGCACGGGCTTCAGGCACAGAAAACAAGGACTGCCAGCGACGAGCTCCTTCGTCGGGGTCCATGGCGACCTGATCTGGTCAACTGGGAGATGTTGTTGTTCGGTCGCCGGCGGCGCGTCTTGGCGAGGCGAAGCAGATGCTGCGGCGGGAAACAACAAGGATGGCCGAACTGGGCAAGACAGGCGAAGGAGCAGAGCTTCGACAGCGGCGGCCATGGTTGATGAAGGGGCTGGGAACGGGGCACCCAGGTCAGGATCCGGCCGGTCTTGGTGGTGGACGGTGTAAGGTCGACCGAGAATGCCGACGATCTTGTTCGTGCGTCCATGACGGGACCTTTGGAGCTCGAGGACAGGGCTCCTGGCGTTCGACGAAGACGGCACGGAGGAGCTTTGCTCCACTGGGTCGACGGGGAGGAGACACTTGAGCTGCTGGTAGGAAGATGGTCCGGTGGGGAGAGTTGGATGGAAGGATGGTGGCTGGCTGCAGCAATTTGGACGGTGCGGAAAGCACGGGAGTTGGTCGGAGGCTGCGGTGGCGATTGGCAGTTCGATGGATGGGGATCCAGAGGTGGAGGCTCAGACGTTGGTTGGGGAAGAGGGATCTGGGGGGATCCCGATGAAGATGTGAAAGAGTGGCGGCGGCGGAGGAATGGATGGACGGGACTGCCTAGACTAGGGTTTGTCCTGCTATTTATAGATAGGGACTATATATATAGGAAGAGGGAAGTTGGATCATCCGATTGAAATCCGACAGTTGAGAATAAAATAGATAGGAAGTCCAAATAAGAAAATGAAGATGTTTTAGGGATGTTCGGAGATGATCTTAACCCAATGGTCACGACTGCTCGGGTCTGGTTCTTGACAGTTTTCGGACACTCACGTGGGGTTCTGAGAGAGGTCGACAAAGACAAGGAGGGTTTGACAACAGGTCAACGGAGACAAAGAGAGAAGCAGCAACTACGAACGACTACGAGTCTTATGAAAACATGCGAATGCAATGCACATGATGCCATGATGAAAAGAAACAAGCAAAATAAACAATGATGATCATGGAGCAAGAAGCAAAATATGCCAAGGCACTCAACATGGTTATGGCATCAACATATAGGAATGAAATATGCAAAATAATTATGACAATGCAACAAACAAATAAACACATGACATCAACGAAAATAAATGGAAGGGATATGAAGCATCAGACTCGGGGCGTCACAATTGTCAATCCCTTTACGGTCACTTACGATAGTGAGATCTGATAGAGATGATAATTATATTTTTGGTATTTTTGTTATAGAAACAGAAAGTAAAGAAAGCAAATAAACAACGGTGACAGAAATAGGCTAGTTGATGGGAAAGTAATATGATAAAGATAGACCCGGGGGCCATAGTTTTCTCTAGTGTCTTCTCTCATGATAGCGATATTCTACGGCGGGTAAACAAATTACTGTCGAGCAATTGATAGAAAAAGCGAATAATTATGAGACTATCTAGGCATGATCATTGTATATAGGCATCACATCCGAGACAAGTAGACCGAAACGATTATGCATCTACTACTATTACTCCACACATCGACCGCTATCCAGTATGCATCTAGTGTATTGAGTTCATACGAACAGAGTAACGCCTTAAGCAAGATGACATGATGTAGAGGGATAAACTCAAGCAATATGATGAAAACCCCATCTTTTTATCCTCGATGGCAACAATACAATACATGCCTTGCTGCCCCTATTGGCACTGGGAAAGGACACCGCAAGATTGAACCCAAAGCCAGGCACTTCTCCCATTGCCAGAACTATAGATCTAGTAGGCCAAACCAAACCAATAATTCGAAGAGACTTGCAAGGATATTATGAGCACACATAAAAAGTTCAGAGAAGAACCAACTATCTTTCATAGATAACCTTGATCATAAACTCACAATTCATCGGATCTCGACAAACACACCGCAAAAAGAGATTACGTCGAATAGATCTCCTCGAAGACCGAGGAGAACTTTGTATTGAGATCCGGAGAGAGAGAAGAAGCCATCTAGATACTAGCTATGGACCCGAAGGTCTGTGGTAAACTACCCACAACTCATGGTGAGGGCGATGATGATGATGATGAAGGCCTCCGTGATGGATCGCTCTCCCGGAACAGGCTCCAAGTTGGGATCTCCACGGGAACAACAGCTACGGCGGTGGAATTAGGGTTTTCTCTCTGGGTATGGAGTTTCTGGGGTACGTAGGTATATATAGGAAGATGGGGGGCACCGGGGGCCATGTGGGCCAGCCTCCAGGCAGGGGGGCGCGCCCCCCACCCTCGAGGGCTAGTCCCACGTCCCCTGACTTGGCCCCGAAGACTCCCGAGCGTGATTTCCTCCAAAAATATCTCTCACGAAGGTTTCATTCCGTTTGGACTCCGTTTGATATTCCTTTTCTGCATAACCCTGAAATAGGCAAAAAAAACAACAATCTGGACTGGGCCTTTGGGTTAGTAGGTTAGTCCCAAAAATGATATAAAAGTGAATGATAAAGCCCATTAAACATCCAAGACTTCATAAATAATAGCATGGAACAATAAAAAATTATAGATACATTGGAGACGTATCAAGCATCCCCAACCTTAAGTCATGCTCGTCCTTGAGTAGGTAAATGATAAAGAAAGAATTTTTGATGTGGAATTCTAACCAATATAGTTTTTGAATGTAATTCTCTTAATTGTGGCAGGAATGTTCAGATCTAAAAGATTCTAGACAAAAGTCTATATTGACATAAGAAATAACAATACTTCAAGCAATACTAACAAAGCAATCATGTCTTCTCAAAATACTATGGCTAAAGAAAGTTATACCTACAAAATCATATAGCTTTGGCTATGCTCCCTTATTATCACACTAAATATTCATATCATGCACAACCCCGATTTCAGCCAAGCATTTGTTTTCATGCTCTATCTTTTCAAACCTTTCAACTTTCACGCAATACATGAGCGTGAGCCATGGATATAGCACTATGGGTGGAATAGAGGTGGTTGTGGAGAAGACAAAAGAGGGAGATAGTCTCACATCGACTATGCGTATCAACGAGCTATGGAGAAGCCCATCAATAGATATCAATGTGAGTGAGTAGGGATAGCCATACAACGCATGCACTAGAGCTAAATATGAATGAAAGCTCAACAAAAGAAACTAGTGGGTGTGCATCCAACTTGGTTGCTCACGAAGACCTAGGGCATTTGAGGAAGCCCATCATTGGAATATACAAGCCAAGTTCTATAATGAAAATTCCCACTAGTATATGAAAGTGACTAAATGTGAGACTCTCTACAATGAAGAACATGATGCTACTCTAAAGCACAAGTGTGGAAAAAGATAGTAGCAATTGTCCCTTTTTCTTCTCTTTTTTTTTTCTTTTTTTGGGCCTTTCTTTTTTTTCTTTGGCCTTTCTTTTTTTCCTTTTTTTTGCGGAGGGGCTTTATAGATTCAGCCTTTCCTCCCATGGGACAATGCTCTAAAAATGATGATCATCACACTTTCATTACAACACAATATTACAACTCGATGCTACAACAACAAAGTATGACTCTATATGAATGCCTCCAGCGGTGTACCGGTATGTGCAATGAAACAAGAGTGACATGTATGAAAAGATTATGCATGGTGGCCTTGCCACAAATACGATGTCAACTACATGATCATGCATGGCAATATGATAATATAATGCGTGTCATATAAACGGAACGGTGGAAAGTTGCATGGCAATATATCTCGGAATAGCTATGGAAATGCCATGATAGGTAGGTATGCTGGCTGTTTTGAGGAACAATATGGTGGCTGTTTTGAGGAAGGATATATAGTGGGTTTATGGCACCGGCGAAAGTTGCGCGGTACAAGAGAGGCTAGCAACGGTGGAAGGGTGAGAGTGCGTATAATCCATGGACTCAACATTAGTCATACGAACTCATATACTTATTGCAAAAATCTACGAGTCATCAAAACAAAGCAATCAATGCATGCTCCTAGGGGGGAGGTTTGTAGGAGTTAACCATCGCGCGCCCCCGACCTCCACACAAAGGTTGACACTCTACAAATACATCATGCTTTAACTTAGTCACATAACGGTTCACCATACGTGCATGCTATGGGAATCACTAACCTTAACACAAATATTTCTCAATTTCATAATAACTCCACTATCATGACTCTAATATCACTATCCTCATGTCTCAAAACAATTATCAAGCATCCAACATCTCTTTCTATTCAATGCACTTGATGTGATTTTTTTTACTACATTAACATTGGATGTCTATCATGTGAAGACTAGTTTCTTTAGCCTAAACACTTTACCATGCTGTTTTAATAGACTCTCAAATATATCTAAGTGAAGCATGAGAGTTCAACAATTTCTACAAAATATTTCCACCACCATGCTCTAAAAGATATAAGTGAAACACTAGAGCAAAAACTATTCAACTCAAAAGATATAAGTGAAGCACATAGAGTGTTCTAACAATTTCTAGGACATTTTTAACTCTCTAAAATAGGTGTGTACATCAAGGGTGATTGTGGCAAACTAAAAATCAAAGACTCAAATTATACAAGACGCTCCAAGCAAAACACATAACATGTTGCGAATAAAAATATAGCTCCAAGTATAGTCACCGATGGATGAAGACGAAAGAGGGGATGCCTTCCCGGGGCATCCCCAAGCTTAGGATTTTTATTATCTTGAGTTTACTTGGTGCCATGGGCATCCCCAAGATTAGGCCTTTGCCACTCCTTGTTCCATAGTCCATCAAAGCAATACTCAAAACTTGAAAACTTCACAACACAAAACTTAGACAAAATTTCTCGTGAGCTCCGTTAGTAAGAGAAAGCAAACCACCACTCAAAGGTACAGCAAGGAATTCGTTATTTGTTTATATTGGTGTTAAACCTACTGTACTCCAAGTTCTCTATGGTTCATATCCTCTAATATTACTCATAGATGCATCGGAATAAGCAAATAACACACGAAAAACAGAATCTGTCAAAAACAGAACAGTCTGTAGTAATCTGCTGGGTTCGCCTACTTCTGTAACACAAAAAAAATACAAACTAAATTGTTAAATTTGCGCAATTTGTCTAACAATCAGAAGCAAAAAGAATCAACTAAAAATCACACTCCAGTATAATCTGAAGACTACTTTAGCGAGTGCTAACGATTCTGTTTTTCACAGCAAGATCATATAAACTTCACACAAGTCTTACCAAAGGTTCTACTTGGCACAAACACTAAACAAAACATGAAAACACATATAATCAGAGGCTAGATGCAATATTTATTCCCTAACAGCAAAAAAAAAGCAAAAAACATAAAATTGGGTTGCCTCCCAACAAGCGCTATCGTTTTACGCCGCTAGATAGGCACGATACAAGATAGATCTAGGTATTGCCATCCTTGGAAGGCAATCCATAAGTGGCTCTCATGATAGATTCATATGGTAATTTGATTTTCTTTCTAGGAAAGTGTTTCATGCCTTTCCTTAACGGAAATTGGAATCTAATATTTCCTTCCTTCATATCAATAATTGCACCAATCGTTCTAAGGAAAGGTCTACCAAGAATAATAGGACATGAAGGATTGCAATCTATATCAAGAACAATGAAATCTACGGGCACATAATTCCTATTGGCAACAATAAGAACGTCATTAATTCTTCCCATAGGCTTCTTAATAGTGGAATCCGCAAGATGCAAATTTAAAGAACAATCATCATGCTCATGGAACCCTAGCAAATCACACAAAGTTTTTGGGATAGTGGAGACACTAGCACCCAAATCACACAAAGCATAGCATTCGTGATCTTTTATTTTTATTTTGATAGTAGGTTCCCATTCATCATAAAGCTTTATAGGTATAGAAACTTCCAACTCAAGTTTTTCTTCATAAGATTGCATCAAAGCATCAACTATATCTTTAGTGAAAGCTTTATTTTGACTATAAGCATGCGGAGAATTTAGCACGGATTGCAATAAGGAAATACAATCAATCAAAGAGCAATTATCATAATTGAATCCCTTGAAATCCAAAGTAGTGGGTACATCACTATGCAAAGTTTTGATCTCTTCAATCCCACTTTTAGAAATTTTAGCATCGAGATCTAAAAACTCCAAATCATTGGGACACCTTAAAGCAGAATCATCTCCAATCCTGTTCTCATCAAGATTAATACTAGAAAACAAGGATCTAATAGGAGACACATCAATAACTTTCAGATCTTC
Source organism: Secale cereale (assembly GCA_902687465.1). Classification (NCBI taxonomy): domain Eukaryota; kingdom Viridiplantae; phylum Streptophyta; class Magnoliopsida; order Poales; family Poaceae; genus Secale; species Secale cereale. Next base: position 710,684,795 of record LR738712.1, read on the forward strand.
ATCTTTATTTTCACGATAACTAGAAGAACACAATTTAATATAATCTTCTTTTTTAGCACACATTCTAGCGGTTCTTTCTTTGCATTCATCAATGGAAATTCTCATGGCTTTGAGAGACTCATTGATATCATGCTTAGGTGGGATAGATCTAAGTTTCAAAGAATCAACATCAAGAGTAATTCTATCCACACTTCTAGCCAATTCATCAACTTTAAGCAATTTCTCTTCAAGCATAGCATTGAAATTCTTTTGCGAGATCATAAACTCCTTAACACTAGTTTAAAATTCAGAAGGCATCTTTCCATAAGAGTTGTTGTAGGAATTACCAAAATTATTAGAGGAATTACTACGAAATGGCCTAGGATTAAAATTACCTCTATAAGCAATTTTACCAAAATTATTCCTACCAACAAAATTAACATCCAAAGATTCATTGTTATTCTCAATCAAAGTGGACAAAGGCATATCATTAGGATTAGAAGAAGCACTCTTAGCAGCAAACAATTTCATATGTTCATCCATCTTTCCACTCAAAACATTAATTTCTTCGATAGCATGCACTTTTTTACTAGTAGATCTTTCGGTGTGCCATTGAGAATAATTAACCATAATATTTTCTATGAGTTTGGTCGCTTCTCCTAAGGTAGGTTCCATGAAAGTGCCTCCGGCGGCCGAATCTAAAAGATTTCTGGAAGCAAAATTCAAGCCAGCATAAAATTTCCGAATAATCATCCATAGATTCAAACCATGTGTAGGGCAATCACGTTTCATTAATTTCATTCTCTCGCAAGATTGTGCAACATGCTCATGATCTAGTTGCTTAAAATTCATAATATTGTTTCTAAGAGAGATGAAATTAGCAGGAGGGAAATACTTAGAGATAAAAGCATCTTTGCACTTATTCCACGAATCAATACTATTTCTAGGCAAAGAGGAGAACCAAGTTTTAGCACGATCTCTAAGTGAAAACAGAAATAACTTCAATTTAACTATATCGTTATCCATATCCCTTTTCTTTTGCATACCACACAAATCAACAAAGTTGTTTAGATGGGTAGTGGCATCTTCACTAGGAAGGCCGGAGAATTGATCTTTCATGACAAGATTCAACAAAGCAGCATTGATCTCACAAGATTCAGCATCGGTAATAGGAGCAATCGGAGTGCTAATAAAATCATTGTTGTTGGTATTGGAAAAGTCACACAATTTGGTATTGTTCTGAGCCATACTGGCAAGCAAGCAATCCAACACACACAAGCGAACAAGAAGCAAGCGAACGAAAAACACACGACGGAAGAAGGGAGAATAAAACGGCAAAGGTGAAGTGGGGGAGAGGAAAACGAGAGGCAAATAAATGTAATGCGAAGGATAAGGGTTTGTGATAGGTACTTGGTATATGACTTCTACGTAAGCCACCCCGGCAACGGCGCCAGAAATTCTTCTTGCTACCTCTTGAGCTTGCGTTGTATTCCCTCGAAGAGGAAAGGGAGATGCAGCACCGTAGCGTAAGTATTTCCCTTAGTTTTTAAGAACCAAGGTATCAATCCAGTATGAGACCACGAGCCAGTCCCTCGCACCTGAACAAACAAATAAGAACTTCGCAGCCAACGCGATAAGGGGTTGTCAAACCCTTTACGGTCACTTACGATAGTGAGATCTGATAGAGATGATAATTATATTTTTGGTATTTTTGGTATAGAAACAGAAAGTAAAGAAAGCAAATAAACAACGGTGACAGAAATAGGCTAGTTGACGGGAAAGTAATATGATAAAGGTAGACCCGGGGGCCATAGTTTTCTCTAGTGGCTTCTCTCATGATAGCGATATTCTACGGCGGGTAAACAAATTACCGTCGAGCAATTGATAGAAAAGCTAATAATTATGAGACTATCTAGGCATGATCATTGTATATAGGCATTACGTCCGAGACAAGTAGACCGAAACGATTTTGCATCTACTACTATTACTCCACACATCGACCGCTATCCAGCATACATCTAGTGTATTGAGTTCATACGAACAGAGTAACGCCTTAAGCAAGATGACATGATGTAGAGGGATAAACTCAAGCAATATGATGAACACCCCATCTTTTTATCCTCGATGGCAACAATACAATACGTGCCTTGGTGCCCCTACTGTCACTGGGAAAGGACACCACAAGATTGAACCCAAAGCCAAGCACTTCTCCCATTGCAAGAACTATAGATCTAGTAGGCCAAACCAAACCAATAATTCGAAGAGACTTGCAAGGATATTATGAGCACACATAAAAAGTTCAGAAAAGAACCAAATATCTTTCATAGATAACCTTGATCATAAACTCACAATTCATCGGATTTCGACAAACACACCGCAAAAAGAGATTACATTGAATAGATCTCCTCGAAGACCGAGGAGAACTTTGTATTGAGATCCGGAGAGAGAGAGAGAGAAGAAGCCATCTAGATACTAGCTATGGACCCGAAGGTCTGTGGTAAACTACTAACAACTCATGGTGAGGGCGATGATGATGATGAAGGCCTCCGTGATGGATCCCCCTCCCGGAGCAGGCTCCAAGATGGGATCTCCACGGGAGTTTCTCTCTGCGTATGGAGTTTCTGGGGTACGTAGGTATATATAGGAAGAAGGGGGGCACCGGGGGCCGTGTGGGCCAGCCTCGAGGCAGGGGGCGCGCCGCCCACCCTCGAGGGCTGGTCCCATGTCCCCTGACTTGGCCCCGAAGACTCCCGAGCGTGATTTCCTCCAAAAATATCTCTCGCGAAGGTTTCATTCCTTTTGGACTCCGTTTGATATTCCTTTTCTGCAAAACCCTGAAATAGGCAAAAAACAGCAATCTGGACTGGGCCTTTGGGTTAGTAGGTTAGTCCCAAAAATGATATAAAAGTGAATGATAAAGCCTATTAAGCATCCAAGACTTCATAAATAATAGCATGGAACAATAAAAAATTATAGATATGTTGGAGACGTATCAGTTACTTTCGTTACTGCTGCTGTCATCATCATTACAAAACTGCTACTGTTACTTTTTCCACTGTTACTTTTGCCACTGTTACTTTTACTTCCATATTATTTTTCTACTGAATATTTTGCTACAGATATTAAGTTTTCCAGGTGTGGTTGAATTGACAACTCAGCTGCTAATACTTGAGAATATTCTTTGGCTCCCCTTGTGTCAAATCAATAAATTTGGGTTGAATACTCTACCCTCAAAAACTGTTTCGATCCCCTATAGTTGTGGATTATCAAGACCTTTTTCTGGCGCTGTTGCCGGGGAGCATAGCTCTATTCTCTGAGTTAGTTGGGATTTATATATGTTGATCACTATGAGGCCACTAAAGGATGATAGAACCAAGATCGTTCCCTCTAGAACGAGGGGAGGTAAGGAACTGCCATCTAGCTCTGCACTTGATTCACCATCTATTTTCAGTAAACTTGGAACACCTACACCTGCTATTGAATCTGATATGTCGCATGATACTGATGATGCCACTTCAATCATGAATGATGCTTATGATGCTACAACTATGCTTGATGAAACTGTGACATTGGGTGAATTACTTGATAAACATCTTGCAAGAGCCAGTACTATTGATTATGCTGAAGATGATGATATTTCTGAAACAGATGAAATTATTGATACTGAAAGTTTTGAAACACCTGTTAGACCTACTTCCCCTAGGTATGAATTGCCTATTTTTCCTGAGGGATATGTTATGGAAGGAGAAGTATCTAGAGACTTTCTTGCTTGTGAGGATAGGAATGATCTTAAGAAATTAGTATGCAAGTGGAAAGAAAAATCTTTGAATGCTAGAATGCAATATGATCCTGAATTTGCTACTTCACCTATCCGTATTACTGATAAGGATTGAATTCTCTGTTGATCCTGAGTTAATTACTTTGGTTGAATTTGATCATTTTCATGGTTATGAATCTGAAACTGTTGTGGCACATCTTACTAAATTAAATGATATAGCCACCCTATTTGCTCATGAGGAAAAAATTCGCTATTACTATATTCTTAAGATGTTTCCTTTCTCACTAAAGGGTGATGCTATACTTCTCTGCAAAATATTTTCCTGCTCATAAGAAACAAGCTGCCTTACAGGAAATATTTAATTTTGTGCAAATTGAAGACGAGAGTCTCCCTCAAGCTTGGGGGAGGCTTCTCCAATTAATTAACACTTTGCCTGATCATCCTCTCAAGAAGAACGAAATACTTGATATCTTTTATAATGGACTAACCGATGCTTCTAGGGACCACCTAGATAGTTGTGCTGGTTGTGTTTTTAGGGAACGAACTATTGATCAAGCTAAAAAACTATTGAATAATATATTGAGTAATGATAATGATTGGACTCTTCCTGAACCAACTCCGAAGCCAACTCCTAAGAAAAGATGCATTTTATTTCTCAGTCCCGAAGATATGCAAGAGGCAAAGAAATCTATGAAAGAAAAAGGTATTAAGGCTGGAGATGTTAAGAATTTACCTCCTATTGAAGAAATACATGATCTTGATAACCCAACACAGGTAGTAGAGATAAATTCTCTCTATAGATTTGATTAAGGTAATATTCCCCATAATAAGTCTGCTAGCCAATGCTTAGATGAGTTTGATAATTTTATTGTTAAACAAGAAGACGTCAATGCTTATGTTAGTAGACAACAGAAACGTAACGCTTATAAGCTTGAATGCTTGGGTGATCTTGTGACTAGAACTTCTAATGATCTTAAACTTATTAGTAAACATGCTTCCATGGTTACCACTCAAGTAGAACAATTACTTAAGGCACAAAATGATTTTCTTAATGAGTTGAATAGTAAGAATAATGATAATGTTGTTATGGTTGCAACTAGAGGTGGTAAAGTAACTCAGGAACCTTTGTATCCTGAGGGCCATCATAAGAGAATTGAGCAAGATTCTCAGAGAATTGATACTGATACACCTAGTCTTATTACGAAAAATAAAAAGAAAACTGATAGGTCTTTCCATGCTCCTTGTGAACCTGTTATAGACACACCGGAGAATCCCAATAATATTTCTATTTCTGATGCTGAGATACAATCTGGTAATGAACATGAACCTAGTGATAATGTTAATGATGATGTTCATACCGATGCTCAACCTAGTAATGATAATGATGTAGGGATTGAACCTTCTGTTGATCTTGATAACCCACAATCAAAGAATCAATGTTATGATAAGAGAGATTTCATTGCTAGGAAACATGGTAAAGAAAGGGAACCATGGGTTTAGAAACCAATGCCCTTTCCTCCTAAACCATCCAAGAAAAAGGATAATGAGGATGTTGAATGCTTTTGTGAGATGATTAGACCTATGTTTTTGCATATGCGTTTGACTGATATGCTTAAAATGCCTCCTTATGCCAGGCATATGAAAGAAATTGTCACTAATAAAAGAAAGATACCGGAAGCTAAAATTTCCACCATGCTTGCTAATTATACTTTTAAGGGTGGAATACCAAAGAAACTTGGAGATCCAGGAATACCTACTATACCATGTTCTATTAAAGGAAACTATGTTAAAAGTGCTTTATGTGATTATGGGGCTGGTGTTAGTGTTATGCCTTTCTCTTTATATCGTAGACTTGAATTGAATAAGTTGACATCTACTGAAATTTCTTTGCAAATGGCTGATAAAATAACTGCTATACCTATCAGTATTTGTGAGGATGTGCATGTTGTGCTTGCAAACGTTACTATCTTAACGGACTTTGTTATTCTTAATATTCCCGAGGATGAAAGTATGTCGATCATCCTTGCTAGAACCTTTTAGAATACTGTAGGGGCTATTATTGATTGCAACAAAGGCAATGTCACTTTTCATGTGAATGGTAATGAGCATACGGTACACTTTCCGAAGAAACAACCTCAAGTTAATATAGCGTCAATTCTATTGGAAAAATTTCAACTATCACTATTGGAGGTTTTGAATTCACTCTTCCTACTGTTAAGAAGAAATATGATATTCTTATTGTTGGGGACATGCATATCCCCATTGAGGTAACATAGTGTTATTCAAAAATTCTCTGGTTTTATGTTATTCGAAAGAAGTTTGTTAGTGAGACTTGATCAACCTCATTGACGGATTCATTCTGATGACCATGAAATGGATTAATTTAGAAAACACCACCTTCTGTACCCAACTTTAACTTTCTGCTATTTAGATTAAATAAAGCAAAAAAATAGTATTATCTGTCTGTTTTCTGAGTTATCAGTGTAATAAAAAAATATTCCGAAAATAAAAGTTTCCAAATGCCCCGAAAATTTAATATGATTTGTTCTGTAAAATTTAAGAATTTTTGGCACTGAGAATGCACCAGGGGCTGCACCAGTGGGCCACAAGGGTGGAGGGCGCGCCCCCTGTCCTTGTGGGGCCCCACGTGGCCCCCTCCACTTATTCCAGCACCATCTTCTCCTTCTTCCTCCAGAAAAAATCATCCACCAGCTCAAACCCGTGTTCCAGCTCATCTTGCTGCCATTTTCGATCTCCTTGCTCAAATCATCATTTGCAAAACTATTTTGGGCGATTGTTCTTCGGTATGTGACTCCTCCAATGGTCCAATTAGTTTTTGTTCTAGTGCTTCATTTATTGCAAATTTTTGCAGCTATGGTGACCTTGTTCTTGAGCTTGCATGTCAATTTTATATGGCCCAAAGTAGTTTTGATGCATGATATAGCCTCTAAGCACTTGTAGGAGTAGTTGTTATCAATTTTTTTGAGTTTGATTCACTTTTATTTTGAGTCACTAAAAATTTCAGAATTTTTCAGAGGAGGAAAATGATGAGGAGATTGTTGAGAGGCTCCTCGAGCCATGGTTCGAAGGAAAAGGGGAATGAGGAGAAGGAGAAGCCCAAGTATAATCTTCTTCATACCGCGGAGATTTGGGCATGTGAATGGCCATGTGATGCATTCTTACATGTGGCTGGAATTTATGAAGATTTCTATTATTTGGCCGAGAATGCCGGCATCACCGACTTCCTCCGCGACCAGTGTGATCAGTATCTCCTCCTAACTAATACTTTCGTGCAAAATTTTCATTTTCATGCTAGAAGATCACCACCCATGGTAGAATTTGATTTATAGATGAGTATAAGGAGATGAACCTTTATGAGTTTTGTGAGGTATGCAAAATACCTTACGAAGGTAGCGTCGAAGAACCACGTCCTAGAGACGTGGAAGATTTTATTGATGCAGTTACCGTAGGGGAAAGGAGAAGGGTGTCAGAAGCGAGAGTGGCCAGTTTACATTTTCCTATTTTACGATATTATTCATTATTTGCCAGGAGATGTTTGGTTGGTCGTGAAGAGAGTGGTGAAGGAAATATGCCCTAGAGGCAATAATAAAGTTGTTATTTATATTTCCTTATATATCATGATAAATGTCATTTATTCATGCTAGAATTGTATTAACCGGAAACTTGATACATGTGTGAATACATAGACAAAACATAGTGTCCCTAGTATGCCTCTACTAGACTAGCTCGTTAATGAAAGAAGGTTATGTTTCCTAACCATATACATGAGTTGTCATTTGATCAACGGGATCATATCATTAGGAGAATGATGTGATGGGACAAGACCCATTCGTTAGCTTAGCACTATGATCGTTTAGTTTTACTACTATTGCTTTCTTCATGACTTATACATATTCCTGTGACTATGAGATTATGCAACTCCCGAATACCGGAGGAACACCTTGAGTGTTATCAAACATCACAACGTAACTAGGTGATTATAAAGATGCTCGACAGGTGTCTGCGAAGGTGTTTGTGGTGTTGGCATAGATCAAGAATATGATTTGTCACTCCGAGTGTCGGAGAGGTATCTCTGGGCCCTCTCGGTAATACACATCATAATAATCCTTGCAAGCAAACGTCTAGTGATTTAGTCACGGGATGATGTATTATGGAACGAGTAAAGAGACTTGTCGGTGACGAGTTTGAACTAGGTATGATGATACCGGCGATCGAATCTCGGGCAAGTAACATACCGATGACAAAGGGAACAACGTATGTTGTTATGCGGTTTGACCGGTAAAGACCCTCGTAGAATATGTAGGAACAAATATGAGCATCCAGGTTCCGCTATTGGTTATTGACCGGAGATGAGTCTCGGTCATGTCTACATAGTTCTCGAACCCATAGGGTCCGCACGCTTAACGTTCGATGACGATCGATATTATGAGTTTATGTGTTTTGATGTACCAAAGGTAGTTTGGAGTCTCGGATGTGATGATGGACATGACGAAGAGTCTCGAAATGGTCGAGACATAAAGATGGATATATTGGAAGGCTATCTTTGGACACCGGAATGGTTCCGAATGAGTTCGGCCATTTACCGGAGTACCAGGAGGTTACCGGAACCCCCCGGGGAGTCAATGGGCCTTATTGGGCCTTAGTGGAAGAAAGGAGGAGGCAGCCAAGTGGAGGGCGCCCCCCCAAGCCCAATCCGAATTGGGGTGGGGGGCCGACCCCCCTTTCCTTCTCCCTCTATTCCTCTTCCTTCTTCTCCTACTCCTACTAGGAAAGGGGGAAACCTAATCCTAGTGGGAGTAGGACTCCCCCCCCCTTGGGCGCTCCATAGAGAGGGCCGGCCCTCTCCTCCTCCCCTCCTTTATATACGTGGCTAGGGGGGCACCCCATAGACACACAAGTTGATTTCTTAGCCGTATGCGGTGCCCCCACCATAGTTACACACCTCGGTCATATCGTCGTAGTGCTTAGACGAAGCCCTACGTCGGTAACTTCATCATCACCGTCACCACACCGTCGTGCTGACAGAACTCTCCCTCGACCTCAACTGGATCAAGAGTTCGTGGGATGTCATCGAGCTGAACGTGTGCTGAACACGGAGGTGCCGTACGTTCGGTGCTTGGATCGCGAAGACGTTCGACTACATCACCCACGTTACTAAACGCTTCCTCTTTCGGTCTACGAGGGTACATGGACACACTCTCCCCGCTTGTTGCTATGCTTCTCCTAGATAGATCTTAGGTGATCGTAGGAATTCTTTCTAAATACTACGTTCCCCAACAAGTGGAGGCCTTAGTGCCCCTAACCTTGCCATTTTGTGCCATGCTTTACTTCGCGATAGAACTTTTAGTTTGGGTGCTATGGTTGCTAAATGGTTGAGATTAAAGCGTACCAAGGGTCCTATTTTCAGGGCTATCTTCGCCACTCGCCTTGCTCGACGCTTTGAGATACCCATCAGGCATTATGAAAAGCGGAGAAATTGCTACCCAGTATTTATTTAGATTATGACAGCATGGTAGCGCATAAATTCATTCATTCTGATGAGGAAAAGAAGCCTATTTATAATTTGATATTCCATCAGAATACTTTTCATACTATTATCTTGCCTACACCTTCTTTGTTTAATATTCATTCAGGCAAGTACACTATTTGGCCCGAGGACATCTACAGATTTTGGGGACGTCCACAACCCGCAGTGCCTGAGGCAGCACCGGCCCTTGATCCTTATCACGAGCCTATCTTTCAGTGGGAGCCGCAGGAGCTCGCAAACCAGTGCAACCCTCAGGATCCACCTCAGTACCCAGGAGAGGGATACTTTGAGCCGTGGCCTAGACCAACTTGGGCAAAAGCCTAAGCTTGGGGGAGTATGTATTTGTCACCAACATTACATCATGTTCACACATTCATTCCACTTGTTGGTGTTCATACTTTCTCATTGTATTATCCATGTTAGTTTATTTTTCTCGCTTTCTTCTTGTGTGTTTGAAAAACTTTAGAAAACCCAAAAATATCTCTTGCTTCTTTTTGTCATTTCTTTCTAATAGTTTCTTAGTAGGTTGTAGTATTAAAAGAAAATCCAAAAAGATTTATTTTTGTTCTGTTTGTTGGGAGCTTTCCCGTGTAAATAGTTTTTTTCGTTCTTCTTTTGCTCTCTTTAGAAAAACAAAAACTCCAAAAATATTTCAATTTGTTTCTTTGAAATTCTTTTCTTTTTCTTTGGGGGTCGAGAGGAGAAGACCACGATGAAAATGATGAATGGCTCTCGTATGCATTATTGTTGATCTAACAAAGAGCCCATATTACCTTGTCTTCTCCTTTGAATAAATGTTACGGATTCTAGCTTAGTCCAATGCACGTGCACTGTTATTATTATTCACACCGTTCGGTCATGCAAGTGAAAGGCAATAATGACGAAATAAGATGAAATGATTGAGATGGAGAAAACTGGTAGGAACTCGACCTATTTTGTTTTTGTAAATATGATTAGCTTGTCATTCCTGATTCCGCCCATTATGAATGAAACATGTTTGCAATGACAATTAGAGATTACTAGTCATCAAACCCGTCACCTGTACGGGCTAGTAATTTTTGTTATTTAAACTTACGGACATTACGGACGCTATTTTGATCATTGGAGAAGTATTTATTTTCTTATTTGCTATAGCAAAAAATATGCGTTAAACCACTCCATCAACTTGTGAATGTATTGTTTCCATGCATACCCTTTGCAATCGTCAATTGTGTCTCAACTATTTGTGTGATATTCTTGTTGTGTGACGCCATGCCCGAGTAACTTTGGTTTTATAATATAGGTGTAACACAGTTCCCGAATTGTAAAGGTTGCCTCTGGATAGATGCAAATACAAATTTCGGTGGATGTAACGTTTGCTGCCCTTTTCCCCACAAATTATGATGGAATTTGGTGTTATGGTTTGGACACACTGAGCATGCTGTCGTCAAAAAATTACATTTTAATATAATATTTTTTTCATGATCATATTGACATAAAAATATAAACGCAAAATTCTTTGTCGGTAGTACATGAGGGCATTCATTTCCCCTCATGATAAATAGTGAATCCATGCACTGTTTTCTGTCCGCATAGATGTGATACTGAACCCATTTATACATGAAACACGACTGTAATTTTTTTTCATACATTTTCCTCTTGAACTATATTAGATAGATGATATGATTATAATTTGTTTATTAATTATTAAATTTTGAGAAAAAGGTTGGATTCTAGTTTTTTATGTGCATGCGAATATATATATATATATATATATATATATATATATATATATATATATATTCTCATAACACTTCCGAACTACACGCACAACGTGAGGGCACTCCACAGATACTGCAACACAGAGACCAGTGAACTTGATGTTTGAAAAAGAGTAAAATACATCATAAGTCCTAAAACTTTTAGAGGTGTGTCAGTTTAGTCCTATAACTTCGAAACTGCACTTTTTGGTCCTAAAACTATTGGAAGTGTGTCAGTTTAGTCCTATAACTTCAAAACTGCAGTTTTAGGTCCTAAATCAATTGCAGGTGTGTCAGTTTTGTCCAATAACTCCGAAACTGCAGCCATCAATGGCATGATGGCTTGAGCTCCAACGTGGAAAGTTGGCCAGTCATCTTAGCCTCAACACGCAGTAGCAGAATGACATGTCGCACAACGTCCAATTGCTATCCACCTATGGCTGCTCCTGGGGCTGTGTCACTCTCGCCCACCTTTGCGTCAGCTTCGCAGTTTCCGCACACTCCTCCGCATCGTTCGACAACAGCGACAATTCTCACGTGTGGTCATGTTCGTGCCTAAACAACAACTTGCACGACGAGCTCTATGGGAAGAGTGTAGGGCAACAATGATGCCATGCGAGATAGAGAGAGGGGGTGGTGGGATGGCGTCTTCCATCCCGATTGGCTCGGGATCTCCCGGCGGCCGCGTCGAGGGAGAGGGATGTCGTCCTCCATGTAGACTGGATCAGGGTCTCCCCGTTGGCCGCGCCAAACCTCTCAGCAAGATTTCCCTATAGCTAATGACCATGCAGGTGGTGTGTGCACAACACCATGGAAGTGTATGGACCAGTTTTGAAAAGTAAACACATATAAAGGAATCATTTGAAAAAAAATGCACCATAGATGCTGACCATGCAAGCTTAACAAACTTACTTAGTTTTGGGATCCAAAATTGTAGTTTCGAAGTTATAGAACTAAACTGACATACCTCCAATAGTTTTGTGAACCAAAACTGTAGTCTTGAAGTTATAGGACTAAACTGACACACCTGCAATAGATTTAGGACCAAAAACTGCAGTTTCAAAGTTATAGGACTAAACTGACACGCCTTCAATAGTTTCAGGACCTATAATGCATCTTACTCTTTGAAAAAACTGTACGTGTTGTTTTTTCGGTACCTTTTTTCCTCTAGTTTTTTAACCGTTTATCGGAATTATGCGTGTAATATACCATTGGAAAGCTATGGAGTAGACGCAACTTCGCCATGTTGAACACTTTTCAAAATTCATCATAGTTTAAGAGCAGTTTCGGAAATCGTGCGGCTCATAACGAATGACAGCGAGCATTTTTCGCGTTTTCTTCTAAACCGCTCGTCAGAATGAAACAAATGATACACCGTTGGAAAGGTATTGTCGAGGCGCATATTTTTCATATCTATTATTTTTTCTAATTCGCTACGGTTTAAGAGCAGTTTTGAATATATTAAATCGCGGAATTGTGTTTTTCGAATTGTTTTGCAATTTTCGGTACTGTTTTTGCTCCAGTTTTCCAACCGTTTGTCGAAACAAGGCATGTAATATACCGTTGGAAAGCTATGGACGAGGCGCAACTTTCATATGTTGAAATGATTTTGAGATTCCTTATGGCTTTTAGTTAATTTTGAAAATCGTGCGGCTGACTACGAGAGACAGCAGCAGTTTTTGGTGAAATTTTTACAAACCGCTAGTCGAAATGATTCAAATTATACGCCGTTGGAAAGATATCGTGGAGACGCAACTTTTTCATGTAGAACGCTCCCTCTAATTCCTTATGGTTGAAGAGCAGTTTTAAAATTACGAAAATGGGGACACTGTTTTTTGCGACACCTAAATCGGCGAGTGAACGTCGTTCGACAGAAAACCGCACTGGATCAGATAGGAAAGTGAACTTCATGATTTCTTTTGTCGGACATAAACCACAACATATATCGAAGTGAACCGCATTAATGTGTTGTTGTTTTGCTAGTATTTTTTGCACTTTTCATGTTGGGCGCAAGTGAAGAGCATTACTCTAAAAAATGAACCACATCCCATGACCAAAAGCACTGCAGGTGTTGATGCAGTCGACCGAGTTTTTTGAAATGCATTTTATTTTAAATGGTATATGTACTGAAAAAATCCTTCGTAGTGGAATTTTTTTAAGACCAAAGTGCACTGCATATACTTCGTGGAAAACGTCTTTCGATGTTTGCATTGTTGTGGTTAGTGAGCTGGAATATAAATTTTCGTTTTTTCTTCTCTTTTTTTATGAATGCATCCTGGTTGCTGAGACAAGTCAACTGTACTGCACCAACATTTTTCTACAGAGTGAATGACAAAACCCTTCCTCCACGCACGCACTGGACTGCAAGCGCACGACCACAAAACCGCATGAATGCAATGGAAGAACTGCAACAAAATCATGCATATCCTTCAAAAAAAATCATGCATACACTGTTGTACACACCGACCACACAACAAAATGAGCAAGCGCACGAAAAGTGCAAGAGAGAGCTAAAGGTGAGGGTTGTATACTGCGCGCTAGGGTCGAGCTGCACTGCATGCCATGCTCAACAACACTACATGATGTGCTCGTTGGAAAGGGGCGCCACACCGGCCGCTCTTCAACTTGACGACCTCATTCGTGGACTGCACGGGTGCGGTCACTGGGCTACAGGGAAGGGGCACCAGTACCCTCTTGCTAATCCGAGACGCTACGGACGAAGTGAGCTGCAGTTTGAATAAAAAAATCACACCATACGGACGAGGTGAGCTGCATAGCCAGAGGTAGTGAGAAGAGCGGGGAGCGGGACAGCTGCTTAGCACAGTTCCTCCGTGGGACTATCTCAGGGCGGCGAACTGCAAGCGCGTCGTCGGTGGACTGCAGCGGCACGCTGCCGCTGGAAGTTGTGGGAAGGGAGGGCCAGGCGAGATCTCGCCGTCATGGTGCTCGTCGATGTGGGGAGGGACCGCCGTGGATATGTAGTGGAAAGTAGCCACCGCCGCATCGACCTGGGCTCCCTCCACCTGATTCCCGTGGGGGTAGTGCGGATCTGGGGTTAGGCGAGGTTTGGCCGACGCCGCCGGCCGGGCTGATCTCCAGGAGGAGCACGACCCCACGTCACCGCGCCGTGGACATCCGCTGCCCAGTCGAGATCCAGCCCTTAGCACACCGTCATGGACCGGGCCGTCATCGCCGGATGTCACGGCTGGGGATGGTCGTGGCCTCGCCTGGGCGGTGCACCGGGGTTGGATCCGTCGCCTGACCGCCGCGGCATGGCCGGATCCATGGCCCGGGCGGCACGGAGGCGCGCGGGTCGCGAGGGCGCTGGGGAGATGGCGGCGCGGGGGCACGGGAAGGAAGGCGGCGGCACTGCAGCGGGGGCGCGAGGAGGGAGGCGGCGGCGCTGCAGTGGGGGCGCGGGGAGGGAGGAGGCGGCTCCATGGGATGGAGGAGCACATGGGAGAGAGGAGTGGGCTGGGGCAGGTCGTGGGATGGAGGAGCAAGTGAGAGAGATGAGTGAGGTGCGTAGCACCGCGGTAGGGATAAGGCGGGTTTTTTCGTGTGTGCGCAGTTCGGTCGACCATCGTGGTTAGTTTGTAGCTGCGGGGCGGGTCGGAAGGTGTTAGCAGAATAGGACTCCGGTGTTAGCAAATTGTAGTTACCATAGCTTGTGCCACAGTATCAGCAAATCCCATGTGATGCAGCCAGATATATGAACCAACCAAATAAAGCAACTTCTGAGTTCTCACCACCATCCATATGCGTGTTTCATGCAAAAAGCAGTAAATTAAGGGACCAATGCAAAAAGCAGTAAATTAAGGGATGAATTTTCCAAGCCAAAATGTAAAGCACACGCATGATAATAATCAAAACCTCTCGTTGGTTGGCATGTTCGCGTAGACGGAACTTGCTTAAGACAATTACCTTTGTCTGTATCTAGAGCCAATGGATGTAGTCGATCGCCACGTACGTACATTACGAAAGAAACTCACGGAAGGGCCACACGCCAGTGTCGTCATGGGCATCCACAGCACTTCACCTCGTCGGGTAATGGTGTGCTCATCAACACCTTGAATCTCCAAGGGCCACTCCGCCTTCTTCAAGACCGATTTTCATTTTGTCGTTAAAGTACTATGTGTGTCTAGTGTTTTTATTTATTCATGGAGATTGCTCGTTAGGATCCATAGAATTTGATCTTGTGTCTGCCATTGACATATTCCCTGGGCAACATCTTTAACTATTTCGTAGGTCATATCATTTTTAATTGAATCATTCATCATTATTTACATAAAACATATGAATTTCTTTTTTCAGGAATACATGCAGACATTCATTTTCGATTGATAATAATGAGCAGATCCCGGAACCATGTTCTTCAGCAAAGTTGTGATATTCAATCCCCATATATGCATAGTTATATACAGTAGATGTGATATTCAAGCCACATACATGCATAGTTCTTTTTTCAGAAATACATGCAGACATTCAGTTTCGATTGATGATCATGAGCAGATCTCGGCAACATGTTCTATCAGCAAATATGTGATACTCAAGGCACATATATGATACTGAGCAGATCCTGGCAATAATATCTACATCAATAAATATCGTTGTACTTTTTTCTTAGTTTTTTTTCTGTTACACAACATCAGATTATAGTTATTTTTTTAACAGCTGACAGACATAAAGCTTACTTTTATTACCTTGTGTTAGTATATTGGCAAGGAGAAAAGGAGATTTCAGGATATAATCATTCTTAATATTAATTTCTCTTAATTAAGAAGAAAATTAGAGGAATCTGTGTAGTTGTCATACCTTGCATCAAAGTATCAGAAAATTTACCGCATGTATCCAATCATCTGAAATACACAAATCTAAAGCACATAGTGAGTAATATTAAACCTAATTGATAGTTGATTCAATAATTTTGTCGGCATCCAGAGGAACGATGCAGCCGGCCGGTGCAGTTAGAAGAAAGAATATGTTGGTGCTGCTGCCTAGTGCCAGTAGCCCAGTACCTCTTAAGCACTTCATCTCGTCTAGTGGGTGCTCATGGATTCACTATCCTTTAAAAATCGTGGCGGTCCGAAAATATGATCCGATTACATGGTTGCAACGTTGGACGTCAAAAAGATCAGCTGGTGTAGCCGCGCGTGGATGGTGGACTGGAGCAATTTCTCCTCCAGTGGATTAGATGTACAGGGTGGCTTGTTGAGGACATAAATTAATTAGTAGTAGGAGCTGAGGATTAGATGTATTTCATCCTGTATTTCCAAAAAATTTAATACAGAAGGAGACGGAAAGAGATTAGATTCTGCAAGTCCAAAAAAAGCTTTGGAGTCCTCCTCTCTCACGTCACATCAGTGGAAGTGGTCGTGTAGGGCACATCATCCTACGGTTATTTTTTCATCATTAGTTAATCCTATGGTTGGAATTTCCTAACCTCTAGATTTAATGTGGAGCCTTGTATGGTCCTTCTAATTAGTAATTATAAGATATAAGATAGTTACGCATGCCATGCTTAATTAGCTAGGAGTTTATAATGGTTTACCTTGCGTGTCAACATGCTTTTAAAATGGTTGTGATGAAGTATGATAGGATGGTATCCTCCTTTGAATGATTTAAGTGGTCCGACTTGGCACATGTTCACATATGCAGTTGAAACAAAATCAACATAGGCTCCATGATATTTATGTTCATGGCAATTTATATCCTACTCATGCTTGCACTAAATGTTGGTTAATCTCAAGGCATGTTTATGACCATTGTCGCTCTCTAGTTGGTCGCTTTCCAGTCACTTTCTAGCCTTCACATGTACTAAGCGGGAATACTGCTTCTGCATCCACTTCCATAAACCCCAAAATTGTTCCATGTGAGTCCACTATACGTACCTATATGCGGTATTTACCTGCCGTTCCAAGTAAATTTGCATGTGCTAAAATCTAAACCTTCAAATAAAATTTTATTTTGTATGCCCAAATCGCACATGTGGAGACTGGGGGTTGTCTTTATCTTCCATGCTAGGTGGTTATTCTCACGATAAGTGGACTCCGCTTGTAAATCATGAGAAAATGGCTGGTAACCGGGATACCCAGTCCCATGATCAGAAGATCAAAAATCAAATCACCCCGGGACTGTTGTTGGTTTGGACGGTACCCGTTGTTTCGGATAAGCCGTGGAGTGTGTTTGATGGTGGAGGGGGAGTAAAACTTTACCATTCTGTTTGGGAACTGCCTATAATGTATGTAGCATGGAAGATACTGGGAACTCTTGATCGTAGCGTTGACAAAGAAAGCATACCATTCAAAATTATATTCACCTCTGATTTAAAAACTTGAGCTCTGGCACCTCTGCAAATCCCTACTTCCCTCTGTGAAGGGCCTATCTATTAACTTTTATTGCTGAGTCATCATCCTCTTATAAAAAGCACCAGTTGGAGAGCACCTCTGTCATTTATATGCTTTGTTATTAATTGATATTGAGTATGAGTGTTACTGGATCCCTTTAACCATGAATTACAATGTCTAGTCAGTCACTGATCTTCTTAGGTGCTCTGCATTTATGTTTTGCGGTCTTAGAAGGGGCCAGCGAGATACCACTTGTCATATTATATCATGATTGTTTTGGAAAAGCGTTGTCATCCGAGATTTATTATTATTGCTTGCTAGCTAATTCTGTCATTAATATGAGTAAACATGAGACCTAAATGTTATTGTGAATATCGTTAGTTCATAATCTTTGCTGAAAACCTGAATGCTGGCTTTACGTATTTGCAACAACAACATCAAACAGAGTTTGTAAAAAAATCTTTGTCACTTTCTGTTTATCAACTGAATTGCTTGAGGACAAGCAACGGGTTAAGCTTGGGGGAGTTGATACGTCTCCATCATATCTACTTTTCCAAACTCTTTTGCCATTGTTTGGGACTCTAATTTGCATGATTTGAATCGAACTAACCCAGACTGACACTATTTTCAGCAGAATTGCCTTGGTGTTATTTTTGTGCAGAAATAAAAGTTCTCGGAATGACTTGGAACTTCACGGACAATATTTTTGGAATTAATAAAAAAATACTAGTGAAAAGAAATACCAGAGGGGGCCCACACCCTGGCCACAAGGGTGGGGGGGCGCGCCCTCCCCTAGGGCGCGCCCCCTACCTTGCGGGCTCCCTGAACCTCCACCGATGTCAACTCCAATTCCATATAATCTCTTTTAGGGAGAAAAAAATCAAAGAGAAGATCCCATCGCGTTTTATGATACGGAGCTGCAGCCACCTCATGTTCTTCATCGCGAGACCTGATCTGGAGTCTGTTCGGGGCTCTGGAGAGTGGAGACCATCGTCGTCGTCATCACCAACCATCCTCCATCACCAATTTCATGATGCTCACCGACGTGCATGAGTAATCCCATCGTTGGCTTGTTGGACGGTGATGGGTTGGATGAGATTTATCATGTAATCGAGTTAGTTTTCTTAGAGCTTGATCCCTGGTATCCACTATGTTCTAAGATTGATGTTGTTATGACTTTGCTATGCTTAATGCTTGTCACTACGACCTGGGTATCATGTTTTCAGATCTGAACCTATTATGTTTTGATGAATATATTTGTGTTCTTGATCCTATCTTGCAAGTCAATAGTGACCTACTATGTGTTATGATCCGGCAACCCCGGAGTGACAGTATCCGGAACACTTCCCGGTGATGACCATAGTTTGAGGGGTTCATGTATTCGCTAAGTGCTAATGCTTTGGTCCGCTACTCTATTAAAAGGAGGCCTTAATATCCCTTAGTTTCCATTAGGATCTCGCTGCCACGGGAGGGTAGGACAAAAGATGTCATACAAGTTCTTTTCCATAAGCACGTATGAATATATTCAGAATACATGCCTACATTACATTGATGAATTGGAGTTAGTTCTGTGTCACCCTAGGTTATAACCGCTACATGATGAATATTATCCAACACCTATCATTGCCGATCCATTGCCTACGAGTTCGTTTCATATTGACACTTGCTTCATTACTAACATTACTATTGTTGTCATCATCATTACAAAACTGTTACTGTTACTTCTACCACCGTTACTGTTACTTCCGTATTATTTTGCTACATAATATTTTGCTGCAGATATTAAGTTTTCCAGGTGTGGATGAATTGACAACTCAGCTGCTAATACTTGAGAATATTCTTTGGCTCCCCTTGTGTCGAATCAATAAATTTGGAGTGAATACTCTACCCTCGAAAACTGTTGCGATTCCCTATACTTGTGGGTTATGAGACTCCATCGCGGGGTGCGAGCGACGGGAAAATTTTCTAGATGCGTCCGGGTACCATTATATCCGAATGTATGGTCGAGATGAAATAAAAACAAAATTCATCACCCCACTCGGGTGATTTCATTATATCACAATGCCATTCAGACTGAAAAATTCCAGGGCGACTTTTGACCGCATGATTCAGAAATGTAATTCCAAAAGCATACCAGTCGGAACATGGAGGCCTACATGGATGACATTATGGTCAATTCAAGGAAAGGTTCCTCCCTACTGGCGGACCTTACCGAGACCTTCATGAACCTGCGTCGATTCGGGATGAAACTCAACTCGGCCAAGTGCACTTTCGGGGTTCCATCTGGCAAGTTACTCAGTTTCCTTGTTTCCGAACGAGGGATCGATGCTAACCCCAAAAATATTTGTGCTATAGTCCGAATTAAGAAACTAGAGTATCTTCATGACGTGCAAAACATCACGGCTGACTGACAGCCCTAAGCAGATTCATTTCACGACTCGGTGAAAAAAGCCCTACTGCTTTACCGACTCATGAATAAATCGGACAAATTCCAGTGGACGAATGAAGTGCAAGCTGCATTCCAGGAACTCAAAGCTCTGCTCTCCACTCAGCCGATGCTTGCTGCTCTGGGCATCCGAGAGCCATTGCTCTTGTACATTGTAGCCACAAGCCAAGTGGTGAGCACCATGGTCACTATGGAGCGTGAGGAACAAGGCAAAGCCTTCAAGACCCATCGGCCAATCCACTACATCTCAGACGTCCTGACCCATTCAAAGCAAAGGTAACCACACTACCAGAAGTTGGTGTACAGTATTTATGTAACTGTGAAGAAGGTGGCTCATTTACTTCCAAGAGAACTCGGTCACAGTGATCAGCGATGCTCCGTTATTTGAGATAATGAACAACAGAGATGCCACATACTGAGTGGCTAAGTGGGCCATTGAACTCCTCCCCGTATACATAAAATTATAAGCAAAGAAAGCAATCAAGTCGCATACATGCCTTAGTGGACTTCCTAGCGGAGTCGACAGAACAATGCTACTTGTGAGCTGCGTTGGGATTTCCCCAAAGAGGAGGGGATGATGCAGTACAATAGAGATAAGTATTTCCCTCAGTTAAGAACCAATGTTATCAATCCAGTAGGACAATCATGCAACACCTCGTTAGCAGTACATGCACATATAATAACAAATACTTGCACCCAATGCGAACAAGGGGTTGTCAATCCCTATAGTTGCATGTTCACTGCAGATAAATGTTCTTGCAATTCAAGCACCGTCCTCTGCCTCTGTGACCCCATTCTACATTTCAAATCAAAACAAAAAATCAAGTACATCACACACAGTGTATTATCACAGATCGTGTGAGATGCACTACAAAATATCTATGAGCACTGTCTTATATGGCTTACGTGATAAGCTTCATCCGCTATAGTCCACATCCGGCGCGTCAAGCACACTAGCTCCCCAAATATCATTTTACTGTTCAATCATCACCGATCAAAGATGGGGACGTGGACCCGCGTCGTGAGGGAAACTTCGGCGGCCCAAGCCGGTGAGAGCATGGCTGCAGCCGCCATGAGCGCGCTCACAACCTGCATTAGCCGGACCACAATATACAACCGGGTGGCTACGACAGCCAAAATGGCAGCTGCAGTAGCTCAGATGGCGGCAGCAACATCTGCGACAAGGATAGAAAATGTCGAGAGCAGCGCAACAACTGTTCGTTCCATTGAGGCCGCCTTAGCTCTGATGGAGGCCGCCCACTCCCAAATCGAGGCCGGACATGCCCAGCTCCTTGCGGTCACCGCACAAATTGCATGAAGCTTCTCTGAAAACGGTCAGCAAACCACAGCCAAAGAGCTGGCAATCGTCGAGAGCATTCGAGCAGCCGTCCGTTCGCTTGCGGCATACCTTACCACATGGAGCCCGTCAGAGCCTAGCTCGCAGCCGCCCACACCCAGCTCATGGTGGACTTTTCCAAAGAGAGGGTGGCCGCGGATGGTGAGATGCTTGCCGAGTATGTTGTGATGGATGCCATGGAACCCCTTCCCTAGGAGATCGTTGTTGAGAAATGTCGCATGGAAAACAATTTTTTTTCTACACACACGCAATGATCTATCCACGGAGATGCATAGCAACGAGGGGGAGAGTATGTCTACATACCCTCGTAGACCAAAAGCGTAAGTGTTTAGTAACGCGGTTGATGTAGTCGAACTTCTTCGTGATCCAGCCGATCAAGCACCGAACGAATGGCACCTCCGCGCTCTGCACACATTCAGCTTGGTGACATCCCTCACCTTCTTCATCTAGCAAGACGTTGAGGTAGTGGATGAGTTCCGGAAGCAATACGACGTGGTGACGGTGATAGTGATGTGATCTCCGCAGGGCTTCGCCTAATCACTACAAAAATATGACCGGGGGAGTAAACGGTGGACGGGGAGGCCGCACACGTCTAGGGAATTGTCTGTTGTGTGCCAAGCGCCCCCTGTCGGTGTCAAAACCGACGTATCTCGGGTAGGGGGTCGCAAACTATGCGTCTGAAGATCGATGGTAACAGGAGACTAGGGACACGATATTTACCCAGGAACAGGCCCTCTCGATCGAGGTAATACCCTACTTCCTACTATATTAGTATGGATGAATATGAATACAAGAGTTGATCTACCTCGAGATCGTAATGGTAAAACCGTAAGTCTAGCCTATGAAGATATTGTGATTCTATTCTAGCCTCTACGGACTAAACCCTCTGGTTTATATACACACCGGAGGGGCCTAGGGTTTGTACATGTCATCTTGCAGAGGAAGGAAAATCTACACCCGAACCTAAAACTTGACATTACATGAATACAGGAGTCCTATCCTAATACGAGAGATGATCTTCGATTATAATCTTCACGGCCCACCAGTCCAGCCCACCAGGAGTTATATATGGCCATGTGAGGACCCCTCGATCTAGGACTCCCTCAGTAGCCCCTGAACCTGTCTTCGATGATGATGAGTTCGGCTTCCGTATTGTCTTGGCATTGCAAGGCGGGTTCCTTCTTCCAAATATATCTTCTGCAAAAAGGTGTATTGTGTTCAGCTCTGCAAGTTTAGTATAACCCTTAGATTTGAAGGCAAGGCTCTTAAAAGAAGATGAATAGTGTGTCTCTACTGACAACTTTTGGGTGAAGTGTCGCGTCCATCCCACTAATACATTGGACCATTTTATTTGGTCCTAGTTTCGCGTTTCGAGATATATCCTCATTGACACGTCCCATCAGAATAGAGATCGTGCCCGCTTATTGTGGGATCCTTATCAATATGATGTGAGCACCCACGCCGTGCATTACGCAGGACCGCTTTGGGAACCGGCGAGTTTTATGGCTAAAGTGGGGGGACGTTCTGTATTCACATCATTGTAAAAGGACACTGATCCCTTTCATCAGCCCCACGCCTTCCTCAAGCTCGAGCTCTCCAATCTCCCTAGCCCCAACATTCTCATCTCCTGCGCACACTGCCCCCTGTTCCTCAACTACTACTCCCCTTCCCGGCGATAGCTGGATCCGGTGCCAGGGGCAAGTGGGAAGCTTCCACGGTCATTGAAAAGACCGTAGCGGATCTTAAGAGCGCGAGCTATCTCGCCGCCAATATCACGCACCGAGTCCCTGCCAAGGGTCAGGTAATTACCATCCCTGAGGCAGGTGAGAGGGTGGTGTTCACATCCCACTTTGTTAGGGGGCTAGGGTTTCCACTCCTCCCATTTGTTCGGGGTCTTTTGTTCTTCTACGGGCTAGATTTCCATGATCTAGCCCCGAACTCAATCCTCCACATATCCGCTTTTATAGTGGTATGTGAAGCCTTTCTCCGCATCCCCCCACACTTCAGCCTATGGCTTAAGACCTTCAACGTGAAGCCGAAGGTGGTGGACGGGGAACACGCGGAATGCGGGGGCGCTATGATCAGGAAGCTCCCGAATGCGACTTGGCCCAAGGGCTCATTCGTGGAAACCAATAAATTCTGGCAGCAGGAGTGGTTCTACATCACTGAACCCCGCAATGCAAAATGGGCGGCGGAGCCTGCTTTCAAATCTGGACCCCCAGAGAGGCTGACCTCCTGGACCAGAAGGGTCTGAACTAGGGGTCGCATACTGAAGTGATGACTCTTGTGAGCCGCATGTCCAGCATAATCTCCAAGGGGTACCTTCTCTCCTCCGTGGTCCAGGTATTGCTGACCCGGCTTGTTCTCCCTTGTCAAAGACGAGACTCCTCCCTATGGGAGTTCAATCCGGCAGGGGACAAGCCGCTGAAGCATCTCTTCGGCTTTACGCACAAGGAGATCTGGAAGCATCTCTTCAAGAGCCAGAAGGAATGGCCTGAAGAGACCGAGGATGCGGGCTACAGCGCTGTGGCCTCTGCCCCAGAGGTAATAGAAATCCTTGCCGAACACATACCCTTTCCCTTATTTGACGATAATAGGAATTGGAATTTTTATGTGATATACAGAGCTGGACGAAGAAGGCGACCCGGATTAAGAGTCCGGCATCTTTGCCCGAAGACCCAGAATCGCCTCTGGTGACCGCGATGCTGGTCCCGGCGCCATACAAGACTTAGATTGTCAGCGTCCGGGAGCCGGACATACGTCCCTTGAAAATTGGCCCGAAAAGCATCCTCAAGTTCTTCCCAACTCCTAATGGAGTTCTCTGGGAGGCTGTTTAGCCAGTGCCGAGCTGGTCCTTTCAGCTTGAGGGGTAAGTATTTGATGGCGCGGAGATCATCTCCTCGAGCCATGTGGATGTGAAGAATAAAGTCTTCTATCCATACGGCGGGATCCGTCATTCCATCGTACACTTCGATGTTCACGGGTTTAAACCCTTCTGGGAAATCATGACCCACCACCTCATCGGTGAAGCACAGGGGGTGTGCAGCTCCTCTGCATCTTGCTATATCGTGGCGTATGTCCGATGATTGTGGTGTTCGGTATTGACCCCGAACTGGTATGGCACCGGCGCGATTGGCTTGATAGCCGTTGTCCCGTGCGGGAGCCCGGTCCCTAGGTCCGTACATAGACCTGGTCTTGCTAGCTTTTTTTGTTCAGGTCCTCACGCAAATCGTGTTTTCGGACTTGAGCCGCACCCTCCTTTCCTTTATGGAGTGGTGGTGTGGGCTTGTGTACGCCATTGCTAGCGACTCTGTCCCGTCCGCGAGGTGGTCGGTTCAGCTTGTCGGCGGTGTTATTCTTTGGCAGGACAGGCGCGGCGGCCTCGTCGTCGAATTCGGGCAGCAGTTTACGCTTGGGATAGTTTTTGGTTTGGCCGTTATAGCCATGCTTCTGTTCGGCGTCTAGCACCTCATTCCATCTATCATTGAGCGCGTCCTGTGTGGCTCGAAGCCGTCTCTGCTGCTTTTTCAGGGTCTTGCGGTGGCAATAAGCCTCCGGTGGAAGCGTTTTTGTTCTGAGTGTTCTTCTAGGACAATGAATTCATCATCGGCCAGGCTATCCTCTTCTTCGGAGACCGGTTCATAAGTACCGTCTTCGGCATCGCTGTCATCGAACTGCGGCTTTGGACTCTGTTCGCCGTCCTCGTGCTCCTCCTGCTCCATCGCTGGGTTTGCGGAGTCTTCGGCTTGTTTCGGAATATCACCGTCATTACTCGCGGTGTTGCTATCCTTTCCTTTACGGGATTTAGTTCGGTGTTTTGGGCGCCGACGTTTGGGAGGTTCTTCGTCGGGCTTGTCCTCTATGGGATTGTTTTCGCCGTCGCCCTCCACCTCTTTGGGTGTATCCACCATGTACACGTCGTACGAAGACGTGGCTGTCCACCGCCCGGTTACGGGCTGACCTTGATCTGGATCCGCTTTAGTTTCGAGGTCCATCCCTTCGAAGTCTTCGGAAGCATAGTCAAGTAGATTGGTTAGATCTTCTACCATGGCTATCAAGTGGGTGGTGGGCGGGGAACAAAATTCTACATCAGCCTCCAGTTCGAACTGGATACAATGCGGCTAGGTGTCCTCTTCTAGGGAGAGGTATCTTAATGACTTTAACATGTCGCCAAAGGGTGAGTGCTGGAAGATATCCGCAGCACTGAATTCGGCGATAGACGCCTGATCGGGTTTGAAGGGCGCGGATGCGCGTGATTCGGAATCTGAGGTCGGAGTTGAGTCCTGGGTTCTGGTAACACTGACCCCGCTCGTAGTTGGGTCTGTGTGCGGCTCCCGTGGTGGGGTTGAGCTTCCCGTCCTCGGGTAACGCGATCTGTTCTGGATCTAGGGCCAGAACTGTTGCAGGTGCTATTTCCTGATCCGATGACAGAGTTAGGTCATGCTCATCGTGGTGGCAGAGAGAGGTTGCCGCTGGCTCGAATCTGGCAAAGATCGAGTCTCCGCAGATATCAGCAACGTAGTTCAAGCTCCCGAATCTGAATTGAAGGCCAAGGGTGTAGCTCTGGACATGCTCGAGGTGGCCTTCGATGTTGGCACGGAGCGCGAAGCCGCCAAACACGAAAAGTTGGCCTGGAGGGAAAATTCCCTCGGTGTCGCCGTTGAGGTTGATGATGCAGTCCATCGGTCCTTCCGTCGACGACATAGTGGAACTCTCAATGAAAGCACCAATGTCGATGTCAAAAATGGCGGATCTCGGGTAGGGGATCCCGAACTATGCGTCTGAAGATCGATGGTAACAGGAGACTAGGGACACGATGTTTACCCAGGTTCAGGCCCTCTCGATCGAGGTAATACCCTACTTCCTGCTATATTAGTATGGATGAATATGAATACAAGAGTTGATCTACCTCGAGATCGTAATGGCCAAACCCTAAGTCTAGCCTATGAAGATATTGTGATTTTGTTCTAGCCCCTACGGACTAAACCCTCCGGTTTATATACACACCGGAGGGGCCTAGGGTTTGTACATGTCATCTTGCAAAGGAAGGAAAATCTACACCCGAACCTAAAACATGCCATTACATGAATACAGGAGTCCTATCCGGATATGAGAGATGATCTTCGATTATAATATTCACGGCCCACCAGTCCGGCCCACCAGGACTTTATCCGGCCACATGAGGACCCCTCGATCGAGAACTCCCTCACCTCCTCCCACACATATATAGGTGGGAGGGAGGGAGGAGCAACCAAAGGAGGCAGACAAGTAGGAGGAATCCTACTTGGGGTCCCTCCCAAGCCGTGCCCCTTTCCTTATTTGGAGTGTGGGGAAAGGCAAGGAGGGTGGCACCCCCTTTCCTTTCTCCCATGAGAGGGAAAGGCGGGAGGGGCTGGCCCTCCCCCTTTACCTTCCCTTGGGCTGGCCAAACAAGGGAGGGGGTGATACGTCTCCAACATATCTATAATTTTTTATTGTTCCATGCTATTATTTATGATGTTTTGGATGTTTAATGGGCTTTGTCATACACTTTTATATTATTTTTGGGACTAACCTACTAACCCAAAGGCCCAGTCTAGATTGCTGTTTTTTGCCCGTTTCAGGGTTTTGCAGAAAAGGAATATCAAACGGAGTCCATACGGAATGAAACCTTCGGGAGAGATATTTTTGGAGAAAATCATGCACGGGAGATTTGAGAACCACGGAGTAGGGCATACGTGGTGCCAACGAGGGTGGGGGCACCCCCCCTATAGGGCGTGCCCCCTGCCTCGTGGGCCCCATGTTTGGCCCCCGGTGCCCTCCTTCCTCCTATATATGCCTACGTACCCCGAAACCATCAGAACAACAGAGAAAACGCTAGTTCCACCGCCGTAACCTTATGTTCCCGTGAGATCCCATCTTGGGGCCTGTTCCGGAGCTTCGCCGGAGGGGGGATCTACTAAGGAGTGCTTCTACATCATGATCATCGCCTCACCATGAGTTGTGAGTAGTTTACCACAGACCTTCTGGTCCATAGCTAGTATCTAGATGGCTTCTTCTTTCTCTTTGGATCTCAATACAAAGTTCTCCTCGGTCTTCGAGGAGATCTATTCGATGTAATCTCTTTTTGCGGTGTATTTGTCAAGATCCGATGAATTGTGGGTTTATGATCAAGATTATCTATGATAAATATTTGGTTCTTTTCTGAACTCTTTATGTGTGATTATAATATCCTTGCAAGTCTCTTCGAATTATTGGTTTGGTTTGGCCTACTAGATCTATAGTTCTTGCAATGGGTGAAGTGCTTGGCTTTGGGTTCAATCTTGCGGTGTCCTTTCCCAGTGACAGTAAGGGCAGCAAGGCATGTATTGTATTGTTGCCATCGAGGATAAAAAGATGGGGTTTATATCAATAAATTTGAGTTTATCCCTCTACATCATGTCATCTTGCTTAAGGCGTTACTATGTTCTTATGAACTCAATACACTAGATGCATGCTGGATAGCGGTCGATGTGTGGAGTAATAGTAGTAGATGCAGAATCGTTTCGGTCTACTTGTCTCGAACGTGATGCCTATATATAATGATCATGCCTAGATAGTCTCATAATTATTCTCTTTTCTATCAATTGCTTGACAGTAATTTGTTTATTCTCTGTAGAATATTGCTATCACGAGAGAAGCCACTAGAGAACACTATGGCCCCCGGGTCTATTCTCAGCATATCAATCTACAATCTACTTTACTTTTCTGCTTTTACTTTCTGTTCTTATAATCAAAAATACCAAAAATATCAAACTATCATCTATATCAGATCTCACTTTCGTAAGTGACCGTAAAGGGATTGACAGCCCCTTATCGCATTGGCTGCGAAGTTCTTATTTGTTTGTGCAGGTGCGAGGGACTCGCGCGTTGTCTCCTACTGGATTGATACCTTGGTTCTCAAAAACCGAGGGAAATACTTACGCTAATGTGCTGCATCACCCTTTCCTCTTCGAGGGAATACAACGCAAGCTCGAGAAGTAGCAAGAAGAATTTCTGGCGCCGTTGCCGGGGAGGCTTACGCAAAAGTCATATACCAAGTACCTATCTATGAGGACACCGATCCTAAGTCACACAGGTCTAGCCTGTAACACATCATATCACTTTGCGGCCTCACGCACGGTATCCCCACGGGTGCCACCTTACCTGGCCCGGGACCATTTGTGCATTTTGGCACACGTATATGATAGTGTCGCTAGCATCCATATGACAGAGAACCTGGGCCGACATGACCAGTTATAAACCAAAAGTGGCACTAAATTACAAAGACAGGCATACATGACCCAGCAACGAACATGTCGGTCATCAACGTATGAACTCAAGTCGTAGCAAGCTACAAGGACTTAAAGGAACAACGCATGACATTTCCCCTAAGGGACAGACACAGGAACGAAGAAGGACACATGCCGGCCAGCCTAAGTGTTCCGGAGCAGTAGAAAGCTACCAAGGCACAGTGGAAGCACCAGGAGACATTTCCCTGTAAGATAGGCTACCAAGGGTAAACAACTAGGTGTCGGATCCCACACATAGCAATACACATTACACGTACGCATAACATGCAAGTATGTGTTGTACAACATGGCATCACAACATAACACAACAACTCATATAGATAAAGGCCCAGAAGAGCCATCATATCATTTATTACAAACAGAGGTCACATGACCCAACATACAGAGCATACAGGCAATGGAAGCATAACATGTCTGAGTACAGACAACTACAAATGAAAAAGGCTGAGAAGCCTGACTATCTACAAGACCCTCCCAAGGGTACAAGATCGTAGCTGAGGTAACAGGCTAA
Source organism: Secale cereale (assembly GCA_902687465.1). Taxonomy (NCBI): domain Eukaryota; kingdom Viridiplantae; phylum Streptophyta; class Magnoliopsida; order Poales; family Poaceae; genus Secale; species Secale cereale. The sequence goes on from LR738712.1 coordinate 710,713,810, forward strand.
CGTCAAAGTCCACGCGGAACCACTAGTGAGACTGAAGTCTCTCTGCAAAAACATAAATTAAGCAAACGTGAGTACAAAGGTACTCAGCAAGACTTACATCAGAACTAGCTACATATGCAACAGTATCAACAAAGGGGGTGGTGGAGTTTGACTGCAGCAAGCCAGCTTTGACTCGGTGGCTATCCTAAACTACGACTGCGAGTAACTCTTTTGATGTGGCGCACACGAGTCCACATATTCACCAAACAATACACCACTATGGACCCGCTCCCGTCTCCCTACGAGAAGGCCATCCATAGCACTCACGCTTATCTTGCGCGTTTTAGAGTATCCACTTCCACTTGTCTATGAACTGTACAGGTAACCCAGAAGTCCATTACCGCGGACACGGCTATTCGAATAGATCATATATAACCCTGCAGGGGTGTACTTCTTCACACGTGTTTCCACCACTTAGCGTCTGCACACGACATGTGCTCGACAGACTTCAAGCGAAAGCCGACGTGGGTGTATACCACGACCTGACTAACCACACAAGTCTCTAGTCCAGGTTTATCGCCTATTTGGGTTCCATTCGTGGGGAGATCCGGCCGGGGTGTCACTCACGGCCCCAAACGATGTGTACAGGGTTCCCTAGTCACCAAACGGGCGCTCGGTACACCCGGCCACGTACCTGCCGCGTCACAGCCCACCCCAAGGGTCAGCGCTGCGCATGACCTCCAGTAAACTACAAACACTAGAAACTAGTTGCAACTCCGGGACAGAGGACATGGGTAGTCAATAAGTCGAGCGGGGTCATATTTCAGGGCCCAACGTGTGGTAGTAGCTGTTCATGGATCAACCAACACAGAACTCAGTTCCTGAGGACGGTTTCAATGAGACAACCCACCATGTACTCCTACATGGCCTCTCATCGCTACCTTTACCAAATCGTGTTCACACACTTAGCTCTCAACAGCAGGACATGTTAACCACATTCCAATTCATCTCCGATGAATCAGACCTGACACAACTCTAAGCAATAGCAGGCATAACCAGAAAGCATGAATGAGTAGGCACAACATGGCTCAAACAACTCCTACTCATGCTAGTGGGTTTCAACTATTTACTGTGGCAATAACAGGTCATGCAGTGGCAAGGGGTTCAACTACCGCAGCAGGTAACAGTTGAAGTGTTGTTGTCCTAATGCAGTAAAAGAGAGTAGGAGAGAGAGAGTGGGATTGCATCGGAATGTTCAATGGGGTTTTGCTTGCCTGGCACTTCTGAAGATATCATTGGGTCTTCATCGGTGTCATCGATCACATCGTCGGAACCACATCTATCGAGCGGGGACAAAAACCGGCAACAGAGAAAGAAACACAATCAATGCAATGCACAGGCAGGGGTTGAGGTGGCCCGAGCTCGCCGGAAACAAGCTCACGGTGGCGGTCGGAGTTCGGGAAGAGAGGGGAAGAAGCTACGGGGCACAGGGAGGTGAGCTAAGGGGCTCTACAGACTCCTGGGGGTGCACTGAGTGCGTTGGTGAGCTCGGGTGTGTGCTAGCACGGCCGCAGCCACGACGGCGACATGGCCGGCGGCGAGGAGCGCTCGGCTCCGGTGGTTGATGCGGCTAGGGGACGGGAAAGGCGACAGGGCATGGGGGAAACGAAACCGAGGCACACAGCGGTTCTTCTGGTACTGCTGGCGAGGCGGGGGAGGCATGGGGTCCAGCAAAACACCGGCAGGGATCGCCGGCACCCAAGGGCGGAAACGGCGGCGTTGGCGAGGCTCCAGGGCGTCCGACGGGGCATGGCTCGGTTAGAGGGTTGAGGACGACGTCGCGGAGCTCGTGGGCAGCTCCAGGGGGTGAGGGAGATGTGGTGGGTGTGGCCACGGCGAGCGGCGGCGACGGGCATTCGGGTGGGAGCGTGCGGGAGAGACAGAGGAGGGGAGAAAGCACGGGGTGAGTGAGAGAGGGACCAGGGAGTCTCTGGACGTCTCCAGGCGCGAGGAAGAGGCAGGAGGTGGCAAGCAGGAGCTGGCCAGGGGCGAGCGCGCGCGCGACAGCGAGCTACTCCTACTGGCAGGAGGAAGACGACGCGATGAGGAGGTGGGCTGGGCTGCTACAGTGCTGGGCCGCACGGGTAAGCCAGGTAAGGCCCAGGTGAGTCTATCTCTCTCTCCTCTTTTCTTAAACTGTTTCTGTTTTCTATTTTTTGATATTTGTTTTGGCTTTAGAAAAATGCCAGAGCATTTAAAAAAATCATAAAACTAGTCATGGCTACTGTTTAGAATAAATCCAACAGTAAACATTTTAGTTTATGGTTATTTGAGCATTTAAAATATTTTATAGTTTCTAAATGCCCAAATGCAAATAGAGTGTGATTTAATTCAGGGCCCGAATATGTCATGGAAAAATGTGCATCACCTCTGGTTACTGTTTACAGTATTTCCCATAAATGACGAACATTTTTGAAAGCCATTTGGATTTACTAAAAAATATTTTAGGTGAACCTAGTGAATTCCTTTGATGCTAGGGTTTAGGCAAACCCCATTTCAGGTTTAAGAGAAAAATTAAACATGATGCATCACAAGACTAACTAGACCAGAGCATACCGGAACTAGGGATGTGACAACTCACCCCCACTAAACAAGAATCTTGTCCCGAGATTCAGGCGTAGGGTAAGATGAAGGGGGACACAACTAACACAATCTTCACGGTCCTGGTTGCACTTCATAGGAATGTTGATTTCTTGCATCAAGTTTATCTTGACATCCTTGCTTTCGAGGTCTTTGTCCAACACGGTGACGACGAAAGGAACTCTACAAAATTGATCTTCTGAAAGATCGAGCGACTCAAGATCAACTCATGGAGTGAGATGTTGAAGCATCTCTTGAGCTGAGACACGGAACACACATCCAGAGGGATGGAGTGAAAAACAAACGATGTAGGTTCACTTAGTGGCAATAATTCCACACCTAAGGAGATGGTGATCGATGTCACCAGACGGGGCACCTTGGAGAAGGTGACTCGAAGAGTTATTCTCTTAAATGGAAAAAAGAATTACTTTTGATATAGAGATCATTGAAATTCTCTATACCAGCCTAAGGCAATCACAAACGATCGTTCACTACAGGAATCAGCTACTTTGCCGTCTGCCATAGCGGACGGCAAAGGCACGGACGGCGGACGGCAAAGGCCTTTGCCGTCAGCGGCAGACGGCAAAAGGCTCCGGCAAAGTAGGCTTTGGTAAACATGTTCTTTGCCGTCTGCTACTGACGGCAAAGTCTTTGCCGTCTGCGGCAGACGGCAAAGACGGCGGACGGCAATAATTGCGCTGTCAGTCCGTTAAGTGGCTAACGGAAGGCCTTTGCCGTCCGCCACTGTAGGCAAACTGACCAAATGGGTCAGCTCCCAGGAAGCACAGGTGGACGCCACGTGGCTTCTTTGCCGTCCGCGGCAGACGGCAAAGAGCCCGTTAGCGTCGGTGGCAGACGGCAAAGAGCCTGCATATTGGCTCTTTTATCTGTTTTTTTATTAAATCCAACAATTTTCATCACAAATATATATGACATATATAGATATATTTCAAAAGGCCATTGCAGAGCAAACATATAAGATATCCAACACATAACTTCATCATCCAACCATATATATTACATGCATAGTTCCATCATACATAACAAGTTCAACATAGAGGCATCCAACCATATATATTACAATAGTTTCATCCAACGATACATGCATAGTTCAACGATACAAAAGAAACAGAGAAAGGGATAAGGAGCACTCCATCTATGCAAGCTTTCGTCAAGTGAATGAAATCTGCAAAATGGGAAATAAGAAAGTTAGAAGAAGAAGATTAGAAGAAGAAGAAGAAGAAAATGAAGAAGAAGAAGAAGAATATATATGACATTTATGAGCTAATTTAGGTGAAATTGATCATTTGTGAGCTAACTTAGGTGAAATGGATCGTTTATGAGCTAACCTAGGTGCAATGGATCGCTTATGAGCAAACTTAGGTAAAATGCATCATTTTAGAGGTAACCTAGGTAAGATGGATCTTTTTGGAGCTAACCTAGGTAAAATGGGTCATTTTAGAGCTAACTTCGGTAGAATCGATCATTTATGAGCTAAGTAAGGTTAAATGGATCATTTTAGAACTAACTTAGGTAAAATAGATCGTTTATGAGCTAACTTAGGTAAAATGGATCGTTTTTGAGCTAACTAAGGTGAAATGAATCGTTTTTTAGCTAACTAAGGTGAAGGGCATCATTTTTGAGCTAACTAAGGTGAAATGGATCGTTTTTGAGCTAACTAGGTGAAATGAATCGTTTTTGAGCTAACTAAGGTAAAATGGATCATTTTTGAGCTAACTTAGGTGAAATGGATCGTTTTTGAGCAAACTTAGGTGAAATGGATCATTTAAGAGCTAATTTAGGTGAAATGGATCGTTTTTGAGCTAACTAAGGTGAAATGGATCGTTTTTGAGCAAACTTAGGTGAAATGGATCATTTAAGAGCTAATTTAGGTGAAATGGATCGTTTTTGAGCAAACTTAGGTGAAATGGATCATTTAAGAGCTAATTTAGGTGAAATGGATCGTTTTTAGCTAACTTAGGTGAAATGGATCGTTTAGGAGCTACTCTAGGTAAATTGGGTCATTTTAGAGCTAACTTGGATAAACTGGATCATTTATAAGCTAACCTAGGTAAGATGGATCATTTTGGAGCTAACTTAGGTAAAATGGATCGCCTATGAGCTAACTAAGCTAATTATGCAATTTTTGACATAAGTAAGCTAAGTATAGATCGTTTTAGAGCTAACTTAGGTAAAATGGATGGTTTTGGAGGTCAGTAAGCTTATTAAGTCATTTTGGAGGAGAAGAAGCTAAGTCTACGTCATTATGGTAAGCATTGGAGGAAATAAAGCTAAGTCTAGGTCTTTATGCATGTGTTAAGCAAAACACTAGATAAACTTACCAAGATCCAGGAGGTGTAGGAGCGGGGTGGCTCGTGTCGGTAGCTGGAGAAGGATCGTGTGATGCTTGTCTGGAGTTATGCTGCACCAAAGATCATTTCCAATGTCTTGTTAGCATGATGACACTCAAATGTTAAGACTAGCAAGTAATGTCCATTCAAATGTTAAGACTAGAAAGATAACTGAGTACGTATCACTAACCTTGATGGCGAGTTGCACTGGCCGTTCACGAGGCCTTATCTCAGGAGCGGAGCTCGACTGGCGCGCCTTGATCTCCGGGAGAGTGCTAGGACAACGGATAAGTCCATCTCCAATGGCTATGGAGCCATGGGACCTCCCACCACCAGATATCATCAACAGCTCTGGATCAATGGGACCCTGGCTCGGGTTAAAGTCCTCCCCTTTCCTCGCCTTCCCCTCATCTCTATATCTCACGAGCTTGTTGTGGGAGGAGATGTTGGTGAAGTTGTTTGCATCATCGAGGTCAGACTGAGAGAAAGCCTTGACTTTCTTGAAAGAGGCAGTGTGGGCCATGGCATACAGGTCATACACCTCTGGCACCTTATCCGCCTTATTGTAGCGTGCCTGAAAGAGAGAAACAATGAAAATTAGTAATTAAAGGGCTCAAGCTAGAATGATGAATGAATTGCATGAATCATGAAGCAAACCACATACCCAGTTGCGCCCGAACTGATATAAGTTGGAGCTGCCTTGATGGTCACTCGGCTCCTCGGGCTGATCCGGCCAGGTACCCCATCCGGACGTGTGCTCCTCCGGGGTGACGTGGGCCGAACTCTCGTGGGCCGAAGACCCGTGGACCGGAGGCTCGTGGACCGGAGTCCGTGTAGCCTCCTCCTCGGACGAGTCCACCCTAGCAGTCACGTGCTCGGGTGAAACGGCTGGGGGTGGCGGCGAGGAAGGCACCGTAGCAGTCACCCTACCTCCTCTCCCACAACCAGCGCCCACCATCTTTCAACACCTGCCATGACAAATAGTAAACGAAATTAGTACAACATAAAAAAAGACCGACATGAATAATAATATGTGTATCACTTAAGTGTATCATCATCAAGTACAACATAAAAAAATGTAATACCTGACACTACTAATAATCTCGATCAGTATCATCAATAAATGCATAATCATCATCATCACTATAATCAATGACGGGCTCATAGGGTTCATTGGCATCAACATGTGCAAGGCCACCTTGACGTAATCGGTCAAGCATTGACAGGTCATCCGCAGCAGTAACCTCTTCTTGTTCCGGCTCTTCTTGTTCCTCCTCTGGGGTGATGTCGGATTCATTGTCGCTGTCTACTTCAATGTTTTGGGGTGAAGTATAGCGGTCAGGTGTCGGGGTATCGGGGTGTCGTGTCGGGGTCGGGGTGTCGTGTCATGGTGTCGGGGGTCGGGG
>LR738712.1:710720635-710802310 GCA_902687465.1 Secale cereale
ATGGGCGGTGGCGGGTGCGGCGAGGGCGGGGGCGGCGTCGGGCGGCGGGGGCGGGGCCGGAGGAGGTCGAGGGAGAGAGATGAGTAACGGGCGGGGCAGGGGGCTCGGCCGTTAGTTAGGTTAGTTAGGGTAGCCTTTGCCGTCTGCTAGCGGACGGCAAAGATTCTTTGCCGTCAGCTAGCGGACGGCAAAGAACTGGCTGATGGCAAAGGCTTTCTTTGCCATCAGCCAGTTCTTTGCCGTCTGCTTTTGGGTAGCTGATGGCAAAGAGCTTCTTTGCCGTCCGCTAGCAGACGGCAAAGAGCTGGCAGATGGCAAAGTAGCTGATTCCAGTAGTGGTTTGACGGAATTCAAAAGAACAACATTCTCGGGCCAGAATGGATGATGTGGACTACCTTGTTGAAGACAACACAAGGGATGATTTTGCTTATCCTCAGAAATGGATGGAACCCTTGGGTAAATGGCACATTGGCGGTGCAAGCTGGGAACAAAATGCAAATGCTGGGATTGATTCTGGTAACTGGGAAGAAACCCAACAGTAGAAAGTGAATCTACTCTTTGAGAGGTTATAGCATAACTAAGAACACTGGGAGCAATCCCGGTTAGTGCCAGTGATAACACCTAGTGCTTGTGCGTGCTCTCAAGAACTTGAGCATTTCCATCATCATCAAGGTTCTACCATTATCTGTGCCAATGGTGCTGACAACACCACATACGACCATGATGAATAGCGATGGACGGGAGATGCAAAGGAAGATAACACTTTCTCAGATTTCACCTTAGCAGAGTCAAGGGGCAAAATTTGGATGATCGACCGAGAGACATTTAGCACTCTGCTTCTGATGTTCTCCTTGAGGTGCTAGCGCAACCAATTTATTAAAATGGTTTGGTACCTAGAACGTCAAGTAAAAGGTCGGAATTCAGGAGCACAAAAATCCATAAGGAACAACTAGGGAGTAAATCCTACGAAATCCTTATGGGGAGGTGGCCAACTTCTTCAACCAAGATACCACAACAATAGGTCTTCCGGCTGGGTGTGTTGGCCACGACATCCACTGTACCGGTTATCGAGAGACCAATATTATAGTTCTTGGGAAATGCTCCAACCATCATATCTGCCTGAGATTCAGTTCTGGTTGGTGTCAGGATATTCCAGACTCATCGAGTCTAGAAAGAAAAAAATGAAATTTTACAACACAAATCGACGAGATGGCGTTGCGAGATTCTCGGAGAGTGAACTATGATAGCAAGCTCCAAAACATGAGCTGGTTCTGCTACATACATGTGAACACGTTGTCCAAGACAAACGTGACCACATAGTAGTCTTATAATAAATTACTACCGAGTTCAGATTGGGAATCATCATTGAAGATAGCGAAGTCATGTGCATGACCTAGGATTAGCACAACAGACTTCTTTTTCTTGAACAAATCAATCAGTGGCTTGGTGTGCTAGGGATACATATGGAATGAAGATGATCAGTCTATCAGACCACAGAATACTTCGCACGTATGCATGACTGAATTGGGATGATTCCAGAGGAGGTAAAAACAAGCTTTCTCAAATTCACGGTGGCAGCTTTCATCAATTACACGTGAATTAGGGGAGATCACTTCTCTCATCCAAACATATACCTCATGAACGGAACATGAAGGCCATGCTTGAAAAGTTTCCAATACTAACTTAAATGTTCAACATGAATCGTGGTCAAGATAAACGATGTTGATGGGCTCAACAACGGGTCATCGAGATATCCATGAAGATGGAATTCCACAATTTATATGAATAAGGTGGTAGCATTGGTCAGACCAAGAGATATAATGAGGTATGCTCGGAGAACAACCACGAGTAAGACCACATTACGAACATCGTTGGTTCTGATTTGATTTGTGGATAGCCCACACTCAAATCAAAGTTTTGTACAAGACAATAGATCCAACAATTGATCACAAGGATCAACCGATCAAGATATCATATTTCTTCAACACACACACACAAAAGATAACCCTTGGAAGGAATAAAGTCAGGCAAGCTTTTATCTTCCAACTCTCCAAGTTGTTGTTTAGCTTAACCAAGTAGTTCAGGGTATCCAACGCAGATTCTTGGAGAAGGGTGGTTTATAAGAAAACCAACTTGATCACGAACTCAACATAGCGGCCAGGGAACAACCTGGTAATACTTCCGAGAAGATATTCGGAAATCACGAACCACCGATATGTTGCTAAGCCCGAGAACAATCTTGCTTTTCAAGGCAAGATGATATGATCAAAAGAGCGAGAGATTGACACAATGCTAACTCATTGATCAGAGAGTGCACCAGAAATAAGGACTAGGTAGCACGATCATTCTTAGAATGATGATTCCGCATCCAGCATACTAAGAATGAGATTACCGTCCATTAACTACCAGGCGACGGAGTTGCTAGGAGTATTGATTACACACATCATGATTCACTTGTCAGTATTCCGGTTACAACAACATGGAGACCGAGGAATGAACGATGATGGTGAGAAGTATCACTATATCAAGAGTTCATAGGAGGTGGTGCAATTCCCATGACATTCTTGACATAAGGATGGTAATACTCCAGGATAGAACAGATTAGAAGCTGGATTATCATTCTTCATCTAGGAAGTACAACTTCTTTGACCCAATCCTGGATATGGATAAGGTACTGGAGTTTGTTTCTCCTAGTCATTCCAGAATAGAATGGCTTGACGGACCACAAGAGTAAAAGGCATCGATGAACACGAATGCACGACTACTCCTGAATATCAACTGATAGGAGGGGGGGTCATAAAACGACTAAAAGGGACAACTCAAGGAACATATATCTTTCTGAGTTGTGGATGCATAGATTAGCTTGTCGAACTAGTTCAACATATTTCTTCCAGATAACCAATGCAGAAAGTAGAATTGGCAGAGTCACAATATGAATGGAGTACTACTCAGGAGCACTCTGGTTGTGATCTTTTGGTTCGGGAGAACTTCTGCCAAGGATGGTTCATGGTATTTGGAAGAATGATATACCACGGACCTCGAGGACTATCACAAGGTTACTAATATCCTAAAGGGACCAGCAAATACTACCAACAGGAGGTAAGTGGAGTGAGTCTTGGGTTCAAGAACCCAAGAATAGAATGCCTACTAACTAAATGACATCACGGGATGCTTTCGAGAATGATGGCCAGAATCATCACACCGGGAATATAAGCACTACTAGATTACTGGGTGATTCTCTAAGATACTTAGAGTCATAATAATAACTCCAACATATGTGTCGAGGTAACAGAGTACCTCAACACACTGGTTAGTGTGGTTAATCTGGCCCAAAGGAGCATCGGGAACAGGAAGAAGGGATTTGCAAATGCATCAGACCATTTAGAAACCTGGGATGACTCGGACAGCATAACGGTTGTAAATGCTTGAAAATACTTTTGAGACTCATGCACAAAGATAGCATAACCACTCAACATCATAATGTCAAGGTTCTGAGATCAACAGTTGAACACACAGAAGTAGTAGGAACTGAACTAAGGGTTGAATACACCATTAACGTGATCCTGAAAAATAGAATGAGAAGCCTAGTTCTTAATCCCCGTAGAAAGAAGAAGGTGATTCAGATCAGAAGGTCATAGGGTAAAGGAGTAAAAAGAGCCTTACGTTCCCTTCCACAGTCAATTCCCTTATATAACGAAAGAATTTCTAGACACGACTTCGACCAGTTTGGCTTGCTAATCCTACAGGCAGTCGGGCTCTGATACCAAAGCTGTCAGGACCCCGATCCTAAGTCACACTTGTCTAGCATGTAACACATCATATCACTTTGTGGCCTCACGCATGATATCCCCACGGGTGCCACCTTACCTGGCCCGGAACCATTTGTGCATTTTGGCACACGTACATGATAGTGTCGCTAGCATCCATATGACAGAGAACCCGGGCCGACATGACCAGTTATAAACCAAAAGTGGCACTATATTATAGAGACAGGCATACATGACCCAGCAACGAACGTGTCGGTCATCAACGTATGAACCCAAGTCGTAGCAAGCTACATGGACTTAAAGGAACAACGTGTGACATTTCCCCTAAGGGACAGACACAGGAACGAAGAAGGACACATGCCGGCCAGCCTTAGTGTTCCGGAGCAGTAGCAAGCTACCAAGGCTCAGCGGAAGCACCAGGAGACATTTCCCTGTAAGATAGGCTACCAAGGGTAAACAACTAGGTGTCGAATCCCACACATAGCAATACACATTACACGTACGCATAACATGCAAGTATGTGCTGTACAACATGGCATCACAACATAACTAAACAACTCATATAGATAAAGGCCCAGAAGAGCCATCATAGCATTTATTACAAACAGAGGTCACATGACCCAACATACAGAGCATACAAGCAACGGAAGCATAACATGTCTGAGTACAGACAACTACAAATGAAAAAGGCTAAGAAGCCTGACTATCTACAAGACCCTCCCAAGGGTACAAGATCATAGCTGAGGTAACAGGCTAAACGTCGAAGTCCACGCGGAACCACTAGTGAGACTGAAGTCTCTCTGCAAAAACATAAATTAAGAAAACGTGAGTACAAAGGTACTCAGCAAGACTTACATCAGAACTAGCTACATATGTAACAATATCAACAAAGGGGGTCATGGAGTTTGACTGCAGTACGCCAGCTTTGACTCGGTGGCTATCCTAAACTACGACTGCAAGTAACTCTTTTGAGGTGGCGCACACGAGTCCACATATTCACCAAACAATACACCACTATGGACCCGCTCCCGTCTCCCTACGAGAAGGCCATCCATAGCACTCACGCTTATCTTGCGCGTTTTAGAGTATCCACTTCCACTTGTCTATGAACTATACAGGTAACCCAGAAGTCCATTACCGTGGACACGGCTATTCGAATAGATCATATATAACCCTGCAGGGGTGTACTTCTTCACACGTGTTTCCACCACTTAGCGTATGCACACGACATGTGCTCGGTAGACTTCAAGTGAAAGCCGACTTGGGTGTAGACCACGACCTGACTAACCACACAAGTCTCTAGTCCAGGTTTATCGCCTATTTGGGTTCCATCTTTGGGGAGATCCGGCCGGGGTGTCGCTCACGGCCCCAAACGATGTGTACAGGGTTCCCGAGTCTTCAAACGGGCGCTCGATACACCCGGCCACGTACTTGCCGTGTCACAGCCCACCCCGAGGGTCAGCGCCGCGCACGGCCTCCAGTAAACTACAAACACCAAAAACTAGTTGCAACTCCTGGACAGAGGACATGGGCAGTCAATAAGTCGAGCGGGGTCATATTTCAGGGCCCAACGTGTGGTAGTAGCTGTTCATGGATCAACCAACACAGAACTCAGTTCCTGAGGACGGTTTCAATGAGACAACCCACCATGTACTCCTACATGGCCTCTCATCGCTACCTTTACCAAATCGTGTTCACACACTTAGCTCTCAACAGCAGGACATGTTAACCACATTCCAATTCATCCCCGATGAATCAGACCTGACACAACTCTAAGCAATAGCGGGCATAACCAGAAAGCATGAATGAGTAGGCACAACATGGCTCAAACAACACCTACTCATGCTAATGGGTTTCAACTATTTAGTGTGGCAATGACAGGTCATCCAGTGGAAAGGGGTTCAACTACCGCAGCAGGTAACAGTTGAAGCGTTGTTGTCCTAATGCTGTAAAAGAGAGTAGGAGCGAGAGAGTGGGATTGTATCGGAACTCTCAATGGGGTTTTGCTTGCCTAGCACTTCAGAAGATGTCATTGGGTCTTCATCGGTGTCATCGATGACATCGTCGGAACCATGTCTATCGAGAGGGGACAAAACCCGGCAACGGAGAAAGAAACACAATCTATGCAATGCACAATATGATGCATGACCATGATATGGCATTATGCTGTGATTTGAGCTAATGCAACTAGCAGTGATTTAAATGAAGTTGATTTGAACCAAAGGTTCATATTCAAACTCCATATGTGATTATTCAAATGCCATTTAATTGATTTGACCTGATCAGCAGGTTTAACTTGTTCAAACATGCATGAAAATGCCATAAACAGATTCCTTGAATTTTTCTGATCATTTTTCATATGTAACTTATTTTCATTAGAGTTATAGATTATTTTCTGTGATTTTTAGAAGTTTAGGCTAGTTTCTGAAATAAATAAATCATTTAAGATTTATTTTAAATTCCAGAAAACATTACTGTGTTAGCATGGTGTCATGCTTACGTCAGCAGGTCAACAGGGGCTGGTCCAGTCAAACCTGACATGTGGGTCCCACAGGTTAGTGTGACAGTGCTTGCCCGAGTCACAGACAGGTGGGCCCAGTCAACAGCCACGTCAGCAAAGTCAATGCTGACGTGTGGGTCCCACTGGGTTAAGAACTAAACTAAACATAAAATTAAATTAAACTAAACAGGCACGGGGCCCACATGTCAGTGTCTAATTAAGTTAATGACATCAATTAAAACTTAACTAAAAACCTAAACTAATTAAGTCAGACGCCGGCCCCACGAGTCAGTGACTCAAGGGGAATCAAACCCGGTGGGCTTGGGTCAAACCCACCGGTGGTTAGCCGCCGGCGAGGCCGAACGCGGCGGAGGGCGTCAGAAAACCGCCTCCGGCGACCAAAAGCGCGGCGGAGGGGCTCTACGTGGAGTTGGGACTCGCCCGCATCCATCTGGGCAGACAGCAGGGGTTGAGGTGGCCCGAGCTCGCCGCAAACAAGCTCGCGGCGACGGTCGAAGTTCGGGCGGAGAGGGGAAGAAGCTACGGGGCACAGGGAGGTGAGCTAAGGGGCTCTACGGACTCCTGGGTGCGCACTGAGTGCGGTGGTGAGCTCAGGCGTGTGCTAGCAAGGCCGCAGCCATGGCGGCGACATGGCCGGCGGGGAGGAGCGCTTGGCTCCGGTGGTTGATGCGGCTAGGGGACGGAAAAGGCGACAGGGCATGGGGGAAACAAAACTGAGGCTCACCGCGGTTCTTTTGGTACCGCTGGCGAGGCGGGGGAGGCACGGGGTCCGGCAAAACGACGGCGGGGATCGCCGGCACCCGAGGGCGGGAACGATGGCGTTGGCGAGGCTCCAGGGTGCCCGGCGGGGCGTGGCTCGGTGAGAGGGTCGAGGACGAAGTCGCGGAGTTCGTGGCCTCGTGGGCAGCTCCAGGGGGTGAGGGAGAGGCGGTGGGCGTGGCCATGACGACCGGAGGCGACGGGCATTCGGGTGGGAGCATGTGGGAGAGACAGAGGAGGGGAGAGAGCACGGGGTGAGTGAGAGAGGGACCAGGGAGTCTCTGGATGTCTCCAGGCGCGAGGAAGACGCGGGAGGTGGCAAGCAGGAGCTGGCCAGGGGCGAGCGCGCGCGCGACAGCGAGCTGCTCCTACTCGCAGGAGGAAGACGATGCGGTGAGGAGGTGGGCTGGGCCGCTACAGTGCTGGGCCGCACAGGTAAGCCGGGTAAGGCCCAGGTGAGTCTATCTCTCTCTCTCCTCTTTTCTAAAACTGTTTCTGTTTTTTATTTTTTGATATTTGTTTTGGCTTTAGAAAAATGCCAGAGCATTTCAAAAAAATCATAAAACAAGTCATGGCTACTGTTTAGAATAAATCCAACAGTAAACATTTTAGTTCATGATTATTTGAGCATTTAAAATATTTTATAGTTTTTAATTGCCCAAATGCAAATAGAGTATGATTTAATTCAGAGCCCAAATATGTCATGGAAAATGTGCATCACCTCTGGTTACTGTTTACAGTATTTCCCATAAATGACAAACATTTTTGAAAGCCATTTGGATTTACTGAAAAATATTTTTGGTGAACCTAGTGAATTCCTTTGATGCTAGGGTTTAGGCAAACCCCATTTCAGGTTTAAGAGAAAAATTAAACATGATGCATCACAAGACTAACTAGACCAGAGCAGACCAGAACTAGGGATGTGACACTATCACAAACCCTTATCCTTCGCATTACATTTTTGCCTCTCGTTTTTCTCTCCCCCACTTCACCCTTGCCGTTTTATTTGCCCTTCTTCTACCGTGTGTTTATCGTTCGCTTGCTTCTTGTTTGCTTGTGTGTGTTGCGTGCTTGCTTGTCATCATGTCTAGCACACCTATCATTTTCAACACTCCCGAGAGTGAGGTCCTCAACTTTAAACAAAGGGAGGAAGAAAACTTAAAAGATGCCTGGTATAAAATTTGCAATCGTGGTTCGTTTCCTTCAGGCTGGATAGGGGAGGCATGGCGCCAAAACCCGGAGGAGTGTCGTCGATGCAGAGCGCCTCGAGTGCATGGCCGACGCCAATGCATGCGCCACCGTCGGACCAGGCTTCCATCCCCACGGTCGAAGGCGCGGGCATGCCGGCCTCTAGGGACGGTGAAGACGCCAGGCCCCCGCTGGAGTCGTGGCAGACGCGGCCGGCAGGGCGATTAGGCAACGCGGTTCAGACGCCTCGCGGAGCATCACAGCGCGAAGAGCCAAGCGCTTATCCGCCTCCTTGCCATAGAAGACTCGCCAGACCTTTGCCTCGGCTAGCGCCACCACCCCCATCTGCCGGAAGCAGCCCACGGCGGGGGAGGGATCGGCAGCATGGCGCCTCCCGCCGTTGTCGCGGCGACCCCCCAACTGCCCGTCACGCCTTCGTGGGGAACACGAGCGGGGACGCGGAACGGCTGCGTCATGCCTGCGCCCAGAACGCCGGTCGCCGTGCGCACCCGACCTGTCGTCGTCGTTTTCGCCCTCGTCATCACGCCGCCACGGCCGCAGCTCGCGGCAGGCTCCATCGCCGCTGTCGCGGCCCCGGGGTGCACCCCGCGTCGTGGTGCCACGGGAGTCGAACTCCCTTGGGATGACGACGTCGTCAGTGGACACGGGACATGGCCGTCGATGGTTCCACACTGGCATGTAGGAAACACGGATGTTGGTGGCGAGTATGGCATTTGGCGGTCGTCCTGCGTCTCCATGTCAAGGGGAGCTGATGTGTAGCCTTCAACATGCAGGAGATGGACGATGACGCAGAAGGTGGCACCGCGAAGGCAGCGTGCCGGCTGCCGGGCGGAGATGGTGACGCCGTCAGCGGCGCGCGAGGTGAAGGTCAGCCAGACCACCTTTGGGATCCTGCTAGGGTTGCTTGTCCATGCCCATAGGACAATGTCGCGCGTATCCTACATGGAGATGGAGCGCTCGTCCATGACGTCCAGCGCGCAGGTGCGGCCGATGACGCGCTCGATGATGGAGTGCATCCAGACGTAGGCAGGCACGCCGTCGAGGACGAGGCGCGCGCGGAATGGCATGGCCGCGCCGAGCGTGTGAGCCAACGGCCGCCATGGCCTGATGAAGACGAGCGTGTCGTCTCCCATCTGGAGCCGGCCCCTGTCCAGAGCTGCGGTGCAGAGCTCCTTGCGCTCGAACTTGAGGAGGAACTCCTCCGGGTAGTGGCTGCTGACGGCAACGTCGCCCCGCCGCAGCCAAAGCCGGTCGCGTAACAGGTGCTCCACCAAGTCTGGTGCCAAGCGGCGAGGCGCGTCAACCGCCCAGGCAATGGCGGCCGTCTGCTCCCACGAGCGCCTGTCGCGGTCGATGTCGAAAGTGGCCGCGATGATGCAGGTGTCCTCCTCCGGCCTGGAGTCCGGCGCACCGAGGCCATGCTACGCCATGTCGAGCGGGGGCGAGGCGGGGAAGCCTTGGTGGGGGGCGACAACATCAGCCCAGGAACGGCCCGAGCTCGGCGTGCAGGTGGAGGGAGGGCGCGGCAGAGGCGGAGTGGGTGGCGTCGTGTCGCGCACGGAGCAGAACTGGGCGTGGTGGCTGATGACCCACAACCGTAAGGGATCTATTGCAGCGTTTTCGATAAGTAAGAGTGTCGAACCCAACGAGGAGCACAAGGTATTGATAAGCGATTCTGAGCAAGAAATTACTGCAAGCACTGAAAGATAACTTTTTAGGGGTTTTCTCGATATAAGCAACAGGAAAGTAAAAGCAAGCAATGCAAAAGGCACTGAAAGTAACAAGTGGCCCAATCCTTTCTTAGCAAAGGAGAGGCCTAGCAACTGAACTTATAAAGGCTAAAGCGTTCCTGAGGACACACGGGAGAGGTAGTCATGTGCTCTCGCCATATTCCGTATCGATACTATGTTATGTGTTGATAAGTGTTGAGTGGGTGGATCTATGCTAGTACACTCTCTACACTAAGATGAGTGCACTCTTATGATTAAACACCTTGCAAGCATCCGCAAATACAAGATAGTATTTAAGGCAAAAGCCTAACCATAGCAATACGATCGAGGATCCATTGTTCCCTTATGCAAAAGCGTGCGAACTGGGGTTCAGGTTTCTGTCACTCCGGCAACCCACCATAAGCATTCTTTGTACACAATGTATTCTCCTAGGTCCTTAATAAGGCGAAGTGTTGAGTGTTCGACTCACACAACACCACTAGTAGAATGACAACGCAACTTAAGTATCAAACAACACATATTACTTCAACAGCATATGACTACTAACAACAAGACTTTCCCCATGTCCTCAAGAACTAAGGTAACTACTCACGAGACATAAAAGAGATCATGATCAGTGGAGATAAATGGGTGATAAACAATCTGGATATAATAATATTTCTCCAACAAAACTCAATAGCATTCACCACAAAGTAGTAATCAGCACCGATGGAGTAGAGAGGATAGGTAGTACGAGTTACAGCACAAGTTGCAATTGTGAGTTGAGATTTGGATGAAGATGGAGATGGTGCTGGTGTTGGGGATGATGTTGATGATGATCTCGATGATGCCCGTGACGATGGTGATGACGATGGCGACGATCTCCCCTTCCGGGAGGTGATCTTCCCGGCGGAATCTGCCCGCCGGAGATGGCTTTTTCTTCTCTGTAGGTTTCCGCCACGGAGCGGCGGCGGAACTTCGTAATAACTCCCCTTTTTAGGGTTTTCAGATAACGGGGAGTATATAGGCAAAAGGGGGCAGCCGGAGGTGGGCCAGGGGCTCCAGGCGCCCCCCCGACGTGGCCAAGGGGGCGCGCCCCCAGGGCGCCTGGGCACCCTGTGGCCCCCCTCTGGTTGCCCTTTCGCATGTCTTCGTGATTCGTTCGGAAAATATCCTCCGTCGATTTTCAGGTAATTTGGAGGTATTCTTCTTTAGCAACTCAGCGTCCACTTTTTATCGCTGAATCATGCGTCTGCTGCTTCGGCACCGGAAAGTTGCAAACTGTATAAAATAGGCCAAAACAACATAAGAACATCATCGTAATGTGAAATATATCAATGAATAAGGATAAATTATGATACAAAATAGTGATGCATTTTGGACGTATCAACACCCCCAAGCTTAGACCTTGCTTGTCCCCAAGCGAATACTGAGCTCGGTAAACCTATCCACAAGTTTAGAGAGTGAAGTGTCGATAAATAGAATACGGACAAGAAGCATCACAGTTTCTTCACCAACTCAAATATCCTCAACAGCAATCTTCAAGTCATAAGGCCCTTATAAAAGAGTGGTAACACTTATATTCGGAAGTAGGGCTAAGGAAACTCATTGAATCATGGCAAAGATGTTCTTTGGTCAAAGAACAACTAATAACTTTTACTTTTGCTCTTTCTTTATGTTTTGATGAGATTAATTGAAGCTTTTGAAAGAACATGTTTATCAGGCAAGAAGTGAAAGTGTTAACACAAAGGAAGATATTTGCCTTAGTGGGCTTGACAAACAACTTACTTATCAAATGATAATGTCAACAAGGATATGATATGACAAATCTTAATGCAACTTTATATGAATGAATCCTTATCAACATCAAATGTATGCTCTCTTTGAGAAATAGAAAGGAGTAGGAATAACTGACTCAATCTAAAATTAAAAGATAGGCCCTGCTCTAGGGTAGTAGGGAAAACTCATGTGCTATCCTTAAATCAAACAGAATGAAAACAAGTTTTGAGAGGTGCATGATTTGTCAACGAATGCTAATAGATAACTCAATTACTTCTTGAGCTGGACAAGTTTCGAGGAACGGCTCCCGCACGAGGACGATCACATCCTCTTATTCTCCTTTGTTTATCACTGCCAAAGTTTTCTGATTTCTCATGAACAGAGCGTGAAGGAGGGTTTGTTTGTTATATTATTTTTGAGTCGGGCGCACTCTTTGCCAGTTCCTTCTCGTATTATGGGTTTGCACATTAGACATGCAATCCCGGGGTGAAGCTTGTCCATCTCAAAAAGACCATGAATTAACTATTACTTCCTCATGAGCTAAAACAGAGGCACAAAATAAAAGATTTTTGAACAGTTATGGATAACACATAAATTCTGTACTTTAGGAGGTGGTAGTGGAATACCACGAGTAGGAAGGTATGGTGGACTCATATGGAAGATATTGGTTTAAGGGTATGGATGCACAAGCAGAATTCCGCTTAGTACAGAGTTAGGCTAGCAAAGGTTTTGAGAGAACAGACAATTGATGATGACTAAGATGCAAAACAATATAAAGCATAAACATTGAAATAAGCATAACACATCAAGTTGTCTTCCTTGTCAACATAACACTTCAAGCATAATAACATAAAGGTTTTGGCTATGTCGATATTTCTAGGAAAATCATGCTTGTTGTTATGACCAAAGCTATGTTTGCCAAGATTAAATAAAGTTTTCACAGCCATACCTGATATAAGGTCAATACTCCCCATAAGAGTCATCATATAAGGTCGATTGCGTGAAGAGAATACCGAGTGCAGCAAAAGGAACCAATAAACTTCTCATTAATATTCCATCATAGACGACTCCACACTCACGGATACAATCTCCCTACCGAAGGAGTGATAGACCTCAATGCATACACCTATTTCATATAATAACCTCCCTAAACATGATATGACTCTACTTGACTCTAAAATATAAAAGATAAAGATAAAGATACCGGGCACTCCCCCAAGCTTGGAACAAGCCAAGGGAATGCCGTTACCCAAGGAGATTTCACTCCTCATCCTTGTTGGCGTTGATCACGTAGTCTCCGGCGAAACGCTTCAATGGAAAGGGTTCTCCAGTCGCATATGAGAAGTTTGTCTCCTGAATCCTGCATTCAGCACCCATACCCATGCGAATAAACCTTAGTTCATACTCACAGTTCTGGTTATGTAGATCATAAATTTGCCCTTGGAGCTCCTCAATCCTTTCTTCAGACGCAGTGATGCTTTTCCACATCTCCTTCATCTCCTTCAGGAAGTAGGTCTTCAGCTCGTTGATGATGTCAAAGTTAGCTTCAACACCATGCTCGATCATCTTCTTGTACTCGAAGACTTCTTGCTCCACTTCTTCCAGCCTGGCCTGGATGCTCCCCTCCTTGATAGGTCCCTTCAGATCTTCTTGATGAAGGACACCGTCCTCCATCCGAACAACCTGAGGATGCTTCTTCACCTCAGCGAGGTAAGGGTTGATGACGTTGACGATGAACTTGTCCTTGGGGGAACTTGGAGAGGCCATGGCACCTAGATTCAGCTGAAAGATTCCCTGGCAAAAACAGATCGAAAAGAAAACACACGAAATTGCAAGATACGTTGCCGGAACAATCCGAGCAAAAATATAGCAAAAATTTATGCACAGAAAGGAAGGTAACGGGATAAAGCGGGGTCGGAGACGGACTCCCGGGTGTCCAGGCGCCCTGGCGGCGCGGCCAGGAGGTAGGGCGCGCCAGGGGGCGCCTGGACCCCCTGGAGCTCGTCTCTGGCTCCACATAGGCTCGGAATTTTACTAATTTTGCAAAAACTCGTAATACGGAACTTTTATGGCGGTTCGCGATGTTTCCTTACCGTACTACATACCTTTTCTTTATTTTGCTTCTGCTGGCGTCTGAAACAGGGCTGCAACATGTTCTTCATGAGATGTTGTGTATATTATATTCACATCAGCATTGACAGGGTCTCTTGCTATGTAATGTTTAAGTCTTTGCCCATTCACAACTTGAGGTTTGGTGCCTTCAAAATTGTTTAATTGCACCAGACCGATAGACTTCTTCAATATGAAATGGCCCTTCCCACCTGGAAAGTAGTTTGCCTCGAGAAAACCTGAAACGGGATCTAAACAACAAAACTTTATCACCAACATTAAATTCACGTTTCAGAATCTTCCTATCATGCCACCTTTTTACCTTTTCCTTGAACATTTTAGCGCTCTCGTAAGCTTCACTTCTCCATTCATCTAGAGAAGTCAAGTTCATGAGACGCTTCTCACCAGCTAATTTTGGGTCAACATTAAGCTCTCTAACAGTCCAGAAAGCTTTGTGCTCTAACTCTAATGGAAAATGGCAAGCCTTGCCATACACCATCTTATAGGGGGACATGCCCATGGGGTTTTTGTAAGCAGTTCTATACGCCCACAAAGCATCTCCTAACTTGTTTGACCAGTCCTTTCTATTTCTGTTTACTGTCTTCTGCAAGATCAACTTAATCTCTCTATTGGTGAGCTCAACTTGCCCACTAGTTTGAGGGTGATATGGTGAAGCAACTCTATGGTTGACATCGTATTTTGCTAAAGCTTTTCTAAAAGCTCCGTGCATGAAGTGTGATCCTCCATCAGTCATGAGATACCTTGGTACACCAAACCTAGGAAAAATTACATCTTTAAGCATTTTCAAAGATGTCTTGTGATCAGCACTTTCAGTGGGGATTGCTTCAACCCACTTGGTCACATAATCAACAGCTACTAAAATGTGAGTGTATTTGTGCGAAGAAGGAAAAGGACCCATAAAATCAAAACCCCAACAATCGAAAGGTTCAATCACTAGTGAGTAATTCATAGGCATCTCATTCCTTCTACTAATGTTACCAACTCTCTGACATTTATCACAGGTTAAAACATAATTTCTAGCATCCTTAAAGAGAGTAGGCCAATAAAAACCTGATTGAAGAACCTTATGTGCAGTCCTCTCACCGGCGTGATGTCCTCCATAGGGACTATCATGACACTGTCTGAGGATGTCCTTCTGCTCATGTTCCGGTATGCATCTTCTCACGATCCCGTCGGGACCTTCTTTGAAAAGATGTGGGTCATCCCAAAAGTAGTGCCTCAAATCATGAAAGAACTTCTTCCTTTGCTGAAATGTTAAACCTGGAGGCAAATACTTTGCAACAATAAAATTAGCATAATCTGCATACCAAGGATCGGAAAGAGATTGTACTTTTACAACGGAAAGTTGCTCGTCTGGAAAACTATCGTTGACTGGGATGGGGTCGTGCGGTATATCTTCCATCCTTGAAAGATTGTCCGCCACCGGATTGTCTTCCCCTTTCCTATCAACGATCTGCAAATCAAATTCTTGAAGAAGGAGTACCCATCTGATAAGCCTTGGCTTGGCATCCTTCTTTGTCATAAGATACTTAATGGCAGCATGATCAGTATGAATAATAACTTTGGAATCAACAATATACTGCCTAAACTTATCACAAGCAAATACTCCCGCTAAGAATTCCTTCTCAGTAGTAGCATAATTCTTTTGAGCACTATCAAGGGTTTTGCTAGCATAATGTATAACATTCAATTTCTTATCAACTCTTTGTCCTAAAACAGCTCCAACAGCAAAATCACTAGCATCACACATAATCTCAAAAGGTAAATTCCAGTCAGGTGGTTGTACTATAGGAGCGGTTATTAAAGCTTTCTTAAGAACTTCAAAAGATTCCTTACAATCCTCATTAAATACAAAAGGAACGTCCTTCTGGAGAAGATTAGTGAGGGGCCTTGAGGTCTTAGAAAAGTCTTTAATAAATCTTCTATAGAAACTAGCATGACCAAGAAAACTGCGAATACCTTTGATGTCCCTTGGATAGGGCATCTTCTCAATAGCTTCGATCTTGGCTTTGTCCACGTCAATTCCCCTTTCGGAAATCTTGTGACCAAGAACAATTCCTTCGTTAACCATGAAGTGGCACTTCTCCCAGTTGAGTACCAAATTTGTCTCCTCGCATCTCTGCAAAACTTTATTAAGATTGTGAAGACAATGGTCAAAGGAGGTTCCATAGACGGAGAAATCGTCCATGAAGACGTCCATAATATCCCCACAGAAACCATGAAAGATAGCAGACATACACCTTTGAAAAGTAGCAGGGGCATTACATAAACCAAAAGGCATACGCCTGTAAGCATAAGTACCAAAGGGACAAGTAAAAGTGGTCTTCTCTTGATCAGCAGTGTTAACATGAATTTGAGGGAAGCCAGAATAACCATCGAGATAACAAAAGTGGGTATTTTTGGATAACCTTTCAAGCATTTGGTCGATGAACGGCAACGGGTAGTGATCCTTCCTGGTTGCCTTGTTCAACTTCCTGTAATCAATACACATTCTATATCCAATAATAATTCTCTGAGGTATTAGTTCATTTTTATCATTAGGAACCACAGTTGTACCTCCTTTCTTAGGAACACAATGTACCGGGCTTACCCACTTACTATCAGCTATAGGGTAGATAATACCTGCGGCTAGAAGCTTGAGAATCTCAGCTCTCACAACATCCATCATCTTCGGGATCAACCGTCGTTGATGATCAACAACTGGTTTAGCATCAGGCTCGAGGTTGATAGTATGTTGACATATAGATGGACTAATCCCCTTAAGGTCATCAAGGGTATAGCCAATTGCGCCTCGGTGTTTACGGAGTACTTCCAATAGTCGCTCTTCTTCATATCCTGAAAGGTTAGAATTGATAATAACATGATATACTTTCTTTTCATCTAAATAAGCATACTTGAGCGTATCGGGAAGAGGTTTAAGATCGAACACCGGGTCTTCTTTCGGTTTTGATAAAATTCCCAAAGGTTCAACCGGAAGGTTGTGCTTCAGGATAGCAGGCTGCCTCAAGAATATTTCATCTAGTTCATTTCTTTCATGCATATGCAAATCATTCTCGTGGTCCTCCATATATTGCTGCAAAGGATCATTAGGGGGAATAGCAATAGAAGCAATACTTTCAATAAGTTTATCATCACTAGGTAAATTGGTACCACGAGGCTGCTTAGAGAACTTAGAAAAATTAAATTCATATGGATCACCATTGCATTCAACAGAAACTTTACCTTTCTTGCAATCTATTATAGCTCCACAAGTTCTAAGAAAAGGTCTACCAAAAATAATTGGACAAAAATTGTCCCTCTCTGAACCAAGTACTAGAAAGTCGATAGGGTATTTTACCTTTCCACATAGGACTTCAACGTCCCTCACAATTCCGATAGGAGAGATAGTTGTTCTGTTTGCAAGATGAATAGTAACATCAACTTCTTCAAGTTCACAAGGGGAAATCTCACCGATGATCTCTTCATAAAGTGAATAGGGGATAGCACTTGCACTGGATCCCAAATCGCATAGCCCATAATAATTGTGATCTCCTATTTTAACAGATACCACTGGAGTACCTGAAATTGGGCCTTTATTCTTGGCTGTGACAAGGTTAGTGGAAACAGCACAAAAATTTATATTGGAATCCAAAACATCATTAGTAACAAGGTCTTTAATCAATGCAACTTGAGGATTGACCCTGATCTGGTCCTCAGGCTCATCAACTCTTCTCTCACTTTTATTTATTATGCCTGTCACAAGAGAGTGCTCCCTTATCCTTGCGGGAAAAGGAGGCTGTTCATATATAACTGCAGGCAAAATAGGGTCAGCAACATGAATATCAATAGGTGGATCTTTAAAAGGTTCATGATGCTGGTCTCTCTTCTTTTTAAAAGAATCAACGTGAGAGGCAAAATTCTTACAGAAATCAATCATTAGATGGGAATCAAGACCAATCTTAGAGCAAAAAGTATTGAAGTAATCAATTTTCACATAGCTCTCAATATAATCATGTTCATAATTTATAGCGGGTCCAATACCTTTATCAATTTCCCAATCTTCGGTATTCCTCTGGATCCTTTCAATGAGATCCCACCTTTCTTCAACACTCTTCTTCTGAAATACCCCACTAGAGGAGGCATCCAGCATCTCCTTATCCTGACGAGAAAGCCTGGCATAAAAATTTGTAAGTATAATTTCCTTGGGAAGCTTATGAATAGGGCATTTGAGCATTAGGGACTTCAGTCTCCCCCAAGCTTGAGCAATGCTTTCTCCGTCACGAGACCTAAAGTTATAGATATAGTTCCTGTCTCGATGAATTTCGTGAAGAGGATAAAACTTAGTATAAAAGAGAGACATAAGCTCCTGCCAGTCAAGCAAGTGTGAGTTATCGAGAAGCCTATACCAATCTGAAGCTTTATCTATAAGTGATACAGCAAACAATTTCCTCATGACAAACTCCCTCGATACACCTGCAAGCTTAAATAATGAACATAGTTGTGACAAATATAGCAAGTGTTCACCGGGATGTCTGTCTCCTGCATAACGATTAGCCAAAACATAATCGATAATACCGGCTGGTATTTTATAAGGCACAATTTCAGTAGGGGGAGGATCAACCACCACATGTGTGGGGCGCCTTCCCGTAAGCAACGATCCAATAACAAGGTTGTCCATAAGGACAAAGAGCAGAAATAGCAAAAAAATA
Source organism: Secale cereale (assembly GCA_902687465.1). Taxonomy (NCBI): domain Eukaryota; kingdom Viridiplantae; phylum Streptophyta; class Magnoliopsida; order Poales; family Poaceae; genus Secale; species Secale cereale. The sequence goes on from LR738712.1 coordinate 710,739,198, forward strand.
AAAACAGAATTATAAAAACTTCCTTACCAGTTTCACTTTACCAATAGCGCTACGCTCCCCGGCAACGGCGCCAGAAAACGTTACTTGATGACCCACAACCGTAAGGGATCTATTGCAGCGTTTTCGATAAGAAAGAGTGTCGAACCCAACGAGGAGCAGAAGGTATTGATAAGCGATTCTGAGCAAGAAATTACTGCAAGCACTGAAAGATAACTTTTTAGGGGTTTTCTCGATATAAGCAACAAGAAAGTAAAAGCAAGCAATGTAAAAGGCACTGAGAGTAACAAGTGGCCCAATCCTTTCTTAGCAAAGGAGAGGCCTAGCAACTGAACTTATAAAGGCTAAAGCGTTCCTGAGGACACACGGGAGAGGTAGTCATGTGCTTTCGCCATATTCCGTATCGATACTATGTTATGTGTTGATAAGTGTTGAGTGGGTGGATCTATGCTAGTACACTCTCTACACTAAGATGAGTGCACTCTTATGATTAAACACCTTGCAAGCATCCGCAAATACAAGATAGTATTTAAGGCAAAATCCTAACCATAGCAATACGATCGAGGATCCATTGTTCCCTTATGCAAAAGCGTGCGAAGTGGGGTTCAGGTTTCTGTCACTCCGGCAACCCACCATAAGCATTCTTTGTACACAATGTATTCTCCTAGGTCCTTAATAAGGCGAATTGTTGAGTGTTCGACTCACACAACACCACTAGTAGAATGACAACGCAACTTAAGTATCAAACAACACATATTACTTCAACGGCATATGACTACTAACAACAAGACTTTCCCCATCTCCTCAAGAACTAAGGTAACTACTCACGAGACATAAAAGAGATCATGATCAGTGGAGATAAATGGGTGATAAACAATCTGGACATAATAATATTTCTCCAACAAAACTCAATAGCATTCACCACAAAGTAGTAATCAACACCGATGGAGTAGAGAGGATAGGTAGTACGAGTTACAGCACAAGTTGCAATTGTGAGATGAGATTTGGATGAAGATGGAGATGGTGCTGGTGTTGGGGATGATGTTGATGATGATCTCGATGATGCCCGTGACGATGGTGATGACGATGGCGACGATCTCCCCTTCCGGGAGGTGATCTCCCCGGCGGAATCTGCCCGCCGGAGATGGCTTTTTCTTCTCTGTAGGTTTCCGCCACGGAGCGGCGGCGGAACTCCGTAATAACTCCCCTTTTTAGGGTTTTCAGATAACGGGGAGTATATAGACAAAAGGGGGCAGCCGGAGGAGGGCCAGGGGCTCCAGGTGCCCCCCTGGCGTAGCCAGGGGGCGCGCCCCCAGGGCGCCTGGGCACCCTGTGGCCCCCCTCTGGTTGCCCTTTCGCATGTCTTCGTGATTCGTCCGGAAAATATCCTCCGTCGATTTTGAGGTAATTTGGAGGTATTCTTCTTCAGCAACTCAGCGTCCACTTTTTATCGCTGAATCCTGCGTCTGCTGCTTCGGCACCGGAAAGTTGCAAACTGTGTAAAATAGGCCAAAACAACATAAGAACATCATCGTAATGTGAAATATATCAATGAATAAGGATAAATTATGATACAAAATAGTGATGCATTTTGGACGTATCAGTGGCCAGAGCGGCCGCAGGCAAGACATCATAGGGGCTCACGGCAGGAGCGGACGTGGTGGTGCTTGCTTAGGCAGCGAAAACACCTCCCCTCGTCTCCCTTAAGAAGTGTTGCCTCCTCTCCTCGGCCAGGTTGTTGCCGAGCCCGGCCGGACGCCCGTTGCGTTGGAGTAATGGTGCGTCCCGTCGTGGATGGCGCCTCGAGACCACCGTCATCTAGGGCGTGGCGCGCACATCCCCTCCTATCGCGCCTTCTGGTGCGGCTTGAAAGTTGCCGCCATGAATGCCCCATGCAGGCGCAACCACCATGGAGAGGAGCTGGGGGGCCTTAAATGCGGCGCCAGACAAGGACGACGCAGCACAAGAGTCTGGCACGAAGCCCTCCGAGCCCACCAGCGAGTCGGGCACGTAGCCAGACGAGACCGGCGAAGCAGGGCGCGGGGCGAAGTTAAGGCCGGCGTGTCGGAGTGAATCTGGATCTGGCTTACCGGGAGCTTGGCGAGGCCTGATGCAGCGATGATGGAACCCTGGCGCTGGGAGAGGAACCAGGGGGCTTGTGGCGCAAGGATGGTCGGCTGGAAAGGAGCTGCGGGCAGGTTGGCCGGCGGCAACGACAACGAAGGTGGCGGTGGCAGGGCCGCTGAGCGCGTCGCGCGAGCAACGGCAACGGTCATATTCCTCTCTTTGGAGTTGACAATGTGTAGTTCCTCTACGTACTGCTTTGCTACCGTGTGTGTCGTCGTTCGCCACTCAGTCGTTGCTGCCCCCTTTTGAGTTCTTCAGAACCAGTGTACGCAACTTAGTGTCCCCATGTTCACAAAGCGGCACCCCAATGTGCATCCTCGTCTACTGTCTCAAGTTTTCAGATCCTGTGTGCTTATTGTTTCCTCATATGGCGCAACCTAATGTCAAACTTATATGCTGGAATGTGTGTGGACTAAATGTCCCTGCCCGTGATACGTCCAAAACGTATCTATAATTTATGCTTGCTCCATGCCTCTTTTGGGTGATATTGCTATGATATTTATACACTTCCATACACTTTTGATCATATTTGGACTGACCTATTAACTCAGTGCACCCGAGTGCCAGTTTCTGTTTTCTGCTGTTTTTGTATTTCAGGTTTTCCCATTACGAGAACTGCCAGAAAAATCCCGGAAAAATTATATAAAAAATCAGCATTCCAGAAGCTTCCCGGCAGCCGAAGTAGGGCCGGAGGGGGCCCACCAGGAATCCAGGCGCCCCCCCTCCTGGCCGCGCTGGGGGGGGGGGGCGCCTGGGCCCCCCAGGCCTCCGCTGATGCCCCCCTTTGGCATATATTTATATCGTGTCCCGAAACCCTCGAGACGGGAACCCTTTTTCGGATCTCATCTCTGTTCCGCCGCCGCCGCGCTTCCAAGATCGGGAGCGCCAGGAGAACTCTTCCCGGCACCCTGCCGGAGGGGAGGATCACCACCGGGAGCCTCTCCACCACTATGGACGCCTCCCGGATGAGTTGTGAGTAGTCTCCCTTGGACCATGGGTCCATGACCAGTAGCTATGTGATGTTCTCCTCCCGTTCTTGTGCTTCACTAATTAGTCCTCGTGAGCTGCCCTACATGATCGAGGCACATATGTAATCCTTATGCTGTTGCTATGATGAGTTTGCTGGGATCCGATGGATTGTGAGATTATGTTCAGATTGTGTTTGAGTAATATATTTGATCTACCTCTTTTATATTTATGTTCGTAAGTAATTCTTGCATGTTCTCCGTTGTTATTTATTGCTTTTGGCCAAGTAGTAGGTAGTGACTCCAAGAGGGAACGTTATGCTTGATTGTGGGTTCATGCCCCTCGATGACTAGCTTGAGTGACAGAAACATGAGTCTACGGGATGTGCTGTTGCCACAAGGTGGAAAACAACGGTGCTTGTGCCCGCGGGTGCAAGGATTGTTTACTTTACGCAAAGTTCTTTTAATGCAATTGTCTGTTGCTTTGAGTTTACACTATGGGTGGGACTCGCAACTTAATACCAGCGAGATGTTCTGGATAGATATCTCAAGGTGGATGATTAGTAGTAGATGCAGATGGATTTCGGTCTACTTGCCTTGGCGTACCGCCCATGCTTTGAACCTCTACCTTTCTTGCAACATAGTTAGCATTGGTTTGCGCACATAATTCTGTCAATTGCCCAGCTGTAATTCGTTTACCTCACATAGCTGTTTTATCGTCTTTTGGGAGAGAGACATCACTAGTGAACATCATGGGACCCCGGTCCATATTACCATCATTGATCACATCCGCTATTTACTTTCCGCTTTTACTTACTATTGTAGCAAAACCTATCACTATTATCACTTACGTTTGATCCTTTGTAAACGACAAGCCCGGAGGGATTGACAACCTCTCTGTACTCGTTGGGAGCAAAGTTATTTGTATCTGTGTGCAGGTCCACGTTGATTGCTAATATCTGGCGCCGTTAGCAGTTGACACCTTCTTGTTGAAACTGGGAGTCTCAGGGGAAATCGATCCTTGGTATCTTTGCCAAGGGAAAACTTCCGCTACAGTGCATCTCAAACCTTCCACTTGGGGTAACCAACGAGGGGCGAGAAGCCATCAGCCCGTCGCGACGCCGTGAGGGACCTCGTCCGAGATTGCAAGGCCACAATTGTTTGCCTCCATGAGACTAAGCTTGATCACGTCGATGATGTTTTGATTACAAGCATGCTCAGACCCTCCTTTACTGCAGACTACAAGGTCCTCCCGGCTGTTGGCTCTAGGGGGGCATGATAATGGTTGTCTCTGACTGTTACTTCAGTTTTTCGGAATTCCACGCTACGCAAGGAACTATCTCTGCCACCGTGACCATGCTGGCTGAGGGCCTCGACTGGAAACTGTCTTGCGTTTATGGCCCTCAGGGAGAACAAGAGAAGCTTATGTTCATCAACGAGCTCAGAGAGCTGAAGTATGTTGTCAAGCCACGATGGCTCATTCTTGGTGATTTCAACCTCATCACCAGAGCGGCTGACAAGAACAACCAAAACATCAATAACTGCCTCATGGGTAATTTCCGTTCTGCGCTAAATCACCTACAGCTAAAAGAGATTCGACTGTCAGGCAGAAAATTCACTTGGTCAAATGCTCAAGTGAATCCAGTGCTCACAAAGATAGATCATTTCTTCCACTCGGACGACTGGGATGTTTTTTTCCCCAATGTGCACCTTCAAGCCATCTCTCGGCCTGCTCAGATCATGCCCCATTATTCCTCCTTGGGGATACGAAGGTACGTCGGCGTCCATCTTTCAAGTTTGAGGAGTTCTGGCTTCGTCTCCCAGGTTTCAAGGAAACGGTGGCCGCAGCCTGGAATAAAAACGTCCAGTCAACCAACCCAGTTCGCAAGGTACACATCAAACTGGCCATGACTGCAAAGGACCTCAAGAAATGGCAAAGAGAAAGAGTTGGAGTGCTTAAAGCACATATTGACATTGCAAAGGAGGTAATTTGGAGGCTCGACCTGGCCGAGGAGGGAAGGTCTCTCTCCCCGGCAGAACTGGGGCTCAGACGTAGGCTTAAGCTCTCATATATTGGTCTCCTATCCTTCCAGAAGATAAAGCTCCGCCAGCGAGCACGCCTCACGCGTATCAGGCTTGGGGACGTCAACTCAAAGTTTTTCCATGCAAAGGTGAATGGACGCCGGCGAAAAAACTACATTCAGACACTACACACGGACCATGGTGTTTCCATCTCGGCCAAGGATAAGAAACATGTGCTCCTCTCCCACTTCCAGGACCACTTGGGTATTCCCACGCCCCGTAACTCACGTTTAAATTGGGATAACATGGAGATGACCACGCAGGTTCTCTCAGAACTGGAGGCACCTTTCAATGAGGACGAGATAAAAGACGCAGTTTTTTCACTCCCTTCCGTAAAAGCGCCTGGCCCAGATGGGTTCATTGGAGCCTTCTTCAAAGCATGCGGGGACATCATCCGAATCGACATTGTTGACGCAATCCTTCAGCTTGCTAACCTCCGCGGCGACTGTGCCTCTCTCATCAACTCCGCGAACATCATACTGCTCCCCAAGAAGGCCGACGCCCGTGTGGTCGGAGACTACAGACCAATCAGCCTGATTCATAGCCTGTCCAAGATCTTCTCCAAGCTACTGGCAAATAGACTCGCTCCTATACTGCCCAGTTTGGTCTCCAAATGCCAAAGTGCCTTCGTGAAGAAACGCTCCATCCATGACAACTTCCTGCATGTTCAGAACCTCATAAAGGACCCGCATCGTAGAACATCCCGGGCCTCTTTCTCAAGCTCGATATCTCAAAGGCTTTTGACTCGGTAAATCGGGCCTTCTTGCTCGAGGTCATGCAACGCCTGGGGTTTGGAAAACGTTGGCGGGACTGGATCTGCCTCTCCTTGTCTTCTTCTTCATCAAGGGTGCTTCTTAACGGAAACCCCGGCAGAAAGTTCAGCCACGCAGAAGGCCTTCGCCAGGGTGATCCAATATCACCTATACTTTTCATCATGCCCATTGACCCGCTACAGCAGATCCTTCAACTTGCCTCCCGGCAAGGCATCCTAAAGCCCATTCGTGCAAGGACGGTCAGATGCAGGATATCCCTTTACGCCGATGATGCGGGCATTTTTGCGAACCCAGACAAGGACGAGCTACGCGCGATTTCGGCAATACTGAAGACTTTTGGAGACGCAAGCGGACTTGTCACAAACTTGACCAAGACTGAGGTCTTCCCAATTAGATGTGCGGGCATTGACCTTCAAGATGTGCTATCAGTCTTCCCCGCCAAGATCGCCACCTTCCCGGGACGTTATTTGGGGCTACCACTGCATTTTCGCCGGCTAAGAGGGATTGATCTGCAACCTTTCATTGACAGATTCGCGGGTAGGCTGCCTATATGGAAAGGAAAACTCCTTAACAAACCCGAGAGGGTGGCTCTTGCGCAATCTGTTCTCACGGCCATGGCAACCTTCCACATCACCGCCCTTAACCTGTCAAAGGGGACCCTGCGAAAGATTGGCAAAATCATTCGAGCCTTCATCTGGCAGAAAGAGGACCAAACTCAAACATCGGGTGGCCACTCGCTTGTTAAATGGAAGACTGTCTGCCGCCCCAGGCATTTGTGCGGCCTGGGAATCATGGACCTAGAGAGATTCGGCCGCGCCCTACGTCTACGGTGGCCGTGGCTGCAATGGACTGACCCAGAGAGGCCATGGGTGGGATCCAAGTTACCATGTGACCAAGCAGACATGAACCTCTTTCGCGCATGCACCTCGATTACGCTGGGCAATGGGCAAAAGGCCCTCTTCTGGTAGGACAACTGGGCCGGAATCGGCCCCCTCAGGCTTCTGGCTCCAGAGCTTTACAAGATCACATCCAGAAAGAACAGATCGGTGCACAAAGAACTCACGAACGAGAACTGGATAAAGGTGGTCGCCAAACTTCAGACCATGCAGCAACTGGGAGAATTTGTGACTCTCTGGGAGCAGATCGGGCAGGCAACCCTTTAGCCTGCCCAAGAGGACTGCATTCACTGGAATTTAACCACCTCAAGGGCGTACTCCGTGGCTTCGGCCTACGGCGCACAATTCTTCGGCTCCTATGCACGGTTCGACACGACGAAGGTCTGACACGCAAACGTTGAGCCTAAATGCAAATGCTTCGCCTGGCTCGTTCTTCAAGGGAGAATCGTCACCGCGGATATGCTGGCTGTGAGGGGATGGCCTCATGACCCCAGGTGCCTGCTATGCCTCCAACAGCCTGAAACTGCAACTCACCTCTGCAAGGACTGTCCCTTCACGGTCGCGGTTTGGAACCAGGTGAACACCTGGACAAACGAGGGCGTACCAATCTCGGGCTTCCTCCCGGAGCCTGGGAACGTGTCCGACTGGTGGGATAAAACACTGACAACACAGTCCAAGCAAGGCCGCCGGCGGCGCAGTGGGAGAATCATCTACACTTTATGGTCAATCTGGAAGGAGCGAAATAGGCGTGTTTTCACCGGACAAAGACTAACGCACCGTGAGGTTGCCGCACTCGCCCTAGACGCTATCATTCAACGGGACCTGGCATTTACAGGATGCTTCCCAAACACGGGTATTGGCTAACTAGTTTTGGGTAGTTCTCAGTCTTCTGTAGTCCTGCAGCGGTCCCTAAAACCGCTCGCCCCTCTGTAAATTGCGCTTTTCTGCTCCTTCCCTTCTATAAAGAAAAAGGCAGTGCTCCTGCCGGTTCCTCAAAAAAAATTGCAATGCTCAAAATAGATCTAATAGGAAGCTTTCCACTTATGTGCTTCTTCGCAATTTTTATGTTGGCATAACTCCGTGGAATAGATTTATCTTAGATACCATTACACGAGGGAATTTTTTGGGTAGCCATACTTTTGATTCTTCTAATTCAATGACTGAATTATTTGGCTCACCACCTCTTATGGTTAATGGGACCGTTTTAACTTTGGAACATGTTATGCAAAGGTTAGAAATGATTGAAAACAAAGTTGCTACGGCAGAACTGGTAGAGAACTTGGATAGAAATATCCATAATGAAATCACCCAATATGGATTCAAGGTCGGAGTTGTTCTGAAAAATCTTAAGGAAAAGGAACCCATAGTTAAAGAAAAGCTAGATCAGGATTCTACTAGAATCAATAAGCTTGAGGATATTATTACTAATGTGGGTTCTGCTCTTTCTGCTATAAAAACTACTCCAAATACTTCTAGCACTAAATTATCTAAGTTCATGTATGTTCCTAAAGACAAGGGTGAAACATCTAGTAAAGGAATCGCGGATCTCAAATCCATAAGTGTTCACCCTAATTTTCTTACTTTTGCAAGAGACCCTTTTGACACTTTAGAATTTCTTGATTTTTTGCCCAAAAGTTTGATTATCAACAAGATAAAGAAGTGCCTAAGAATCATAAGTGCTTAATTAAAGAATTGCCTCCCAAGGATGGCATTCCCTAGATCTATCCATGTATCGTGCCTAGCTAGGGGCGTAAAATGATAGCGCCTGTTGGGAGGCAACCCAATTTTATATTTTTTGTTTTTGCTTCTTTTTAGGAATAAATATTGCATCTAGCTTCTGGTTATATGTGGTTTTGTGTTTTGTTTAGTGTTTGTGCCAAGTAGAACCTTTGGGAAGACTTGCGTGAAGTTTATGTGATCTTGCTGTGAAAAACAGAATAGTTAGCGCTCGCTAGAATGGTCATCAGATTTTAATGGAGCATGCTATTTAGTTGATTCTTTTTGCAGATGATTAATAGACAAATTCCTCACGTTTACCAATTTAGTTTGAATTTTTTGGAGTTACAGAAGTATGCAAAACCTGCAGATTACTACAGACTGTTCTGTTTTTGACAGATTCTGTTTTTCGTGTGTTGTTTGCATATTTCAATGCATCTATGAGTAGTACTAGCAAACATGCCCGTGCGTTGCAACAGGTCATACAAATTCTAGTAGTTCAACAACAATTCTCTCTCCCCTCTCCCTTGCCGCCAGCGGAGGGTGGGGTCAGGCAAAGCTCGGCCCACGCCAGTGCTGGCAAGGTTCATTTCTCTTCACTCGGTAGTCGGTGACATGGACGTGGCTGGACGGCGTCCTTCTGCCAGTGGTGGGCGTTTGTCGGATCGGTCGGCCAGATTTCCTTGGCTGCTTGGGCAGAAGGTCCCAGTGGACGACGGTCGTGGCGTGAAGTGGTTCCCGTTGCCCCTCTTGTCAGATCTAAGGCGGACTATCATAGCATGCGGTTCCCTTCATCGGCTGCTCCAGATCTTCGGTGTTCGTGCTCGGAGGTGTTGGTGGCTGGCTTGGTTGGTGACGGGGTGGGAGGTTGTCTAGGGCAAACTTCTGGCCGACGGCGGCGGCCACATCGCCGATGGCACTCTGGGCGTTATTCCCTTTCTTGCTGGCAACGGTGAGGTCGACTCCGATCCTCCCTACTCCCTAGTTCCCCATGAATGAGGGGCGGCGGCGCCATGGCGTCATCACCTCCTTGGAGGTTCCATCTTGGGCATTAGATGGAGGGTTTGCGTGGTGAGCACGGATGGTTCCCGGTGCCAGAGTTGGTGCGGTGTGGCATCTACCGCATAAACGACGGCGGATCTCGGTGGTGTGGCGCAGCGGGGTCTCAACGTTGGACATATGTTGATGGACGCGCTTAGGGTGGAGGCGATGTCTAGCGTCATGGTGGCGTCAACGGTAGTTGTACATGGCAAGGTGAATGCATGAATCTCTCCAGAAGTTGGGACGACGGAAAATGGTGGCGGCGAATCTGGAGCGTGCGCATCCGATGCACGGTGTGGATCTGCTAGACCAGTTGATGATCTCGGCTTGCCGTGGGGCGGCTTGGTGAGACTACCGGATTATATGGTGTGCATTCATGCATAGTCAGGTCACATCATCAAGCTAGTAGGTGTAGTGACGTAGTTCGTGAGGATGATGGCTTAGTGTTAATTAATGAATTCATTCTTGTACTACTCTATTGAATAATGTAATAATATGATTGTGTGCATCGCTTGATGAAGAGGCCAGGGTATTTTTATTTAAACAAAAACACCTAGTAGTATATATAGCACATAAGCTAGCCTGATCTGGTACTAATCCAATACGATGATTGCACCGTACAGGAGCAGCACACGGCACCAGCTTTAGGATTGATGGGCTGTCTTTTGTGCGTGGGCGTAAGCCCACCCATGGGGCTAGAGAGGCCCAGCCGAGGATTTGCCGGAAACAGATCGAGCGAAGAAGCCAACCACTGCCAACGTACGACATTTTTTTGAACGATCGTGCAACATAAGATTAGTACCACCTCGTTTATATTACAATTTTGTATATACGAATCGTAAAAGCGTATTACGACTGGGTGAAAGCATATTACGACTGGGTGAAAGCATATTGTGACGATGAACCCGACGGATTCAATCCTACGAATCGTAAAAGCGTATTACGACTGGGTGAAAGCGTATTGTGATGGTGAATCCGACGGATTCAATCCGTGCTTTATTATTAAATTGGGAAGTATGAACCATGGAGAAGTTGGAATACAGTATGTTTCACACCAATATAAACAAAGAATGAATTCATTGCAGTACCTTTGAGTAGTGGTTTGCTTTCTTATACTAACGGAGCTCATGAGATTTTTGTCTAAGTTTTGTGTTGTGAAGTTTTCAAGTTTTGAGTATTGCTTTGATGGACTATGGAACAAAGAGTAGCAATGGCCTAAGCTTGGGAATGCCCAAGGCACCCCAAGTAAAATTCAAGGACAACCAAAAGCCTAAGCTTGGGGATGCCCTGGGAAGGCATCCCCTCTTTCGTCTTCATCCATCGGTAACTATACTCGGAGCTATATTTTTATTCACCACATGATATGTGTTTTACTTGGAGCATCTTGTATAATTTGAGTCTTTGCTTGTTAGTTTGCCATAATTATCCTTGCTGGACACACCTATTTGAGAGATTTAAATATGGCCTAGGAATTGATAGAACACTCTATGTGCTTCACTTATATCTTTTGAGTTGAATAGCTTTTGCTCTAGTGCTTCACTTATAACTTTTGGAGCACGGTGGTGATAATATTTTGAAGAAATTATTGATCTCTCATGCTTCACTTATATCCTTTTGAGAGTCTATTAAAACAGCATGGTAATGTGCTTAGGCTATAAAACTAGTCTTCACATGATAGACATCCAATATCAATGTAGTAAAAACTTTCAAACTAAGTGCATTGAATATGATGAGAAGTTGGATGCATGATAATTGTTTTGAGATATGAGGATAGTGATATTAGTGTCATGCTAGTGGAGTTGTTATGAAATTGAGAAATGCTTGTGTTAAAGTTAGTGATTCCCGTAGCATGCACGTATGGTGAACCGCTATGTGACGAAGTTAGAGGATGAGGTATTTGTAAAGTGTCAACCTTTGTGTGGAGGTCGGGTGCGCGCGATGGTTAACTCCTACCAACCTCCCCCCTAGGAGCATGCGCTGATTGCTTTGTTTTGATGACTCGTAAATTTTTGCAATAAGTATATGAGTTCTTATGACTAATGTTGAGTCCATGGATTATACGCACTCTCACCCTTCCACCATTGCTAGCCTCTCTTGTATCGCGCAACTTTCTCCGGTACCATACACCCACTATATATCCTTCCTCAAAACAGCCACCATATATATTCCTCAAAACAGCCACCATACATACCTATCATGGCATTTCCATAGCCATTCCGAGATATATTGCCATGCAACTTTCCACCGTTCCATGCATATGACACGCTTCATATTGTCATATTTCCATGCATGATCATGTAGTCGACATCGTATTTGTGGCAAAGCCACCATGCATAATTTTTCATACGTGTCACTCTTGATTCATTGCACATCCCGGTACATCGCCGGAGGCATTCATATAGAGTCATACTTTGTTCTAGTATCGAGTTGTGATATCGAGTTGTAATGAAAGTGTGATGATCATCATTATTAGAGCATTATCCCATGTGAGGAAAGGCTAAATCAATAAAGCCCTTCCAAAAGAGAAAAAAGAAAAAAAAAGAAAGGCCAAAGAAAGAAAAAAAGGCCCAAAAAAGAAAATAAAGGGAAAGAAAAAGGGACAATTGCTACTATCTTTTTCCACACTTGTGCTTCAAAGTAGCACCATGTTCTTCATGATAGAGAGTCTCATGTTTAGTCACTTTCATATGCTAGTGGGAATTTTCATTATAGAACTTGGCTTGTATATTCCAACGATGGGCTTCCTCAAATGCCCTAGGTCTTCATGAGCTAGAAAGTTGGATGCACACCCACTAGTTTCTTTTGTTGAGCTTTCATACATTGTTAGCTCTAGTGCATTCGTTGCATGGCAATCCCTACTCACTCACATTGATATCTATTGATGGGCATCTCCATAGCCCGTTGATACGCCTAGTCGATGTGAGACTATCTCCCTCCTTTTTGTCTTCTCCACAACCACCTCTATTCCACCCATAGTGCTATGTCCATGGCTCACGCTCATGTATTGCGTGAAAGTTGAAAGGTTTGAAAGAATAGAGTATGAAAACAAGTGCTTGGCTGAAATTGGGGTTGTGCATGATATGAATATTTTGTGTGATGAAGAGGGAGCATAGCCAGACTATATGATTTTGTAGGGATAACTTTCTTTAGCCATAGTATTTTGAGAAGACATGATTGCTTTGTTAGTATGCTTGAAGTATCACTGTTTCTTATGTCAATATAGACCTTTGTCTTGAATCTTTCAGATCTGAACATTCATGCCACAATTAAGAGAATTACATTGAAAAACTATGTTGGTTAGCATTCCACATCAAAAATTCAGTTCTTATCATTTACCTACTCGAGGACGAGCAGGAATTAAGCTTGGGGATGTTTGATACGTCTCCAACGTATCTATAATTTTTTTATTGTTCCATGCTATTATTTATGATGTTTTGGATGTTTAATGGGCTTTGTCATACACTTTTATATTATTTTTGGGACTAACATACTAGCCCAAAGGCCCAGTCCGGATTGTTTTTTTTTCCTGTTTCAGGGTTTGGCAGAAAAGGAATATCAAACGGAGTCCAAACAGAATGAAACCTTCGGGAGAGATATTTTTGGAGAAAATCACGCACGGGAGACTTGAGAACCACGGAGTAGGGCATAAGTGGTGCCCACGAGGGTGGGGGCGTGCCCCCCCTATAGGGCGCGCCCCTTGCCTCGTGGGCCCCATGTTTTGCCACGGGTGCCCTCCTTCCTCCTATATATGCCTACGTACCCCGAAACCATTAGAACAATAGTGAAAACCCTAGTTCCACCGCCATAATCTTCTGTTCCCGTGAGATCCCATCTTGGGGCCTGTTCCGGAGCTCCGCCGGAGGGGGGATCTACCACGGAGTGCTTCTACATCATCATCATCGCCTCACCATGAGTTGTGAGTAGTTTACCACAGACCTTCGGGTCCATAGCTAGTATCTAGATGGCTTCTTCTCTCTCTTTGGATCTCAATACAAAGTTCTCCTCGGTCTTCGAGGAGATCTATTCGATGTAATCTCTTTTTGCGGTGTGTTTGTCGAGATCCGATGAATTGTGGGTTTATGATCAAGATTATCTATGAGAAATATTTGGTTCTTTTCTGAACTCTTTATGTGTGATTATAATATCCTTGCAAATCTATTCGAATTATTGGTTTGGTTTGGCCTACTAGATCTATAGTTCTTGCAATGGAAGGAGTGCTTGGCTTTGGGTTCAATATTGTGGTGTCCTTTCCGAGTGACAGTAGGGGCAGCAAGGCACGTATTGTATTGTTGCCATCGAGGATAAAAAGATGGGGTTTATATCACTAAGTTTGAGTTTATCCCTCTACATCATGTCATCTTGCTTAAGGCGTTACTCTGTTCTTATGAACTCAATACACTATATGCATGCTGGATAGCGGTCGATGTGTGGAGTAATAGTACTAGATGCAAAATCGTTTCGGTCTACTTGCCTCGGACGTGATGCCTATGTATAATGATCATGCCTAGATAGTCTCATAATTATTCGCTTTTCTATCAATTGCTTGACAGTAATTTGTTTACCCGCCGTAGAATATCGCTATCATAAGAGAAGCCACTAGAGAACAATATGGCCCTCGGGTCTATTCTCAACATATCAACCTACAATCTACTTTACTTTTCCGCTTTTACTTTCTGTTCATATAATCAAAAATACCAAAAATAACAAACTATCATCTCTATCAAATCTCACTTCCGTATGTGACCGTAAAGGGATTGACAACCCCTTATCGCGTTGGCTGCAAAGTTCTTATCTGTTTGTGCAGGTGCGAGGGACTCGCGCGTGGTCTCCTACTGGATTGATACCTTGGTTCTCAAAAATTGAGGGAAATACTTACGCTAATGTGTTGCATCACCCTTTCCTCTTCGAGGGAATACAACGCAAGCTCGAGACGTAGCAGGGGGCGCACCAGCCCCCTTGTGGGCTGGTCTTTCCCCTCCTTTGGCCCATAAGGCCCATATCTTGCCGGGGGGTGGTGCCCGGAACCCCTTCAGGTGACCCGATTCCTTCCCGGTATATCCTGAAACACTTTTGATGTACAAATACCATTGTCCTATATATCAATATTTACCTCTCTACCATTTAGAGACTCCTCGTCATGTCCATGATCTCATCTGGGAGTCCGAACAACATTCGGTCACCAAAACATTTGACTCATATAACATTATATCGTCAACGAACGTTAAGCGTGCGGACCCTACGGGTTCGAGAACTATGTAGACATGACAAAGACACCTCTCTGGTCAATAACCAATAGCGGAGCCTGGATGCCCATATTGGCTCCTACATATTCTACGAAGATCTTTATCGATCGAACCGTTATGACAACATACACAATTCCCTTTGTCCGTCGGTATGTTACTCGCCCGAGATTCGATCGTCGGTATCTCTATACCTAGTTCCATCTCGTTACCGGCAAGTATCTTTACTCATTCAGTAATACATCATCCCGTGCCTAACTCATTAGTCATTTGCTTCCAAATCTTATTATGATGTGTATTACCGAGAGGGCCCAGAGATACATCTCCGATACTCGGAGTGACAAATCATAATCTCGATTCATGCCAACCCAATAAAACACCTTCGGAGATACCTGTAGAGCATCTTTATAATCACCCAGTTACATTGTGACACTTGATAGCACACAAGGCATTCCTTTGGTATCCCGGAGTTGCATGATCTCATAGTGAAAGGAATATGTATTTGACATACATGAAAGCAGTAGCAATAAACTATACGATCAAATGCTAAGCTAATAGATGGGTCTTGTCCATCACATCATTCTCATAATGATGTGATCCCGTTATCAAATGGCAACTCATGTCCATGGCCAGGAAACCTTAACCATCTTTGATTAACGAGCTAATCTAGTAGAGGCTTACTAGGGACACGATATTTGTTTGTGTATTCACACATGTATTTAGGTTTCCGGCCAATACAATTCTAGCATGAATAATAAGCCTTTATGATGATTAAGGAAATATAATAATAACCATTTTATTATTGCCTCTAGGGCATATTTCCATCAGTCTCCCACTTGCACTAGAGTCAACAATCTAGTTCACATCGCCATATGATTAATACCCATCGTTCACATCTCCATGTGATTAACAACCAAAGAGTTTACTAGACTCTATAATCTAGTTCACATTGGTATGTGATTAACACTCAAATAGTTTTAAGGTATGATTATGTTTTGCTTGTGAGAGAGATTGTAGTCAACGGGTCTGCAACATTCAGATCGTGTGTACTTTGCAAATTTTTATGTCTACAATGCTCTACATAGAGCTACTCTAGCTAATTGCTCCTACGTTCAATACGTGTCCAGATTGATACTCGGAGTCATCCGGATTAGTGTAAAACCTTGCATCAGCGTAACTCTATAAGACGAACTCTTTATCACCTCCATAACCGAGAAACATTTCATTATTCCTCTAAGGATAATTGTGACCATTGTCTAGTGATCCATTCCTGTATCACTCTTGTACCCCCCTTGCCAGACATGTGGCAAGGCACATAATTGGTCTGGTACACAACATGGCATGCTTTATAGAACCTATGGCTGAGGCATAGGGAATGACTTTCATTCTCTCTCTGTCTTCTGCCGTGGTCGGGTTTTGAGTCTTACTCAATTTCACACCTTACAACTCAGGAAAGAACTCCTTCTTTCACTGATCCATTTTGAGTTCCTTCAAAATCATGTCAAGGTATGTGTTCCGTGAAAGTCTTATCACGCATCTTGATCTATCTCTATAGATCTTAATGCCCAATACATAAGCAGCTTTACCATGGTCTTTCATTGAAAAATTCTTATTCAAGTATCCTTTTATGCTATCCATAAACTATATATCATTTCCAATCAACAATATGTCATCCACATATAATATCAGAAATGCTACAAAACTCCCACTCATTTTCTTGTAAATACAGGCTTCACCGTAAGTCTGTATAAAACCATATGCTTTGATTACCTCATCAAAGCGTATATTCCAACTTTGAGATGCTTGCACCAGTCCATAGATAGATCACTGGAGCTTGCACACTTTGTTAGAACCTTTAGGAACGACAAAACCTTCTGGTTGCATCATATACAACTCTTCTTTCAGAAATTCTTTAAGGAATGCAGTTTTGACATCCATTTTCAAGATTTCATAATCACAAATTGCGGCAATGCTAACATGATTCGGACAGACTTAAGCATCGCTACGGGTGAGAAAGTCTCATTGTAGTCAACCCCTTGAACTTGTCGAAAACCCTTTGCGACAAGTCGATCTTTTTAGATAGTAATATTACCATCAACGTCACTCTTCTTCTTGAAGATCCATTTATTCTGTATGGCTTGCCGATCATCGGGCAAGTCCACCAAAGTCTAGACTTTGTTCTCATACATGGATCATATCTCACATTTCATGGCCTCAATCCATTTTTCGGAATCTGGGCTCATCATAGCTTGTTCATAGTTCGAAGGTTCGTCGTTCTCTAACAACATGACTTCCAGGACAAGGTAACCGTACCACTCTGGTGCGGTACGTGTTTTGGTCGACCTTCGAGATTCAGTAGTAACTTGATCCGAAGTTTCATGATCATCATCATTAGCTTCTTCTCTAATTGGTGTAGGCATCACAGGAACGGGTTTCTCTGATGAGCTACTTTCCAATTTGAGCGAAGGTACAATTACCTCATCAAGTTCTACTTTCCTCCCACTCACTTCTTTCGAGAGAAACTCCTTGTCTAGAAAGGATCCATTCTTAGCAACAAAGATCTTGCCATCAGATCTGTGGTAGAAGGTGTACCCAATAGTTTCTTTTTGGGTATCCTATGAAGACGCACTTCTCCGATTTGGGTTCGAGCTTATCGGGATGAAGCCTTTTGACATAAGTGTCGCAACCCCAAACTTTAAGAAACGACAGCTTTGGTTTCTTGTCAAACCATAGTTCATACGCTTTCGTCTCAACGGATTTAGATGGTGCCCTATTTAACGTGAATGCAGCTGTCTCTAATGCATAACCCCAAAACGACAAAGGCAAATTGGTAAAAAACATCATAGCATATCCAATAGAGTACGGTTACAACGTTCGGACACACCATTACGTTGTGGTGTTCTAAGTGGCATGAGTTGTGAAACTATTCCACATTGTTTTAAATGAAGACCAAACTCGTAACTCAAATATTCGCCTCCGCGATCGGGTCGTAGAAACTTTATTTTCTTGTTACGATGATTCTATACTTCACTCTAAAATTCTTTGAACTTTTCAAATGGTTCATACTTGTGTTTCATCAAGTAGATATACCCATACCTACTCAAATCATCCGTGAAGGTGAAAAAATAACGATACCCGCTGTGTGCTTCAACACTGATTGGACCGCATACATCGGTATGTATTATTTCCTATAAGTCATTAGCTCACTCCATTGTTCTGGAGAACGGAGTTTTAGTCATCTTGCCCATAAGGCATGGTTCACAAGTATCAAATGATTCATAATCAAGTGATTCTAAAAGTCCATCAGCATGGAGTTTCTTCATGCGCTTTACACCAATATGACCTAAACGGCAGTGCCATAAATATGTTGCACTATCATTATCAACTTTGCATCTTTTGGCATCAATATTATGAATATGTGTATCACTACAATCGATATTGAATACACCATTTATATTGGGTGTATGATCATAGAAGGTTTTATTCATGAAACAGAACAACAATTATTATCTGACTTAAATGAATAACCGTATTGCAATAAACATGATCCAATCTTGTTCATGCTCAACTCAAACACCAAATAACATTTATTTAGGTTCAACACTAATCCCGAAAGTATAGGGAGTGTGCGATGATAATCATATCAACCTTGGAACCACTTCCAACATACATTGTCACCTCACCCTTAACTAGTCTCCGTTTATTCTGCAACTCCTGTTTTGAGTTACTAATCTTAGCAACCAATATCAAATACCCAGGGGCTACTATGAATACTAGTAAGGTACACATCAATAACATGTATATAAAATATACCTTTGTTCACTTTGCCATCCTTCTTATCCACCAAGTATTTTGGGGTAGTTCCGCTTCTAGTGACCATTCCCTTTGAAGTAGAAGCACTCAGTTTTAGGCTTAGGTCCAGCTTTGGGCTTCTTCACGGGCGTGACAACTTGCTTGCCATTCTTCTTGAAGTTCCCTTTCTTTCCCTTGCCCTTTTTCTTGAAACTAGTGATCTTGTTAACCATCAACACTTGATGCTCTTTCTTGATTTCTACCTTCACCGATTTCAGCATCGCGAAGAGCTCGGGAATCATTTTCGTCACCCCTTGCAGATTATAGTTCACCACGAAGTTCTAGTAGCTTGGTGATAGTGACTAGAGAATTCTATCAATCACTATCTTATCTGGAAGATTAAGTCCCACTTTATTCAAGTGATTGTAGTACCCAAACATTATGAGTGAATGCTCACTAGTTGAGCTATTCTCCTCCATCTTGTAGGAAAAGTACTTGTCAAAGGTCTCATACCTCTCGACATGGGCATGAGTCTGAAATAACACCCAGTAAGGGCCTTCCCCAAAACACCGGGCATGAACCATGTGGCTATGATAGCGACGCAAGGCTTGCTGGCAGCGTGCAGTACGTGTAGCAGCCCGGAGACAGTTCTCCTCGAGAAGCATAGAATCGTCACGCCGGTGCTGATCCTGCGCTAATTCATTGTAGGCAAGCACTTGAGGCGACCCATAAATGAGTTCCGTGGGGATAACTGCTTTTTTCCCATAGACTAGGGAGAAGGGAGTCTGCCCGAGCTCGATTTGGTGTTGTTCTGAGGGACCAGAGAACCACTGGGAGCTCATCGATCCATCGCCTACCGGACTTCAGCAGCTTATCAAATGTTCTTCTCTTGAGCCCTCGCAACACTTCAGCGTACGCCCTCTCGGCTTGTCCATTGCTTCTGGGATGTGCAACAGAGGCAAATGAGATCTTGCTTCCGAGGGCACGGACATATTGCATGAAGGCGCGGCTCATGAACTGGGTGCCGTTGTTGGTGATGATCCGGGCAAGGACCCCGAAGAGGCACACCAGACCTTTCAAGAACTTGATAGCTGACTGAGAAGTCACCTTCCTCATGGCATCTACTTCCGGACACTTTGTAAACTTGTTGATGGCAATGAACAAGAATTCAAAGCCCCCGGCAGCTCAGGAGAAAGGGTCGAGGATACCGAGCCCCCAGACCAAAAACGGCCATGACAAAGGGATTGTCTAAAGGGCTTCAGCATGCAGATGGATGTTCTTGGAATGGAACTGGCAGGCTCACATTTGGTGACTAGCTCGACCGCATCGTCGAGGGCTATGGGCCAATAGAATCATTGCTGGAATGCTTTCCCAACTAATGCCCTTGATCCAGTGTGGGAGCCACACATGCCTTTGTGTATTTCTGCCAGCGGTTCCTTTCCTCCTTCCCGGAAAAATGCACTTAAATTTCACACCATTGGGCCTCCTTCTGTATAGAGTGTCATTGAAAAATTGATACATACTAGCCCTCCGGGATACTCTTTCAGCTTCTTGTTGCTCTTTGGGAAGTTCTCCAGTTTGGAGGAAGTGGACTATGTGCCTTGCCCAAGTTGGAGCATGGGGCTCGGCAACGAGGACTAGCGGCACCTCCTCTTTCACGGGGGTGCTTTCCTCGACCGCGGGGACCTGAGGTCCGGTAGGAGGGTGCAACCCGGCAAGCGAATGGGAGTTGTTTCTGGCATGGTCCCTGCTAGGTGCCCTGGAGGGATCTACCGGGAAAGGCTTACCGGAGTCCAATTTCCTCCTCTTTCAGGACATTGTTGCCGGGGATACGGAGGGCTAAGTAAGGTGGAGAACAAAAGTTCCTGGTCCCACAAGAAGCTTTTGCGCAACACACTTTGACATATGTTGTTTTCCGCACGGGGTACATGCTCTGTTTGCAATCCATCAAAGTGTTCCTCCAGTCTTCTCACTTCCTTGATGTATGCCTCCATCAATGGACTTTGGTAATCCTTATTGACTTGTCTCACTAGAAGTTGTGAATCTCCTCGAATGATCAACTTGATCCCCAATTCTGTGGTAATCCTGAGCCCGGCAAGGAGACCTTCATACTTCGTTGTATTGTTGGTCGCCTCCTCCCGGGGGAAATGCATCTGGACAATGTACTTCAAGTGCTCCCCAGTGGGAGCAACGAGAAGCATGTCAGTCCCTGCACCTTGTAGGGAAAAGGCGCCATCGAAATACTTGATCCATTCTTGGGGTGATCCCTTGCCGGGAACAACTGTTTCTAGCACTTCTTCATCAGGGGTTGGCATCCACTCTGCAATAAACTCTGCCAATGCCCTGCTCTGTATTGTTGATGTGCTTTCAAAATTCATGCCAAAGTTGGATAACTCCAATGCCCACTCCACTATCCTGTCGGTAGCCTCTGGGTTCTAGAGTATCCTTTGCAACAGGAAGCGTGTGAAAACCGTGATCTCATGGGCTTGGAAGTAGTGGCGCAGTTTCCTTGAGGCCATGACTAGGCCAAAAATCAATTTTTGCACGCCAGAGTACTTGGATCTAGCCCCCTGCTCCTTAGGGTTGTTTCCGCTGTCGTGCTCTTCTTTATCCTGATCCATATCTCACCTTGCCGAGTTGTTCTCATTTTCCTCCCCGGAAGGGACATCAGCTGAGGTTGTTGCTTCCTCTACTTCTCTCTGCACCACCAGTGCTGCACTAACCACTTGATTAGTTGTCGCTAGGTATAGCAGCAACGGCTCTTGTGGTTTGGGAGCAACCAAAGTAGGCATAGAGGACAAGTAGGTGTTCAAACCTTGTAATGCTATATCTGCTTCCCAGATCCACTTCATGGGTCCTGCCTTCTTTAATATCTTCAAGAACAGCAAGGCACGCTCGACAGACTTGGAGATGAATCTGTTGGTGCGACAATGCACCTTGTCAAACGCCTGACATCCTTTACTGTCTTTGGTGCCTGAATCTGCTCGATAGCCTTGATCTTATCGAGGTTGGCTTCTATCCTGCGATGGGACACAAAGAAACCAAGTAGCTTGCCGGAGGGAACGCCAAACACGCACTTCTCCGAATTCAGCTTCAAGTTGATCTTGCGCAGATTGGCAAATGTCTCTTCCAAATCCTGGATGAGGGTTGATCTGTCCTTGGTCTTGACCACAATATCATCCATATAGGTTTCAATGTTCCTATGCAGATGTTACTCAAAACTAACCTGGACTGCTCTTGCAAAAGTGGATCCGGCACTCTTCAACCCAAAAGGCATGTGCACGAAGCAGTATGTGCCACATGGGGTGATAAATGAGGTCTTCTCTTCATCTTCCTTGGACATAGAGATCTGATGGCACCCAGAGTATGCATCCAAGAAAGAGAGCAAATCAAAACCTGAACTGGAGTCCACGATCTGGTCGATGCACGGCAAGGGAAATGGGTCCTTCGGGCGGGCCTTGTTCAGATCAGTGAAATCGCCCCCACTTTCCATTAGCCTTGCGCACGACCTATGGGTTTGCTAACCATGTTGGATGAAGTAATCCTCTGACCAAACCAGCTGCCTCAAGTTTCTTGATCTCCTTGGCAATGAACTGTTGCTGCTCCAAAGCTTGCTTCCAGACCTTCTGCTTGATGGGCCGGTCATGTGGGCAGACAACAAGGTGGTGCTCGATTACCTCCATGGGAACACCGGGGATGTCAGATGGTTGCCAGGAAAACACATCGATAGTCACCCGCAGGAAGGCAACGAGAGCGCTTTCCTATTTGTCGTCAAGGGTGGCACTGATAGTAAAGGTACCATCAGTGTCATCCAACCCTGCCGGGACCTTCTTCACAGCAGGCGCAGTAAATTTGGATCTCTTGCTGTCGGAACTCTCCGGCAAGTGACTCAACAGGCGTAGAGCACCCCGAATAGGCGCACTTCCTGGGTTCCTCATCGGGGCTCTTAACAGCTCTCTTCTTTTTCTTGTTTTCCTTGGCGGGACTGACCATTTTCATGGCCTCTGCCGCAACTGCGTCCCGGTACATCTTATCCACGCAAATGATTGCGTCCTTCTCGTCTGATGGGATGGAAAAGACCCCCACTGGCCCAGGCATCTTCAAGGTGTTATAGGCATAGTGGGATGCCACCGTGAATTTGGCTAGAGCTGGGCGCACAAGGATTCCATTGTACGGCGGGGGGAGATCAAACACAACCTTCTCAGTCCGGTAGTTCAACTCTCCCCCGAATGTCACCGGCAACGTGATCTTTCCCTTAGGATGGCTCCTGCCAGGATTAACTCCTTGAAACGTGCTGGTAACCTCAAGCTCTTCCTCTGCTATCTGGAGTCTGCTGATGACCTTTAGGAAATCAAATTAACTTGGCCCGCCATCAACCAACATCTTCGTGACCTTGAGGTTGCGGATTGTTGGTGAGACCAACAACGGCAAGCACCCTACCGCGGTGGTGCGGCCAGGGTGGTCCTCCTCGTCAAACATTATGGGCGTGCGAGACCACTTGAGCGGCTTCCGGAACTCTACTGCCGGCTGATACGTCCAAAACGTATCTATAATTTCTGCTTGCTCCATGCCTCTTTTGGGTGATATTGCTATGATATTTATACACTTCCATACACTTTTGATCATATTTGGACTAACCTATTAACTCAGTGCACCCCAGTGCCAGTTTCTGTTTTCGGCTGTTTTTGTATTTCAGGTTTTCCCATTACGAGAACTGCCAGAAAAATCCCGGAAAAATAATATAAAAAATCAGCGTTCCAGAAGCTACCAGGCACCCGAAGCACAGCCGGAGGGGGGCCACCAGGGCCCCAGGCGCCCTGGTGGCGCCCCCCCCCCCCTGGGCCGCGCCGGGGGGGTGCCTGGGCCCCCCGAGGCTCCACTGATGCCCCCCTTTGGCATATATTTATACCGTCTCCCGAAACCCTCGAGACGGGAACTCTTTTTCGCGATCTCATCTCTGTTCTGCCGCCGCCGCCGCTTCCAAGATCGGGAGCACCAGGAGAACTCTTCCCGGCACCCTGCCGGAGGGGAGGATCACCATCGGGAGCTTCTCCACCACCATGGACGCCTCCCGGATGAGTTGTGAGTAGTCTCCCTTGGACCATGGGTCCATGACCATTAGCTATGTGATGTTCTCCTCCCGTTCTTGTGCTTCACTAATTAGTCCTCGTGAGCTGGCCTACATGATAGAGGCACATATGTAATCCTTATGCTGTTGCTATGATGAGTTTGCTGGGATCCGATGGATTGTGAGATTATGTTCAGATTGTGTTTGAGTAATATATTTGATCTACCTCTTTTATATTTATGTTCGTAAGTAATTCTTGCATGTTCTCCGTTGTTATTTATTGCTTTGGCCAAGTAGTAGGTAGTGACTCCAAGAGGGAACGTTATGCTTGATTGTGGGTTCATGCCCCTCGATGACTAGCTTGAGTGACAGAAACATGAGTCTAGGGGATGTGTTGTTGCCACAAGGGGGAAAACAATGGTGCTTGTGCCCGCGGGTGCAAGGATTGTTTACTTTACACAAAGTTCTTTTAATGCAGTTGTCTGTTGCTTTGAGTTTACACTATGGGTGGGACTCGCAACTTAATACCAGCGAGATGTTCTGGATAGATATCTCAAGGTGGATGATTAGTAGTAGATGCAGATGGATTTCGGTCTACTTACCTCGGCGTACCGCCCATGCTTTGAACCTCTACCTTTCTTGTAACATAGTTAGCATTGGTTTGCGCACATAATTCTGTCAATTGCCCAGCTGTAATTCGTTCACCTCACATAGCTGTTTTATCGTCTTTTGGGAGAGAGACATCACTAGTGAACATCATGGGACTCCGGTCCATATTACCATCATTGATCACATCCGCTATTTACTTTCCGGTTTTATTTACTATTGCAATTATATCTATCACTACTATCACTTGCGTTTGATCCTTTGTAAACTACAAGGCCGGAGGGATTGACAACCTCTCTGTACTCGTTGGGAGCAAAGTTATTTGTATCTGTGTGCAGGTCCACGTTGATTGCTAATATATCTGGCGCCGTTAGCAGTTGACACCTTCTTGTTGAAACTGGGAGTCTCAAGGAAATCGATCCTTGGTATCTTTGCCAAGGGAAAACTTCCGCTACACTGCATCTCAAACCTTCCACTTGGGGTAACCAATGAGGGGCGAGAAGCCATCAAGCAAAGTTTTCTGGCGCCATTGCCGGGGACTCCACTCTTTAGGATAGGGGAGTTGCACGCTATCTTTTACCTTTGCTTTTTAGTCTTGTTAGTTTACCTTTTATTTTTGCTTTAGTACCTTTTATCAAAAATCACAAAAATAGTTATCTTGCTTGCTTGCTACTATGGGTTCCACCGAGAACACCAAGTTGTGTGACTTCACTAGTCACAACAACGATGACTTTATCTGCACACCTATCACTACACCTGCCACTTCAGCACCTTCGTTTGAAATTAAACCTGCTTTACTGAACCTAGTTATGAAAGATCAATTCTCCGGTGCTGGAGATGATGCTGCTTTACACTTAAACAATTTTGTTGAACTCTGTGATATGCAAAAGTACCAAGAAATAGATGGTAATATTGTTAAGCTTAAGCTTTTTCCTTTCTCCTTGAGAGGAGGAGCTAAAATTTGGTTTCAGTCTTTGCCTAGAAATAGCATAGATTCATGGGACAAGTGCAAAGATGCTTTTATTGGAAAATACTATCCACCTGCTAAAATTATCCAACTAAGAAGTAACATAATGAATTTTAAACAATTGGATAATGAACACGTTGCCCAAGCTTGGGAACGTATGAAATCTCTTATCAAGAACTACCCTACTCATGGTTTGACTACTTGGATGGTTATCCAAACTTTTTATGCAGGCTTGAACTTTACCTCGCGGAACTTGTTAGATTCGGCCGCGGGAGGAACTTTTATGTCAACTACACTTGGTGCTGCCACAAAACTTCTCGATGAGATGATGACCAACTATTCCCAATGGCACACCAAACGCGCTCCCACAGGTAGGAAGGTAAACTCTGTCGAGGAGATTTCCTCCCTAAATGAAAAAGTTGACTTGATCATGTCTCTACTTTCGAAGCAATCTTCTGTTGATCCTCGTGATGTTCCTTTAAATTCTTTGATTGCTCAAGAACAAGTAGATGTGAACTTTATCTCTAGAAACAATTTTAATAACAATGCTTATAGGAGTAACTTTGGTAGCAATCCTAGACCGTTCCCCTCTAATTTTTATGGGAACAACAATGCTTATCCTATCACCAAGAACTCCACTACTGAACTAGAGATTATGCTTAAAGATTTCATCACTGCCCAAAAGGCCTTTAATAAGAGTGTAGGAGAAAAACTAAACAAACTAGATGATCTCTCTTTGAAGGTAGACAATTTAGCCAATGAGGTAGAATTGCTTAAAATTAGAACTTCTCCTCTTGAGGAGAGGAAGGTCACTCCTATGAATGCTATTCAAGTGCAAATTAATGAAAATATTAGGATGATGGCTAAACTTATAGAGAGATGGGCTAGAGAAAGGGAGGAAGAAGATAGAATTAAGAACCTTCCTACCCACCACACTGTTGCTACTATCCAAGTTGTTGAGGATATCCAAACTCTTAGCACCCAATGCACTCCTGGTCCCAATGGACCTATTAATGGTGATGCTATGACTATAGAAACTACCAAACAAGTGAACCTAAAGGACACCACTACCACCTTACTTGATAGTAGTGACCTTGATTTTGATAATTGCACTCTTACCGAAGTTATTGATTTCCTTCACAAGATGTCTAGAGATCCCCTCACTAGCATGCTTAACCTTGCCTTCACAGAGCATATCACTAATGCTCTTATCAAAGCTAGGGAGGCGAAACTTAGAGTAGAAGCCTCCATACCTAGAAAGCTAGAAGATGGTTGGGATCCTATGATTAAAATTAAGTTGAATAACTTCTCTTGCTATGCTTTATGTGATGTTGGTGCTAGTACCTCTGTTATGCCCAAAAGAATATATGATATGCTTAAATTGAAACCTTTTGATTCTTGTTCTTTTGGTGTTCGTCTCATTGATTCTTCCATAAAGAAACCTTTGGGGAGGATCGACGATGTTCTTATCATTGTCAATGACAACTATGTTCCCGTTGATTTTACTATTATGGACATTGAATGTGAACCTTCTTGTCCAATTATTTTGGGACGTCCTTTTCTACGCACCGTTGGTGCTATCATTGACATGAAAGAGGGGAATATAAAATTCCAGTTTCCTCTCAAGAAAGGGATGGAACACTTCCCTCGAAAGAAGATTAAGTTACCTTTTGAGTCCGTTGTACGGGCTAGCTATTCTTTTACTCTTGATAAAACTTGATCTCTTTGCATTATGCCTAGCTTAAAGGCATAAAAGAAAGCGCTTTTGGGAGGCAGCCCAATGAATACATTTTATTTTTCTTTTGTTGTGTCTTGATGTTGTTACTACAGTAGCATCATCATTGTATCTTTGGTTTTCAATTTTGTGCCAAGTGTAGCCTCTGATTGCAAGAAAGTTCAAAAGTTGTGACGTGCTGTCCAGGAAACAGATTCTGTCCTTGGATAGAAAATTTCGTATAAAATCACCAGATCATCTTTTTGGTCTGAATTTTTTCGACAGCATGCTCTATATAATTGTCTTTCGTGTGTCTGTTCTGAGTTTTTTTATTAGAGTTGCAGAAGTACGCCAAAAAAATCATTTATTACCTGCTGTTCTGTTTTTCACAGATTCTGTCCTGTTTTGCTTTTCCTTCATTTTGCAAACCTAGAGCTTGCTTTTTCTTTGCAAAAACCTTTTGGCAATCTTGAGAAACAGTAGACCTTCAAGAATATCTTTATTTCCAGCAAGGAACAATTATTTTATTATGGGTACTAACCTCGCTAATCAGATTATGATGAGTTATGTATGAAGGGAGTTTTCAAGTGTGCGAGGGAAGATGATAAAAAGATTCAGGAGTGTCAAACGCTCAAGCTTGGGGATGCCCCCGTGCACCCCCAAGAAATATTCAAGGAGACTCAAGTGTCTAAGCTTGGGGATGCCCCCGTGCATCCCCTTCTCCATCAACATTATCAGTTCGTCTTTCGTTCCACTATATATTAATCACTTCATGTGTTATGTGCTATGCTTGGAGCGTCTTGCTTTTAGTTTTCCTTTTTAGTTTTCCTTAGCTTTTCATAACGAGTCGGAACTCAGCTTTCTTTATGTGGGAGAGAAACACGCTCCACTTCTACCTAGAACATAACATAGAATTTTCATGTCTATCTTTGCTGTGTGTGTTCTTTGTCTTTTAATAGCTACTATCATGCTTAGCTCTTAACTTTCATGCTTATCTTTTTAAAGAGCTTTCGTTTAGTTGGTTGCTTGAACTCTCTTTAGTTATCATGCTTATCTTATTAAGAGAGTTTGCTTCCGTTGCATTGGTTGATATGTCTATGATAAAGATGCTACGTGCATAATGGCGCTTAGTAGTTCATGTTTTCTTATGGTTAGTCTCAAATAGCTGGGGGGTTCCCAATGTGTTATTGGAGTACCAACATGATTTGTTTGCCTATGATGTGGTATGGTTTAGTAATATCTTCCTTCAAGAATTTATTTTGATTGACTTGGTGTATGCTCACGCATATTTAAGACTGTAAACAAAGTCTGTCAAGCCTTGATGATCTTTTGTTTCTGAGTAGCGATATAACTTCCATGCCTGATTCAACGTTGCTTTGTCGCTCTGCATGATTATGACCGTCATTGCTCTCTTAGTTGGTCGCTCCCAGTCTTTTGCTAACCTTCGCCTGTACTAAGCAGACTGACTGCTTGTGTATCCACATTCTTTTAAACCAGTTATGCCATATGAGTCCACCATACCTTCCTACATGGTATTTACCTGCCATTCCTAATGGAGACTTGCATGTACCATCTCGAAATTATTTAGAGAAAAGCATTCCTATTTTGTGCCTCTGTTGTAAGTTCATGAGGAAGTAGTAGTTAATTCATAATCTTTTTAAGTTGGACAAGCTTCACCCCGGGATTGCATGTATAATGTGCAAACCCATAATACGAGAAGGAACTGGCATTGAGTGCGCCCGGCTCAAAAAGATAATATAACAAACAAACCCTCCTTCACGCTTTGTTCATGAGAAATCAGAAAACTTTGGCAGTGATAAACAAAGGAGATTAAGAGGATGTGATCGTCCTCATTCGGGAGCCGTTCCTCGAAACTTGTCCATCTCAAGAAGTGATTGAGTTGTCTGCTAGCATTCGTTGACGAAACATGCATGATCTAAAAAATAATTATTACCTCTGTTTTAAAACCAAGAGCTCTGGTACATGTTTTGTCTTTGTTTCCGACTACGGGTTTTCAACCTTGCCAACAAAAGCCACGGTTCGAGAGTCTCCACCTTCTTTTAAAAGCACCAACTACTGAGAGCATGATTGTCATTCTGAGTGTAATGTGCATTGTCCCAAAGTAGCATTATCTTTTGCATGATTGTGATATCGTTTATTTTGAAATCATTGTATCTAGTCATCACTTAAACCTTGGAGGTGCCCCTGCATTTATGTTTTGCTTCACTAAAGGGGGCAAGCGAGATATAGCTTTATCATATTTGCACACCATGCTCATTGCAAATCTATTTGATGTTTCAGTATCATATTGTAAAACTTTCAGTTCTTTGTGATTTTCTCATGAGGCAACTTAATTACTACAGATTCATTGTCTCAGTAAGCTTTTGTCATGTGACTATGAAAAAGTCCTATATGGTTAATAGCATGTCACCACAGAAATTATTCTTGTTATCATTTACCTACTCGAGGACGAGCAGGAATTAAGCTTGGGGATGTTGATACGTCCAAAACGTATCTATAATTTCTGCTTGCTCCATGCCTCTTTTGGGTGATATTGCTATGATATTTATACACTTCCATACACTTTTGATCATATTTGGACTAACCTATTAACTCAGTGCACCCCAGTGCCAGTTTCTGTTTTCGGCTGTTTTTGTATTTCAGGTTTTCCCATTACGAGAACTGCCAGAAAAATCCCGGAAAAATTATATAAAAAATTAGCGTTCCAGAAGCTACCAGACACCCGAAGCACAGCCAGAGGGGGGGCACCAGGGCCCCAGGCGCCCTGGTGGCGCCCCCCCCCCCCCCCCGGGCCGCGCCGGGGGGCGCCTGGGCCCCTCGAGGCTCCGCTGATGCCCCCCTTTGGCATATATTTATACCGTCTCCCGAAACCCTCGAGACGGGAACTCTTTTTCGCGATCTCATCTCTGTTCTGCTGCCGCCGCCGCTTCCAAGATCGGGAGCACCAGGAGAACTCTTCCCGGCACCCTGTCGGAGGGGGGGATCACCACCGGGAGCTTCTCCACCACCATGGACGCCTCCCGGATGAGTTGTAAGTAGTCTCCCTTGGACCATGGGACCATGACCAGTAGCTATGTGATGTTCTCCTCCCGTTCTTGTGCTTCACTAATTAGTCCTCGTGAGCTGCCCTACATGATCGAGGCACATATGTAATCCTTATGCTGTTGCTATGATGAGTTTGCTGGGATCCGATGGATTGTGAGATTATGTTCAGATTGTGTTTGAGTAATATATTTGATCTACCTCTTTTATATTTATGTTCGTAAGTAATTCTTGCATGTTCTCCGTTGTTATTTATTGCTTTGGCCAAGTAGTAGGTAGTGACTCCAAGAGGGAACGTTATGCTTGATTGTGGGTTCATGCCCCTCGATGACTAGCTTGAGTGACAGAAACATGAGTCTAGGGGATGTGTTGTTGCCACAAGGGGCGAAACAACGGTGCTTGTGCCCGCGGGTGCAAGGATTGTTTACTTTACGCAAAGTTCTTTTAATGCAGTTGTCTGTTGCTTTGAGTTTACACTATGGGTGGGACTCGCAACTTAATACCAGCGAGATGTTCTGGATAGATATCTCAAGGTGGATGATTAGTTGTAGATGCAGATGGATTTCGGTCTACTTACCTCGGCGTACCGCCCATGCTTTGAACCTCTACCTTTCTTGTAACATAGTTAGCATTGGTTTGCGCACATAATTCTGTCAATTGCCCAGCTGTAATTCGTTCACCTCACATAGCTGTTTTATCGTCTTTTGGGAGAGAGACATCACTAGTGAACATCATGGGACTCCGGTCCATATTACCATCATTGATCACATCCGCTATTTACTTTCCGGTTTTATTTACTATTGCAATTATATCTATCACTACTATCACTTGCGTTTGATCCTTTGTAAACTACAAGGCCGGTGGGATTGACAACCTCTCTGTACTCGTTGGGAGCAAAGTTATTTGTATCTGTGTGTAGGTCCATGTTGATTGCTAATATATCTGGCGCCGTTAGCAGTTGACACCTTCTTGTTGAAACTGGGAGTCTCAGGGAAATCGATCCTTGGTATCTTTGCCAAGGGAAAACTTCCGCTACACTGCATCTCAAACCTTCCACTTGGGGTAACCAACGAGGGGCGAGAAGCCATCACCGGCTCTACGACATTGACCTCACACGCCCACTGTTTAAGTTGGCAGTGAGAGGAATGCAGAGATGCAACGCCGTCGATGCACAGGGCGTCAGTAGCCTTCTGGAACTCCTGCTCACTGGTTTTCTCTTCATCCCCTCCATCACTCTCCTCATTGCAATCCTCCTTCTCACAGCCCCTGGCGGGTTTTCCTTGGTTCCTAGGAGCCTTGCCGGGGCGATTTGCTTCACTGCCCGGCCCTTTCTGCCAGCGCCATTCTGACCTTTTTCCTTATCTCGCTTCTCGTATTCAGCTCTCTGCTTCTTGTCAAGCTACTCAACCTGATGACACTCCTGGAGATCGTGGCCCTTGGTCCGATGGATCTTGTAGTATGGGCCATCACTCTTCCCAGCCTTCTCGGCAGCTGCAGCCTCCCGGCAGTCGTTGCACGTGGCAACCTCCTTGCCAGGAGCTTCAGACTTAACCTCCTTGCCGGTACTAGGTGTGCTTTGTCCCTCAATGGTAATCACTGCCTTATCCTTTTGCTTCTTTCTGCGCTTCTTGTTCTTCTTCTTTTGATTGATGGCATCGTCGTCATCTTCCGAGTTGACGTCGACACCATCCTCTTCTCTCGGAAGTTTCCTCCCATCCTCCACCCGAGCACACTTGTCCACCAATGTGTAAAGCTCCTTGATGATCCACAAGTATAGGGGATCAATCGTAGTCCTTTCGATAAGTAAGAGTGACGAACCCAACGAGGAGCAGAAGGAAATGATAAGTGGTTTTCAGTAAGGTAATGTCTGCAAGCACTGAAATTGTAAGTAGCAGATAGTTTGGTAGCAAGATAATTTGTAACGAACACGTAATGGTAACGGCAAATAATATGCAGCAAGATATCCCAATCCTTTTGTGGCAAAGGATAGGCCAAGACGGTTTCTTAAAATGAGCAAAGTGTTCTTGAGGGCACACGGGAATTTCATCTAGTCACTTTCACCATGTTGGCTTGATTCGTGTTCGCTACTTTGATAATTTGATATGTGGGTGGATCAGTGCTTAGGTGTTGTTCTTACTTGAACAAACCTCCTACTTATGACTAACCCCCTCGCAAGCATCCGCAACTACGAGAAAAGTATTAAGATAGAATCTAACCATAGCATTAAATTTTTGGATCCAAATCGGTCCCTTACAAAGTAGTGTATAAACTAGGGTTTAAGCTTCTGTCACTCTAGCAACCCATCATCTAATAAATACTCCACAATGCATTCCCTTAGGCCCAAATATGGTGAAGTGTCATGTAGTCGACGTTCACATGACACCACTAAGGGAATCACAACATACATATTATCAAAATATCGAATGCATATCGAGTTCACATGATTACTTACAGCATGATTTCTCCTGTGACCTCAAGAACAAAAGTAACTACTCACAAGTGACAAACATGTTCATGATCAGAGGGATATTAAATAGCATAATAAATCTGAACATATAATCTTCCACCAAATAAACCATATAGTGATCAACTACAAGATGTAATGAACACTACTAGTTACCATCAAGCACCAATCTTAGGTTACGGTACAAAGATTAAACACAAGAGATGAACCGGGTGAAAGATCGTGGTTGTCGCCTAGATGGGGGGGTGAATAGGCGCTTTAAAATAATTATAATTTAGGCTTGAACAAATGCGGAATAAACCTAGCGGTTAATTTGTCAAGCACAAAACCTACAACAACTAGGCTCACCTATGTGCACCAACAACTTATGCTAAGCAAGATAAACAATTAGGTGATAGCAAGATATATGACAAGAAACAATATATCTATCACAAAGTATAGTGCATAAGTAAAGGGCTCGGGTAAGAGATAACCGAGGCACGCGGAGACGACGATGTATCCCGAAGTTCACACCCTTGCGGATGCTAATCTCCGTTTGGAGCGGTGTGGAGGCACAATGCTCCCCAAGAAGCCACTAGGGCCATTGTAATCTCCTCACGCCCTCGCACAATGCAAGATGCCGTGATTTCACTAAGGGACCCTTGAGGGCGGTCACCGAACCCGTACAAATGGCAACCCTTGGGGGCGGTCACCGAACCCGTACACTTTGGCAACCCTTGGGGGCGGTCACCGGAACCCGTCAAATTGCTCGGGGCGATCTCCACAACCTAATTGGAGGCCCCGACGCTTGCCCGGAGCTTTACACCACAATGATTGAGCTCCGAACACCAAGGTTGGGGCTATCTCCCCAACGACACCACGAAGCTTCACCATAATGGAATATGGCTCCGAGGTGACCACAACCGTCTAGGGTGCCCAAGCACCCAAGAGGAACAAGCTCAAGGGTACCAAGCACCCAAGAGTAATAAGCTTCTCAACTTCACTTCCACGTATCATCGTGGAGAACTCAAACCGATGCACCAAATGCAATGGCAAGGGCACACGGAGTGCCCAAGTCCTTCTCTCCCAAATCCCACCGAAGCAACTAATGCTAGGGAGGGAAATGAGAGGAAGAACAAGAAGGAGAACACCAAGAACTCCAAGATCAAGATCCAAGGGGTTCCCCTCACCTAGAGGAGAAAGTGATTGGTGGAAATGTGGATCTAGATCTCCTCTCTCTTTTCCCCCAAAAACTAGCAAGAATCCATGGAGGGATTGAGAGATAGCAACCTCGAAGAAGGTCAACAATGGGGGAAGAACACGAGCTCAAAGGATTGGGTTCATTGGGGAAGAAGACCCCCTTTTATAGGTGGGGGGAAAATCCAACCGTTATGCTCACAGCCCGCACAGAGCGGTACTACCCCTCCAGGAGCGGTACTACCGCTAGGGCAGTAGAACCCCTTTGAAAAACAACAGCGAGGAGGCAAAAAGGCCAGAAAAACCGTCGGAGCGGTAGTACCGCTTTACCTCACGGTACTACCGCTAGGGGTAGCGGTAGTACTGCTAAGGGTAGCGGTACTACTGCTTGCGAGCGGTACTAAAAAATTGCATCCGTGCCTACCACCGCTGGACTTGTGACGAGTTTTTGGTCCCGAGCGGAAGTAGCCACGGAAGTAGCCGCGGTAGTACTGCTCCAAGCGGTAGTACCGCTCCCGAAAGCGGTAGTACCGCTCCCGAAAGCGGTAGTAAAAAATTACTTCCGCTCCTACGCGCGGTAGTACCGCTGCAGCCTTTTCAGTACACCAAAACGACAATAACTTTTGCATACGGACTCCGAATTCGATGAAACCAAGTTTGTTGGAAAGCTAGCGACAAGGGCTAACACAATCTTGATAGAAATATCAATAAGAAGCAAGTTAGAAAAGTCCCAAAAGAAAATGGTGAGAACCCTTTCTCGGATAAGACCGGTAAAACCTCCAACACCGAAAACATCATAGAAGACACATGTGAACTCCGTTTTCGATGAACTCAAGCTTGTCATCAAGATGACCATAAGCTCTAAGACTACAAAGAGAACCAAACAAGAACCAAGAAACATGATGCAAGGATGCAATGGTTTGAGCTCTCTACTAACGATACGATCAAGCTACCAACTTGAGAGCCCCCCTTGATAGTACGGCAAACGATCCTATAACCCGGTCTCCCAACTACCACCACGAGACCGGTAAAATAGAAAACCTATCAAGGGCAAACCTTTGCTTTGCACAAAGTCCACTTGAGCTAGATGTAGACGATCTTGACTTCCTCAAGTTGGACCATCTTTCTTGATTGCGTTGTCTCGGTGAAGACTAGTAGATTGCTCCCCCATACTCCTCTATGGGTGAGCCACTCTTTGGCATATCTTCACAAGTCCATTGTCACGAAAATGGACGGCAAGATTCAAGCACTTGATTTCTTTGTGATGCTCCACTTGAACTTGCACACCGCAACCTAACCCCACAAAGAACTCTCACGAAGAACATGGGTTAGTACACAAAGCGTGATTGACAATGCTTACCATACAATGGGATTGCTTGATCCCTCTCGGTACATCTTCTACACTTTGTGTGTTGATCAACTTGATTCACTCCTTCACTTAGTCTTGATCAACCTTGAATCTTTCCAACTCTCTTCATTTGGATGATGTCTTGAAGGTAAACATGAATGATAACATACTCTTCTTCTTCAAGACATGCTTGCAATAAGCTCAACACTCACAAGACCAATCTTTGGATAATTCCTTAATAGCACCTTGGTCATCACAAACTCTCCTTGAAACCAACAAATGAACTCCACGAAAATCCTATGGACAAACCCTTCAAATATAACTCAAGGCAACCATTAGTCCATAGAGATTGTCATCAATTACCAAAACCAAACATGGGGGCACCGCATGTTCTTTCAATCTCCCCCATTTTGGTAATTGATGACAATCACTTTCAAGAGAGTTTATATAAGGAATTATGCATCACAATACCATGCAACAATAATGTATGTGCATGAGATGCAAAAGCTTAGGAACAAAACCAAAGCAAGAAGAGCGAAGAGACAACTCTCTAAACTTCCTCACAAAACTCAACTCTCTGAAACTTCTCCCCCATTGGCATCGATTGCCAAAATGGGCGAAAAGCTTAGAAGTTCAATATAAATTGTGTTCCTCCATAAATTATGTATTCCTCAAAATAGAGAGTGGAAGGCAATACATATATCCAACTGTAAATACTTGGAGGAAGACAAACTATATTGAGGCCCAAAGATTGCAAAAGAATGATATGCCACAAAGGCATAACAAAGGGAGAAAAACACGCAATCAAGCAATCAAAGGATACCAATTGAATCAAGCTATCAAAAGATACCAATTGACCCAACTAGACCAATGATCCTACATGCCAAATGAATAAAAGATATTATGATAGGAGCAAAGGAGTGTTCTATAGAAACTAGGGAAGCTCCCCATGATTTGTGCACAATTTAGTTTTGTATTTGGATACAACGAGCACAAATTAGGATCATCACTCCCCCAAGATCAATAGAACCTCACGACGTAGCAACGGAGTGTTCTAAAGACATTAGTGAAGCGCCCCATAATTTATGCACTCCTTAGAATATTTTCATTAGGATACCAAGTGCACAAAATAGGATCATCACTCCCCCAAGATCAATAGACACTCACACCAAGTGCAAGTGAGCATGAAGGAAACAAAGCCTAGCACTTGCAACATAAAACTAGTTGAGCAATATATAAAAGAGTCAACTTAAGAGTAGGCTCAACCAAAATGATGTGTGTGAGTCATGGCAAAGCACTTCAGAAGATTAATGTATGGATGAACATTAAGCATCAGTATACTCTTGAATGAATGAGATACACAGTGCAAGGCCTATCATTCCCACACAAAACAGCAAATGGGTTCACAAGCTCATTAATAATCATATAAATAACCTATGCTTGTGACAACCTGTGGTGAAGATATAAAAAGGATAGCTTTGTCATGAGGAGGGATACCAGTAGAAATGGCAAAGCCTCATCAAGACAAGCAAGAGAGAATGATCTTCACCACAAAAGAGTGCATCTAGATGAAACGATATAAGATCCGCACTCGAGACACACACCTTCACGGAGCCACCAAAGAAATAAAACAGGAACAAAAAGGTGGACGTGAAAGAAGGGGATATCAAATAGATATGCAACTTCTCAAAAGTGTATAAGATTCTAGGTAGATGAAGATCATGATGATATCAATCCACAAAGAAGGATGTACACACAAAATTGTTGCAAAAAGGAATGAATAAGATATCCCCAAGGAAGTCATAAATATACCAATAAGATATTTGCTTGAAGGCATAGCACATGGCTAGATATGTTCTTATTGTATATAAATGAGTTCCAACCACACGAGCATCAAAGACATCACAACTAGCAACAAGAGATCATTGTTGGGATGCTTTGAGAAAGGAAACAAGTACCATTAGAAGGAATGACTAACATGCCATGATACAACCTACACAAGGTTGGTGCAAGAAAAGTGTGCATGAAGTAGATGGTGATACTTGTTACCGAGATACCATTGGAAGGATGTAGTAGATACCAATTGAAGGTAGATAGTAGTTCATTGATCATCCTAGCTTGACTCCAATAAGCACATGGTGACACCACCTTCCTTTTGAATGAGCCGAGCATCCAATGCATCTCCAATTGTTCCTAGAACAACAACGCAAACAAAATGGTACCCAAACTCATTGGGACCAAAGAGTTAGAAACACCAATACATAGGACAAACTCCACAAACACATGTGCATTTATATATGAAAATGAATTTCATGCACATCTCATCCAAATTGAGACTAGGTGGAGTTTCCCCTATATATTGGGTTAAAGAAAGAAAGCATGCCAAAGAAAATACATGAAGTAAATATGCATGCTCAAGACTTTCAAGAAACGAAACAAAATGAAAAAGAAATACCAAGTGAAAATATGATACCAAATGGAGAAATCATCACTTGGAAGATATCTATTAGAAGATACATCAAGGAATGAGATATCCATTGATACACGCAAAAGGAAAGATATTGGACTCCCAAAAGAGAGGATGGTTCCAAACAAACCAACCCATCTACAAAGTTTCATGATGGCACAAAGTACCAAAAAGAAACGGCTTGCCTTCCATCAACACACACTTGAAATGAATCACAATAAGAGTGTTCTATTGAAAATAGGATAGCTCCCCCAAGAATTGTGCATTATAGAGAATTTGCAGTTGAATACGAAATGCACACGATGGGATCACCACTTTCGCTATATCCATAAAACACTAGACAAGATCAAGAAAACAACAAGATCCACAAGTGGCACGGAAGGGAATGGGAGTTGATGCAATCTTGGAAAGAAATAGGCCGAACAAAAGCAAAAGCCAATGTAAAGATGATCAACAATTTCTACCACATATATGATTACCAATTGTCAAGAGACAAGAAGTATTTGGGAATAATTTCCGGTGATAGATAGCAATGATAACCAACATCATCTTCACACCAAGCACAAGCAAATTGGAACTTGTAGAGCTAACATGTCACCTAGGAACAACATAATTTATACTATCAACTCTAGGTGACAAAATCTCAAATTTACACATTTTCTAGGCTTGTAATATGCACATAGAATATTACTCCCCCATAATGTGATACCAATGAAAAACTTACCAAGATGCAAAAGAGGAACCAACAAGAGATAATTAATGGACACTTTAGAATTTGAATTTCTCATGAGAAGACATACCACATAGAGACTAGATAATCTTGTAATATCAATACTAGATGGTATTCCTCATGTACACACATTTATAGGATTGTGAGGTGCACAAAGCACATCACCCCCCCCCCCCAAAATGGATGTTCCATTAATCTCTCACAAGAGCCAACTAAGATAAAAAGCAAGAAGCACACAGGCTCAATGCACGACACACACATACATGATGTGCAAACCAATATACACATACTTGATTTCTCAAGATATACAAATTGGACGCACATCATATACAAACACATGCAAGGAACAAAACCGAAACATGCAAAGGGGCAAGTAACTTTCAATGTAAACAATTTAAGCACGAGTTACCACAAGGAGGAACATTGGATATAAGATAGAAACTTGATCATCCGAATGACTTGGCTTGAGACAATATGAATGACGAAGACCCCTTAATTCTTTATAATGTACCAAGTCTCCAATGCCCTCCAACAACGCCTATTGATCAAGTTTTAGCTTGTTGGTCCCCAACCAAGTTGGGTCCTAAGAGGTTAGTCACAATAGGCTTGGCCACCCAAATGGTTCTTTTCTTGACACCACTTTGAGTACCAAAAAACTTGGCAAACACATTGCCAACATTATCCTTCCCAAGAAAATAGACACCATCAGTAATAATTGGGTTGGATAAGTTACCACTAGTGCATGAAGAAGCAAGGTGACCCTTCTCACGACATAGGTAGCAACATCTACTCTTTACTTTCTTCTCATTTGATTTCTCAAAATGAGAAGCATTACCATGAGTCTTCTTGGGAAGCGGCCTTTCTCCAACATGCGGTTGAGCACGAGATTGAACTTGTGGCCTCTTCCCTTGTTGCTTGTCACTAATGACCTTCTTCTTCAATGGGCAAGATCTAACATGATGCCCTTCAATTTTGCACTTGAAGCAAATAATCTTGGCCGAATTCTTGAGTTGTTCTTGGCCCTTCTTCTTGTTGCTCTTGGACTTCTTCTTCTTGTTGGAGTTGAATCCAAGTCCACCTTTGTCATTGGGGGATTTTTGCACACTCAATATATTGTTGAGTGTGGACTTCCCTTCATGACACTTTTCCAAGTCTTTCTTCAAAGAAGTGACTTGGGCCTTGAGATCTTTGATTTCCTCTACATGGTTAGTATCAACAAAAGTACTAGAGGAAGTATAATCTTCATTGTTAGAGCAACAAGGCAAGGAGAGCAATTCATCACAAGATGTACCAACATTGTGAGTAGATGAATTACGAGGACTAGCACATGGCAAGATAGCATTTTGACTTGAAGTAGTGCTAGTATCCACATGAGGCTCACTAGATGTTACCTTGATACTCATAGCCTCATGAGCTATCTTTAGCACATTATGGGATACTAGAAGATCATCATGAGAGCTTTTGAGCTTTACATGACTTTCTTCCAATTTCCCATAATTGCCAGATAGCAACTCAAGTTGAGCCCTTAGCTCAACATTCTCCTTCAAAATGGATGCTTCACTAGAAATAGAGTTAGTAGCACAAGCATCATCAATAATAGCAAGAGGAGAAGGCAACTTGGCAAGCTCCTTAGAATATGAAGCTTTAAGTTTAGCATGAGACTCGGTGAGTTTTATGAGCTCACCCTTAATGACCCTTGAGCCATTTTTGAGGTGCTCAAAATCCTCAAGGAGTTTAGCATGTGCAACTTCAAGCTTCTCATTTTTAGTTTCAAAATCATTAACCACCTCGAGAGCTCTATCACGGGATTCCTTTATTATAGATAATTCTAGAGCAAAAGTCTCCTCAAGAGATTCCTTGGTGGTTTGTTCAAGTTCCAGAGCTTGCGAGAGGTCGGCGATCTCATTAGCGTAATCACGCTCATGACCTTCCATTTTCTCAATGGTGACCTCATGCTCCTCTAGATGAGATTCCAACTCCTCTATATATTTCTTGCCCTCAATGGCAATAGACATGATTTCCATGAAGTTGGAACGAGCAATTTTATTCTTATGAAGAGCTTTAAAAATCATTTCCCCCTTAATTTTTAAGGAGGCAACATTATCATTTTCTTCATCATTTTCTACATCATCATCATTGTTATCATCACTATCATGACAAGATATATTGGGGTTCAAAGTGGGAGATACCTTTGAAGCCTTGGCCATAAGGCAAAACGCAATAGATGATGATGTAGGATCCCTTGAAGCACCATTCAAGACTACATCTTGTTCCATGGGGTGTTGGGTTTCCTATACAATGTTAGCACAACAATTCGAGGAAATAGATGCATTTTTATCATGGCAACAAGACATAGCAAGCATATCATCATGAGTTTTAGTCAAGCAATTTCTACATGATATGCAAGGACTATCAACACAAGCATGTGAAACATGTAGGGTGCTCGAAGTGTTAAAGTCCAAAGAAGATGCATTGCAGTAAGATAGTGATGAAGGATCATCCACAAAAAGCATACTATCATCATTGCAATTACAAACACTACTCACCATATCATTACCTTGTGGCAAACCACATGTAGGTGAAGTAGAAGAAGTTGAGAAGACAACACAGCCGGAGGTGGAGGGAGAACAATCATTCCTACAGTTCTTGGACACACCATAT
Organism: Secale cereale; assembly: GCA_902687465.1. Taxonomy (NCBI): domain Eukaryota; kingdom Viridiplantae; phylum Streptophyta; class Magnoliopsida; order Poales; family Poaceae; genus Secale; species Secale cereale. The sequence continues at coordinate 710,780,091 of LR738712.1, forward strand.
TTATCTTGAAGCTTTGTCCACAACTCATGAACATCCCGGAACGGCATGAGTTGAAATATAACTACATTGCTCAAAGCATCAAAAAGCACATTAGAAGCTTGAGCATTGAGATAAGAGTTTTTCTCATCCTCTAAAGATAATCTTTGTGCATCCTTTGGAGGAGAAAAACCCATATCTACGCTCTAAATTTGGGTCCATGACCCCAAAGAGATTAAGCATGCGAATTACCCAAACATCAAAATTTGTGCCATTGAAACTAAGAGTGTCAGAGAAACCTAAACCCCTAGTCAACATCCTTACTCTCTAGGCGGTAAAGCCCTATAAAGAGAGACGAGGCTCTGATACCAATTGAAAGATCGTGGTTGTCGCCTAGATGGGGGGGGTGAATAGGCGCTTTAAAATAATTACGGTTTAGGCTTGAACAAATGCGGAATAAACCTAGCGGTTAATTTGTCAAGCACAAAACCTACAACAACTAGGCTCACCTATGTGCACCGACAACTTATGCTAAGCAAGATAAACAACTAGGTGATAGCAAGATATATGACAAGAAACAATATATCTATCACAAAGTATAGTGCATAAGTAAAGGGCTCGGGTAAGAGATAACTGAGGCACGCGGAGACGACGATGTATCCCGAAGTTCACACCCTTGCGGATGCTAATCTCCGTTTGGAGCGGTGTGGAGGCACAATGCTCCCCAAGAAGCCACTAGGGCCACCGTAATCTCCTCACGCCCTCGCACAATGCAAGATGCCGTGATTCCACTAAGGGACCCTTGAGGGCGGTCACCGAACCCGTACAAATGGCAACCCTTGGGGGCGGTCACCGAACCCGTACACTTTGGCAACCCTTGGGGGCGGTCACCGGAACCCGTCAAATTGCTCGGGGCGATCTCCACAACCTAATTGGAGGCCCCGACGCTTGCCCGGAGCTTTACACCACAATGATTGAGCTCCGAACACCAAGGTTGGGGCTATCTCCCCAACGACACCACGAAGCTTCACCACAATGGAATATGGCTCCGAGGTGACCACAACCGTCTAGGGCGCCCAAGCACCCAAGAGGAACAAGCTCAAGGGTACCAAGCACCCAAGAGTAATAAGCTTCTCAACTTCACTTCCACGTATCACCGTGGAGAACTCAAACCGATGCACCAAATGCAATGGCAAGGGCACACGGAGTGCCCAAGTCCTTCTCTCCCAAATCCCACCGAAGCAACTAATGCTAGGGAGGGAAATGAGAGGAAGAACAAGAATGAGAACACCAAGAACTCCAAGATCAAGATCCAAGGGGTTCCCCTCACCTAGAGGAGAAAGTGATTGGTGGAAATGTGGATCTAGATCTCCTCTCTCTTTTCCCCCAAAAACTAGCAAGAATCCATGGAGGGATTGAGAGATAGCAACCTCGAAGAAGGTCAACAATGGGGGAAGAACACGAGCTCAAAGGATTGGATTCATTGGGGAAGAAGACCCCCTTTTATAGGTGGGGGAAAAATCCAACCGTTATGCTCACAGCCCGCACAGAGCGGTACTACCGCTCCAGGAGCGGTACTACCGCTAGGGCAGTAGAACCCCTTTGAAAAACAACAGCGAGGAGGCAAAAAGGCCAGAAAAACCGTCGGAGCGGTAGTACCGCTTGACCTGACGGTACTACCGCTAGGGGTAGCGGTAGTACTACTAAGGGTAGCGGTACTACTGCTTGCGAGCGGTACTAAAAAATTACATCCGTGCCTACCACCGCTGGACTTGTGACGAGTTTTTGGTCCCGAGCGGAAGTAGCCACGGAAGTAGCCGCGATAGTACTGCTCCAAGCGGTAGTACCGCTCCCGAAAGCGGTAGTACCGCTCCCGAAAGCGGTAGTAAAAAATTACTTCCGCTCCTACGCGCGGTAGTACCGCTGCAGCCTTTTCAGTACACCAAAACGACAATAACTTTTGCATACGTACTCCGAATTCGATGAAACCAAGTTTGTTGGAAAGCTAGCGACAAGGGCTAACACAATCTTGATAGAAATATCAATAAGAAGCAAGTTAGAAAAGTCCCAAAAGAAAATGGTGAGAACCCTTTCTCGGATAAGACCGGTAAAACCTCCAACACCGAAAACATCATAGAAGACACATGTGAACTCCGTTTTCGATGAACTCAAGCTTGTCATCAAGATGACCATAAGCTATAAGACTACAAAGAGAACCAAACAAGAACCAAGAAACATGATGCAAGGATGCAATGGTTTGAGCTCTCTACTAACGATACGATCAAGCTACCAACTTGAGAGCCCCCCTTGATAGTACGGCAAACGATCCTATAACCCGGTCTCCCAACTACCACCACGAGACCGGTAAAATAGAAAACCTATCAAGGGCAAACCTTTGCTTTGCACAAAGTCCACTTGAGCTAGATGTAGACGATCTTGACTTCCTCAAGTTGGACCATCTTTCTTGATTGCGTTGTCTCGGTGAAGACTAGTAGATTGCTCCCCCATACTCCTCTATGGGTGAGCCACTCTTCGGCATATCTTCACAAGTCCATTGTCACGACAATGGACGGCAAGATTCAAGCACTTGATTTCTTTGTGATGCTCCACTTGAACTTGCACACCGCAACCTAACCCCACAAAGAACTCTCACGAAGAACATGGGTTAGTACACAAAGCGTGATTGACAATGCTTACCATACAATGGTATTGCTTGATCCCTCTCGGTACATCTTCTACACTTTGTGTGTTGATCAACTTGATTCACTCCTTCACTTAGTCTTGATCAACCTTGAATCTTTCCAACTCTCTTCATTTGGATGATGTCTTGAAGGTAAACATGAATGATAACATACTCTTCTTCTTCAAGACATGCTTGCAATAAGCTCAACACTCACAAGACCAATCTTTGGATAATTCCTTAATAGCACCTTGGTCATCACAAACTCTCCTTGAAACCAACAAATGAACTCCAAGAAAATCCTATGGACAAACCCTTCAAATATAACTCAAGGCAACCATTAGTCCATAGAGATTGTCATCAATTACCAAAACCAAACATGGGGGCACCGCATGTTCTTTCAATCTCCCCCATTTTGGTAATTGATGACAATCACTTTCAAGAGAGTTTATATAAGGAATTATGCATCACAATACCATGCAACAATAATGTATGTGCATGAGATGCAAAAGCTTAGGAACAAAACCAAAGCAAGAAGAGCGAAGAGACTACTCTCTAAACTTCCTCACAAAACTCAACTCTCTGAAACTTCTCCCCCATTGGCATCGATTGCCAAAATGGGCGAAAAGCTTAGAAGTTCAATATAAATTGTGTTCCTCCATAAATTATGTATTCCTCAAAATAGAGAGTGGAAGGCAATACATATATCCAACTGTAAATACTTGGAGGAAGACAAACTATATTGAGGCCCAAAGATTGCAAAAGAATGATATGCCACAAAGGCATAACAAAGGGAGAAAAACACGCAATCAAGCAATCAAAGGATACCAATTGAATCAAGCTATCAAAAGATACCAATTGACCCAACTAGACCAATGATCCTACATGCCAAATGAATAAAAGATATTATGATAGGAGCAAAGGAGTGTTCTATAGAAACTAGGGAAGCTCCCCATGATTTGTGCACAATTTAGTTTTGTATTTGGATACAACGAGCACAAATTAGGATCATCACTCCCCCAAGATCAATAGAACCTCACGACGTAGCAACGGAGTGTTCTAAAGACATTAGTGAAGCTCCCCATAATTTATGCACTCCTTAGAATATTTTCATTAGGATACCAAGTGCACAAAATAGGATCATCACTCCCCCAAGATCAATAGACACTCACACCAAGTGCAAGTGAGCATGAAGGAAACAAAGCCTAGCACTTGCAACATAAAACTAGTTGAGCAATATATAAAAGAGTCAACTTAAGAGTAGGCTCAACCAAAATGATGTGTGTGAGTCATGGAAAAGCACTTGAGAAGATTAATGTATGGATGAACATTAAGCATCAGTATACTCTTGAATGAATGAGATACACAGTGCAAGGCCTATCATTCCCACACAAAACAGCAAATGGGTTCACAAGCTCACTAATAATCATATAAATAACCTATGCTTGTGACAACCTGTGGTGAAGATATAAAAAGGATAGCTTTGTCATGAGGAGGGATACCAGTAGAAATGGCAAAGCCTCATCAAGACAAGCAAGAGAGAATGATCTTCACCACAAAAGAGTGCATCTAGATGGAACGATATAAGATCCGCACTCGAGACACACACCTTCACGGAGCCACCAAAGAAATAAAACAAGAACAAAAAGGTGGACGTGAAAGAAGGGGATATCAAATAGATATGCAACTTCTCAAAAGTGTATAAGATTCTAGGTAGATGAAGATCATGATGATATCAATCCACAAAGAAGGATGTACACACAAAATTGTTGCAAAAAGGAATGAATAAGATATCCCCAAGGAAGTCATAAATATACCAATAAGATATTTGCTTGAAGGCATAGCACATGGCTAGATATGTTCTTATTGTATATAAATGAGTTCCAACCACACGAGCATCAAAGACATCACAACTAGCAACAAGAGATCATTGTTGGGATGCTTTGAGAAAGGAAACAAGTATCATTAGAAGGAATGACTAACATGCCATGATACAACCTACACAAGGTTGGTGCAAGAAAAGTGTGCATGAAGTAGATGGTGATACTTGTTACCGAGATACCATTGGAAGGATGTAGTAGATACCAATTGAAGGTAGATAGTAGTTCATTGATCATCCTAGCTTGACTCCAATAAGCACATGGTGACACCACCTTCCTTTTGAATGAGCCGAGCATCCAATGCATCTCCAATTGTTCCTAGAACAACAACGCAAACAAAATGGTACCCAAACTCATTGGGACCAAAGAGTTAGAAACACCAATACATAGGACAAACTCCACAAACACATGTGCATTTATATATGAAAATGAATTTCATGCACATCTCATCCAAATTGAGACTAGGTGGAGTTTCCCCTATATATTGGGTTAAAGAAATAAAGCATGCCAAAGAAAATACATGAAGTAAATATGCATGCTCAAGACTTTCAAGAAACGAAACAAAATGAAAAAGAAATACCAAGTGAAAATATGATACCAAATGGAGAAATCATCACTTGGAAGATATCTATTAGAAGATACATCAAGGAATGAGATATCCATTGATACACGCAAAAGGAAAGATATTGGACTCCCAAAAGAGAGGATGGTTCCAAACAAACCAACCCATCTACAAAGTTTCATGATGGCACAAAGTACCAAAAAGAAACGGCTTGCCTTCCATCAACACACACTTGAAATGAATCACAATAAGAGTGTTCTATTGAAAATAGGATAGCTCCCCCAAGAATTGTGCATTATAGAGAATTTGCAGTTGAATACGAAATGCACACGATGGGATCACCACTTTCGCTATATCCATAAAACACTAGACAAGATCAAGAAAACAACAAGATCCACAAGTGGCACGGAAGGGAATGGGAGTTGATGCAATCTTGGAAAGAAATAGGCCGAACAAAAGCAAAAGCCAATGTAAAGATGATCAACAATTTCTACCACATATATGATTACCAATTGTCAAGAGACAAGAAGTATTTGGGAATAATTTCCGGTGATAGATAGCAATGATAACCAACATCATCTTCACACCAAGCACAAGCAAATTGGAACTTGTAGAGCTAACATGTCACCTAGGAACAACATAATTTATACTATCAACTCTAGGTGACAAAATCTCAAATTTACACATTTTCTAGGCTTGTAATATGCACATAGAATATTACTCCCCCATAATGTGATACCAATGAAAAACTTACCAAGATGCAAAAGAGGAACCAACAAGAGATAATTAATGGACACTTTAGAATTTGAATTTCTCATGAGAAGACATACCACATAGAGACTAGATAATCTTGTAATATCAATACTAGATGGTATTCCTCATGTACACACATTTATAGGATTGTGAGGTGCACAAAGCACATCACCCCCCCCCCCCAAATGGATGTTCCATTAATCTCTCACAAGAGCCAACTAAGATAAAAAGCAAGAAGCACACAGGCTCAATGCACGACACACACATACATGATGTGCAAACCAATATACACATACTTGATTTCTCAAGATATACAAATTGGACGCACATCATATACAAACACATGCAAGGAACAAAACCGAAACATGCAAAGGGGCAAGTAACTTTCAATGTAAACAATTTAAGCACGAGTTACCGCAAGGAGGAACATTGGATATAAGATAAAAACTTGATCATCCGAATGACTTGGCTTGAGACAATATGAATGACGAAGACCCCTTAATTCTTTATAATGTACCAAGTCTCCAATGCCCTCCAACAACGCCTATTGATCAAGTTTTAGCTTTTTGGTCCCCAACCAAGTTGGGTCCTAAGAGGTTAGTCACAATAGGCTTGGCCACCCAAATGGTTCTTTTCTTGACACCACTTTGAGTACCAAAAAACTTGGCAAACACATTGCCAACATTATCCTTCCCAAGAAAATAGACATCATCAATAATAATTGGGTTGGATAAGTTACCACTAGTGCATGAAGAAGCAAGGTGACCCTTCTCACGACATAGGTAGCAACATCTACTCTTTACTTTCTTCTCATTTGATTTCTCAAAATGAGAAGCATTACCATGAGTCTTCTTGGGAAGCGGCCTTTCTCCAACATGCGGTTGAGCACGAGATTGAACTTGTGGCCTCTTCCCTTGTTGCTTGTCACTAATGACCTTCTTCTTCAATGGGCAAGATCTAACATGATGCCCTTCAATTTTGCACTTGAAGCAAATAATCTTGGCCGAATTCTTGAGTTGTTCTTGGCCCTTCTTCTTGTTGCTCTTGGACTTCTTCTTCTTGTTGGAGTTGAATCCAAGTCCACCTTTGTCATTGGGGGATTTTTGCACACTCAAGATATTGTTGAGTGTGGACTTCCCTTCATGACACTTTTCCAAGTCTTTCTTGATGATCATAGCCTCATGAGCTATCTTTAGCACATTATGGGATACTAGAAGATCATCATGAGAGCTTGTGAGCTTTACATGACTTTCTTCCAATCTCCCATAATTGCTAGATAGCAACTCAAGTTGAGCCCTTAGCTCAACATTCTCCTTCAAAATGGATGCTTCACTAGAAATAGAGTTAGTAGCACAAGCATCATCAATAATAGCAAGAGGAGAAGGCAACTTGGCAAGCTCCTTAGAATATGAAGCTTTAAGTTGAGCATGAGACTCGGTGAGTTTTATGAGCTCACCCTTAATGACCCTTGAGCCATTTTTGAGGTGCTCAAAATCCTCAAGGAGTTTAGCATGTGCAACTTCAAGCTTCTCATTTTTAGTTTCAAAATCATTAACCACCTCGAGAGCTCTATCACGGGATTCCTTTATTCTAGATAATTCTAGAGCAAAAGTCTCCTCAAGAGATTCCTTGGTGGTTTGTTCAAGTTCAAGAGCTTGCGAGAGGTCGGCGATCTCATTAGCGTAATCACGCTCATGACCTTCCATTTTCTCAATGGTGACCTCATGCTCCTCTAGATGAGATTCCAACTCCTCTATATATTTCTTGCCCTCAATGGCAATAGACATGATTTCCATGAAGTTGGAACGAGCAATTTTATTCTTATGAAGAGCTTTAAAAATCATTTCCCCCTTAATTTTTAAGGAGGCAACATTATCATTTTCTTCATCATTTTCTACATCATCATCATTGTTATCATCACTATCATGACAAGATATATTGGGGTTCAAAGTGGGAGATACCTTTGAAGCCTTGGCCATAAGGCAAAACGCAATAGATGATGATGTAGGATCCCTTGAAGCACCATTCAAGACTACATCTTGTTCCATGGGGTGTTGGGTTTCCTCTACATTGTTAGCACAACAATTCGAGGAAATAGATGCATTTTTATCATGGCAACAAGACATAGCAAGCATATCATCATGAGTTTTAGTCAAGCAATTTCTACATGATATGCAAGGACTATCAACACAAGCATGTGAAACATGTAGGGTGCTCGAAGTGTTAAAGTCCAAAGAAGATGCATTGCAGTAAGATAATGATGAAGGATCATCCACAAAAAGCATACTATCATCATTGCAATTACAAACACTACTCACCATATCATTACCTTGTGGCAAACCACATGTAGGTGAAGTAGAAGAAGTTGAGAAGACAACACGGCCGGAGGTGGAGGGAGAACAATCATTCCTACAGTTCTTGGACACACCATATTTATCTTGAAGCTTTGTCCACAACTCATGAGCATCCCGGAACGGCATGAGTTGAAATATAACTACATTGCTCAAAGCATCAAAAAGCACATTAGAAGCTTGAGCATTGAGATAAGAGTTTTTCTCATCCTCTAAAGATAATCTTTGTGCATCCTTTGGAGGAGAAAAACCCATATCTACAATTCGCTCTAAATTTGAGTCCATGACCCCAAAGAGATGAAGCATGCGAATTACCCAAACATCAAAATTTGTGCCATTGAAACTAAGAGTGTCAGAGAAACCTAAACCCCTAGTCGACATCCTTACTCTCTAGGCGGTAAAGCCCTATAAAGAGAGACGAGGCTCTGATACCAATTGAAAGATCGTGGTTGTCGCCTAGATGGGGGGGTGAATAGGCGCTTTAAAATAATTACGGTTTAGGCTTGAACAAATGCGGAATAAACCTAGCGGTTAATTTGTCAAGCACAAAACCTACAACAACTAGGCTCTCCTATGTGCACCGACAACTTATGCTAAGCAAGATAAACAACTAGGTGATAGCAAGATATATGACAAGAAACAATATATCTATCACAAAGTATAGTGCATAAGTAAAGGGCTCGGGTAAGAGATAACCGAGGCACGTGGAGACGACGATGTATCCCGAAGTTCACACCCTTGCGGATGCTAATCTCCGTTTGGAGCGGTGTGGAGGCACAATGCTCCCCAAGAAGCCACTAGGGCCACCGTAATCTCCTCACGCCCTCGCACAATGCAAGATGCCGTGATTCCACTAAGGGACCCTTGAGGGCGGTCACCGAACCCGTACAAATGGCAACCCTTGGGGGCGGTCACCGAACCCGTACACTTTGGCAACCCTTGGGGGCGGTCACCGGAACCCGTCAAATTGCTCGGGGCGATCTCCACAACCTAATTGGAGGCCCTGACGCTTGCTTGGAGCTTTACACCACAATGATTGAGCTCCGAACACCAAGGTTGGGGCTATCTCCCCAACGACACCACGAAGCTTCATCACAATGGAATATGGCTCCGAGGTGACCACAACCGTCTAGGGCGCCCAAGCACCCAAGAGGAACAAGCTCAAGGGTACCAAGCACCCAAGAGTAATAAGCTTCTCAACTTCACTTCCACGTATCACCGTGGAGAACTCAAACCGATGCACCAAATGCAATGGCAAGGGCACACGGAGTGCCCAAGTCCTTCTCTCCCAAATCCCACCGAAGCAACTAATGCTAGGGAGGGAAATGAGAGGAAGAACAAGAATGAGAACACCAAGAACTCCAAGATCAAGATCCAAGGGGTTCCCCTCACCTAGAGGAGAAAGTGATTGGTGGAAATGTGGATCTAGATCTCCTCTCTCTTTTCCCCCAAAAACTAGCAAGAATCCATGGAGGGATTGAGAGATAGCAAGCTCGAAGAAGGTCAACAATGGGGGAAGAACACGAGCTCAAAGGATTGGGTTCATTGGGGAAGAAGACCCCCTTTTATAGGTGGGGGAAAAATCCAACCGTTATGCTCACAGCCCGCACAGAGCGGTACTACCGCTCCAGGAGCGGTACTACCACTAGGACAGTAGAACCCCTTTGAAAAACAACAGCGAGGAGGCAAAAAGGCCAGAAAAACCATCGGAGCGGTAGTACCGCTTGACCTCACGGTACTACCGCTAGGGGTAGCGGTAGTACTGCTAAGGGTAGCGGTACTACTGCTTGCGAGCGGTACTCAAAAATTACATCCGTGCCTACCACCGCTGGACTTGTGACGAGTTTTTGGTCCCGAGCGGAAGTAGCCACGGAAGTAGCCGCGGTAGTACTGCTCCAAGCGGTAGTACCGCTCCCGAAAGCGGTAGTACCGCTCCCGAAAGCGGTAGTAAAAAATTACTTCCGCTCCTACGCGCGGTAGTACCGCTGCAGCCTTTTCAGTACACCAAAACGACAATAACTTTTGCATACGGACTCCGAATTCGATGAAACCAAGTTTGTTGGAAAGCTAGCGACAAGGGCTAACACAATCTTGATAGAAATATCAATAAGAAGCAAGTTAGAAAAGTCCCAAAAGAAAATGGTGAGAACCCTTTCTCGGATAAGACCGGTAAAACCTCCAACACCGAAAACATCATAGAAGACACATGTGAACTCCGTTTTCGATGAACTCAAGCTTGTCATCAAGATGACCATAAGCTCTAAGACTACAAAGAGAACCAAACAAGAACCAAGAAACATGATGCAAGGATGCAATGGTTTGAGCTCTCTACTAACGATACGATCAAGCGACCAACTTGAGAGCCCCCCTTGATAGTACGGCAAACGATCCTATAACCCGGTCTCCCAACTACCACCACGAGACCGGTAAAATAGAAAACCTATCAAGGGCAAACCTTTGCTTTGCACAAAGTCCACTTGAGCTAGATGTAGACGATCTTGACTTCCTTAAGTTGGACCATCTTTCTTGATTGCGTTGTCTCGGTGAAGACTAGTAGATTGCTCCCCCATACTCCTCTATGGGTGAGCCACTCTTCGGCATATCTTCACAAGTCCATTGTCACGACAATGGACGGCAAGATTCAAGCACTTGATTTCTTTGTGATGCTCCACTTGAACTTGCACACCGCAACCTAACCCCACAAAGAACTCTCACGAAGAACATGGGTTAGTACACAAAGCATGATTGACAATGCTTACCATACCATGGGATTGCTTGATCCCTCTCGGTACATCTTCTACACTTTGTGTGTTGATCAACTTGATTCACTCCTTCACTTAGTCTTGATCAACCTTGAATCTTTCCAACTCTCTTCATTTGGATGATGTCTTGAAGGTAAACATGAATGATAACATACTCTTCTTCTTCAAGACATGCTTGCAATAAGCTCAACACTCACAAGACCAATCTTTGGATAATTCCTTAATAGCACCTTGGTCATCACAAACTCTCCTTGAAACCAACAAATGAACTCCAAGAAAATCCTATGGACAAACCCTTCAAATATAACTCAAGGCAACCATTAGTCCATAGAGATTGTCATCAATTACCAAAACCAAACATGGGGGCACCGCATGTTCTTTCATCGGGGTTTGAGAGGAGATGGTAATGTTGAAGATGTTGATGGAGATTGCCCTCCCAAAGATGGGAGAGTTGTTGGTGATGATGATGACGATGATTTCCCCCTTTGGGAGGGAAGTTCCCCCGGCAGAATCGCTCCGCTAGAGGGCAAAAGTGCTCATGCCCAAGTTTCGCCTCAAGACGGCGGCACTCCGTCCCGAAAGTCCTCTCCTTATTTATTTTCTAGGTCAAAATGACTTATATACCAGAAGAGGGGCACCGGAGGTGGGCTGAGGAGGGCACAACCCACCAGGGCGTGCCTGGGAGCCCTGGCGCGCCCAGGTTGGTTATGCCCACCTGGTGGGCCCCCTCTGGTAGTTATTGGCTCCAATATTTCTTATTTATTCGATAAAAAATTCTCGTGATGTTTCAGCTTATTTGGAGTTGTGCATATAGCCTGACGTTGCTTTTTCAGGTCCAGATTTCCAGCTGCCGGTATTCTTCCTTTTGATACAAACCTTGCATATTTGAGAGAAAAGGCATTAGAATTACTTCAAAAGGCATTATTATGCATGAAAACACTATGAATAATAGTAGGAAAACATGATGCAAAATGTATGTATCAACTCCCCCAAACTTATACCTCACTTGTCCTCAAGCGAAAAACCGAAATCGAAAAACATGTCCACATGCTTAGAGAGAGGTGTCGATAAAAACAAAATACGGACATAGAAGCATCATGCATATTATTATAACAGCAACTAACTTTATTAAAACATAATAAACATAACTTTATCATATAACTTCTCATGAGCAAGTAACAATCCATCACACTATTGAAGCATAAAGCATAAACTCTATTGAAAACCGACAAGAAGGTTCCCTGAACCAGTTTAATTTCTTTTACCGGTTTTTTTTTAGTTTTCCATTTTTCCTTTTTATTTCTCTATTTATTTTTATTCTTTGTTTCTTCTTCTTCTTCTTCATCTTTTTTTTATTTCTTTTTTTAGTTTTCCCTTTTTACTTTTTCAATTCAATTTTTCTTTATTCAATTTATTTTCAAATTTTCGTAAAATAATCCAAAATATAAAAGTTGTCCAATTTTGAAAAGTGCTAGTGAGTTCAAATTTTGGTCATAATTTTAGAAAAAATGTTTTTTATTTAAAAAAGCAATTAGATAAATGCCACTTCAATTATGGTGATTCATAAAAATGCCACTGCATTTTCCAAACTTTGAGCCACTGTAGTTTTTGCAAACTTTGAAAAACTCCACTTTAGACTTAGAAAAATCCCACCGGAAATGGCATGGAATGGCATTTTTCAAAGTTTGGAAATTGTTGTGGCATTTCTCGGAATCGCCAAATTTGGAGTAGCATTTATCAAATTAACCCTTTTAAATGTTGTTCACAATTTTTGAGAACATTCCAGTTACTAAAAAATGGTTCGGCACGTTTTTGTACAATTTTTTGGCAACTTTTCTGAAAACGTTCAGAATATTATAAAATGTTCCCATTTTCAAAATTTGTTCCGAATATGTTAGGAATTTCGAATTTAGTTCACAAATTTAATAATTTTTCAAAATTTAAAAAAATTGCCATAATTTTAAAAACAAATCATTTTTTAAAATTTGTTCACATTTCTAAAAATTATATTCTGAATTTCAAGTTCTCTTCATAATTTTTAGAAAACAAAAACAGGTTTTCTAAATTTGTTCCCATTTTAAATTATTTTCATGTTTCCAACATGTTGGTCTTTCATAAAGTTATTCATTTTTCTTTTTCTTTTCGTTTTAAAATAACTGGTTGGGTTTTAATAAAATTTGGAAAGTTTCAGAATTTGTTTGCCTAATATGTTCAAATCTTTGAAATGTGCTCCATTTTTCAAATTTGAAACATGTTTGTGATTTAAAAAAATCTTCTGGGATTTATCAAATGTTTATGTTAAAAAAATCAAAAGTTCAAAAAATATCCATGTTTTCAATTTCCGTTCAGAAATTGAAAAATGTTTCGAATTTCAAAATATGATCATATTTTCCTATTTTCCTTCACAGGTTTTAGAAATTGTTAATGTTTTAAAATTTGTGTGCAAATCTCAAAATTTGCTCGCATGTTGGAAAACTTTGCAATATTAGGATCCGTGGGTCTACATTCTTTAGGAATTTGTGCTACGTGAATATCAGTGCCACTCGCTAGCCGAGAACACTTCTTGACCAAGAGATAAAAAGTTCGATTCCAACCTTCGACATACTTTTTTGATGTATTTTTACATCACCACATCACCTAAATAGGCCGGCGCAGTAGGTGCTTCATGCGTGCATCGCGACGCCAATTTGTCGCAGAGCGCGTCACATATGAGGTCCCCCTATTTGCCGCGTTCAACACCATGGAATGCAACTAGCGCTTATTGAACCCCCCCCCCCCCAGTTGGGCCAGCCCATGCAGCAAATCGTAAGCGCGAAAAACCCACTTTAAAATGCTCTTTCGGTTCGGCTAACCACTACACCTACCACTCTCTAGTGACTAAAAATAGCGCCAATGATATAAGGACAATAGTGGTTACGATATTTGTTGCACGATACTGTCTACTACAACACTCACATCTTTGAATTATTTGAAATAATTGTGAATTTTGAAACTGGAATACTCCATGAACTACATTCCAGTAAAATGGTTTCATGATAAAATCAAAAACTTCATCAAGTTTTCAAAAAAAAGGTCACAAATTTGAAAAAATCAACAATATTGAAAAAGTTCTCACAAATTTGAACAAAGTTCATTCATTTTGAAAATTAATTTCATAGGTATTTTTCTTCAATTTCATCAACTATTAAAAATATTTGACTTTGGAAAAATATTTGACGTGGTTGTGGCGTCTAGACTTCTGTGGAAACGATGATGGTGGGAGCGATGTCGGTGACGCGGCAATGGTTGCGATAGTCGACTCTTCTTCGGCGTGTCCGCGGTATTCTCTCGGTTTGTTTGTTGATGTGGAGTCGAAGTTGCGGGGCGGGGCCCTGTGGTATATGATGATTGGCTGCAGTTGGCCCGTTCGCTGATCTTCCGTGGCGGTAGCCGTGCCTGGTTTTGTCCTTCAGAGTTCTCTGTTAGTGTCGGAGCTACGTTGTTTGGCCGCTGGTGACTGAGTTTTGGCGCAGATCTTCATGCAGCTTCTGTAGGATCGAAGAAGTAGGTCTAGAGGGGGGGTGATTAGACTACTTGACAAGATAAAATTTCTGTCTTTTATCAAGGACAGATTTTGGCAGTTTTGCAATGAAGATCAAGTCAAGTAACATACTACACATGCAATTCTAGAGTATGGGCAGCGGAAAGTAAATTGCATATATAGTAAAGAGAGGTGGAGAAGATCAAACGCAGTTTGGTGACACGGAGATTTTTGTCGTGGTTCCGATAGGTGGTGCTATCGTACATCCACGTTGATGGAGACTTCAACCCACGGAGGGTAACGGCTGCGCGAGTCCACGGAGGGCTCCACCCACGAAGGGTCCACGAAGAAGCAACCTTGTCTATTCCATCACGGCCTACGCCCACGGAGGACTAGCCTTACTCGGGGTAGATCTTCACGAAGTAGGCGATCTCCTTGCCCTTACAAACATCTTGGTTCAACTCCACATCATCAAGACGGAGGCTCCCAAGCGACACCTAACCAATCTAGGAGGCACCACCCCCCAAAAGGTAATAGACGGTGTTGATGATGATGAACTCCTTGCTCTTGTGCTTCAAGTGATAAACTCCCCAACACTCAACTCTCCTCACTGATATGGCTGTGGTGGAAGAAAGATCTGAGTGGAAAGCAACTTGGGAAGGCTAGAGATCAAGTTTCATATGGTAGGAATGGAATAGCTTGATCTCAACACAAGGGTAGGTGGTTCACTTCTCAGAAAGTGTATGGTAGAAGTGGTGGTACTTTCTGATGGCTCTCCTCACGAATGAAGAGGGGGTGGAGGGGTATATATAGCCTCCACACAAAATCCAACCGTTACACACACATTTGACCAATCTCGGTCAGACCGAAGTGAAAACTCGGTCAGACCGAAAGTTCAAATATAGTGAACGTTGGGATTTTCGGTGGGACCGAAAATACCATCTCGGTGAGACCGAAAGTGTATCTGATATGAACGTTGGAGATTTCGGTGAGACCGAGAAAGAAAACTCGGTTGGACCGATTTGAGAAAGAGCAGGAACATGCCAGAATCGGTGAGACCGATAATGCAATCTCGGTGAGACCGATTTGACCCAAGACAGAACCTGGCCATTTCGGTAAGACCGAAAATGCAAACTCGGATATTCCGATAAGATGTGAAGTGGTTACAGAAGGTTGGCAGTTCAGTTTCGGTGTGACCGATCTCAAACTCGGTGTGACCGATTTTTCTAGGGTTTGGAATATGGCTGAAGTGGTTCATCTCGGTGGGACTGAGTTGGAGAAATCGGTGTGACCGAGATTACTTATGGGTGTGTGTTAAGTAGTGAATAGTGCTGATAGTTGAGGGAGTTAGATCACCAAGCACTTGAGCAACCAGATCATCAACACAACCTCATCCCCTTTTAATAGTATTGGCTTTCCTATGGACTCAATGTGATCTTTGATCACTAAACCAAAAATGGAGTCTTGAGCTTTTGCCAATGCTTGCCTTAGCATTTGAGGGGTCCACTTCTTTAGTCATCTTGCCATACCAATGTGATTGGGTTTCCTGAAACATACTTGATAAAAGCATTAGTCCAACCACAAAGTATGTTGTCATTAATTACCAAAACCACCCAGGGAGCAAATGTGCTTTCAATCTCCCCCTTTTTGGTAATTGATGGCAACACACTGAAATTATACTAAACAAGACATCAAAGCTTATTGAAAGAAAGACAGAATTATCATGAAAGCTTTGACAAGCATGTAGTACACAGGCTCCCCCTACAAGTGTGCAAGATTTTCATAGATTATGGTTTTGGACTACCACAAGCACACAAGAGAGATAAGCAAGATGTGCTACATGCAGCTTGGCTATATGCATCAGAGCAGAAGAAAAAGGAAGTGAGTGATAATGCATATGTGCATGGTGATTTCTTGCAAACAAGTATTTACAAGCAAGTCACCATCATGCACATTCTGCAAGATGCATATACTTACCTTGAGGTTCCTTGACATTGTACCTGAAGGGATAAACTTGAGAAAACAAGGTTAGATAACACAAGAGTATTCCTTCAACCAACTGCAAGAACATCAAGAGTACCAAGCCAGGGAGGACATGTATAAAGAGTGTCTCATGTTGAGCACAGGCTTGAATCAGCAAACATGTCTCCGAAGCTAAAAGATTTTCAATGAACTCTGAGAGATTTTGCTTTTCATAGGATATCAATTGTGACGATTCCTCTAAGTCTTCTCCCCTTAAGCTAAAAGATTTCATGAGATACCAAATGTGAATAAGATACCAATAGTGATAACAAGGGGTGTGATGGAAAAAGCAAAATCAAAAGAAAGATGCCAATTGTAATGTCCAATGTAAAACACGACAAAGCTTTGATGTGATTCTCTCCCCCTTAAGATAAGATTGCTTTTCTTCTTCCCTTAAGTCTTATCTTCTCCCTACTCCCCTTACTCCCCCTAAGTTCTCTCCCCCTTTGACATCAAGTGCCGAAAAGGACAGCAAACTAGGTAGGACAGGAAAGATGGAAAGAGAGAAAGAAAGAAAGAAGTGGGATCCTTAAGAATCACAACGGGACAAACAAGAACATTTAGAGAAACAATTTGAGTCCAAATTTGAGTTCTCTCCCTCTTTAAGATTTAAGACTGAGTGGAGCTGCAGAAGGTGATGTCCTGGAAGATAAATCGGTGACACCGAATTAGATGGATCGGTGGGTCCGAATCCTTTTCGGTTAGACCGAAAATTTCAAATCGGTGACGCCGAGTTTATTCCAAGGAAATACAGAAATAATTCAGCTCACTCTGCGAGGGAAGTTTCAAAGGATTTGCAATGAATTTGTAAAAGATTTTCAAGGAATTGATCAGAGCCAGAAAAAAAGATTTCCAGAAAGATATTCACAAAGAAACATAAGAAAAGAAATAAAAAGAAATTCTAGATGAAGTTGTTTTTTTTTTTTTAAGAAAACTCAATGAGAGAACATAACAGAAAAACTCCAAAAGCATATGTACTTCATCTAGATAAAGGTCGGCGACAAAGTCACCTATGTTTGAGTATATTGACTTAGGAGTCAAATGAAGACATTTGATCATAGGTCATACTCATCGTTTAAGCTCAAAATGGGATTGCCATTTTTCGATTAAGCATTTGATGTGATCACATCTTATGAAGCTGCTTGTACTCATGACTTTGAGCAAAGCTCCTCAAAGACGTGAAGAACATACCTTGGGTTTGTTGTTGCTTTACTCATGTAGGTAAGCTTGATGTAGGTGCTCATTGAATGTGAAGTTGGAGCGCCTTTTCTACTTGTGTAGTTCATCTTCCTACATGGGTTAGGCAAGCAAGGAAATACTCAAGAATATCCAAGATGACAAGAGTGAAATACTAGATGTATAAGATGTCAAAAAGGATATGTGGAATTTTGTTCCTTGAGCTCAACATCCCAGAGGGCTAGATACTTGGTCATTGACAAGATTACTCATGATTTGAGTGTGTGGTAATCTTGTGGAATGTAGATCATCCAAGTACCTGCAAAGAGTTAGATGCAATACAAGGAGGCAAAAGTGTCCAAGACATATGATCATCATCATAAGAGAAATATCAAGGATTAGTCAGGTAAGCTCATGCCTTGCATGCATCAAAGGAGTTATCACTCCAAGTTTGAAGCATCAATGATGTTCAACTCACTCCTTAAGCGACAAAACACTTTCTCATCAAGAGGTTTTGTAAAGATATCTGCAAGTTGTTTGTCAGTACGAACATGCTTAAGATTAATATCACCTTTGGCAATATGATCACGAATAAAATGGTGACGAACTTCAATATGCTTTGTTCGAGAGTGTTGCACTGGATTGTGTCCAATTTTAATTGCACTCTCATTGTCACAAAGCAATGGAACACGTCTCACATGTATCCCATAATCCTTAAGCGTTTGTGTCATCCATAGTAATTGAGCACAACACGAACCAGCAGCAATATATTCTGCTTCGGCAGTGGATAAAGATACCGAATTTTGTTTCTTGGAGGACCAAGATACAAGGGATCGACCAAGGAATTGACACGTACCCGAAGTTGACTTTCTATCAACCTTGTCACCGGCATAGTCCGAGTCGGAATAGCCAACAAGATCGAAAGAAGCTCTCTTAGGATACCAAATGCCAAAGTTTGGTGTGTGTATCAAGTATCTCACTATCCTTTTAACAGCTTTAAGATGACATTCTTTAGGGGCTGCTTGATATCGCGCACACATGCATACACTCAACATTATGTCAGGACGAGAAGCACAAAGATATAGTAGAGAACCAATCATAGAACGGTAAACCCTTTGATCAACGGGTTCTCCATCTTTTGTCAAGTCATTATGTCCACTAGTAGGCATGGGGGTACTCATACCTTTGCTTTCTTGCATGTTGAACTTCTTGAAGAGATCCTTGGTGTACTTTGTTTGTGAGACAAAGGTACCCTCCTTAGATTGCTTGATTTGCAACCCGAGGAAAAATTTGAGTTCACACATCATGGACATTTCATACTTCTCCGACATGAGCTGTCCAAACTTCTTGCTAAAATGGGGGTTAGTTGAACCAAAGATAATATCATCAACATATATTTGGCACACAAATAGTTCACCATTAACCCTTTTTGTGAACAGCGTTGAGTCTATCTTTCCAATCTCAAACCCTTTTTCAAGAAGAAAGCTAGTCAAGCATTTGTACCAAGCTCTAGGGGCTTGTTTAAGACCATAAAGAGCTTTATGCAACTTGTAAACATGATTAGGCTTTTTGGGATTCACAAAACCGGGAGGTTGTTTCACAAATACTTCCTCCTCAATTTCACCATTTAGGAAAGCACTTTTGATGTCCATTTGATAGAGAGTAATATCATGGTGATTGGCATAAGCAAGAAGAATGCGAATGGATTCAAGTCTAGCAACGGGGGCATAGGTCTCACCATAGTCCATACCTTCGACTTGTGTGTAACCTTGAGCTACGAGACGAGCCTTGTTGCGGATGACTTGTCCATCTTCATCTTGCTTGTTCCGGAACACCCATTTGGTTCCAATGATGTTTTGATCATCGTTGGGCTTCTCTACCAAAGTCCACACCTTGTTCCTCTCGAAGTTGTGTAGTTCTTCGTGCATAGCGTTCACCCAATCCGGGTCTTTAAGTGCTTCTTCTACCTTCATAGGTTCAATACTAGAGATAAATGAGTAATGCTCACAAAAGTTAGCTAAGCGAGTTTTAGAGCGAGTAATTCTCCCGGAGTTGATGTCATTCATCATTTGTTCCACGGGATGATTTTTCTTGACTCTTGCTCGGACTCGGGATAGCTTTTGTTGATGTTGTGGCTCAGCTTCCTCATCATCTTCATCTTCCTCTTCTTCTTCTTCTTCTTCATTGTTGTTGGTGTTGTCTTGAGGTGGTGGAGAAGGAGGTTGTGGTGGATCTTCTTGTTGCATTTCCTCATCTTGGTGAGTTCCACTTGTGGAGGCCTCCATGTTGCCTTGAGGTTCATCTCTCTGTGAGGTAGGTGGCTCCACATATGTAGATGAGGTACTCTCCTTCACCTCCATGGGACGAATCTTTCCAATGGATAAATCTTGGATAGCTTCCGATGGGTCCTTGTCTCCTACATCAATAGGCATTTGCTCTACTTGCGAGCCATTAGATTCATCAAACTTCACATCTACCGTCTCTTCAACCTTTCGGGTGAAATTATTGTAGACACGGTAGGTGTGGGAGTTTGATCCATAACCAAGAAGAAAGCCTTCATGAGATTTAGGAGCAAATTTAGACCGACGATGCTTATCAAGGATATAGCATTTTGAACCAAAGACACGAAAGTATCCCACTTGGGGTTTGTTACCGGTGAGAAGCTCGTATGATGTCTTGCCAAGGAGCTTATGAAGATAAAGCCTGTTGATGGCATGACAAGCTGTCTCGACAGCTTCTCCCCAAAAGTGCTTCGGTGTCTTGTATTCATCAAGCATCGTTCTTGCCATCTCTATGAGCGTTCGGTTCTTCCTCTCAACAACTCCATTTTGTTGAGGCGTGTACGTAGCCGAGAACTCATGTAGAATTCCTTCCTCATCGAGAAAAGACTCTACATTGGCGTTCTTGAACTCCGTTCCGTTGTCACTCCGAACTTTCTTGATCTTCACCTCAAATTGATTTTGGGCCTTTTTGGCAAAGGTCTTGAAGATCCTCTGAACCTGCGATTTATCATCAAGGAAAAATACCCACGTAAATCTGGAATAATCATCAACTATAACTAGACCAAAGGAGTTACCACCAAGGCTTTTGTAAGCATTGGGACCGAAGAGACCCATATGAAGAAGCTCAAGCGGTCTCCTTGTGGTCATGATGTTTTTCACGGGATGACTTCCACCAACTTGTTTTCCTGCTTGACAAGCACTACAAAGTCTGTCTTTGTCAAAGAAAACATCTTTAACACCAAGAATATGATCACCTTTGATCAGCTTGTCTAGATTACGCATACCAACATGTCCTAGCCTTCTATGCCACAACCAACCTTTAGAGGATTTAGCAATGAAACAAGCTCTAGGTTGGGCTTTCTTAGTGAAATCAACAATGTATAGATCACCTCTACGAATACCAGTAAAAGCCATGTTTTGATTATCACGACGAAAGACTTGGCAATCTACTTTGGTGAATAGCACATTGAATCCAAAGTCAGCTAATCTAGACACGGAAAGTAAATTGTATCCAAGAGATTCAACAAGCATGACATTTTGAATTGAGCTATCATGAGATATGGCCACCTTACCAAGGCCAAGTACCTTACCCTTGGAGTTGTCTCCAAAAGTCACATACTTGCGTGGACCATCGTTCTTTGCAAGCTCTCGAAACATGTCTTTGTCTCCGGTCATGTGATCGGTGCATCCACTATCAAGAATCCACTCTTTTCCACCGGACAAGTAGTCTCTCATATTTGCCATGAGATTGAGACTCTTCATGACTTTGTCTAGCTCGGTGTCCGAATCAGAGTAATCATCATCATGCTCATGCTCATCATCATATTGACCCATAGATTGTTCATCATCAACACCTAGGTCAATTTGATAAGTATTTGCATTAGTTTGGTCAATGGAATAATAATCTTCGGAATGCAATGCAAGAGCATTTCTAACTCTAATATTGATAAGACCGGGATCACCCTTCTTTTTCATAAGATCACGAAGCTCAAAGAAGAATTTATCAAAGTTAGGATCACTAGGGTGCAACCTATCAAATTCAATAGTCTTGTGTAGAATTTCATCAAGACCTCTCATAGAGTAGTCCGGATAAAGTTCTTCCAAGAATTTCCACATAGCATAGGCACACTCAAAATTTGTAACAAGATTAAGCAAGTCATCAGGTAACCCTCTAATGATAAGATTCACAGTTCTAAGGTTACGAAGCAAATCAAGCTCTTCATCCATGGTAGGGTGCAAGGGATCAACAGGAGGCACATAGGGGGTCTTAACGTATTTGCACAAATTGTACACCTTAAAGATACTAAGCATTTCAGACCTCCAAGAGTTATAAAACCTTCCATCAAGAACAGGCACTCTATGGCTAACACTCCCATCCGTAGACACGTCCATCTTCCTCCAATGGTGTGTAAACCAAAGCAATGGAGACCAAAGCTCTGATACCAATTGTAGGATCGAAGAAGTAGGTCTAGAGGGGGGGGGTGATTAGACTACTTGACAAGATAAAATTTCTGTCTTTTATCAAGGACAGATTTT